>JAPDNY010000010.1:84612625-85812625 GCA_029375565.1 Gekko gecko | reverse complement strand
CATTTTTGGAAACAAAGTTTAAAAGCTTGGTTTTGCCATTCTTATGCAGAGAAAGCTGAATTCTATAAATACTATGGTACAATATCAAAGAAAACACATGTGCTTACCTCAGATGAGAACAGAACTATTTGTGCTAATGTCCACAAACAGTGGGGTAACAAAAAAATAATAAACTATTAAACGGCCCCAACCAAAATACCTAGAATACATATCAATAAATTTACACACACATTCACACAGCTAGAGACTGGCAGAGGGAATCCCACTCCCCCCCTTGCATGTGCTTGCTTGCCCAGCCACTTGCCAGCCATCCTGCCCACTGTGCCACTGCCTGGTCACACAGCGGCTGTGGGGGGCAGCTCCTGTTCCCCACCCATCCGTTTGCAGCATTCCTACCTCTGCTCATGCAGCGGTGGAAGAATGGTGGTGTCCCCCACTCCTTCTCTTCAACTACTTGTATTGCTGGCAGTGCAGGATGGCACAGCAGCAGCTCCTACTCCTATATGCCCACACACCCTCCTGTTTGTCTACCTCTCTGTGGCACCATGGACAGCTTCTGCTCCTCCTCTGATGGTCCAACTCATATGGCTGTGGTATACACTCCTCCTCTCATGACCACTTCTCCCCTCCCCTATATTTCCCTAGCTCATGTGGTGTTCAGATTTTATTGGGGGTGGGCTCCAGTCCCTTTAAATGTTATGGGGTTGACGTGGCCTTCCACGGAAAATAATGATTTTTAAAAGGGAGGGAGACATTCCCAAACAACTGTTTGGCTTGACCAGATTCCTCTGTCTCCCTCCTTCCCTGCTCCTTCAGGAGGGGACTAAAATATATTTGAAAAATATCCCAAAACAGTAAGGAGAGTCTTGAAATTTCAAGATATTGAAAAGTATGCCCTTCCCAAATCTGGATTCAAAATTAAATTGAATTTTTAAAAATGTGTACATCCCTTGCACAAGAATTTGAGGGCAATACCTCACTTTCCCCAGTACCCTTCCTTCCAACACTATTTTGTCTTCCTTACAGCCTTCATGTCATCTCACATTTCCATACTTCCTTTTCTCCTTCCTGTCCACCAGCCAACTTCCTTTTTATCAACTCCCCATCTTCAGCTGTATTTATTATTTTTTTACCTCTTTTATACCTGATCTTTCTCCACAATGGGGGTCCAAAATAGTCTATATCATTATCTTGTTTTACCCCCACAACAACCCTTTGAGGTAGGTTAGGCTGAGAGTGTGTTACTAGCCCACACATAGTGAGCACCATGAAAGAATGGGGATTCAAATCGGTGTCTCCCAGATCCTAGTCTGAAACTTTAGGGAGTACACAACACTGGCTTTCATGAAGTGCCTGCTGTTGAACAAAAGTAAACAGCCAACCATGGATAAGTCACATAAGTCATGTGCAGTGTTCCCTCTAAGCTGAGTTAGCGTGAGTGTCAGGCACAATAGCAAGTAAGTCCAGGCATTCTTCTTGAGAGAGTAATGCTTTATTGGAATATAAGGATGTTGCCCACAGTAATACTTCTATTGTCAGGAATGCCCGAGTGGGGCCAGCTAGGCAGTATTATAGTATGATGCAAAGCAAAGCTAGCAAATGAACTCTTAGCACGCACGTGGGAAAACTCCCAGCGGGAGGGATACTTAATACCCAGAGAACTACCCCCCCACCACCACCTAGTCACGTAGAGCTGAAAAATTCCCCAGATGGAGAAACACTCTCAAGCCTTCTTGTCAAGGCCACGCAATAACGGAAGGCAGCAAAGAGGCACTCTCCCACAGTTGCAGCTGGCAAACTAAGCGCAAGCGCAAAAGCAAGGGACAAGATAATAAAGAATGAATACAGTGTGGCTGGCAACATAAATCATGACAGGGTTCTGACAGTGAGCTAGCTCACAGTTTTTTAGCCTCTGGCTCACACATTTTTGTCTTCACTCAGGAAGGATGGCTCCAGAGCAAATTAATTTATGCAGCAGCCAAATCACTTGCTCACAACTTTAATGCCAGTAGCTCACAAAGTAGAATTTTTGCCCACAGGACTACACAACTTAGAGGAAACATTGGTCATGTTGCCCAGAGGTTGCTGCCAGGCCTGGCCCCGATGAGTCCTCCCTCAAAGGCCAAAACAACCCTAGAAACAGTCCTGCCCCCTTCGTCTGCCTTTTACTGACAGAAATCAAAGACTCGAAGGCTGGTGATTCTGTTGCAGTTGCCCAGCAACAACCAGTGAGGGTATTAGTTTCTTAAAGCCACAGATACTGCTTCTGTTACTTGGGGGGAGGGGTTAACATCTCAATGTTGGTTTCGGGTTGTTTTTGTTTTTTTAGTTTTCAGACTTTGCTGCAAATCTGGGATTTTTCTCAGGTTTGTAGAAATACCTGTCTTGTCTGTTCATGGTTCTAATTTTCAGATTTAAGTATCCACAGATGGTGCCATGTTGGGAATTAGATGTACCGATGACAGAGAGACAGACGGACAGGAGTTTTATCTCCCTTTGTCAGCCTCAAAAGGGAAAATTCCACAAATGCATGGGACTTTTTCCTTTCCTGCAGCCAACAAAAAGACGGTCAGCATGTCTGATACTTCTGACTTAATCCTAGTAGCAAGCCCAACCAATCTGGCAAATCCCCAGTAGAAAGTTCACAATTGTAGTTTAATAAATTGTAGATTAATAAATCCTGACAGTACAATACTATACTTGTCTTGGTGCAGCAGCTTGAAGACTGTGATATGACAGTGTAAACTGTTACCTTCATAGCTGTTTATACTGTGCTATGACTCTACAAAATCAAGAGCATGGGTGTCATGTACTTTAGATTATTCTTTGCAACCAAGAGGCTGTCCTTCTTCCTACATAGCTGGATAGTCAGTTCATCAGGCCATTTCCTTTCCCTGACCATATACACTACACAAATTTCCATGAATAGATATTTGATATGAGATATTGTATCCTCACAATGCTTTGAACACTTTGCACTATAAAGTACTATGATATCAGCACTTCAGACAAAGTAAATGGAGCTACCAGCTGTGACAATTCTGCTCAACTGAGCAAAGCCTTCTAAAGGTGCACCCTGCTAGGTATCTGCCTGTTCACATAAATTCTCAGCGGTGGCTCCCACCTTGGGGTCTGGCCTGCCTGGGAAACTGGGAAGGTTCCCACACTTTTATCATTTCACAGACTGTGCAAAATAGCGAAGGGCTATTTCAAGAGGGCATTTTTAAAAAAAAGAGATTAGAACTCTTGTATAATAGAACTGTCCACTGAAGTGATTACTGTAGGTATCACCTGTTTTTACTGCATTGTCTTATACCTTGTAATCCACCACTTCTGCATTGTTTATAGTATAATTCGCTTTAGATAGTTTGTTTCACGGTATTCTCTGTTTCTGTAATCGTAGTCTTATTGCACTGTTCATTAGCTGTCTTACCCTGTCTAATTATAATGTTTTATATCCTGTAATCAGCCTGAGTTTCATCAAGAAAGGCAGGCTATAAATAAAATAAACAGAAAGTAAGCACAGCCCCTAGAAATTCCATTTTAAAAGATTACACCATACCGTTCAAAGTGCCACTTCATAGATTTCACATGTGACATGGAGCTATGCATTGCCTATCTTTGCCACTATTATGCAGTATTCTTGTCTAGACACATTTGATATCATTACAGACCTTTGGAAAGAGTGTATGTCAACAGCAAAGGGCATGTATTACTCCATAAGACCTCAGATTCAACCCCCTTCATTTCTAATTAAAGATTCCCTGTCCTAGGCTCTAGAGGGCCACCAAAACTCAGCATAGCCAGTGAACTGCTAGATAGGCTATGGTTGGGCTTTGGTTGTCTACCACCCTCTTAGAGCATCATTTTGTAATCAAGCAACTTTCTCTCTGTAGACAGGCATGAGTTGCATGCAGAAGGCCTCCAGTTCAATCCCTGCTAAAGATCCCTGGTAGCAGGTGATGGGAAATATCTTTCTTTGCCCAAGTCAGTAGAGAATTGCCACCAGTGATAGTAGACAATACTGAGCTAAATGAACAAATGGTCTGACAAGTGTTCTTGATATGAGATATATAATAGACCTTCCTTTGCACCTTCTAATGAATATGTAGAAGCAGCAAAAATATGTAATATTGAATATATAGTAATGATGAAACTAATGATGTAGTCAAAATAGAATAGTTAAGAAGTTTAAAACTTAAACTTAAAATGTTCAATACAATCCCATCCCAACAGAAGTAACAACTATTGTATATTATAGATAATACCTTAAAATTATAATGGAGGGGATGTAAGGGAAAATATTTTCTTATATATTTTATACTACATGATTGTCCTCGACAAATGCAATTGTGGTGTATAACCCCCCTTTTCCCCCTTTCCCTTTTCTTTTCTGTACCCCACTGTCTTCCTAAATAATTTTTTTTAAATGATTTGAATCATTTAGAAGGGAACAAGGTGAAGACTAGTGTGTTGTTTAGAATGTTGGACTAGGATCTCAGAGAAGAATCGCTACAATGCCACAAAAGTTTGCCTATCTCTCAGCCTACCTCAGCCTACACTGCCTATCTCTCAGCCTACCTCAGAGTTATTGTGAGGGTAAAATAAATGAGGGGAAAGAGATGCTGCAAGCTGGTTTGGATCCCCATTGGATAGAAAAGTGGATTATAAATGTCCAAATAAATGAACAAAAATAAACTTCACATGCTTGAGTCTCTATGGATTAAAAAACCACACATACACAAATTTACCTCATATGCATTCTTAATATTCAAAGGTTGGCCCAGAGCTGCTACATGGCCCACAATCCCTTTGTTCCACTCCAAGCGGATACAGTTGTTTGATGCTTCTTCCAAGGTGGAGCCTTCAGCAACATCAAAAAGCCTGCTGACAAGAAATTTCTCATTGGAACTGTCTTCGCAAACCAGGAAAAGGGAGTAGCGATCAGCGGCTATTAGTTCATGGATGTGTAAGAAAATCTTGTGACAAAGAGCCGTGACATCTAAGTGACTGGAAATATCCTTCACAAGTTCTAAGAGCCTTGAACACTGATCCCCTGAATCAGTTCCAAGCCTCTGAGACTGTAGAGGCATTTGCTCCTTCTTTTCAGAGTCTGACAAGAAACTCACTGTTCCAATAGAGTCTTTGACAACAATGGGTCTAAGAGGGCGATCAAATTCAGAAGCAGATATCTTCCGGGCTGGTGGGGTAGGTGTGGTGCTCTCAGCCCGTGCTGTTTGGTGACTGGGACAAGAGCAGGCTTCGCTGTGGTGTTTGGTCCCTTCTTTGCACACTGGGATGGTATGAATTCTCTCAGAAAACCATGCATTGACCATCTCTCTGAAACAGAAGAGAAATGCCATCAATATTTTAGATAACAGCCCCCCACAAAAAGATCATAAAACTTAAGGAGGTTATTCCCATGAGACCAGTATCTATGCCTTATACATAGAAAGGATAAAAGAAGCACATTTTGTGCAGCCACATGCTCATTCTTGACATATTCATTTCAGCACAGAGACTGACTTGAACACTAACATGTTAGTGTCATTAAAAACAAAACTATTTACCTCTCCTCACAAGAAATTACTGAGGAAGCTTCCTCCTCCCAAAGCAAAGAAGAAAAAGGAGGAGGAGGAGGAGAGGTTGGATTTATACCCCGCCCTTCACTACCCAAAGGAGTCTCAGAGCAGCTTACAAACTCCTTTCCCTTCCCCTCCCCACAACAGACACCCTGTGAGGTATGTGGGGCTGAGAGAGCTCTGACAGAAACTGTTCTTTTTCCAGAACAGCTGTGCCCGAACTATGGCTTTGCCCAGGTCATCCAGCAGGTGCAACTGGAGGAGTGGGGAATCAAAGAGTCTGCGCACTTAACCACTACACCAAAATGGCTAAGTGCACCAACATACTCATTCTTAATGGCTTTTAAGGATCCTGAAGGAAAACAATAAAGCTGCATATAGACAGATCTATATATGTGCTTTAAAATAATCAGAAACAAGGTAGGCTGAAATTCTGTGCAGTCTGTATAAATTATTCAAATTAAACATAATGATGATGATGATATCCTGCCCTACCTGCAAGTGGGCTCAGGGCAGATCACAACAGTTAAAATACAAACATAGTAATAAATCCAAATTCATACAAAATTAAAAGTTCTAAAAACAGCAACAAATGACAGAAAATGTCAGTTTCCAGTATCCACAGGTGCGCCTCTGGTGTTGGGCACTGTTGTTCCTGTGTCATGGAGATGGGCACCCTTTTTCCCTACCATGCACCTCAAAGGACATGTAAAAAGGAGTCTTCATGAAAGCCTTTGGACCACACAGATGTACCTTCCATGCAATCCTCTATACTGTTCAAGGAACATAAATTACGGGAGTGTGGCCTCCATGCTGAAGATATAATCTCAGAGCACCTGGCTCACATTCACAGAAGTGTGTGGTAGAAGAGAAGGAAACTCACATGCTTTTCCACTACGTGAGGGGAGCTACCAGTAATATATGAGCCATGGCTATGTCTCTGTGGAATGTAAGTTACAGTTTATGTATCATAAGTTTACATAATATTACATCACAACACACCTTAGTTGCATTGGGCATATGGACCATAACATTTTGCCAATCTGGTAATGTTTTGGCAGGTTGTGTCCAAAATGCAGCATGTCATTGAGGAAGCTGACTGAATATCAACCTTGGTTTCAATATGCTTAGGTATTTGGATATATTCTAAATTTACACAGATTTTCAAAAATGTATAGTTACCCATTGTTTGAGAAGACATATAAAAATCAGAAGTAAACTAAATACTCACACACCACTTATCATAGAACATGCCAAATTGTTGGTTTATACTGTTGATCTGTTGATAAAGCAACCATTCTGCAAATACCCATTTTTATTTTTGCAAGAGTAATTATGCCATTGTGTGACCATGTATTATAAGTTCTCCCATAAATGTTCTTTTTTCAAAAATGACAAGATCTGGCATTTACCAAATTCCAGAGGCCCATAATATTATCAATGGAATACTGAATACCCTTATTTGACTACATAGAGATGAATACAAAAGGCTCATCACATGAAAGACATGGTGAAAGGACACTTTGTGGTGGCTATCTCATACCAAAAATTATCTCAATAACTGGATTTCACTTCAATAGAGAGAGAGAAATGCCATGGGTATAAAACCCATACGCTTTCAGTTAGGCTTTGAATACCTGGTAGCAATTATTAAAGCTAATTCTTTCATTTGCTGTACCCACAAAAGACAGCACAACTGACTGCTGCTGCTGCATTATTCTCTCCTTCTGCAAGCATGGCTCTGGGAAGGTAGTAACATTACAAGGCGCAATTTGTACAGAACTTTATTCTTTACAGATGGTGGTATAAGTGCTGCCAACTTTCCAGATTAAAGTTAGACATAAGCTTCCATGGAAACTGAAAGGCTGATAGAAAAAATATTACTAAATGATACTTGGACTTTTAAGGACTGAGCAAGCATTCATTCCTCTGTGCCAGCTTTTTGTGATAAATATGTGTGCCGGGGGGGCGGGGGAGATGTCCACAGGAGCTGCTTTGTCCCCCTGTCTAAGGAACAATAGCCCTCCCACAGTATTCCCCTCTTCCCATCAGAAACTGTGGAATGGGTCCAGATATCTGCATCCCATAACTAAACACACTTCTTGCACCTACTAGAAGAAAAAGCTCTAACAAAGTTCTGGATATTTTTTAAGAATATTATCTGAATACCAGAAATGCTAGCTAGATATTATAACTTCCCCCTCTTTTAAGATCTCTTGGACATACCTTGCTCTTTTCAGCAAGGCTTCCTCTTCTTAGATTAGGGCTACTATCCTTTATCTGCACATCTGTCAATAAGTATAATTAACAGTGGGACTCAAAATATTTATTTACATTACTTGTAGTCCACCTTTCTCACTGAAACTCAAGAGTGATTACACAGTGTCAGTCAGGACAATCAATATGAGACATCCAATAAGCAATGCAATAGGGTTCAGATGCATAAATTAAAATCAAGTACAAAATACAAACAATGCTGAAACAAAGCACAAGTATAAACATGGCATATTAAACAAAGCCAAAATTACATGACAGGATAACAGTATATACTATACACAGTAGTCCACAGTGGGAAGTACTGCATCCTTCAAGACCCCCGCATCCTTCAAGAAAGCCAGTTTGATGTAGTGGTTAAGAGTGGTGGCCTCTAATCTGGAAAACTGAGTTTGACTCCCCATTGATTGTAAGCCGCTCTGAGACTCTTTCGGGTAGTGAAGAGCGAGGTATAAAACCAACTCTTCTTCTTCTGCCTTCCCACCCAGCACGACCTCACTTTTGTCAGGATTTAGGTTCAATTTGTTCACTCTTAGCCATTTAGCTACAACAGACAGGCAGCTATTGAGGACATCTACCACATCAAGGCACGTGAGAAGAAGAGGTACTTTGCCATTGCCTTTCTCTACATAGTCTTCCTTGGTGGTCTCCCTTCCAAGTACCGATCCTGCTTAGTATGTTCTCGAAGGTTTAGCTGTAAAGATCCTGCTTAGCTTCCAAGATCTGATGAGATCAAGCTATACGATACTGCATTCCCTTTCACTTCAGACTACAAAGGGAGAAATTTTTAAAGTGCCCTATCATTAATTTTATGGTGTAAGCAAATAATAGCACAGGCTGCAAAGAGCTGCACTAGTATTTTTCTTCCAGAGACACCCAAGGCTTCTTAGGGAACTAAGATCAATGTGGTAAGCATAAGGTGACACATATTAGACCAAAAAAAATCCCAACTTTAAGTACATACTGAAGTTGAGAGGGAAGGAGACCTTGGGATCATGGACTACTCAATGATAATGTCAACCTGGTGTGCCGAAGTGGCTAAAAAGGCAAAGTCTATGCTGGGGATTATTAGGAAAGAAATGTAATATAAAACAGCCAATATTATAATGCATCTATGGTGGAGCCTCATTTGGAATACTGTGTACAATGCTGGTCTCTGTATCTCATAAAGGGCACTGCAAAACTAGAAAAAGTAAAAAAAAAAAGGGGGGGGCAACAAAAATGATCAAGGGGCTGAGGCACACTTCCTATAAGGAAAGGCTGAGGAGTCTAGAACTCTTCAGTTTGTAAAAGAGATGACTAAAGGAAGACACGATAGAGGTTTTTAAAATTATGCTCAAGGCAGACTTAAGGGTGCCAACCTCCAAGTGGCAGCTGGAGATCTCCCACTATTACAACTGACTTCCAAGCAACAGAGGTCAGTTCCTCTGGAGAAAATGGCCACTTTGGACGGTGGAGTCTATGCATTATACCCCAATGAAGGCCCTTCCCTCCCTAAACCCTGCCTTCCCACCTACCACCTTGAAATTCTAACAAGTGTTAGAATCCGACCCTTCTTAGAATCAACACCCTTCTTGCTAGCTAACTCATCTTTTAAATTATCTCAGAATTCTTTCCCTATAATCTGGCTGTGCAGTCCAGCTTTCTAGTTATGATGCTTACAACTCCTCAGCACCAGAATGCTGGGTAAAAACTACATTCAGCCTATAAAGAGGAGATGTTCGTACCTTGTCACTAGGCAATATGTTCCATTCTTTAAAACTAATATTTAGAGCCTAATCCTAAAATAAGATGCTAATGTTCACTACATAATTAAGATGAATTATACTGACCACAGTGTAACACAGCGGGGCATTAGGTTGACATTCTCATAAAGACATGACATTAATGTTGCAGCACACGCAGCAGTACATTGCTGTTTAAAGTCACAATGGGGGGAGCTTCTAATTTATTTATTTTTATGACCTCCAACCCCCCCCAAAAAAAACACGAGTCAAAAGCTTGAATAGGTACATGGCTCTAGCTGTATTATAGTGGCTCATGTCTGGAACCCACAACTGCACTAAAAAATGTAAACGAAATTAAAAGCTTCTGTTTAATTTAAAATAACCTTAAGGACTGGGGTGCAAGCATGGAGATGGTCTTCACCAGGTCCAAGCTACAGTCAGCATTACTCAGAGAGAAAATACTTCCTTCTACAGCACTGTCAAACAACATAATTCTCTCCTCCTGCAAGCATTATTTTTAAATAAGGCAAACAGTGTGATCTGTTTGTTAAAGCGAGAATACCAAAAAAAGTACGCTAACGCTAATTTGTTATTCTTGGCTACTTAACAAGCTAACTTGTACAACTTAACTTTCAGCTATCTAGAGCACAAGAACAGTCTAGCCCTATAAGGGATTTCTCATTGTTAATATGGAAAAGGGAACAGTAAAACCACAGGGATATGAAGGTCAAGGTTGCAAAGAAAATATACAGAATTACTTACACTGCTATTTTTGTTGCCTTCTGATCTCAGGCTTAAAATATCAAAAAAGCAAACAGGACAACTGGACTTTTGTTGCTAATGAAAAAAATCACATATAATGAACAGGACACCCTTGATTCTTTAGTAATTATGTGATGACATTTTTTATCTCCTTTTGAGCAGGATTGCATACTTTGCCTTGGTTCCTTGACAGATGCCCTTCTCTTTATCCCTATCCTATGTCCCATTTTCCTCCCCCCTGCTTACAGCCACTATATCAGTTGTTTACTCCAGTAAACTTTCATGTATTTCCTTTTCCTCTGTCAGACAGTTTGTACACTCCATAATTAAGGGAGTCTACCAAAAAACGTTTAACATGAGTCAACATACACATAAACCCTAAATAAGAAAATTGGTAGGTAAACAGTTGTAACAGGTTTATAGTTTTCTTGCATGAATTCGCCCATGCTAACCTGATTTTGCACAAATAAGACTTCATTGATTAAGCCTAATTAGAAATCACAGAACATCCTCCCATTAGGAAAAGCAAGATCAAGAACTTGCTGTAAAATCTATCAGGGTGATCATACCATAATCAGCCTTATATAGAAAGTTGAAGTTCTTTAGCCCTGAATTTATATCTTCTGATAATCAAAAATATGCTTCACTTATCATATGTATGCCTTTTAGACCTGGTGTTTACAACTGGAAGAAGCATGTTATATTACAAACAGAGCAGTTCTGCTATAATAATAGGATCATGAAATTCAGTGCTCAGGCTAATCAGTGCTTGTGGAAAATAAGCTGAACAAATATAAAATTTATGTTAATGCCTATTACATTCAAGGAAATTAATTTTTATGAAGAAAACCTTCTTATTTTATGTATACATGCATAAAGTGCAGGGGACTAAGCGTGGTGCCTGGACTCAGTTTCAAATCTCTGTTGAGTTGTGTGATGGACTGCACTTTTTACAAGCTTAGAAGTACTGTGTTAACAGATAAAGGACTGTGGCCCCGCCGAAGACATGGTAGCCCTGTGGAGTTTCCAGGCGGGATCACACAGGCACATCTGGGAGGCATAGCACTTCCGTGGCCAACACGTAGCTTCCCTCCGAAGGTGCGGAATAAAAAACTACCACGAAAAGAGCACTAGTTTCTGGAAAACACGGGGCAAAGGTCAGCATCTGATTGCGGGAGCACCAGTATCCCACGGCATCCGACACCTACCCATGTCCGGGAGCAAACCCGATGTTGTAAGTTTTCATAGGATGTGCACTAACGCCAAATGGCGCATGCGCAGACACAAGACACCAACAGCAGCCCGCCCCCCCAACGGCGCATGTGCACATTAAAACAGTGCAACTTTTGTGATCGCGCTGCGCCGCTTTTTTGCCACGCTGCAGCATCAAGGTGTGATCGGTGCTAAGGGCTGGAGCGTGGCAACTCGGGGGACCATGTGATCAGGCTACCAGGCTTTATTTTGTTTCAGGAAGAACAGCCATGCCTCCCCCCCCCCCCGTGTTTTCTGGCCCGTATGACCGAGGCCTGTGAAAGGTTAATTTGCCACAGATTGGTTAGCATCAGCTGAACAGAGAAAGACTTCTAAACTGGATGCTGAGGAGAATTCAGTCTGATTTCAGTTCTAGCTGACAAGAGTCAAATACCGACAGTTTTGGAATTCAGCCCTGACTGACAGCAGGTTAACACAGACAGGAGAACTGGGGGAAAGTTGGCAAGGAAGTTTGGGAAGCAGGTGAAAACTCTCACTTGGACCAAGGAAAGGGGATAGATCTTCTAGTGAGAGGATAATTTCCCTACCCAGTCAAAGAGGGAGTTAAGTGTGAACAGTACAGAAATCCAAGGTCTCGTGTGGTTAGAAACTGCCCTTAGAAACCTTAGGAGTCAATTAAAAACTCAAGACGAATACTGGTTGTTCAAAAGAAGGATACTGGAAAGAGTGTACCAGCCTTCTGGAAATCAAAAGAGCCAGAGAATACTCAAGAAAGTGTACTGGAGTGTTTGGGGAAACAGTGGAACAGAAGCCTCTCAACATACAGACTTAAGTCACTGTGAAAAGCTTAAGAAACTCTCATTAGCCTGAAACATAAGAACTGTGCATGTACAGGTTTTACCTCAGAAATTTCAACCCAATTTCACCAGACCTTTCCCTTCTATGTTAAATAAAATATTTTGTTATTTTTGAATTCAAAATGCCTTGAGTGGCATTTAAGTTATTTAAGTTGAAGCGGGCTCCCAATCCTTTCCTCAGGCTCCTGGGCTGGGCCATCAGCCAAAATGTTGTACTGTGACAGGGTAGAACAGTCAGAGTTCTTCAACAAAGAAGAAAACACATTACTAGGGTGGCTCAGTCAAGTAAACTTTAGGGAACAGACCTGCAACCTGTGGCTCAATACAGAACCAAATTTGGCTCTTTTAAAAAAGAAACTCATATATTTAATTGAAGGTACATTGAAGGGGCAGATAGGATATTAGGATAACCAGAAAGTGAAAAGAATGGCATGCAAAGGTTTTTATAGGACTAAAAGGCTTCTTAGGGATATTTTACAGAAAGGAAAATGGTAGAGGTGAACAAGTGTGAACCATGCACAGATTTATGCCAGTGCACAAAACAATCACACAGGGTGTTCCCGTGTATTTTTTATTACCTGTTGTGAGACTTTATGTGTGCCACTTCATAATAAAAGACTTATAACAGCCAGTGTTTGGACTGCAGAAAATTTATGGAATATTAATAAACATGTAAGTTATCAGAAATGTTGTGTATCTCCAGTTATGCAAATGTGTACAGTCTCTGTTGATCTCTTGCTCTGAATTTCAAGATAGTTTGGCTCTTTAATTATAAAAGACTGCTGATACCTGCTGCAGAGAATCCTATGATCCTGAATTACTAAATTGTTAATCCTCATGTTTAAAGAGAAATGCTTGAATACATTACAATAGTATGTTACAGGGCTCAAACCTAAAACAATTTTAAACATTACTTGTTGGTCCCATATCACAGCACACATAGAATATCATACAGCGGTGTACACATACTTTTCATTTTCTAATATCATGCTTTCAATAGTACTCCTTTAAACCTACTCCTTAATTTTTTTGGCATTTTCTCCTGCTCAAGAACAAATGAAATATCTACATATTTCTAAGCAGTGGTTCACACTACCATTCAGCTCGAAATCATACACCTGTGTATACGGCACATTTACTTATAATGAGACAAGGAATCCACACAATCTAGAAAACTCTTAGAGGAGGACACCTCCCTTCTGCTGCATCATAGGGCTGCAGTTGCCAGGGTGGGGAAATCCTGGAGATTTGGGAGTGCAGCCTGGTAGGGTTGCCAGGTCTGGGTTGGAAAATACCTGGAGACTTCAGGGGTGGATCCAGGACAGGGTGGGGTTTGGGGAGGGGAGGGACCTCAGCATGGTACCATGCCCACAGAGGCCACCCTACCCTCCAGGGCAACTGATCTCTGTCAGCTGGAGATCAGTTGTAAAAGCAGGATCTATCCAGGCCCTACCTGGAGGCTGGCAACCCAAGAGCCTGGAGAGGGCAGGGTTTGAGGAGGGGAGGGTCCTCAGCGGGGTATGAGATCATAGAGTCCACCCTCCAAAGCAGCTTTAAAAGGGGATTAGATAGATTCATGAAAGACAGGTCTAACATTGGCTACTAGCCAAGGTAACGAAAGGGAACCTTCACATTCAGAGGCACTAAATTTCTGAATCCCAGAGCCAGGAGGCAACATTAGGGAAAGGCCTCAGCCTCTATCCCCTGCTGTTGGTCCTCTAGGGGAATTGGTTGGCCACTGTGTGAGACTGGATGCTAGACTAGATGGACTACTGGTCTGATTCAGCAGGGTTCTTCTTATGTTCCAGGGGAACTGATCTCTGTAATCTAGTAGCTGTAATACTGGGAGATCTCCAAGACCCACCTGGAGGTTGGTAACCCTACTACATACCCAGGCAGAATAGTCTTCAGAAGGGGGCAAGTATGTACTCTCTCATAAAAAAAAAATCAAACTGTACCCAACCCTAAGTCTCATCATAAGTGAATACATATCCTGGATGAAGACAGTATTCCCAGCATTTTTGAGTCACCCATCCACTAAAGTGTCCACTTGTTCACTTAAGCACAGGGATGCTAGGAAGTGACATCCCTCAACGCAGTGCTATCACTGCAGCAAGGGACATCTGCTGATATTCACAGCATCTCTATACTCCCACACAGTGTTGAGCATCTATTTTAGGAGCTAAGGTGAGAAATGCTTCATTGCTTAATGAACTCTTATCCAAATAGATTCCCAGTCAAATACTTTCAGCAGACAATCTTTCAGCTTGCCTCCCAACCGGCCAAGTATTCCTGTCTACATGAGTAGAAGTGGAGAAAGTCACTGGCCAAAGAACTCAGTTTTAGCCCAAGCTGAGCAAGGCTCCAGCCCACTATTACATCCACTTTTTCACAATGACTAACAAGGGGCATAATTCATCCCAAAACTTCATAACAATAAATCCACAAAAGTGCCACCGTCTATTTGTACATTTATATTAGGCATGTACAGTAAAACTTCCCCAATAGATACCCCCCGCCACCGATATACAAGCCGTTTCCATAGTCTGTATTCAGATGAGACCTGAAATATTAAAAAAACTAGCTCTGATGACCAAGGAAAAATGCATTCATGCTGTAACCTCCAAAATACCTTTGTCAATTATTATAAGAAAATAAGCATTCAAATATTTAATCACTTCTAAGAATTTGGTTATGCAATATCACAGGATTCTTTTTTTTTAAGTATTAGGTATGGTCTTGTCTAGGCTTTATCAGCTGTTTGTCAAAGAAAAAGAGACAATAGGGGACACAATCTAGCCGACTCATTCTTCCAAACATTTCTTCTGAATAGCATTGCAGAGACAGAACTACGTGCACAAATCTAAAGCCTGGGAGGACCACACCAAGAATGTTTATATAGCCTGAACTTCAGTACAGCACTGATATAAATAAAATGCAGTCCTCCTTTCAGAGAAACAAGGTTTAGAAAGCTACAACACAACATTTCAGTTCAGAAGACTTTTTCCCTGCAATACTGAATCAGTAATCTGAAGGCCATGCCGGGGAAATACTTAATACTATAAACTAAGGAGGCCATCCTTTTCCATGTTTACTCAGGAGAAACCCCCACTGAATGCTTCCAGGCAAACCTGCATAGAACCAAGCCATCATGTAGATACATTGCCAAAGTTTCTGTATAAATACGATTATTATGGGGTGCATACTCAGACACTCTTAGCAAGGACTTCTGCTCCATATGTTTATCTAATTCCCTCTTGAAACTGTCCATGCTTGCAGCTGCCACCACCTCCTGTGGCAGTGAATTCCATATGTTAATCACTCTTTGGGTGAAGAAGTATTTCCTTTTATCTGTTCTAACCCGACTGCTCAGCAATTTCATGGAGTGCCCACGAGTTCTTGTATTGTGACTTCAAGGAGTTAATTAAAGGTACAATCTGTACAGATCGCAGGTACCAATATATTCCTGTAAATGTAAAATAATAACCAGAGTGAATGGTCCCAGCAAACACTTTAAGCTTGTGCTAGTCCTCTGGTATACAACTGAATTAACAAGAAACCAGTGAAGCTCTCCATAGCTGTATACAAGGGACAGGAGCCCTGAATGTCAAGGAAAGCATGGCAGAAGCCACTCATTTGACTTTCCATAGCCATAGTACACCTGCTTAGCTTATGCTCCACACCTGCAAGCCCTTATGTATATTTGCAGTATAAGAAGTTATTTGCGTAAGTAAACAGAGTGACATAATGATGCCCTTAGAGTGCTGGGCTGGACTGTTACAAAATTAACCTTCCCAGCAATTCATCCATGGGAGACAACTGAACCAAGTCTCGTCATTTGACTTTTATATGTATGCTGTTAGCAGAATGTGGGACATAATGATTCATGTAAACTATCAGTACAGTTGATCAACATGGAACTCAGAAATCAATACTGCATAATTATACAAGCCGCTGAGCACCCTCTGAACATTTTTGACAATGTAGTCCTAAGTAGACTTACACACTAAATTGGCTTAGATGGGTGTAGGTCTGCTTAGATTTGCACTGTGGGTATTTTACATTGCAGTCCTAAAAACACTTTCCTGGGAGTAAGCACCACTGAATAACATGAGACTTACTTCTGAGTAAACCTGCTTAGGCTTACTCTCCGAGTATACTTAATTAGGATTGCACTGTTAGTGCACTGATCCATGCAAAATGAGATGTATTAACTAAAACTCTCAAACTGGAAACTTTAGGATTACAGAGTGCAGTATGAGTGTGCAGATTGCTATAGTTTTAGATTACATAACACTCCTTTTAATTTACAAGCAGATATATAAAAGTACTAAAAGTTATATGGCATTACAAGGCTGTTTCCAAACAAGTTCTGAAATTACCAGCAGGAAATATCACTTATGTAAGGAAAAGATATTGCACTTTGTCAAAATCTCACCCCATTACTAATCTTGGGAATTTCTTGGGAATATATGATAACCCACTGCGTGTTGCCAAGTATTAATATTAATGGATTTCTGTATTTGTTCTGCACTACTTTCAGTTTCTATGACTGCAGTCCTACAAACAGATATATGGGAGCAAGTTCCACTGAAAGTGTTTTGCATAAACATGCAAGGGGTCAGAATGTAAGGGAAGAATGTTTTCCAGATAAGCCGCTATTTCTTGAAACTAGTTCAAGTAGCACATCCCTGCCTGTCAAATAAAACCATCCTAGTAAAGAATCTGCCAGTATTGTACACAGAGGGCAAATACACAGCCTGTACCAGTGCTTCAAGCATGCCGCTACGCACATTAAAAAGGTAAGATCACTTTGGTAGACACTCATGTATGAAATACAACAATTATATATTAATACAGGTAAACAATATTGTTATGTACTGGAACTACGTACAACAGAACATAAAAACATAACGAAGTATGATCATGCATTTCGACTATTTCCATAAAAACATACCTAAGTGTTATGTGTTTGGACTACATACAGCAGTATATAAAACATACTGAAGAGTTATTTTTATGCATCTGGGTGGTCAAAACAGTAAATAATGTTTAGCTGATTATGAATCAATTAATTAGCTAAGTAATTTAATTTAAGTCAGTTTGCCAGAACCTCAGTATAAGAGATACCGAAGCAAGGTAGTTTGTGCTTCAACCAAAGTTATCATGTTGTTAGGAAAAGAAGCAATCATTTTTTTCTATTCTGTTAACACTAATACACCCAAATCAAAACCAATTAAAACAAACATACAAACAGATGTGTGCCCTTAACTCTCAGCCTCATTCATTAAAAATTATGTTTACCATTTAAGATTGGCCCCCGTTATCAAACAACTGCACTTCACTTAACATACAGTTTAGTGCTCATTGACCCAATTATTATGAACACACTGCCTAGAATGTTTAATAGTATAGATATGGCAAAACACACATGAGCAACACTATGTATATTCCTCACATATTACACATTCACAGTACTTCGGGGTGCATTCTACCACCAATACTAGACTAGAGCAGTATTATGCTGTAATACTATACACACTACTACACAAAATACAAACATGTATCACATCTGTTAAGATTCCAACAGCAGAGCTGTGCTTTTGCACTTTCATTTGCTTTTACACAAAGCTCTTAAAAATACTGCACCAGACATTTTAAAAATAGATTTATGTTATCTTCCATCTCTTGCAGGAGGCCAGGCCCCCAAACAGAACACAGTACATGGAAATAAGTTTCCGCTGAAGTCAGTAGTTCTGCCACTGCACAAATTAGGCTGCATTTTAAATCCCACTCCTTTAACAGGATTTAGGGAGCCTAGCTATCATGCAAAGTGCTTGGGACCAATTGCCCATGCTGGCCTGCCCCAGCCAGCCTCTTTATTGAGGAGCGAGCAGCAGGCGGAGGCGGAAAAGGACCTTGCCAGCCACAGATGGTCTCCGGGAAGGCGGTGACCCGTGCAACCTGCAAGTCAATAATTAATGGGAACCTCTCGTCTTACCGCACCATCCCAGGCGGAGAGGCACAGCAGCGTCCGACTCACTCCAACCCCATCAATCCCCGAGCGCGATTAGAGGAGCAAGGAGCAGCCGCCAGAACAGATGGCGAAACAACCCCGGAGAGAGCGGTGAGAGGCGATCCCGGCGGCGCTCAGAAGGGAACTCGGGAGACTTCCCAGCGGCAAAGCTCTCCGCCGGCCCCACCAGGAGCTCTGGCGCTCGCTCGGTTGGCCTCCCGCCGCATCGTCCCCGCTTTGTTTATAAGAGAACTATTCAAAATGGAAACCTGACCCCACTTCTAAAAATAGTGGCGATCCCGGGGGCTGGGGGTGCAAATCCTGTACGTGAAAGAAGAATACCTCGCTTTGTCTCCAAAAGGCAGCATGTCAAACAAGAGATGAGATAGACCAGGCGAGCCGCTTTGATCTCCACATTAAACTTTTGAGGAGCACTTTCCGCCTCCCCCCCCCGAAAGACCCCACCCTCGGATAATAAATTCCCGGGAAAAACTTCTTGCCCTGGCGGGGGCGCCGCTAACTCTGTGTAGCTCAGCGCTGCCTCCTGGCGGAGAGCGGCGTCCGCGGGATGGAGAGCCTCGCGGGAGAGGAGGGCTTTCTAAACGTGCAGCGGCACCCCAGGCGCGCAGCTAACTTCTCGCCCCGCCGCCGGATCCCGTCGATCGCTCCCTCCCTCCTTCCCTCCCTCCCACGAGTCCCGCTCCATCGCTACTGGGCCAGGCCGTGGAGAAGCGCCATCATCGCTCCTGGGCCGCCTACATCTCATCTGCAACACCTTGACCGCTCCTTCCCCGTTTTCCTGCAATAGCCCCACAAGGCTAGAGATATATGGCAATGGCAGCCCCCATTCGCTAATCCCTGCTACTGAGTCACAGAACTGTGAAGGTGGGTTACCTGGAGGCAATCTAATCCAACCCCAAGCTTTTCCCTCAAATCCCAGAAAGCGTCCACAGTGAAATCACATCTCCCTATAACTTCTTCTACGCCCCACGGAAATCCCCCCTGTGTTCTCGCTCAGCCTCAGAAGCAGGTCCCCTCTGCTGGTGGCACTTTGCAGTCACTCCCCGTTCACTTTCGAGCCGTGACAGGGCAAGAAACGTCCTGATCTTCCACAGACTTCTGTCGAAGTGGGATATCCCAGAATAAAGAACACATTATATGGGGGTGCGACTAAGAAGCATATAAAGGGCTACATGTAACACTCCAGTCCTGCTGATTTAAGTGATCTTAAGGGGTCCTTTCAAAAAGCAGATGCGCACCCCAAGACTATGCCTAGTTAACTCGGAAGTTCAATGGGACGCACTTCCTTCCGAGCGTGCACTGGTCTACAGCTGCGTAAGTCCCAGGTACGTCTTCCGCAGCACATTGGTTTGGAGGCAACAGCCCCTCAATGCCACAGGCCTCTCGAAATAGTTACGCAAAAGGCCACCCTTTGCAATACCCGTTCACTAAAAACCTCCCGGAGCGTCAATGGCCACTGCTCGGCGAGTGTTTGCACCCTCGCAACTGCATAATCAGAGGCAGGCAACAAGTCTCCAATAAACCCAGCGTGCAATCTTAGGGCTAAAACAAGGAGGCTGTGTGCTAAATTGGATCCGGCATTTTTTTTTTTTTAAATAACGAGGCTATTGGCAAGCTCCATAAATAAAAGCTGCAACGTTATATCGAGCGTATGTGAGGCGAGCTTTGCCGCTTTCCAGAGGGAATCCGTCCTCTTTGAATATATTCCTGGTCAATGAACTCTCTCACAGGGCGCTGCAGAGAAAAGGGCGCGCTCAGACCCAGCGGCCGGCGGCGCAAGATCTTAACTGGAACTTGGGCAAAGGCTGCAAACCGACGGCGTGTCTCGCACCGCAGAGAAGCCCAAGAGGATCATTTGCCTGGGAGGTTCGGGCAGCAGCCAACACTGAGCGGCTGTTTGTTTGTTGCTTTCCGTCTTGCAGGGGGCGAAAGCCATATTTGCTTTTCCTTTGGTGTGTTTTTTTTTTTTAAAGGGAAAAGGTGAAAACGCTCCTCCCGTCTCACCCCCCCCTCCCTTCGCAGGCAGGCAGGATGGTCTGGTCTGTCCCTCCCAACTGCTCTTACCTTGTTGCTTTCTTAACAAAGTAAGAGTGGGCAAAGTCCCCGTGGTCGTCCAGCCACGCTTCCACCGCTTCCTCCTGCAGCTGCTGGGGGTGGCAGCTGCCTTCCATGGTCGGGTCTTGCCACCCTAGTGACAGTGGCGGCAGCGACTCCCCGTCTGGCCGCGGCTGCCCCTCCTCTCGGGGTGGCTTGTTGTTGATTTCACCTCCTGACCCCGCGCCCTCCTCTCAGCCCGGGCAGCAGGAGGAGAGACCTTCGTCCACGCCCGTGGAGGTCGGCTCCTGGCGCCGGATCCGCTCCCCCCCCCCCCCGGCGCCCTGCCCGCGCCCTTCTGCTCTGGGGGTTCCCAGGTGTCCGCCCGGAGTAGCCGGCGAAGCGCCAGCTCCACGCCTCCTCCTCCCTCCCTCCTCCTCGGTGAGGCCAGCCTGGCGGGATCCAGCCCCCAACGGGCAGCCCGGCTCCACCTCTCACTCCGTGCCCGCCGCAGCTCCCCCAGGGAGGGACTCCTCCCGCGGCTGCCCGCAGAAAGTCCACGCGGCGCGACGACTGCAGGCACCAAGGCAAGCCTCTCCCCTCCGGGCAGGCTCGGTCTCATCCATTTCGAGGGAGGGAGGGTGCGTGCGGAGAGCCCCAGGCGCGGAGAGCGGCTTCCGCCTCTCTTGACGGCACGTGCGGACCGTTTCCACTTGGAGACAGCCCGCTCCAAAAGCACCTTTGAACCACTCTGGTGTTGTGCGCCTGGACGCACGGGTTAGGAAATGGGGGGTACCTTTGTAAATCGCCAGTGTTAAAATTTTACCTGTTGGTGTTGGGAATTTAAACACAGAAAAATAAATGAAACTTGGCAGCCCCAAGAATCATAAGCGCAAATGCCCTAATGTTTGGGCATTTCTTGTAATTATTTGCATACTAATGTGAATGGTGGTAAGAAGAAGGCCAGTTTTTCAATCAAAACCAGTAGCAGGGATAGCCAATGCACACTCCACATTTGAACTGCAGAAATGGGAAATCCAAAACCTGCTTTAATACTGACCCATAAAAAAATTAAAAACCACTGGTATTTGGTTAAATTGACAACCACATTTGTGCCCTCTCTATAAGGTGTTCACAATAACATCTTAAAACTCTAAAATCACTGAAAATGTGCAGAGTTCCCTTTCCTCACCGCTGAACGATGAAAGCATGAGGTTTTTAAGGATCAGGTGTGTCCTCGTCCCCTCCCATGGTGCCTCTTTTCAGGAATTAAGGGTTGCTCCAGTTAGCCATCCAAACCGAAGCAGGGTTTGTGTGTGCCTGTACACAATCTCTCCACGTGGTGACTGACTGGACCTGCAGAGGCAGAGTGGTTATAAACACCTTAGCCCCCATCCATGACCTCCATGTGATCTCTGGCTCCCAAGCATGGTGCCTATGTGTGGAGGCCATGTGTATGATCCCTCCCTGTGATGTTTGGAAAGGAAGGAGTGTACAAGTGACTACTGGCACTGCACCTAGGTGCTGATCTCATGAGCCAGTGGGGGACCTGTAGCCACAGTGGGGCATCTCAGGGCCTTGCCCCCTTCATTTACAGCCACGCCCCACAAGAGGCATGGTGGGGATTGGCATCAGGAAGGAAACAGGTGGCTTGATTGCTTGGAGGGAAGGGAGGATTCATAGGGTTTTGATTTTTAAGCAATAGATAAGTGAATCAACCTTGAGAAGGGTTGGGAGGGGGACAGGGGTGCCGAGCTGGGTGGATGGGGGAGGGCGTGAGACAGAAGTTTAGATTTCTTCTGAATGCCACACCAACATACAGCCTTGCAGGCTTCAGCATACTTGCATGTTATTTATGTATAACCTAGCTACTTCTGGTGTATTGATCACATGCAGCATTAGTCCTGGTACATAGATACATAGATATAACAAAGTCCTTCACTCCCTCATCATGGTTGCCCTACAAGAAAAAAAATATGCCCCACAAAACAAAAAATCCTGGCTCAGTGGTCATGCAGGGGTGGGTGGTGCAGAGAACTCATTTCTGCCCTCCTTCTCTCTCTCTCCCCCTCCTCCACATTTAGTCAGTGTGCAGAGAGGTTGTCTGTACAAAGCTATAGTCATTCCCTAATTTTCCACTTTGAGTTTACTGGCTTGATATGATTTTTTGCAGAGATGGCTGTCAAAATGGGTTTGCACACTACGTGGGCAGGAAGGCTGCATTTTGAAGGACAAATTTCGATTGAGGGAGTACAGTTCTGCGCCCCACAGGACTTCAGTGAGGTCTGCAGGGAGTTCCCAGCTGTCTTCAACGGAACTCTAGGTCACTACACAGGTTCTCCCGTGGGATGCCTACTGTGGGGGGACTGGGTGGTAGTCCCCAGCACCCTACATCACCGAGGCCTGACTGCCCTACATGAAGCTCATCCCAGGATCGTCCACGTGGCCTGGAGCTATGTATGGTGGCCAGGGATTGACACGGAGGTGGAGGATTGGGTGAAGCACTGTCAAACATGCCAAGCCATCCAGCCGAATCCACCAAGCAAACCCACCCAAGCCTGGGAATCTACCCAGACGCATTGGTCCCGGCTCCACATAGATTTTGCCGGGCTGTTCCACGGACTGCTGTTCCTGGTCACTATGGACTCCTACTTGAAGTGGCTGGAGATTAGCCCCATCTCCGCCACATCCGCCAGGACCACCATCTGGGCACTTCGCAAGATCTTCGCAACCCATGGGTTGCCTGACACCATTGTCTCTGACAATGGGACAGTGTTCGCATCAGGGGAATTCTAGGAGTTCCTGTGCAGCAACCTGATCAGGCATGTGAGACCTGCTCTGTTCCACCTCGCCACAAATGGCCAGGCGGAGCAGATGGTGTGCTCCGCCAAAGAAGCCCTCAGCCGCCTAATGGGGACTGGGAGTTCCGCCTGATCTGTTTCCTATTGGCGCAACGGACTATGCCTAACCTGGGCACCAGCCACTACCTGGTGGAACTCCTGATGGGCCAGTGGCCTGCAATTCTATTGGACAGGCTGCACCTGGACAGGTCCCCGGAGTTGCGGGACCTATCCAAACAGAGGGAGGTGCCATGGGGGTTCTTTCCAGAGGATACTGTGTACATCTGGAACTACGGCAAGGGCTCCCCATGGCTAGCTGGCCAAATCATCCACCCAACAGGTCCCGTGTCCTATGAGGTTTCCAGGGAAGATGGCCAAGTCCTGCGGAGACATGTTGACCAGCTAAGATGGTGCCTGCTCCCGGCTTCAGAGAATGCCCTGGCTCCATGTAATGTTGGTGCGGACCTGCCGGACAGCACCAACTGAGAAAATACCAATGGAGGTTTTTCAGAGCAGGCTCCCACCCCCGTGACTCAACTTGAAAACAGGATGTCTGCCTCCATCTTGGCACCAGAAGAGGCCCCTCCACCACCGCAGGCGAGTGTCCCAGTGAATCCACCAGCCAGGGCTCCTGATGCCCCAGTTCCTGCCCCGAGGCGTTCCACGCAGGAGCACCAGCCCCCAGCCTATCTCAAAGACTATGTCACCTAGGCTGGGCTTGAACTACAGGGGGAGGGGTGTTATGTCTGCTGTCTGCCACTAGGTGCCAGTGGTATGCAACCAGAGCTTGGCTCCCAAAGAACAATAGGGTAGGATCCTGAGCCTCTTAGTTAGCACCTATAGGAACTGTGGCGGGAAGTTTAAACCCTCCAATGGGACCTGTGGGTGTGTCTCGGGGACTATATATAGTTGGCCGGTTGTGTGTGTTGTGTTGTGTACCAGTAAACTATGAGCTGTTAATCACGAAGCGTCTGTTTTCTCTACATGTCGAACCCAGTACACAACAAGTCCATTATTGTTTCTAGCTGGCCTCTCTTTGTAACATCTCCCCACTTCCCCCTTTCTGTTCCTTGTAACTATATACACTACATACCCCAGTGTATATTGCAAATAAAGTATAAAAACATTTCCTATTGACATATTTACTTATTTCATCGACTTTATTTATACCCTGCTTTTATCCCCAGTGGGGACCCAAAGTGGTTCATTTTATCCTCACAACAACCCAGTCGGGTAAGTTAGGCTGAGAGTGTTTGACAGTCCCAGAGTTACCCAAAACGTTTCCATGGCCCAGTAGGGATTTGATCCTGCTTTGCCCAGATCCTAGTCCAGCTTGCTGGCCACTCCCCCATGCTGGCTCTCTGATGGAGCCTCCATCCATCTGAGGAGCTGACTTCTGGCCTATGGAAGCTCTTGCTGAGATCAGTGTTGTTAGTCAGGTGTCATTGAGCCATTGCAGCAGTATAGCTCTCCCCGCCAGAACACTTTTTGTCAGGTCACTTTGGATGTGAGAATCAGCTTTTCCATTATACACCATGGTTTTGGAGATACCCTTGGCCATCCTGCAGTTATGATTACCTGAATATACATTAAAAACGAATGGACAGATAAACACAGTCCCAGTAGCTGTGTTGTATGTCTACTTATATGATATATGGATATCCCATCTCAGTCACTCTTGTGATTTAGAAAAACTTTTATTTTTCAAGGTTAACGGACTTGTTTTGAATTAATTTGGGGAAAATGTGGGCCAGTTCTGGGTTGGGAAATACCTGATTTTGGGGTGGAGCCTAAGGAGGGTGTGGCTTGGGGAGGGGGGAGGGACTTCAATGGGGCGTAATGCCACAGAGCCCACCTTCCAAAGTGGCCATTTTCTCCAGGTAAACTGATCTCCGTCACCTGGAGATCAGTTGTCATCCCAGGAGATCTCCAGCCACCACCTGGAGGTTGAAAAGCCTAAGTGGGCCCAACCCAGCAAATGATGGCACAAGGGCAACATCCACAAGGTAGAATGTAGTTCTTGTAGCACATTCAAGGAAATGTGCAAAAGAGAAGAGTAAAGGGAAGCTGGGCCTGATGCCACAACACCCCAGAACTGAATACCTAGACATAGCATTGGCATCGACAGAGCTGAGGAAATGATTGACTAACCAGTTTTGAAACCAAACAGTCTGTATTTTGAACAAGCAAGGGTCACAAATTGTAATGGATGGCCTGCCATGTCTGGTGGTTGCACAATTGTTGACAGAAAAGCTGTCCAGCAGTTTCAAGGTGACTTTTTTGGAATATACTGCAAGCCCCTCTCCTTTGTTCAGTGTCAGAGTGACCTAGCAGTTTTAGGGAATCCTTTCATATTCCCCATCTGGCATCATCACACCATGTTGCAAAAGACCTTGCTTTGTTGACCTAGCCAAGGAAGTCTGAATGGCTGTATTCAGCAGCCACAGAGTGATGAGTGGTTTCCTCCCTGGTGGCTCTATGTTCTGCTGCATTCACTTCTGGCTGGTAAGAGGAATAAGAAGCTACATCCAGAAAGAGCTTGGGTAGAAGGAACCAATGGCACCTTTACACAGCCCATGGTGTGTGTTGTAATTAGGTAAAGTGGTTATTCTAAGAATAGTGACTGTATTCAGCAGCCACAGAATGAAGAGTGGTTTCCTCCAAAATGGGCTTATTCTGCTTCTTTCAGTTCTGTGGGGTGTAATGGTCAGAGTGTCAGACTAGGATCTGGGAGACCTAGGTTCAAATCTCGTCCCCCCATAGAATAATCTAAATCACCTCCACCATAGGAGCTGGCTGGGTGACCTTGGGCCAGTCACATCCTCTTAGCCTAGCCTATTACACAGGGTTGTTGTGAGAATAAAAGAATGGCATTATCCCCTTTGGGGCCCCACTGAGTAGCAAAGTGGCAAATAAATAAACAAACAAACATGATCTAGAACTAATAATGGCTAAATGCCTGGCAGTCACTAAAAATGGCTGAGTGTATGGGGATGGAAGAGTATGGGAACAGAGAACCATCTGTTCACTAATTATTTGGGAAAGAGACACTGTAAAAGCTAGGAAAAAACCTTAACCATTATGGAGGGGCTGCTCTGTAGGGCCCTGCCATGCTATAATTTGAATGGGACAGTAGTTTACCTATGGACATTCAGTTGGGTTTCCAACTTCCACTTGGGAAATACCTGGAGATTTGGGGGATGGAGCCTGGGGAGGGCAGGGTTTGGAGAAGGGGGTGACCTCAGCAGGGTAGAATCATAGAATGTTAGAGTTGGAAGGGACCTTTCAGGTCATCTAGTCCAACTCCCTGCACTCTGTAGGAGCGTTATGTAAATGCCATACACCTCCCAAAGCAGCCATTTTTTCCAGGGGAACTCATTTCTGTCATCTGGAGATCAGCAATAATCCTGGGAGATCTCCAGCACCCATCTGGAGGTTGCCAACCCGAACATTCAGTATGGTTTTGGTGTGAAAGATCTACAGTTTTTAAAGTATTTTGCCTAAAGAGAATGAGCGTTAAGGAATAAATAAGAGCAGCTAAGCCTGAGCCCGAGAGTCTACTCTCAAAACTAAGTCCAAGTCATAGAACATACGGGAACTAGTAGGAAAGCCCTTAAGTATGTACAAAGTGCATCTCTTTCAAGTTTAATTATCCTGCCACACCCTAAAATGGGCATGAGTTTTGGTACATTGCTTTTAAGAAAGTAAGCACTTGCTGATCAGACACATCCTGTCTAATTTTAGAAGAAAAGCTGTAAAGCAGGAATGCAGACAAATACCCCAATTACCAAGCTGTCCAATTACTGCCTGGTTTTCATTTATTTAAAAAGGCCGGTTTTAAAATATTGCTAATTAATAACCACTAGAGCTGAATTTTGCATTCTAAGGACTACCTTATATTTTCATACAGCGTACGAATGAATAACAAAATACTGACTAGAAAGGAAATGCAGGACAATGAAGAAGCCTTGATGATTTTGCAAAGAGCATCCAAGAGTATTATAAACCTACAGGGATTCTTCAGTTACTTGACACCACCAACTGGTCAAAGGGAATTAGCTAGCTACACTTGACATCTCTCTCTCTCTCTCAAACTGAGAGCCAGTTTGGTGTAGTGGTTAGGAGCATGGACTCTAATATGGGAGAACAGGGTTTGATTCCCCACTCCTCCACATGTAGCTGATGGTGTGACCTTGGGTCAGTCATAAGTTCTTTCAGAGCTGTTCTCTCAATGGCAGTTCTCACCTCACAGGGTGTCTCTTGTGAAGAGGGGAAGGGACTGTGAGCCACTCTGAGACTCCTTCAGGTAGTGAAAGGTGGGGTATAAATCCAATCTCTTCTTCTCTATCTCAGCATTGAGACAGAGCTACATAATCTTTGCTATTGCACAGCATCTCCCATTAACTTCAGTGTGGCTTCAGCTGAACAAGTTCTGAGTAGCATGTGTGCTGTGTTCCTTAAAATAATTTAGCTCAAAAGTCTTACAAACTGCATGGAAGGTGGTCCCCATAGTGCTTGTTGGAAATGGAAAGAAGACTGTGAAGAAGGTTATCAGGATGATTGGACTGAACATGCAATAGATTCAAAACAGGAAGTGAGTGATAGTGATATTATTTATCACAGCAGAAAGCATGCACATAAAATGAAACTCAAAAAGAGACAGAGTCCATGGAGGAACAAATTACTATTGGTTATTAACCTGACTATGGGTGTGGCTATGCTAGCCCACACAGTTTAAATAAGAGCCTGTTGCTTTATGTTTTCATTGTCTGTTCTGAGCTGTTCTGGGTTGCTGAATCACTATTAAAAGCTGAATCACTTTTGTTGAGAACTGCCTATGTGTCGTACTTATCAGTGGCAATGAAGGTGGGATATAGCGGGTAGGCAGCTCCGCTGAATACCGACACAATGGCAGATGAAGTGGGACCAAGTGAGGTTCCAATACCAGCAGAACAGCACCCTGTCAACCCACCAGCAGCACTGGCAAAGGGGATGGCAGTCAGTACCAAGTTTGAGGCATTTGAACCAGGCCTGGAAGACTGGGAATCGTACATAACATGGTTCAAGTGTCACATACCAAATCGCGGAAGAAGCCACGAAGTCAGTGGTCCTGCTGAGCGCCTGCGGCCGTGCAGTGTTTGACGTGACACAGTCCCTGTTTGTGCTGACTGACATCCTGACGGTGTCATTGGCGGACTTAAAAACTAAGCTGAAAAATCACTATGCACCTAGTCCATCAGAAATTGCATGCCATCACGTGTCTGTAAATGGGACCAGAAGGTCAGAGAATCGATCGCGGAGTTTGTCACTGAGCTGCGGAAAGCTGCCTGCACATGTGGATTCCCTGACCTAGAGACGGTTTTGAGGACCGGTTGGTGTGTGGCCTACGAGACGAGCGTCTACAGCAGTGGCTATTCGCCAAAGCTGAACTCACCTATGCTACCACCTATGCAGAGGCGATAGCCGCAGAAGCCGCTAAGTGGTCCACACGGGAGGTCCAGCAAGCCATCGGACATCACAACCAAGGGTCAAGAAGGCCATTCACCATGAATTGACATCCGATTCTGAGGCTGATGGCGAGGACGTCCATCAGATGTGGAGAGCAAAGCCACAGTGGACCACAAGGAAAGCAACACAGAGGCTGACATGCGCAGGTTGTGGTGGCAATCACAAGCGAGACCAGGGCAGGTGCCGAAACTGTCAAAAGCGGGGTCATCTGGCCAGAGTCTGCAAGCCTACAGGACCAAAGAAGTTCCCTCAGTCGTCACCTGGAATGCAGAGGAGGGAGAGAGATGCTAGAGTATGGAGGCAAGTGGAGTGCAATGTGACCACCAGCCGTTCCAGCTCAACGACCATCCTGAGCACCCAAAATCACGCCAAGAAGAAGATCCACATCATCATGCTGTTAGACAGAGTGCCGTGTGAGATGGAAGTTGACTCAGGATCAGCGTTGACCATCATTTCCATGGAAATGTTCCATCGCTTGTTCCCTCGCCAGTTAGCACCCAATGGGGTGCACCTCTCAGATTTCCAGGGACGGCATATACCCGTGGCTGAGGAAGCCACTTTCGAGGTACAATTTAAAAGGTTTAAGGGGAGCCTAGGTCTCCAAGTGGCTGAGGGGCGGAGGGCCAGTCTGCTAGGGTTAGACTGGTTTGAGGTGCTGGGAATCGCTATGTCTGGGATCGACCACATTGGTGGAAATAAATTGAGTTTGTTGTATGCTGAGTTCCCAGAAGTGTTTGATGGGACCCTTGGGAAGTATACAGGTCCGCCAGTCACATTTGAGTTAGACCCCCCAGTAGCGCCCATCAGGTTGCAGTCCAGAACTGTGCTGCTTGCCCTCAAACTGAAAATTGAGGCAGAACTTGACAAGCTGGTGGCTCAGGGGGTTTTAGAGCCTGTGCCTTATGCTAAATGGGAAACACCTATTGTAACACCCATCAAGCCAGATGGTTCGGTCAGGATCTGTGCTGACTATAAATGTACTTTGAACAAAGCTTTGCAACAGCACTCTTACCCCGTTCCTATTATAAGCCACATATTGGCTTCACTGAAGGGTGGGGCAACTGTTTGCAAAGTTAGACCTGGCACAAGCATATCAGCAGTTGACTGTGGACCCCAGGGCAGCAGAGGCACAGACGATTGTGACCCATCGCGGAGCGTTCAAGGTCAATCGCTTACAGTTTGGAGTCAATGTGGCTCCTGGTATTTTCCAGAGTTTAATGGAGGGGCTGCTCAGGGATCTACCAGGGGTGGTGCCTTATTTTGACGATGTGCTGGTTGCTGGCACCAATGAGGAAGAACTGGCAGAGCTTCTGAGGGGTGTGCTGGGCCGATTCCAACAGCCGGATTAAAGGTCAAAAAACAAAAATGCCAGTTCGGGGTTGCACAGGTTGAATTTCTGGGGTTTCTGATTGATGAACAGGGTGTACACCCCACAAATAGCACCAAAGCCCAAAACAAAAAAAGAGCTGGAGTCATTCTTGGGCCTTCTTACCCCACTAGGCATTGGTGGCAGAACCATTACACAAACTGCTGGAAAAAGGGGCACGGTGGACCTGGGGGCCACAGCATGATAAAGCGTTTAATGAAATAAAAGACTTGCTGGTGTCTAATTCAGTGTCAACGTACTATGACAAGGGAAAGCTGCTCATACTTACTGCAGACACCTCCCCATTTGGAATTGGCACCATCCTTAGCCACAAGATGGCAGATGGGTAGGAAGCGCCAGTAGCTTATTATTCAAGAACACTGACTGGGGCTGAACGGAATTATGCACAAATCGATAAGGAGGGACTTGCGCTAGTTGCTGGTGTTAAAAAATTTCATCATTTTTTGTATGGTCGAAAGTTTGTGATAGTCAATGACCATAAACCATTGCTGGGTCTCTTTGCACCGGGACGCCAAATGCCTCCAGTCCTCTCACCCCGTATGCTGTGCTGGACAGTTTTTCTGGCTGCCTGTAATTTCAAACTGGAACATCGCCCCGGCAAGGCAATGGGACATGCAGATGCCTTGAGCTGGTGTCCAATTCCAGGACCTGCCATGGACCCTGCTTCCGCCTATGAGGCAATGGCACTGGAAGAACTATTGCAGCCACCAGTCCATGCCTCAGACATTGCCACCAAATCGGTAAAGGACTCCACGATCGCCCGAGTGCTGAATTGGGTGTGGAGGGGGTGGCCAATGGGTCATTTGCCACCAGAATTTCAGGTGTATTGTTCGCACCAAAAATAAGTTTCTGTTCATAAAGGTTGTCTTTTGTGGGGGAACAGGGTGATAGTGCCTCCTCCCTTACGGGAAAGGGTCTTGGAGGCATTGCACAAGGGTCATCCAGGTGTGGTGAAAATGAAGGCTCTGGCCTGGAGCTATGTCTGGTGGCCCAGGATTGACCATGACATTGAGGAGTGGGTAAAGGTCTGCAGCGAGTGTCAGCTGTCCAGACCTGATCCCCCTCACGATCCTCTGCACCCTTGGGAAACCCCACATAGACCATGGTCCAGAATACATATGGACTTTGCTGGCACATTTCATGGTCAGTTTTTCTTAATTGTAGTAGATGCTTATTCTAAATGGCTCGAGGTGACAACAGGGGCAGTTGTAAAAGCACTGCAGAAGCTTTTTTCCATACATGGGTTGCCGGACACATTAGTTTCAGATAACAGGCCTCAATTTGTGTTGGCAGAATTTGAGAAGTTCATGCAGGACAATGTAATTAAGCACATTACATCTGCACCACTCCATCCTGCAACAAACGAGCAGGCAGAGAGAATGGTCCGAACAACAAAAGAGGCATTGGGGAGAATGACTCAGGGGGACTGGAATCAAAAGGTGGCCTCATTTCTCCTCTATTAACATATTACACCACACTCTGCAACAGGGAGGAGTCTGGCAGAGTTATTAATGGGCCTCACCACCCTCCTTGACAGACTCCACCCCGATCTAACAACAGATTGACTGCCCCAGAGGGAGGACAGGGAAACTCCTAGGTCCTTCAACACAGGGGACTTGGTTTATGCCTGGAACTATGGGGAGGGACACCTCTGGCTTCCAGGTGTTATAACTGAAGTGGGTGGAACGCTATTGTATGTGGTGCAGACAGAAGATGGTCGACAACTTAGGCACCACATCGACCAGCTTTGCCAGCAATGGTCCACCCTAGACCGAGCGCCAGAGAGCCGAACTGCCAGACCAGTGCCTCTTGAGGTAGAGGTAGAGGTGGGTGAAACTCCTCAGGTCACCGAAGCTAGGGAGGTAGCTCCGACCAGATATGGGACAGAATCCCAGGTGCCTGAACAGGCAAGTACATAAGAACATAAGAACATAAGAGAAGCCAATGTTGAATCAGGCCAATGGCCCATCTAGTCCAACACTCTGTCACACAGCGGCCAAAATATACCAGGTGCCATCAGGAGGTCCAGCAGTGGGGCCAGGGCACCAGAAGCCCTCCCACTGCTGCCCCCTCCAGTAGTAGTCTGCCGATTGCTAGTGAGGAGCAGACACCCCTGACAGAGACCCTGCGTCGGTCTCAATGGTCCAGGCAGAGGCCGGCTTATCTGAAGGACTACATCTGCTCAGAGGTAGTCCATTCATAGGGTGGAGGGATGTTATGTCCTGAGCTTGGATTGCATCCCCATTGACATGCTGGTATCCTAAATGGCAATGCCTGATTGGCTACTCTGCGTAGCAGGCCAATCAGGGGACAAGGATTGTGCTGGAGGAAGCAAAGGGATTGGATATTATCTCTGAATTACTATTGGTTGTTAACCTGGCTATGGGCGTGGCTATGCTAGCCCACACAGTTTAAATAAGAGCCTGTTGCTCTATGTTTTCATTGTCTGTTCTGAGCTGTTCTGAGTTGCTGAATCACTATTAAAAGCTGAATCATTTTTGTTGAGAACTGTCTACATGTCGTACTTATCAATGTTGGTAATTCATCAATGGCTTACTGAATGTTTAGGCACAGCAATTGACGTTGTTTTCATTTGGCTGATGGCTTCTTGAGAATACTGAGAGCTTTTAACACATGCTGAAGAAATGATAGAAAGTGTTTCAGAACTGGCAGCATTTAAATAGGTTTTATCTTTGATTCAGATAGCTGATGATGCTGTGAACAGATTGGAAGTGGGTGAAGGAAGAATTTTTTCTATGCAATCACAAGCAGATCCTATGAGTTTCCTGAATATTTGGAGCCTACTACAGACTCAGTCTGCAGAAACTCAGTCTGCAGAAACATAGATCTGGAAGGGACCTCAAGGGTCATCTAGTGTTTGAGGTAGAGTCCTTGATCCTGGCTGTCAGTGTTTCCTACTTTGTTAGCTACTGGATGCAGAAAAGCTGCTCTTCTTGAGAGAAAATCAATTAAACAGAAAGTTAAAATGATCCTTAAAATCAGCATTTTAAGAAATTGGAGGAGTAAAAAAAAGGGGTACGAAAGACCACATAGAAGAGGGAGTTGAGGAAGTGTAAAAGAAAGCACAAAGATGGCAGAAAGGCTCTTAAAATAAAATTATAATTATAATAGTATGAACTCATTCAAGGAAATGCAACGTATTAAATGTAGGTGCCAGGGGATTAGGATGTTACTACACCTCATGTCCAAGAAGCTTAGATGTGAAGGGAGATGGAAGGACAGGACAAGGTCTAAAAAGAGGCATTTTTATTATGGAAACTTGAGCATGTTTGAAGTACTTTCTGTTGTGTCCTGGGATCAGAAGGCAGAGCTAGGTGAAATACAGCCAAGCTTCGCTCTCTGAGAACAATAGGGACTAGGTTCCTGAGCTCGCCAGTAGTGAACCAATGGCAGCATTGGCGGGCGATTCAAACCCGCCAATAGGAATATAGGGCCGTCCCCCTAACTGTATATAGTTGGCCTCCGGCCGTTGCTGTGTGTTCTTGTCTTATGTGAAGTACGAATAAACGCGTCTTCTCTTATGTCGTCGTCCGAGTCATGAGGCCCGAAACCCAGTACTTTACAGTGGCGACGAAGGTGGGATTTCAACGCCTTCTATGACTCCATGAGCGACGAAAAGGACACCGCCGAGCAACGCATCGCTGACCCCGAGAGCAGCACCGCACCGCTCGCCGAGCATCGCATCGCTGACCCCGAGAGCAGCACCGCACCGCTCGCCCCGGCACACGCCGTTCCCGACAGAACCATGGCAGCCTCTCATGTGACTCTCGAGCGCTTCGATCCGTCGCAGCCAGAAACCTGGGACGCATGGGTCGACCAGCTCATCAGCTATCTGGAGCTCAACGAAATCCGCCACCCAGACCAGAAACGATCGATCCTGTTGAACGCGTGCGGCACCCAAACCGTCCGCCTCGCCAAGAGCCTCTTGGTGCCCCGCACGGCCCTGGAGAGCTCGTTTGGGGAGATCCTAGATGTCCTCAACGCTTATTTCAGCCCCCGGCCGACCTTCCTGGCCAAGAGGATGGATTTCCAGAGGCGAGTCCAGGCCCAAGGGGAATCCATCGCCAACTTCCTGGCCGCGCTAAGGGCGCTCGCCGTGGACTGCGGGTTCCCGAAGGTGGAGGACAACCTGCTGACACAGTTCGTGTGGGGCCTGGCGGACTCCAAGCTGCGGCGCAAGTTGGTGGGACACCGGAAGCTCTCCTTGGACGAGGCCCTCGACGCCGCCACTGCCCACGAGGCCGCAGAAGGGGATCGCCCGGTCGCGGCCGCGCAGGTGGTCGGAAGGAGCCCAAGCCCCGGGAATGAAGAGTCGGACGAGGTCTTCGCCCTCAAACCCCAACAACGCCGGCCGGCGCCGTTCCAGCAGGCCAACAGAGAGCCAGCCAAGTATTCCGGCAACCGATCCGTCTGTGCCAGCTGCGGGGAGGGCCACGGACGGAAATCCTGCAAGTTCCGGGATGCTGTCTGTCACGGGTGCGGAAAGCAGGGACACCTCGCACGGGTCTGCCGGTCCAAGGGCCCCCGGAATTCGAGATCGTCGGTCTCCCAGCACCGCGCATCGTCCACCGCATACGAGACAACCGAAGAGGTCGCCGAGTTGTACCACCTCACCGACCAACCGCTGCAGGTACTTCGCCTCCCCAACCCCAACCTCTCCTCTGCCCCGAAGATCCAAGTAACCGTGCGGATCGAGGGGTCCCCCTGTTGCATGGAAGTGGACTCGGGATCGGCGGCGTCCATCATTTCCCTGGACACTTTAAAAAGACTTTGCCCACTAGGGGGACCCCCTCTACGTCCATCGCCACTAAGCTTGGTGGACTTTCAAAAGAACCCTGTCCCCATCCGGGGAGTCGGCACTTTCCGAGTGCAGTACCGAGACTTTGAGGGGAACTTGGACTTGGTGGTGGTTGAGGGAAATCTTGCGAGTCTCCTGGGGCGGGCGTGGTTCGAGGCCCTAGGCATATCGATTGGGGGAGTGAATAAGTGCGGGGTGCGGGACTGGGGGGCGGTGTGCAAGGAATTCCCGGAGGTCTTTGACGGGAAACTGGGGTGTTACAAAGGGCCCCCGGTGTCGCTCCACTTAGACCCCACCGTGACGCCCATCCGTCGGCGCTTCCGCACCGTGCCCCTGGCCCTCCGCCCTAAAATAGAGACCGAACTGGACCGGTTAGTGGCCCAGGGAGTCTTAGAGCCCGTCCCGAACGCTCGATGGGAGACCCCGATCGTAACACCCGTCAAGCCAAACGGGGAGATCCGCATCTGCGCGGATTATAAGTGCACTATTAATCAGGCACTTCAGGCGCACGCATACCCCGTACCCGTGGTCAGCCATGTCTTAGCAACACTGGCGGGGGCGCGCATATTTGGAAAGCTGGATCTCGCGCAGGCGTACCAGCAACTCCCGGTAGATGAGGCCACTGCCGAGGCACAGACAATAGTGACCCACCGGGGGGCCTTCCGGGTGAAGCGGCTGCAGTTCGGGGTCAGTGTGGCCCCAGGGATCTTCCAAAATCTAATGGACGATTTGTTAAAAGGGATCCCTGGAGTGACGCCGTTCTTCGACGACGTCCTCATCGCCGCGACCACCCCTGAAAGCTTCGCCGCCCGCCTCCGAACGGTACTGGGACGCTTCCAAGCCGCGGGGCTGAAAGTGAAGCGGGAAAAGTGCCTCCTTGGGGTGCCGGAGGTGGAGTTCTTGGGGTACCGGGTAGATGCTACAGGCCTGCATCCGGCGAGGGACAAGGTGAAGGCCATCGTGGAGGCCCCTGCCCCGAAGTCCAAGGCGGAGCTCCAGGCGTTCTTAGGCCTCCTGAACTTTTACCACGCCTTTCTCCCCCATAAAGCCGCCGTGGCCGAACCCCTACACAGGCTGCTGGATAAGGCGACACCTTGGGCATGGGGAGCGAGGGAGGAGGCGGCGTTTCGGGGGGTTAAAGTACTCTTGATTTCGAACGCGGTACTCGCCCACTTTGATGAAAAGCTCCCGGTCATCCTTGCGTGCGACGCATCACCGTATGGGGTCGGGGCAGTCTTGGCACACAAGCTACCGGATGGGAGGGAGGTCCCGGTGGCTTACTACTCCCGCACGCTGTCCCCCGCGGAGCGGAACTATGCCCAAATCGACCGGGAGGGCTTGGCACTGGTGGCGGGGGTAAAAAAGTTCCACAATTTTGTGTACGGGCGGCCCTTCACGCTCGTTACAGATCATAAGCCGCTCCTGGGACTGTTCGCGGCGGACAAACAAACGCCGCAGGTCTTGTCGCCCCGGGTGTTGCGCTGGTCCTTGTTTTTAGCGGGTTACCAGTACCGACTGGAGCATCGGCCGGGCAAGGCGCTGGGTCATGCAGACGCCTTGAGCCGTCTGCCGCTGCCGCAGACGGGGGAGGATCCGGCCCCAGCCCCCGCTGTCTTGCTAATGGAGGAACTGCCAAACCCCCCCCTTCAGGCTGCTGATGTGGCCGCTCGCACGTCCCGTGATCCCATTCTCTCCCGGGTCCTAAACTGGGTGGTGAGGGGATGGCCAGCGGAACAGACAGGGCCAGAGTTCACAGCATACAAAGCCCGGCGGGAAGAGTTGTCCGCATTGAAAGGGTGTTTACTATGGGGGGACAGGGTGATCATTCCGGGGCCCATGAGAAAAGGGGTGCTAGAAACGCTGCACGAGGCTCACCCTGGCATTGTACGAATGAAAGCTCTGGCAAGGAGCTACGTGTGGTGGCCCGGGATGGACGCAGAAATTGAATCCTGGGTCCGAGGGTGCACACGGTGTCAGGAAGTCCGCCCCAATCCACCGAGAGCGCCAACCCAAAGCTGGGAGTCTACCCACAAGCCGTGGTCACGCCTGCACATAGATTTTGCTGGGCCATTCCAGGGGCTCCAGTTCATGGTAACGGTAGACTCTTACTCGAAATGGGTGGAAATAAGCCCAGTGTCTACCACCTCTGCCAAAGCGGCAATAAGGGCCCTGCGGAAAATATTTGCGACGCACGGGCTGCCAGACACCATCGTGTCGGACAACGGGGCAGCATTCACATCTGCGGAGTTCCAAGCGTTCCTCGAAAAGAACCTAATCCGGCACATCCGATCAGCGCCCTTCCACCCGGCAACCAATGGACAGGCGGAGAGAACGGTACGCACCGCTAAAGAAGCCCTGAGCCGCATAACGGAGGGGGACTGGGAGTTCCGGCTGGCCCGCTTTCTTCTTACATACCGTACCACCCCAAACCCCATCTCCGGGCATTGCCCCGCAGAACTATTAATGGGTCGCCGCCCTACCACATTATTAGACAGACTCCACCCGGACCGAGCCCCAGAGAGAAAGCTGGTCGAGACCCGGGAGGCGCCCCGAAGCTTCCTCCCGGGGGAACCTGTCTACTTCCGGAACTACGGGGCGGGGCCTCAGTGGGTGGCCGGGCGCATCCTAAAACCCACAGGGCCAGTGTCATACGAAGTCCTAACAGATGGGGACCGGGTCCTCCGAAAACACGTCGACCAGCTCCGGAAGCGGCAAGACCCCGACACAGAGATCCAGTTACCAGGAAATGCCGCGGCCGCCCCAGCACCCGATCGACCACAAGCACCGACAGCGGAGCCAGCGCCGGAAAGTCCACGGAATCCGGAGGGGGCCCCGGTGACAGTTGAACCGCCGCCGCCGCTGCCGCCGCCGTTACAGCCGCCACCGTCACCGCCTCGACTACTACCAGAGATCCAGGCTCCTTGTGCTGGCGGACCACCCGATAGGGGCCCCGCCAGTCCGGTACCGGCCCCCCGACGTTCGCTAAGAGAACGGAGGGCACCAACATACTTAAAAGACTACGTCACCTGATAGGAGACGAACTATGGGGGAGGGGTGTTGTGTCCTGGGATCAGAAGGCAGAGCTAGGTGAAATACAGCCAAGCTTCGCTCTCTGAGAACAATAGGGACTAGGTTCCTGAGCTCGCCAGTAGTGAACCAATGGCAGCATTGGCGGGCGATTCAAACCCGCCAATAGGAATATAGGGCCGTCCCCCTAACTGTATATAGTTGGCCTCCGGCCGTTGCTGTGTGTTCTTGTCTTATGTGAAGTACGAATAAACGCGTCTTCTCTTATGTCGTCGTCCGAGTCATGAGGCCCGAAACCCAGTACTTTACACTTTCCTTTTAATGTTTGTCATTATTCTTTAGCTCACTTTTACTTCTCCAGGTTAAAAAGGGAAGAGAGACTGGGGAGGAAGCAGAACTTGTACAGGTGCCAATAAAAGTCAAAGTTCGGGTGATGCCGTTTGCTCTGCTGAGTTGCTCCACCTGGGAGTGAGGTAGCTTGTAGTATTTTGCAGTGAAAAGGGGCCTTAGGCAAGAGGATTGGTTGCTCAGGCTTGCTGGGTTCACAGTGGGAAATCATCAGATCAAAGCACAAGCACATATACAAAACATGTCTTTGAATATCTCAAGGGTATTTAAAGAGCTGGATTGTGAATGCATTATAAATATGAAGCTCCTGCACACCTAGGGGTATGAATATATGTTGCGGCAGAACTTGCAGAGATTTGGGAGGTTGTGATTCGATGCACATCTGACTGTTTCTTAAGAAATAGAAATTAGGTATGTCCCAAATCAGTAAGACGAAAATTAGAATAATATTTTCTTCTTTTCGAGTTGCTGTTCCCTTGAGTGACCCAAAGGGAGCAGGAACAGCAACTGGGAACAAAATGTTATTTGGCAACAGGTGTACATTTTTCCATGACAATTGTATTACCAGACTGAAAGTACCTGCCACATGCTTTCCTAAAAAATGTTTTGGAAGACAAGATAATTTGCTTCTTTGGCAGAGTTTGAGTGAATTTGGAGATATATATTTCTTGGACAAAATGGTATTACAATGAGAAAATAGGAAGTTATATATAAAGTTAATATCACATTTCAGTGTGTTCCCCCTCCACATGTAATTAATAGATCAAATGCTGGGGATTTGGACCAAACTGTGATCACTTTTATATTGCTGTAAAATTCAGTCCATACTCTACGAGGGCTATCTCATCGAAAAACACTTAAAATAGTGGTCACCCTTCAACATGTAATTATCAACTTTGTTATATGTACACTAGACGATTCAAGTGTAATAAAGCAGGTAGCCTTTTCCTACCCATTCCATGAGGGGTCTCTAATGAAACAGACATTCTAATGTACAGTAGGGATCAAGTGGATTGGCAAGTTCCATTTTGCTTAAAAACAGAGCTTGGAAAACCTGAAAGACTTATGTGCATTGCTAGTTTGCTGACCATGTCATTCTCAGACAACATCTCAAGCAAACTTCCTGTTTTGAAACTTGACATAAGGAAGTATCCAACAGATGAATGTCAGTTGGCCAGGTGAAAAGAATCAGATGTGAATGAGAGGCTGATCCTTCATCCACATTTTGTACAAAGTGATCTTAACTATGGTACTTTAAAAATTTCAGATTAGAAAGGACTTTTTATTTATGCAATTATTTAGTGAGGTTTGTATTTATTGTTTCCATTTTACAGATACAAAAGCTGAAGCTGGAACGCTGGCTCAATTCATATACCTCATCAAACCATGCTAATATATAAATGAGTCTCAGGTTCACGCACTCCCATTTCCCTTCCTGTGCTGCTATCTCCACTTCCATTGTACACAGCTGCAGTCTTAAGAACATTTTCCTGGGAGAACATAAGAACATAAGAACATAAGAGAAGCCAATGTTGAATCAGGCCAATGGCCCATCTAGTCCAACACTCTGTCACACAGCGGCCAAAATATACCAGGTGCCATCAGGAGGTCCAGCAGTGGGGCCAGGGCACCAGAAGCCCTCCCACTGCTGCCCCCTCCAGCACCAAGAATAGAGTGCATCACCTGCCCCAGACTGAGAGTTCTCATTCTATACCCTGTGGCTAATAGCCACTGGTGGACTTCTGCTCCATATGTTTATCTAATTTCCTCTTGAAAGTCCCTTTGAATAAAATGGGACTTGCTTCTCAGTAGACCTTCTTAGGATTACTCCCATAGCTGGCTATTATATCTAAACTGGGATCTGTGCAAACCATAGTTTATTCGGAAACCATTAACAAACGTCGGCTTCCATTTATGACTAATATGTTGCCCTGACTCTGATATCCTAGGCAAGCCTGATCTCATCAGATTTCAGAAGCTAAACAAGGTTAGTACTTGGATGGGAGACCATCAAGCATGTTCAGGGTTGCTATGCAGAGGCAGGCAGTGACAAACCATTTCTGTTCCTCTTTTGCCTTGAAAGCTCTGTGAGGTGGCCATAAGTCAGCTGTGGCTTGATGGTTCTTGTTACCGCCACCATAATCTTCAGTGTCACCTCACCTGTTAATTCCCTTAATAATTCCAGACTCTCATCTCATCTCAAAAGCATGGGGTTGGATCCATTGGATTTTCCAGTCATGTGAAAGGGTGGAAGAAGTCCCCTTTGACCATTAAAAATGTTGTGCTGGGAGTCATGGGATCCACATGGACAAAAACCATAAGGGATGCAAGTTGGTCAAAAGCAGGGGCATTGGCCAGGACTGAGTGAAAAAGCTGGCTGAATCCAACTCATGGTTCTGCTGTATTCTTACACAGAGTCTTGATGGGATCTGTGTTCAACAACATAATTTCATTCCAAACTGACAAGCAATTTTTTAAAAAAGCAAATTGTTTTGACTGTTGCTTCTCTTCTTTCAAGCTGGTATTTGACGTGCATTCATTTTGACCTGTGACCAAAATTCTCATGAATTCCAGAGGTGTAACTACGTTAGTCTCTTGTAGCAAAAATAAACAGAAGTCTTGTGACCCCTCAGAAACTAACAATATATTATTCCAGCACAAGCTTTCATGCACTATAGCCTGCTTCTTCAAATGCAATAAACAGATCCCCACTGCCGGGCACCTGCCTCATGTGGCCAGCCCTTCAGTACTTTTCTCCATTGTAGCTGCAAACAATGCTTGCCTGTCCTTCCATCCATACCTAGGAGGGAAGAGGAACAGGTTTGGGGGACTTTAAACTTTAAGCTCTTGGAGGATTGGCTCCATTAGGTGTGTCACCTAATATGCAGAGGAGTTCCTGCTACAAAAAGAGCCCTGCTAGAAAATGTGAAAAATATTTTCCTTTTTATCAATTACATATGATTGCAAGGAAACATATCAGCGCTGATTCACTCTAGCCTTCCACTAGTCCTTATTAAATGCTGTTTCTATGAGGCTCTTTTAGCTACTTTAGCCAGTGTAGTTTAGCAGTTTCAGTGTCAGATTAGGATCTGTGAGGCTCGGGTTCAAATCCCCACTCTGCCATGGAAGGTTGCTGGCTGGTCTTGGCCAGTAACACGCTCTCAGCCTGACTTACCTCACAGGATTGTTACAAAGATAAAATGGAAAAAAGGAAAACTATATAAGCCACTTTAAAACCTTAGTGGGAGGAAAACAGTATAAATGAAGAAAGACTTTCCTACTGACAAAGGAAATTCTCACATTCTCAATTCTGTCTAACTGTAAAATGTTGGCTGGTTTTGTGGTCACAAATTCCATTGGTCTCCTCTCAAAGCAACAATATTTTCAAACTTTTCATCTGCATGTGATTTTGTACACAGTTATCTTTTCTATAAAAAAACTTTAACTTGTGAAATGATATTTTCCTTATAAAACTGTCACATTTCATTATCTTTACCCCCAAGTTTTTTATGGCAGCTCTTTAGCAATGATGACTTCACCTTCACATACAAGATCAAAGAATGTAGATAGTGTTTATTGTCAATTAGAAATCCATAAAATTCAGCTGCTCTTCCTTGGCAGTTTGGAGATTTGATTAAGACTGGGGTTTCGTACAGAATAAATTAAACAACCCATACGTTTGAAACCTTCTAAGAAAAATATCTTTTATCATAGTGCATGATCTGCTCTAGTAAGTTTCGGAGGGTAGCAGTGTTGGTCTAACTGTTCTAGTAAGAAATTCACAAAAGTCCAGACACTCATAGCAATCAGTAGTGCATTCTTCACTAAATCAGCCATGATTGATGAGAGTTTTAGACTAGAATTTTACAGTTTTAGATTAGAGGATTAACCAAATATGTCAGTCTTTGAGGTGCCCCCAGACTCCTGTTTGTTTTTGCTGTAACAGATTAGCAGGGAATTATGCCTCGGGAATTATTATCATGATGGATTGCTCACTCAGCTTTTGCCTGACTCATTTATGTGACAAGCAACATTTGCTTTTTATGTATTTGTACTGTTTTGCCATGTTTGGAGACAGGGCTCCTCCATATATCTTGCCAGAAGAAGATACACTATGTATACCAGCTGCAGCCTGGATAGAGAGAGTCTTGTAGTCGCTACAATTATTCCTGCCCTTGTGACACGCAGGCTAGTTTATTCTAACGTATCATACTTGGACCTGTACTTTCAGTGTTTGAAAGCTTCACTGTTAGGAATGGATTACTAACTGGATCATGCTGATATGAATACAGGTTGTGTACTAAAAGATTGTACTGGTTACCAGTATTTCTAGGCCCCATCTGAAGTGTCGCTTTGGATGCTTAAAATCCTAAATAAGACCATTTGAAGGACCACTTTCCTCCAAACAAATCTGAATGAGATCTGCATCAGAAGGCTTTTTTGAGTGCTCAAAACTTCAGAGAATAGATGTGTAGCAAAGAGAGAGAGGAACTTTTTACTGGTGGTGGCACATTTATGGAATACCCACCCCAAAATTCAAACAAGACAGATGCGTATAGTTCCTACATTATTTTCATTTTTTGCACTCCAAGGCTTTTCAGAACAGATTGATATTCCTTTTGGTCTAGTGGGATTTATCTTACCATTTTCTGCTTCTGTTGCTGCTGAACCCATGAACACATGGAGCTGCTTTACACGCAGGCAGCCATAGGCATATCGAGGCAAGCATTTCCTAGCATTTCGTAAGATGACTGGCAGTGACTCAGGCAAAAAGACCAGACTGATGTCACCAACTAAGACAGGGCCATCTTTTGCATTAGTTTTAAGAATATTTGTAGATTGTGTTTAAGTGCTCTGCAAGATGGTAGCCACAAATCTTCTTAGGATTCAGGAGCCCAGAAAACACCTTTCTCGTTCAAAACTGTTGTAATATCTTAGCTTTCACTAGTTTCTACCATTTGTCCCTTTCTCTCATTAAGTCTTCAGAATATGCCTTTCAGAGCAAATCTGCAGTCTCCTGGAGATTTTTCAGAGACATCCCTCTCCCCTAAAATTTACTACTTTAGAAATGAAATGTGTTCTACCATCCATTTCGTCAAGCGCCAGAAGGAGAAGCATTAAGTGGTTCTTCTTGTGGCTATCGACTAAATAAGCAGACAAATTCAAAGTGGTAGAAAATTACACTGCTGATTCTATAGAGCTGCCAAATATTTGACCCAGCAAGCATTCAGTATATGAGAGGATTGTATGACTGTTTAAAAAAACAAAGCTCAACTGCCCAGAGTTCTGTCTTTTGGTAGTTTCCAATTATTCTATTGAGAAGGTAAGAATAAAGTCAGGTATAGATTACAGCTGTTGGGAAGGAAAGAAAGTTTTTAGGAAGTAAAAAGAATATACAAATAAAGTAGTATAAATTGCACAGAAATGGCTGCCGATGCTATGGGCAGACTAGAAACTCTATATCAGGGGTGTCAAACATGTGGCCCGGGGGCCAGATTAGGCCCCCGGAGGGCTTCTATCAGGCCCACAGTGGAACTCGCTGTCTTCTGCTTCTTCTTCCAGTTCTGCTGCTGCTGCGTCATCGTAGGTTTGCAGCTTACAGATACACACCTGAACAGCATACTCAAGATTGCAACAGCACAGACATTTTGATGCAATAATTCAGAGCAAGAGGTGTCAGTTATCAGACACTGTTAAATAAACAAAATATTGCAAGAGTGCTAATGTTTTAAGCATGTTTTTATTTTAAGTAAAAAAACCCTTTGTGTTTGTGCCCTTTATAAAGTTTATATCTCCACTATCTGGCATTACATTTTATGACACCCATGGCCCGGCCCAGTAAGGTCTCATTTATGTCAGATCCGGCCCTCATAACAAATGAGTTCAACACCCCCGCTCTGTATCTTTGATCTACAGCTCTACGTATGCTCTTACACATACATGGAGGTCCAGCATGAATGAGCTTGCCACTTGCGTGTTGGCACCATCAAATTCCCTCTTGCAGGAAGCTCCTGCTGGGAGGTGGGCTCTCTGCATTCATTAGAAAGGCTCTGTGACCAATAAGATATACTGGATCAGGGCAGATTAAGAATGTGGGTGTTCCATATTTTTTCTTGGGGCTGTGGTTACTCTGTGTGGGTCTGTTTCTCTGAAGAAAGGTAGCCTTCAATACATGGGATAAATACTGTTTTCATAGAAATCAGACAGAGTGTAAACAAATGAAACAGTTTTTACTTGGCTGTGCTGAGTGCTCAAAGGAGAGTTATGTCAGAAGCAACTTGCTGGTGTCATTGGACTCTGTGCATTGATTTTGCCTGTCTCTGCTTTTGTTTGCTGTTTCTGCCTTTTTTTAAAGAAATAGTGTGTCTCCATAGGAAACTGTCCTGAACTTCCTTATGATCAGGTAAATGAGGGCATACCACTTGTAAATAAACCAAAGGGAATCATTGTACCATTGAAAGAAAATGAAGGGACCAGGCAGTACAGCTTTATTTTCCACATAAACAAGGAGATTGTTACCATGTAACAATGCAGAATTGCCAGGTCTCCTGCACTGATACTTGAATATATTTTTCATTATTTATGCACAGTTTGATCTTTTGTATCTTTTGGATTACGTACTCCCTTCTGTGCATCTCTGCTGCTTAGGTCTCCTGCTATAGCAGAAAAAAGTGACATCGCATCACTGTGGGAATTGCCAGAAACTCTATGGGTTTATCAGAATGGGTTTATGTGACACCAGCATCCTGCAATGTCTCCCCTCCTTGACATCCAGCAGTTGCCAGCCACTATCTGTCAACCCTATCACAATGAAAAGGGGGACTGATGGAAGATTCTTGTCTCTGCTATCATGGACCTTCTGGAACATGGTAGTGCAGTGTCCAGTATCCCATCATGTACTGCTCCCGGGACATGGAATCATCATTTTACCTCTGTCTTTGCAAAGGCCCCTGGATCTGACCCTGAATGGGTTCTGGTTGAGCCCCCGTGGACTGACTTATGGCATCTGGTTCTCCAAGAGACAGTAGGCTCTCTAATTAAGCAAATGTGATCAGGTAAGTCTTGATTTAATACTAGTTGATCTTCTGAAAACCAATTTGCTATGGTGGAGCAACCTGCTGGCCCCTCTTTCTACCCAAATTAATGTCTCAGGAATAATCCCCATAGTTTGGAAACATGCAATAATAGTTCCTATATTTAAATGGGGGGGCAAAAATGATCCTACAGATTATTGGCCCATTAGCTTGGTGTCAACAATAGTCAAGGTATATGCAGCCTTTCTGTATTCCAAGCTTCTGAACTGGGTAGAGTCAGAATTTATATTACATCCTGAACAAGCAGAAATTAGGAGGGGCGCTTCAGTCCTTGATCATTGTCTCACATTCAGCGTTCCCTCCAAACTGAGTTAGTGTGAGCTAACCTCTTTAACCTCTGACTCATACATTGCTGTCTTAGCTTAGTTGTGAATGAGCCATTTGGCTACTGCATAAATTAGTTTGCTCTGGAGCCATCCTTCCTGAGCTAAGACAAAACTGTGTGAACCGGAGGCTAGCTCACACTAACTCAGCTTAAAGGGAACTCTAGTGTCCTGCAATAATTGTTTACAGTGTATATTCCAATTTTTTTCCACCTATTGAGATAAAATCTTAGTTGATCAATTGTACATGTTTCAATTGATTAATGGAATAAGTCTGCGTAAATTTAATGCACATAAAATAATAGTTTTAGAAGGAAAAAGTCTTCAGGTAATTCCTGCCTTCTTGAAAGGGGAACTCCTAAGAAGATACCTGTGTCTTATGGAGGGGCTATGGCTCAGTGGTAAAGCATCTGCTTGGCATGCAGAAGGTCCCAGCTTCAATCTCTGGCATTTCTAGTAAAGAGGATCAGGCAGTAGGTGATGTGAAAGACCTTGGAAGCTGCTGCCAGTCTGAGTAGACAATACTGACCTTGATGGACCCCTGGTCTGATTCAGTACAGAGTGTGTTTGTGTGGGAGTTATAAAGCCTTACATGAAAAATAAGGTTTTTTTTAATCTGCTGATCAGTGAATCAGGTCACCAATTCAGCCTTATTTTAAAAATAAGTATCTAGCCCCTTTTGTTGTAGAAATATAAGGGGAAAGGCCTTTTTAAAGAAAAGAAAAGAAAAGAAAAGAAAAGAAAAGAAAAGAAAAGAAAAGAAAAGAAAAGAAAAGAAAACTGGGAATTCAGAGCTGATTAAAAACACAAAGCCAAAAAGTGTGCTAGTGAAAAATAGTGTGTGCATCCCACACTATGCTGCTATCTTTCCCAAAACATGGTAGAAGAGCTGGTCTAGGAAAGATCACAAGAAAACTGGGAAGTCTGAGAGGTGAACAGAATTAGAGAAAGGTGGAGTCAAAATAAATAAATAAATAAATAAATAAATGTGTACATCTGAATAAAGAAGAAGAAGAAGAGATTGGATTTATACCCCACCCTTCACTACCCAAAGGTGTCTCAGAGTGGCTTACAAACTCCCTTCCCTTCCCCTCTCCACAACAGACACCCTGTGAGGTAGGTGGGGCTGAGAGAGCTCTGACAGAAACTGCTCTTTTTCAAGAACAGCTCTTATCAGAACTACGGCTTGCCCAAGGACATCCAGCCAGGTGCAAGTGGAGGAGTGGGGAATCAAACCCGGTGTAACAGGCCGGATTCACCCCCTAGCCTGAGTAACCCCTGCCGGGCCAGGCCAGACTAACCCTGGGGGTTAATCCAGACTAACTCCTGCCAGACAAACCTCTGCTGGGCCATGCTAGAGTTACCCCAACTGCACAACACAACAACCTGTAACCTCGGGCCAAAGTAACCCCTCGGGTGTAAGGTTACCTATACCAAACTATCTGAACCTGGGTCTCCCAGTCCCCAATATAGAGTGGTAAATTAAATGTCATTGTGACCAGCACAGTGTCAGCATCTGAGGGTTTGAGGTCCATGAGAAATTTGTCAGCGAATCTGAGATTCCTCTGGGTAGTGAAGAATGGGGTATGAATCCAATCTCATTAGTCAACAGAGCCCAGCAGAGGTTTATCTGGCAGGGGTTAGTCTGGATTAACCCCCGGGGTTACTCTGGCCTGGCCCAGCAGGGGTTATTCTAGGCTAGGCCAGAGTAACCCCTGGGTTACTCTGGCTGGGGGGGTGAATCCGGCCTGTTACACCGGTTCTCCCAAATTAGAGTCCGCACACTTAACCACTACACCAAACTGGCTCAGACAAGCTCAGGATGGAAAATCCATCATGTCCTCAGGAACCTCACACAGATCATCCTTTTTTGGACCCTATAACAAAAATTGCCTGTCTACCCTGCGAGCTACTTTTTTCTGTACAACATGATACATAGAAACATGGATTTTAAAATGAAATCTCTGTCATACGGATGTACATAACAGTTCCATGCTGCAGAGCACTTGTCCTTCATATTTATAGACAACTGAGGTGTGTAAGATGAATCTACCATTATCCAAAGAGCAGATCAGCAATAGAAGCAATTTTCAATACTTTTGTTTTGGATAGAAAGCCAGAAAATATAGCTGCTCAGAATACATAAAAATTTCTCATGCATATTGCATTTTCTAGGTTTTTTAAAAATGCTGAAAACACTTGTGCTTCACTTGTGAGTAGGCGAAGAATGGCACAGAAGCATATGGTCTTTTCTGCTACTAAATGGCAGATATTCATTACACAGATGCAGAGTAGCATCATGCATTTCCAGTCAGATTCAGAAAGAAAATCATTTCCAACATCAATATATCTAATTCTTAACATGGCCAAATCTGTGGATACTTAAATCCAGAGACTGGAGCCCCAAGGAGACAACACAGAACTTTCTACAAACCACAAAAAAGCCCTAGGTTTGCAGTAAACTGAAATCTAAAAACAAACCCACACTTTTTTTTGGGGGGGGCGCTATGGGGTCTTTATAGCTATATTTGTACAAGACAAGGTCACAGCTTGGAAAGCAACCCCTGCTTTGTTGCTGTTTATCTTCCATTTACCATGCAAAATTGTGAACCTCTTCAAAGTGGTTCAAGCTTTAGCACAAACAAAAGGGGTCTTGTGGCACATGAAAGATGAGCAATATGGAATGGACAGTCTTATGCTGAGCCTGTTTCAAAGTTTGTTCTTACTCACTTCATCAAAAAGCACTCCTCATCTTTAAACAAACCTCCAAGAAAGAGTTTTATCAAGTTCTTTCAGTCTGTGGCCTTCCATGCTTCTCAGACTCAGATGAAGAGAAACAGAAGGTGTTTGTTGCCCTTCCTGGTTTCTCCCAAGAAGCATAACATAAACACTTTACCCTTCATAACTCTCTTCCATATTGCTACAGTTTCTCTGCCTATAGTTCATCCTCTTGCTTGCTTAAGCACTGAGGGGCTACATTGAGAACATATTTTGAACAGATGCAACTAAGGGTAACCACATTCAAAAGAAAAAACATGATTTAAAAGAGGAAAACTGTCGATGCTCCAGATTTCTCACCCCTACACGACAAGTTAAATCTGCCAGAATTCCTGCTTCTATAGAACTGTTAAAGGAAAAGGAACGCTGTTCTTTTTGGCATCTGGTCTTCCTGGTTTGCTTTTCAGAGACTTTGCCAGTGCAGAACTTTCATGCACATTCAGACACTTTTGCTTCAACACAGAGGAAGTTTTGTACTAGCATTTTAGGAGCTGGCATTATTCATTGCATTCTCTGGAAAGCAAATTCCTACAGACATGGGCAGCAGCAAAACAGACACCTTGTCCAGTATCAATACAACTTACACTGGGATATTCCAGTGGTGAACCAATCAGAATCATCTGTCTTCTGTCCTTCTCATTCACAGCATGGTATTGCACAGAGAATTGCCAGCACTGGGTTGCTGGTTGTGGATGGACCAACATTATATTCACTGTGAAAATCAGTGCAGAGATCCGAGCTGGTTTCAGTGGCTGTGTTAAGAACTCCTTTTGTTTAATTGTTCATTACTTTTAATTACTAATGTCTGTTGCTTGGTTGAAAGTGATAGATTCCATGCTACAACTTTTGACTGATTTCCAGATGAAAAAAATATGGGTTCACCAAATAATTTTTCAAGAATTACATAGTTTTCTGTTATCATTTTTATATGTAAATGATTTCTAACTTCAAAGGGATCACAATAGCATTGGAACATCTTTATCTTTTCTGTGCTAAAACTTTTAGAGCATGGGAAACTGTCCAGCTGTGAGATCTTTAAGACAACATGTCCCTGAGTTCATTCATCCCTACTGTGGAATGACTCTAGACTTTGAGGCTAGCTTGTACTGTACCTAAACAAAATTAAAACTAAAGCACAAATTCTTTTGTTTTATAGTTGAAGACAAAAAGGCTCCTCAGTTTTGACATTTACTGTTATGAACAGAACATGTTACCATAACAAGTAAATCCTGGACCCAGAGATTTATAAATTCCGCCTTAAATTAGAAACATTTTGATTTATTACTGTGCGTTATTCTAACAGTGCAAAGTAGCTGATTCTGTTATTTTAAAAAATCCTCTGCCATTGATTTGCCTTTTTGTTACATTGGGGCTGCAGTCACACACATTAAATAATCCACTTTCAATCCACTTTCAGCGCACTTTCCAACTGGATTTTTACTGTGTGAACTGTCAAAATCCAGTTGGAAAGTGCATTGAAAGTGGATTAAGAGTGGATTATTTAGTGTTTGTGACCGCAGCCTGGGATAAGTTTCATGTATGGTAGTGGAGTAAGTTATTCCTTACCATGTACTGCAGGAAATCATATCTTTATGAAGCTTTTGACTTTTGAGGGGAATTACTGAGATCAATTCAAGTTAACTAAACTGGTGACTTTGTGAGAGTGTTTGTACTCTAAACCTATTTGTTTAATGAGCCACAATGCTTGTAAAAGGAGTGTCACAGAAATATAGCAACTACAGGAGTGGACCTTCACTGTAAGAGATTTTGGACCTGTGTTTCTGAGATTCTAAGGGCAAAGACCTGCTAACCAGCTTACATGGTTTGCCAGGAGATTGCTAGTTTGCCAGGAGATATAGGTCTAAAACTACTGGGCACAATGCTACAAATGGCTGGCTCTAATGTGGGCTAAATCTAACACTTGAGCATAGTTTCAGCTTTGTTGTTGTTGTTCAGTCACACAGTCAAGTCCGACTCCTTGCGATCCCATGGACCACATCACGCCAGGCCCTCCTGTCTTCCGTTGTGCTGCAGAGTTTGTTTAATTTCATGTTCACTGCATCAATAACACTGTCTAACCATCTTATCCTTTGCTGTCCTCTTCTTCTTAGACCTTCAGTCTTTCCCAGCATCAGGGTCTTTTTCAGTGAGTGTTCCCTTCCCATTTGGTGGCCAAAGTATTTGAGCTTCAGCTTCAGGATCTGGCCTTCCAGGGAACAGTTAGGGTTGGTTTCTTTTAGGATTGACTGATTTGATCTCCTTGCAGTCCAAGGAGTCTTCTCCAGCACCATAATTCAAACGCATCTATTCTTTGGTGCTCAGCCTTCCTTATGGTCCAACTCTCGCAGCCATACATTACTACTGGGAATACCACTGCTTTGACCATATGGACTTTTGTTGGCACTCAGAACCATATATATAAGTGTTGCTATTTCAAGCACTTGGAATGTAGTGTTCTTCTGTGTAATGAACATAAAAGATTTTGAGACTCCCTTTTCTTGGGAATGATGGTTTCTGAAAAGCATCTCTCTTTTTAAAAGAACAGATTGTTTAATATAAATGGTAAGGGAGCAGGACACCTTGTCTGAAAAATGTAAGCACATACGGTGTGCTTGATTTATTTCTTAAATACAAAACTAAATTGAAAAAACACAGTGGTTTATACAAGTTAAATTATGACATAAAACAGATTATTTGGCTTTTAAATAAAATACAGCTACTATTTTGTAATTAAAAGCAGGAGATAAGGCCTGGTAAAAGTTTGTGCAAAAAAACTTAGACAGACCATGTAGAGCTATGAAAAAGGGTTGTTTGGTTTGGTTTCCATGGCAAAATTGTTTTTAAGAGCATTGTTATTAAACAGAGATCCTGTTTATTGCATTATAAAAGGGAATTTGTACTCTGAAAGATTATTGCGATTAAAAGCCACATTCAGGTATCTTTCAGGGTTGTATCTTAAAAATTCAATTAATACTAAAGCAAATTACAACATAGAATAGAGTTACATTATGTCTAGTTGTCCAGGTGTACAGAAGACATCAATAGTTTAACTAAACAGTTGATTTATACAAAGATTTACAGAGATATGCCTTCCTAGTGTGAGCCCCTTATTTTTCAGATATGAATTGGATGCATGGAGGAGGTGAGACATTTAGGGTCTTAATGAATATGGAAGATCCATTTGGCAGCCATCTAAATTCCAGCAGAAATTGCCTAGAGTTCTGAGATCCAGAGATGGTGGCTTCTTCCAGAAACTGAACTTTCCTGAAGCAAGATTGGTCAAACCTTGTTGGATGAGCTTTTTAAATACTGCTCTGGAACATCGGAAGTGAAAGCAGAACCATTCCTACTAATTTAGGGACATTTTTATTTTAGAAGTCTTTGAGCTGAATTGGCAGTGGAATAGCAACTATTGTTTTTGGCATATCTCATATTTTACTGGTAAATATTTTAAATAGTTTTTGTTTCAATATTAATTTATTCTTCTAAATTTTTGGCTTTATTATTAGCTTCCTTGGGGCCCTTTTGGCTGGAAGGCAGCATATTAAAATACTATATAAATACATTAATTTGGGATGTGATCAGAAATTACTTGGATGGCTTTCATTGATAACACAGTAATTGTTCCAACAATTGTGGAAATCTTTTGTTATACTGGAAAGGTAGTTTATCAAGTACTATCAAAGTTAGTTGTTAAGCTCTTAAGAACCAGTTGCCTCAGTTTCTTGTGTTATGTCCAGATAACCTAGACCAGGGGTGGCCAAACTGTGGGTTGGGACCCACATGTGGCTCTTTCACACATATTGTGAGGCTCCTGGCAGGGTGGCTGGGGAAGTGAAGGGGAGGCATACCTTCCTGATTGATCCTCCCTTCTTCAGCCAGTGTCCCCCTCACTGGGTAGGCTTCAGGTGGGAGGAGCAGAGAAAGAAAGCAACTTTAACTTTAAAGGCATTCTCAAAGCCTCCCCCCCGCCAGCTGGCTTGGAGAAGGCATTTGTCTCTTTGAATCCGTTCACCAAGCCAAATGGTGTGAGGGCAGGGAGGGGGCTTGGAGGGCACATTTAAAGTTAAAGTTGCTTACTTTCCACCTCTCCCTCCCTTCCTCCCCCATCTATTGCTTTCTCTCTGCTTTCTTTCCACCTTTCTCTCTCTCTCTCTCTCTCTCTCTCTCTCCCCCTCCTCCCCCAACTAAAGTTAAATGTGTTCTCCAAGCCCTGCCACAACACCCGGCTGGCTTGCCTCAGAAAAGGCATTTGTCTCTTAAAATCCCTTCTCCAAGCCAAGCTGGTGCAGCAGTGGAGTCAGGGGGCTTGGAGAACACATTTAAAGTTAAAGGCATTCTTCAAGCCCTCACCCTGTGGCCCTGCCCAGCAGCTTGGAGAAGGCATTTGTCTCTTTAAATCCCTTCTCCAAGCCAAGCCAGCTGGCGTGACAGCATGGGGGGCTGGAGAACACATTTAAAGTTAGTCGCTTTCTTTCCACTTCTCTCTCTCTCTCTCCCTTCCTTCCTCCCTCTCCCATTTATTTGCTTTCTTTCCACCACTTTCCTTTCACTTTATCTTTCCCTCCCTCCCACTCTCTCTCTCTCTCTCTCTCTCCCTCTCCTCCCCACCTATCTTGCTTTTTTCTTGTTTCTCTCTCTCTTTCTCTCTCTCTCCCTTTCTTTCTTTCCACCTTTCCCTCCCATCCTCCCACCCTCCCTCCCCATCTATTTACTTTCTTTGTTTCTCTCTCCCCTCCCTCCCCCTCCCTCTCCCATCTATTTGCTTACTTTGTCTTTCCATTTTTCTTTCCACCTCTCTCTCTGTCTTTCTCTCTTAGACAAATAAATTATCATTCACAAACAAATATCATTGGACAAATAAATATCATTTTCAATATCTGTTTTTACTACTCATTTAATGTTATTAAAAAGCAAATCTGCATATTTTTCAATACAAGTTTCTATGTAATATTTGTTCATGTCTTGTGGTTCTCAAACGTCTGATGTTTGCAGCTCTTATGTTAAGCAAGTTTGGCCACCCCTGACCTAGACAGTGGTTAAGATCCATAGGAGACCCCAAAAGAGATAGCTCATTGATATACTTCCTTCAAACTGCCTGAACAAGGGGCTATTCAGGCCACCCAGAGGAAAAAATATGAGTGGACTGCTTCTGTGAGGTTGAGTTCAGACTGCTTGAATGATGATCCAGAATCCACATGATTTCATCACATTTCTGCACAAGTTTGCTCACCCCTTTATATGCCCCAGCAGTGAAGACAGAGAAGGAAGCTGGAAACCACCCAGCAACATCAGCCACCCAGCTGTAAGCCACAGAGTGCTGATTTTTAAAGTGAGGCTCAACTTGAAACTAGGATAGTCAGGCTGGTCCTGTATTTAAGTTCAGTTCAGGTAATTTTCTGAAGCAACTTCCATTGTTCCGGGGAGTCTGCCCTGGGAACTTTTGCACATTCTGCTCTGCATGACAGCCTCAGTTTCATGATACGCTATGTGTACTGGACTCCTGTGAACTGGGCTTCCCTCATTCTCTTGAATGGAAAGAGCAGCTCTGGCCATGATGTCTAAAAAACAGGTCTTATTCCTGGTAACCCTACATCAGGTTCTCAAGGAGACAAGCCACCCCACAAGGATGCCACAGTTTTAAGCAACTGTACCAGCTACACACAAAAAAATCCTTAGGTTTCTGTTTCTCAGTTTAAACTACAGTACAACATTCCCTCCTAGAAACTGAAGTGTACCACTTTTCAAAGAGATTTCCAGTTGTTCTTCAGTAAACATCAGCTAATTGTCTCTGGCTATTAGCAAACAATTGGCTTAATAAAGGACAATGATCCAGCAGCCATTCTACCATGTTCCTGGGGGGGTGGAATCATATGAGTAGAAGACAAAGACTATATTTATTTTTATTTTTTGCTTTCAAGTCACAGCTAACATATGGCAACTGCATAGGGTTTTCAAGGCAAGAGACATTCAGGGATGGTTCGTCATCACCTGCCTCTGCATCAGAACCCTGGTATTCCTTGGAGGTCTCCCATCCAAAATCTAGTCAGAGCTGACCTGCCTGGCTTCTGAGATCTGATGAGATCTAGCTAGCCTCAGCTATCCAGGTCAGGGCCATTATGACTGTAAACCTTTTCAAAAACAATAATATTCTTGCTGTGTTTACTCCATTGGCTTCCACATTTTTTGCTTTTGGCCTGCACTGTTGCAAATCAGCTGCCATAAATATTTTTATTTATTTCTAAAACATTTACTTGGCTATCAGCACAGCCAATTCAGTCCTGGATTAAGCATTGAGCAAAATAAGCAGGTGCTTTAGGGCACCAAGAGAAGGGAAGGCACTGTGAAGATGAAATATTTTTTTCAATCATTCCTTCTGTTTTGGCTATTCATACAGAAAGCTTGGCAGTAGAACTGCTAGCACCGAGAAGCAGGGGCGGGGGGAGAGCAGGGGCAACGATGTAACAAGACAGGCTGGATGCCTTGTCTCTGCTAAGTATACAAGCAGATTTTGTTACACCAGATTAGTTTTGAGGACTTGATCAAAGATTTTGTGATTTTAAAAGTAGGAGAAAACTTTTTAAAATATAAAGTTATAAGTAGGCAACAATAAGCATTATTTTGCATCTTTTGATCCACGTATATTGAAACGCTATATATCTTCGAAGTTAGATAGCAATGGGAAAAAAGATGTTCTGTTTCATACAAATAAAGATATTTCTCCATCAGAATATCTTTTTTAAAAAATTGTCCATTAATATCGATTTCTGTAGAAAGAGGATTTTCAAAATTGAAAAGTATGCTCTCAAGATCACGTAATTCTAGTAGAGATAACATCAGATCATATTTTGCCTTATAATCTTTGGAAGGGTGATTAAAAATAGTTTTCAATAAAATTTTGTATTTGCACTTTTCCCTTATAGGAATTCTGTTAAACTACATTTAAAAGAGTTGAAAATTTGCATTTTTTCTGTTGCCCTAGTTATAAGCAAATAATTTGCTTATAATGAGGGACAACTTACCTGCAATGGCGGGGAGTCCTCCAACAATGGATGGGGAAAGGCAACTCCCAAAGGCTCTGGACGGGGACTTATAATTTACCTATATTGCTTATTGCTATTAAGTGTTAAATAAATATTTTTTAAAGTTTATATTTAATATAGTTGTGGGGTGTGGCCTGGGGTATGGCCTGGAAGAAAACTGAATTTTTAACCTCTTATTTCACCTTCAGCACTTGTTGAGTCTTAATGTCTTGTCAGTTAAGGTGTGGAAGGGCTGAGGGACACCATTGTTTGGGCTGTGCTTAGGGTATCACCTGGCCTTAATCTGGCCCTACCGATACCACTGGCATCAAACCAGTATGGTACTCTTAGACTGATTTCACACTAGCCTTTGTCCCAGGTTTGCTCCTCCTTTCCGTCCACTTTTTCTGGTCAATTTCGCACCATTTGTCCCATGGCCGCCTTTTGACCTGCAGCTTCCTCCGTTTTGCTCCGGCTCAGCTCGATCCTTGATTTGCCAGAAGTTTCCTGTTGCTGCACAGAGAAAATGTGGGAGGGGGAAGGGGAGGGATTAAGAGGGCAAAGACAGGGGAGTGGGAGGAGGGAGGATGCAGGAAGTCACGGGAAATCTCGCCAAGGAAATCAAACTCCAGGAGCAGATTGAAAACAGCCATGTGCCAAGAACTCTAATGCAAAATCAGTTTAAATGGTCCAGGGGAAACTGCCTCACCGGTAAACAGGGGTAAGTAACATGTGCGAAATAGGCTTTACAGTGCAATCACTAAATCAATGGATCTAGAGGAGTATACTTCTGCTTAGGATGTCAGTTACTTAGAGTATCTTTTTATACGTAGGTACATATTTATATTGAATGATCAAAGTCCTTTTACATTTGGAGCTATATAAATAGATGGTTCTAAAAAACAGTTCCCTGCTATCTGCCAGTATCAGGAACACAGCCATCTGGTAAAGGCAGCAAAACTACACTGCCCACTTGTTTACTCAATCTGTCATAACTTAAGTTATTAACTGATAGCTTTGTTCAGATGTCAGTAACTGAGATTCAGAATGCTGGCTACTATATTAAAAAGCTAGAGTCTATTATAGCTCTGTTCTTTTGTGATGTGCTTATTTTAATATTTTATATTATATTATTTTACATTATATTTACATATATGTATGTGTGTGTATATATATATTCATAATGGTATTTCATGTAGCATTTCTGATAGTGCATTTGCTTTTATGCTGGTCTTTGACCATAATTAAAAATTCATCCACTATGTTAAAGATTTCAGAAATAATATCCTTTTTGGATAACAACTGATAAGAGGTGGATTCATTATCTCATTATTAAAAGATCTCTTACTAACATCTCAAAGACAGGTTTAGTATGTGGAACGCACAGAGGGAAATGTAGTAAGAGTTTTGTTTTATAATTTTTGTTTCCAGAATATTTCCCTTACATAGTTAGCTTTCATATATTGCATCCTAGTTGGAAACCTTGGAAGCACTTACAAAGTAGGCCTGCCATCATGTAGGACAAGGGATCAAGTTGATGTGATTTCTGAATGTGATTTTGTAATACTTTCTCTGACATATATTGTTATGTCTCCATTGGAATGTAATGTTAAGCTTGAGCCAAGGCAAGGATTGTAATCCCTGAACTTCTATTGGTTGCCTTTGTATTACCATCAGAAGGCAGTATAATGTTGTGGAGGGAACAAACCTCATTGGACATTATCTTTGTAATGTTATTGGTTACTTATTGTACAGTAGGCGTGGCTATATTAGCCCAGACTGTTTAAAAGGAGCTGTGCTCCATAGTTTTGTGGTTCGCTGTTCTGGTTATTGTTGAGCTGTTATCACTTACAAATTAAGCTGAAATCACTTGTTGGTTGAAATCAAGTTAAGTCTCATACTTAACAATTGGCGACGAGGATGGGATGCTAGAGCAGATAGGCGGCCCCACTGAACCGATGCCACAATGGCAGATGAAGTGCTGCCACCGATCGAGCCAGCTGAAGCTCCGCCTGCTGTTGTGGCCGCGCCAACAGCTACAATGACCGCTGGCCAGAAGTTCGAGGCATTCGAACCTGACACTGAGGACTGGGACTCTTACCTGTCCAGGTTTGAGTTCCACCCCGAGGCGAACCAGATCATGGATGAGGCCCGGAAAAGAGCTACATTGCTCAGCTCTTGTGGAAAGGCAGTGTTCGATGTCGCCTGGTCACTGGTCACTCCTGATGACATCAAGATGGTGTCGCTCAAAGACATAACTGATAAGCTGAAGTCACATTTCACCCCGCAGCCCTCACAAATCACATGCTGGCATGCATTCTATAAAAGAAACCAGACACCACACGGGACCATCGCAGAGTATGTGACAGCGTTGCGAAAGGCTGCCCATTCCTGTAACTTCAACGACCTAGAAGGGGCTCTGCTTGATGGTTTGGTGTGTGGGCTCAAACACGAGAAGCTGCAACAATGCCTGTTCACCCGTTTGGCCCTCACATATGCAATCGCCTACTCTGAGGCAGTTGCTGCAGAAGCAGTGGAAAAATCAACGAGAGAGGTTCAGCAGTGGCCGGGCCTGAAGGAACCAAGTGTTCACCATCAATCTGCCAATGAGTCGGACGAGGAGCCTGATGACATCAACAAAACCCAAGCCAATTGACCCCAGCAGACTCCAGTGGCGACTGCATCACGGTGGGCGTGCGCCAGTTGTGGTGGGAAACATGAGTGGGATCGTTGCTGGGCCAAGGATGTCATATGTCAAGGTTGTGGTAAGCGTGGCCATCAGGCGTGAGTCTGCCACTCTAAGAAGAGGTTGTCCCCATCATCATCTCCAAGAGTACGCCCTAAAGCTCAAGCCGGATTCAGCGCATCAGGAAGCAACTGTCACCAGACTGCATGCTGCAGCTGTCCTTCCATGATCCTGAACACCGGCGCTGGCCCTCTCAAGAAGGTAAACGTCACCCTTCAGCTGGACGGCGTTCCCTGTACCATGGAGGTCAATTCCGGATCAGTGGTGACCATAATTTCTTTGCAGACCTGGCAGCGGTTGTTTCCCCGGAGGAGTCGTCACCGCCTGATGCCAGCTGACATGCATCTGTCAGATTTCCAGGGCGGCATATTCTTCTGGTGGGAAGGGCTGTTTTTGAGGTCCAATTTAAGGGGCAGAAAGAGTCACTGTCTTTGCTGGTTGCTGAGAGAGACCAGGCCAGTTTGCTTGGTCTTGATTGGTTTGGGCCTCTGGGCATTGCCATAACGGGAGTAAATGTTTGCAGAAATAAATGGGCCTCACTGTATGCTGAGTTCCCTGAAGTTTTTGGAAATGCACTGGGAAGGTATTCGTTTGATCTTGATCCTTCTGTGGCCCCTATAAGGTTAAAATATCGTAAGGTTCCTCTTGCTATGTGTGCAAAAATTGAAACTGAGTTAACAAGTTGGTTGCACAGGGGGTTTTGGAACCTGTTCCATTTGGGAAATGGAAAACTCCCATTGTTACGCCTGTAAAACCTGAGGCAGTAAAAGAGCTGTTGTCATCCAAGGCTGTGTTAACACACTATGATGAAAATAAAATGCTGGTGTTAGCAGCTGACACCTCCCCTTACGGGGTGGGAGCTGTACTCAGCCATGTAATGCCCGATGGAAGGGAGGCACCAATTGCGTACTGTTCCCGCTCATTGACCACTGCGGAAAAGAATTATGCACAGATTGATAAAGAGGGCCTGGCGTTAGTCTCCGGAGTAAAAAATTTTCATGATTTCCTTTCTGGATGGCGTTTTGTTTTAATTACAGATCACAAGCTGTTATTAGGGATTTTTTCCTCAGAACGTCCAATCTCTAATGTACTGTCACCCTGCATGTTGCGATGGACATTATTCCTGGCAGCCTATGAGTTCAATTTGGAGTACCAACCGGGCCGGGCAATTGGACATGCGGATGCTTTAAGCTGCTGCCCACTACCTCACATGGATGCTGACCCTGTCCTGGCAGAGGACATTCTGGCCATAGACGAACTACCTCAACCTCCGGTCCGCTCTTCGGACACTGCTGCTGCGTCAGGAAAGGACTCTACGATTGCCCGTGTGTTAAACTGGGTATGGAGGGGGTGGCCGCCGGGTCCATTTGAGGAGAACTTTCGGCCGTACAGCTCGCAGCAAACAGAGCTATCTGTGTCAAAGGGGTGTTTGCTGTGGGGAAACCATGTTGTGATCCCTAACAAACTAAAGGAAAGAGTCATGGAGTCACTGCATGAGGGGCACCCGGGAATTGTACATATGAAAAGCCTTGTGAGAAGCTATATTTGGTGGCCCGGGCTTGACACTGACATGGAACAAAGGGTAAAGGAATGCATGCTATGTCAGCAGGACAGGACAGAGCCTCCTCAGGCTCCCCCTCAAAGGTGGGAAAGTGCAAACAAACTGTGGTCGAGGCTACACCACAATTTTGCCGGGCCGTTCCAGGGCCAAATGTTTTTGTTAATTGTTGATTCGTTTTCAAAATGGTTGGAGGTAGCCCTGATGAAGAACATCACTGCTACGGCCGTTATTGATGTGTTGCACCAGGTTTGTGTGACCCATGGGTTGCCAGACATGTTGGTGACTGACAACGGCCCTCAATTTACCTCTAGGGACTTTAGCAGGTTCCTAGAGGACAATGGAATCTGGCATGTAACCTCAGCCCCGTTCCATCCAGCTTCAAATGGGCAAGCCGAGAGGATGGTCAGAACAACCAAAGAGGCTCTCTCCAAGCTTGGTCAGGGTGATTGGGGCCAGAAACTGGCATTGTTTCTTCTTCAGCAGCACATTACACTGTACTCTGCCACTGGCAGAAGCCCGGCCGAGCTTCTGATGGGTTGCCAACTTACCACTTTGCTCGACCAGCTGCACCCTGACTTAAACGAGGCCAAACAACCCCAATCTTGGACCCTGGGACATGTGCGAGCCTTCAACCTTGGAGACAAGGTGCTCGTAAGGAACTACACTGAGAGGCACTTATGGCTACCCGCCATAGTGGCGGACATCTTAGGGTCTCGAATGTATGTGGTCAAACTAGCCGACGGCAGGAAATGGCAGCACCACATAGAGCAGCTCAGGCAGCATTGGGCTCACTGAGCCTGTAGCAGTCTCCGACCCAGACAAGCAACGAGGGCCTCCAGCTGCAGAGGAGAGTGTTGCTGTGCCACGCTCCTACCCAGAGGTAGGACAGACCCCTACCCTTGTAAGTGTTTCCCCTGAACAGGGTGATCCGGACTCACTAGGGAGTGAGTCGGCCAGGGCCCCCGAACCTTGTATACCTCAAGAGCCTGAGCCTCTGAGACGCTCGCAGTGAGCCAGGCATGCACCCCCCTACCTAAAGGATTGTGTTTGCCAGGGGTTGGTTCCATCTTAAGGGAGAGGAATTGTTATGTCTCCATTGGAATGCAATGTTAAGCTTGAGCCAAGGCAAGGATTGTAATCCCTGAACTTCTATTGGTTGCCTTTGTATTACCATCCAATCAGAACGCAGTATAATGTTGTGGAGGAAACAAACCTCATTGGATGTTATCCTTGTAATCTTATTGGTTACTTATTGTACCGTAGGCATGGCTATATTAGCCCAGACTGTTTAAAAAGAGCTGTGCTCCACTGTTTTGTGGTTTGCTGTTCTGGTTATTGTTGAGCTGTTATCACTTACAAATAAAGCTGAAATCACTTGTTGACTGAAATCGAGTTAAGTCTCATACCTAACATATATATATTAACAGCTGTCACTGTGCTTTCAAATGTTTAATCATAGTAGATTCAAATCTTGGTATGTAACCTAGAATCTTCTGATGAGAGAAATCTATAGTAGAATATATATTTCCTAATTGCATTTCTTTTATAAGAAGTAATACTTAGAAAGAAGTATGATTAGAGGCCTCTCAGATGAAATTAGACAGCAGTGGAATGGAATGCATATCTAGGACCTACAAGGACACTTAGCACTGGAAGTGTTCCCTAGATAATATATTTTCTTTGCATAGCAGGATCATCTGCTACCAGGAAGTCTGCCAAGAGTTAAGTTTAATATGAAACACTGAACCTTATCAGCAGGGTTTTTGGGGGGCAGGAACGCACAGGAACGGAGTTCCAGCTGGCTTCAGACCTGGCCACGCCCACTACAGCCAAAACCTCTGCATGCATGGCTACAGAGGGAAGGCCTGGAGAGCGATCCCCCAGCGACTCTGAGGCAGGCGGGCCGGGGGGGACCTGGAAGGATCAGGGAGGCATTTAAATGCCTCCCAGTGCCTTCCCTGGCCTGTCCAAGGGCTGGCTTGCCTGGGCTCCCCACAGCCACAGGGCACCCAGGCAAGCCAAGGGAAGGCATGGGGTGTGGTCTAATTTGCTAATGGACTGTGCTGTCATGGGTGTGGCCTAATATGCTAATGAGTTTCTGCTATTGGGTGTGGCCTATTATGCTAATGAATTCCTGCTGGGCTTTTTCTACAAAAAAGCCCTGCTTATCAGTCAGCTCCCCAAAGCCTCCTCAATGTTTCCCATTGTCCTGAAGACCAGATAAGCAAGTGTACTTAGTGACACCAATGAGAGATGTACTGAGTCAAATGACGTGTCCATGATGTTACCTGCTTGGCACCAATTAGAGATTCTTTAATGAGTAAACTATTAGTGATGTCATTTGGGGTACAAGACCTTCTGCCCTTCCTGGTTATGACAGGATACAGCTTGGCATCGCTGGGGGGCCAAAAAGGTACTCAGCCCTGTATTTCATTGCAATAAACAGATATTCATCTAACTTGCTGGACTCTGACTGTGTGTTTCCAATTTGGTCCCAGGAGCACATGGGCACAAATTTGTGCATCAATCACAAAGATACAATCAATTAGTGGTGCACACTCCTAAATAGAGTTAGACCCTTCCAATCCCACTGACTTCAATGGCTTTAGAAGGGTTTAACTCTATTTAGGATTGCACTATATGTAGCATGGGATTAGGTTTGTGGTTGACATACAAAATAAGATTTGTTTTAGTTATTGTATATAAATTCTGTTGATTTCAGTGAGATTTCAGAATAGCATAGATATTGCCTTTTTGTCCAGCTGGGTGGTTGTTAAAAAAAAACCCCATAAACAAAGAGTTAAACCCAGTTTCCATTGATCATGTTTCTGGCCCCTTGCAGCTGCTACCTTTTTCTTTAAAAATCTGCTGGGGAGATCTGTTAGCAGAGTTTGCCCCCTCCCCAGTCGGAATAATGAGACAGACAACAGTTTGGAAGTAAACAAGAGCCACTTTATTAACTATTTAACATAACATTGGGGCAAAGGACCAACTAAGTGAGCATGGAACAGGCAAGGCAGGTGTCACTCCCCTGACCAACCTCCTTGCCCTTTTCTCAGGCGGGTCACCTAGCTCCAGTCTTGTGCGTGTGTGTAGGGAGCTGTGCCGCCTCCTCCTCCTGTGCCCCAGCTGGATGGAAGTCTCTTCTCCCCCACCTCAGGAATTCTGCCAGTGGAACTGCTTTGTGAATCACCCCCTCGATGCATGCGCACTCCGCAAAGCACAAAGCAGTACCGGCACTAACTGGCGCCCCCCCGCACTCACTTGCGCCGCATTCGTTCCCTCCGGCCGCAGTCGGATTCAGGAGGCCCTCTGGGGATGCATCTCTGGGGATAGGAGGCTTCTCCCCCGGCCAGCTGGCTGGCATGGAAAGCTGCCGCCACCACACTGGTGGAGGAGGAGGAGGCGGCCAGCACCTCTTCTCTTTCTCTTTTTTTTTGCATGTGGAGATGGGAGGAGGAGGAGAGGGCGGGAAGGGGCGGAACGGTCTCCACCGGCAGAGGCCATGTCTCGGTGTTTGAACTGTACGGACTGGACAACCACGGAGCCGCCGTTTCCTAGACTGCCAGCCAACTGTACAGAAAAAGCCTGCATGCCAGTCCTTTTGATGGCAATATCTCCCTCTTTTGTTTTTCTTTACAAGCCACGTCTCTTGTCTGAAAGCTGTTTTGGGTTTTCTTCCCCCTACTCTGAAGGAAGAGGAGGCCATGGGCACGGCACAGGAACCCCCCCCCGAGTACAGCCAAATAGCAACGTCCAGCCTCCCGTGCAGCCTTCCAGGGGTGCCAAGAGAGAATAGTTAACCTGCGGAGGCGAGGCAGGCGGGAGGTCCCAGAACAGAGGCCTCTGAAGTGTGAGGGCGGGTGACGCCCTCTTCCGCTGGGTGGCCGAAGGAGAGAGGCTTGTGGCCGGGAGGGTTGCTCTGCCTTCTTGAGATGCGCAAGGTAACCTGACAGACTGGTCTGCCTTACACTCTCTGGCATCTCAGCTCTGAGCAGCAAAACTCGTTAGCCGCCAATGGGGGAGGGTGGTTGATCTGCGGGGCGCAGGAGCGCCCCGGGCCGGGGCACTTTGGCACCCCTGAGGGCCTGCGTGCCCTAGGTGAGCCGGCCCTGCTTGGAGGTACTCTATAAAGCTCCACCTGGAGCTCCTCTGTGCCCTGGCTCTCCTGTTTGTCATCTGCATGCTGCCTCTGGACCAGCAGACCCAATGTTGATGCCACTTCACCTTGTCTGTCCATGTTCATGCGGAGCAACTGGCATTGAGCAGGAGCAGAGCCTGGCCATTTGACATGGCCAGCTCCAACCCCGCCCCCATCAAGATGTTGGTGTCATGGCTCGACTGTTATTGCCCCAGCTTCCTCCAGAGAGGCAAAGCAGCCTCCGGCGTCCAGCAGTGGTGCGGGGAGCCGGGGAGCCAGTTCTAGTATCATGTCTAATTTTGCCCTAAGAATAAATCAGTCATGTCAGTTAACCTTTCTTTCATTGCAGTGTACATCAGTAAATGTTTGCCAAGTTCACAGAGGTATATTAAGCACCATGACCTTGTGCAACTAATTATCAAAAGGCAATCAAACAGTGCAAAGGCATGACAGATTAAAAATTTCTTTCTAGCCCAACTAGAAAAAGAGCCAGTTTGGTGCAGTGGTTAAGTGCACGGGCTCTAATCTGGGAGAACCAGGTTTGATTCCCCACTCCTCCACTTGCAGCTGCTGGATGTCCTTGGGCACGCCATATTTCTGTCAGAGCTGTCCTTGAAAGAGCAGTTTCTCTCAGAGCTCTCTCAGCCTCACCTACCTCACAGGATGTCTGTTGTGGGGAGGGGAAGGGAAAGGAGTTTGTAAGCTGCTCTGAGACTCTGAGTGAAGGGCAGGGTATAAATCCAATCTCTTCTTCTTCTTCATGGCCTAAACTTCAAAGTGACTTCTAAAAACTGAAAACCATATAAAGTGCAAAAAAACTTCAACAGATGTATCTTATATAGCAGCAGATAATCAATACATCTTTAAAAAGTATATGCCCTAAACTGTCAGCTCCATTTACTCTATAGCATGGGAAAAGCATTCCTTGAAGAGATAGTTCAGGTTATCCAAATTGTCAGATTCTGATCCTAAACAGTCTCCTATTGCTATTCTACAGCAACAAAAAGATGAGACTTTACCAGAGTGTCATGGATATTAAAATAGCTTTGACTTGTGGTGGCACAAACTAGGAGAAATATTTAGTTTTAGGACAACATAGAGATTAGTGTTATAAGGGACTTTGGAAGTTATCTAGTCCAACCCACCATTCAGTCTAGAGATGCATAACTATTGTATCTCCAATAGATAGCCATCGAACATATTAAAGACCTAACATATTAAAGATCAAGGAGAGTCCACCACCTCCAGATGCAGTCTGTTCCATTATTGAACTGCTCTTACTATTTGGAAGTTTATCCTGTTATTTTGGCTAAGTTGTAAGTTCCAAATATTGTAAGTTCCAAACATTGATTCTAGTCCTGGCCTCTGGAGCAAGAGAGAATGGCTGCTCCATCTTCTACATGACAAGCTGTAATGAACAGCTAACTGCTGATGGGTTATTTCAGTCTGAGAATCTTGATTGACAGGGGGTTCAAATGGCATTTAACTGTTGACCTGAGGGAGTGGCAGTTGAAAGTAGCAGTTAAGAAGAGTCAAGTATCAAAGAGGATCCTGAGATAGGGAAGTGGAATCAGTTGTCCTTTGTTGAAAGAAATAGCTCCTAGGAAACAGGGATGACCCCTATCAAGTGTTAAAGAAGGAAAATTGGAACCTGTGAGTATACTTCTGTCTCCACAGACCTTAGTAGTTTTGTAACAAATAAATGTATGCCTTAAATATATGCCTGTTCATCTAAGGAGTGACAGACAAGTGCTCTCTCAACAGTTATAAAACCAGTCTGTAGATCAAAACAGCTCCATGTTTGTGACAAACTATTGTTGTATATAGTGATATGAAGTTTCCCTCATTCCTGTTGCTTTTTCACCTGTCACCTTTAAAACTGAAACCTCCCTGACAGTATGACTTGACCATTTCTCCATAAAAGTGTAATAAAACAGTTTATGTGTTGTGAATTAATATCAGCCTCTCTAGTGCCATAATCAGACATATACAAAGGGTTTTTCACTTCCTCAGTATCCTAGGCTGAGTCAGAATATATCTGGCTGAGGTCAGACTGACAGTATGAAGCACAAGGGAGTCGTGGCATTCCTGGTCACACTGCACCGACTGATGCGGGAGCATACCAGGGAGGAGGCACAAGGGAGCGTTTGCACTGTTGGCCTGCCCCTGGTAGAGGCACGGCTGTAAGCAGTTTTTTCTCACTCCAGCGACATGCGCCTATGCACATAGGCACATAGGCACAGCAGCAATTATCAATGTGACTTGTTCACGCAGCTTTTAGCATGCACACGTCCAGGAAGCAGGATCAATGCGCTTTCCAGGGTTTGCTACCACTTTCACCTGATACTTTTTAAACTTGGGAGAAAAGTGTTACAAGACAGGTTGAGTATGGCTGGGGAACGCCTAACAGCTGTTCCTGTGTGAACTGGCCCCTTTAATCTGTTTGTGAAATGTGCCTATATTGGGTCAAACTGCCAGTCTGAACTCGGCCTCTATATATGTTTAAACAACTGAGGGGACAGACAGGTAGAGAGAAAAAAGGGCTGCTCAGCTAAGAAAAAAAAGGAAGCGGGGAACTGTCATATAAGACTTCAGATATCTGAAACCTGTGATCATATCTCTTCCCTTAGTAGTCTCTTTTTCAGGCTAAACATGCCCACTTCTTGGTTTTCAGACCAACATCCTGGTCTTCTTGATATGTCATCCTCTGGACATGTTCTAAGTTTGTTGATTTGTCCCATAAAATATGGTGCCTAGCATGGAACAGAATATTCCAGATGAGGCCTAACCAGTGCAGCATGGAGTGGAACTATTACTTTCTAGATATTGGTTGCGGTTACATGCGCCTGTTGAAGCAGAGGGGAAGCAAGGCTATTTCCTCCAGAGGAATTTGACATGCAATTGCGAGATCAAACAGCTGTTTGAAGCTGCGGGCGCAGCCTGTCACTGGCCATGATCACATGGGCAGTTTGACCTGACACAGGCACTACTACCCTCCGGATCAAATGGGTGCCGTCAGACAGCCACATCTGTCAGGCGTTCCCCAGCCATACTTATCTCATCACAGGATGACTTGGAGCTGGGTTAAAAAGGCACCACATCACAAGTGGTGTTTTTGGTTCCTTGTGCAATCATCACGCATGGCCAGATGTCTGAACATGGGGCAGTGTATGCAGAACAGATTTGGCAGTCTGAACCTGCAGATCTGTTTTGCCACTAGGAAGGCATCTTTTTGAAAAATGCTTATATGCACATGTGCACATACATGCTCCTATGTGCGTGCATGAATTTTGGAAATTTTTGATAGCGCACTCCGTGGCTGAGGTGCTGCAATAATGTGGATGCCTTACCATGGGATGTCTCCATGGGTAACCTGCAGCAGGGTGTGCTGTGTGTTTGATATGCCCCACAACACTTTAAAGCAGTTCAATTAGAGGTGGCACCATATTGCGCCAAGCTGCCAGTGTGGACATGGCCACTGTGTGATCAGATGCATGACAGCATGCTTGAGCGATCAGACAGGGGAAAGTCTGTCCATGGCCCACCTTAATCGGATAACATCGGCCTTTCCTCGGTGTCTTTTAACTCTGTTTCCATGGCGGAGCAGCATGGGTTGCTGATGACTGCGGGACACTTCCCAGATGTTGTTGTCTGATCACTCCCTTTAGATCCACCAGGCATTCATGCCTATGTCAGATCTAAAGGAGCGTGTGATCACAGCTATTGGGTTTTATCCCATTTAAAATTCTGGCCTGCATGGGCAGGGTGTTACTGTTTTCCTCCTTGTATGGCAGACCTCCAGTTCCCCCAGCAAACTATTCCTGCAGTCCCTCACCCCCCCAGGAGCAGCATTGTGGTACTAATTTGAGCTGCTGCAGAAAGGGGATACAGAGAAATCTTGCTTCTTTGGACAGAAATCCTTCTGTCCATGGAAATTGTATATGGGACCCAATCCGTTATGCTTCTGTTAATGCAGTTCGAGATTATGTTAGCTTTTTAGCTGATGAATTGCACGTTGCTTTCTACAGCTTCCACCATCCTAGAGTTACACCCTTCTAAGCTGATTTACATAGTTGCTTTGTTTAGAATGGCACTAAAGGACATCTCAATCCTTTTCACATAGATTGCTATCAAGCCAAGTCTATCCTCATCCTATACTTGTCCCTTTGGTTTTTTATACCTAAATGAAAGACATCACACCCTGTTGAAATTCACTTTGTTGATCTTCAGTTACTGTACTAGCCCGTCAAGACCATTTTAAATCCTGACTCGGTCTTCTTCCATGTTAACTTTCCCTTTCAGGTTCATGCCGTTTGCAAATTTCATAAGCATCTCTTCAATGTCCTTACCCATGTCATTAATAAAAATAAACAGGGTCTAGATCTGAGCCTGTATGCCCAGGACATTCCGTGTACATTCCAATCCCTGTGGGCTAACATGAAACCATTAATGAGCATGCACTACATACAGTTGTTCAAGCAACTATGGATCCACCTAACAGTAAACATGAACATGTGAAGTTTCCTTATACTAAGTCAGACCATTGATCTACCAAAGTCAGTACAGGCTGTTCTAACTGGAAGAAGCTCTCCAAGATCTCAGGTATAGGTCGTTCACATCACCTACTCCTTGATCCATTCAATTGCCCGTCTCCAGTCTTCTGGAGTTTCACATGTTCACTAAGAATTCTCAAAGATTAGAAACAGAGATTTTGACATAACAAATACAAACTTTTTCAGTGTCCTCCTGAGAGGTAATTCATATTGACCTTTTTCATGGTCCACCAGTCATTTCTTTTCTAAACTGAAAAGTCCCAGACTCTTCAGCCTTTCTTCACAGGAAAGTTGCTGCAACCCCTTAATCATGTTGGTTGCTCTTTTCTGACCATTTGTTTCATAGAACCTGTAATCATGCAAAGTGCTTTTTCCCCACAGATGAAGGCTCCAGTCATACGGACCAGAAAATGTGGGGGAGAGGTGTGGCAGTTCGCCCCAGAGCAAAATACGGCATGGTAGTCCGATCACACGAGCCACCAGGTTGCCATGCTCTGGCGCTGAGCACCGATCACACAGCGCTGCTACAGCGTGGCAAAAAAGCAGCGCAGCAGAGCAGCAAGCCGCGCTGTAGCAAAGGACGCATGTGCCAGGGGGGCGGGCCGCTGTCAGTGTCTTGCATATGCGCATGCCTCATTCAGCGTTGGTGTGCATCCCATGGAAACGTACAACATCCAGAAACCCCGGGACATGGGCTGGAGTTGGAAGCCGTGGGATACTGGCACTCCCGTGATCAGACGCTGGCCTCTGCCCCGAGGTTTCCGAAAACTAGTACTTCAACCCTAATAGTTTTTTACTTCGCGTTTTCCACGGGAAGCCGCGGGTTGGCCACGGGAGTGCTACGCCTCCCAGATGTGCTGGTATGATCATACACGGAAAGTCCGCAGGGCTACCATGCCTTCAGCGGGGCAAACGCTCCGTGTGAATGGGGCCAATATAAGCCCTTTTATAATTAATCCAAAACATCATTCATTCTGGGGTTGTTTGCTAAATCCTGCTAGTAGAACTGGATTGATGTGGAATTCTTTCCGTTTAATGTCCTGTTGTCAGATCTTGCCAGAGGAGATATCAGATCATTATGATCCTACAGGATATTGTTTCTTTCTTCTGCAACAAAAGAGCTTCTCTTAGAGAATAAATAACTTGAAGTTTGCTAATCTTCCACTTGTATAATTTTTTAGAACTGTCATATGTCTCTTGACCTGCAGGTAGTCTGCTACTATTATTCATGATGTTTCATAATCTTTTTTTTTTCATTTCTCTTTCTTTTTATGTACACAGATGTTCCTACAAGGGATTGGTACCACCTGCGGACAGCATGTCAATATGAAGTGACAATTGTTAAATAATTTCAATATATGTTTTGTGCATAGGGTATTCTTCAGCATATAGTGTTTCTGGTTTGTTCATTAGCATTGCTCAACAAAAAGCTGTTAATTGATGACAGAAGCGTTAATCATTTTTACCTCTGTGTTAATATCCCTCATCATTTAATTCTTTGATTACTGTTTTCACAACCAGAGTCATTAACTGCAAACCTTCACCGCACAGGAGAGCCTAAAAATTACTACAAAAGTTATCATGTAACTTATTTTGCCACACACAACAAAAGTTATCATGTAACATGCCAGAAATTTTGCCACACACACAAAATGGTTTGTTTATCTTTATCTTTGAGTAGCCAGAATGATATCACTTCTATAGAGAGAAAGACCTGATTAGATAATGGAGAGATCAATTCAGCTCTTTGATCTGAAAATTTGGGGCAGTCAAAAAGAATATGATCCACCAAATAAATTCTGTTGCTGCCACAATTGCAGAGTCTATTTGAATGGAGTTCCACTGAATCTTCTTAATATCGCTGCTGAAGGTAGGGCATTCAGGCATGCAAGCATGAATGCCCTTCTATACTTTGGAAGAGTTAACTCAGATATTTCAGCATTTTTGTTAGAGGGAGAATGCCTACTGAGAAAGATGAACACATTCTGTGAACTCCAACATTCATAATCAAAGTCCCTCAGATGTCTTCTAATGAGCTGTGTCAGTTCTTGTCTACTCACTGATTCTGTCACATCATCATGCTCAAACATGATAATTTATGATCCAGTAATCTGTCTCAGTCACTTGTGTGATTGTCCAACTTGACTAGTCCGAGGAAGCTTGATTCTGGATTTGATTGTAGGATCCTAATTTTCAGACTGAATGCTCTGCCCCCATTTTTTATTAGCTGCAGCCTGCAGCCATTCTGTCTCAACAAGAAACAGGAGTGATTTAAAACAAAAGAGGAAGCATGAAACCATGTTCAAAAGTTGCAGTTAATGTATTAAAAAGTGTACCCACAAGAATTTTACCTCAGTGCCATATTTATCCCATCTCCATGGGATATTGTATGAATATCAAACATATGAATCATGAGCAAAATGTCAGCACTTTCTTCAGTCCTGAATTCCAATAATGTTGGTTATTCAGAAGTATGTTAATAAGGCTGAGCGCTTCCTTTGTGTTGCATACCCTTTCCGATGGCTGTGGGTAGAGTTCTGTGCAGAACCTTTATCTTGAAGATAATTTTCCTGCCATCTGTGAAACTGCTGTTATGGAGAACATTTTTTGATGCTTCACGACTGCTGTAAAAATAATAGCTCCAATCTAAATGGAGCTATTTTTCTCTTGTTTATAACCCATGAACAAAATATCTTCTTATGCGCTTTCAAAGAAACAATGACATTAAACAAGGGGAAATTAACAACCTTATGTTTTACAGCCTTCTAAGTTAATGCTTTCCGAGTAAGGAAAGATTTGTTTTGTTTATGTCAAACTGAGCTGGAGTCCTTTAAATCATAAAAGGCCAGGACTGATATAAAAATATTCTTCCGTTAGTATGAAGTAATCCTCATCAAGTGAACAGAACTCAGCACTTTGCCTCACGGTGGATTCTGCTCATACAGGGATACTTCTCACCTTATGATACGTTTTGTAGGTTTGCATCTAAAAATGAGCCAATCTAATGTAGTGGTTAGACTAGGCCTGGAGCAACCCAGGTTGAAATACTCAGTCAGCCATGAAGCCCACTTGATAACCGTGGACCAGTTATTTACTTTCAGCATAGACTACCTCACTGGGTGGTTGTGAAGATAAAAAGGAAAGGGAAAGAATAAGAGAAGAGGAGATTGGATTTATACCCCACACTTCACTCGGAGTCTCAGAGTGGCTTACAAACTCCTTTCCCTTCCCCTGACCACAACAGGCACCCTGTGAGGTAGATGGGGCTGAGAGAGCTCTTTCAAGAACTGCTCTTTCAAGGACAGCTCTGACAGAACTATGGTTTGCCCAAGGTCATCCAGCAGCTGCAAGTGGAGGAGTGGGGAATCAAACCCAGTTCTCTCAGAGTTCCCACACTTAACCACTACACCAAACCAAGTATGGCATCCTGAGCTCTTTGGCAGGAAGGTAGGATAAAAAAATGAAATATATGAGAAAACATATATTTGAAAATATGAGTATCACACGGGTACAACCACTGGTCAGCTGAAGCCACCTATGGCTACCTGGAGGCAACCCTAGATATGCCTTAGTATAAGGTATGCAAAGGCTGGAACAAATGTGGGTAAATTCACCCAATATTTATTTGTGTGGTAACTCAAATTATCATTTGTTAATAACCCGAGGGTGTGAAACTGAAACTTTCAAAGCATTTCACACATTTGATTATTTTTTTGCCATTTCAGTTATTCTGCAATGCCTGGTGTAATAAAATACTGTAACTATTCTAACTGATGGCAGAAAGTGCCATCAGGTCACAGCTGGCTTGTGGTGATCCCGTGGGGGACAAGACATGTTCAGAGGTGGTTTGCCATTGCCCACCTCTACATTCTGACTCTGGTATTCCTTGGAGGTTTCCCATCCAAATACTAGCCGGGGTAGACCCTGCTTTGCTTCCAAGAACTGACAAGATCTGCCTAGCCTGGGCTATCCAGGTCAGGATAACTATTCTAATTACAACTGATTAAAATGTTGTATCTATTCTAGTTAAAACTTCAGTGACTTATAGGGTTATTTTTAGTAGTACCATAGCCAGAAAAATAGGTAGGTTACCACACTTAACAAGTTCAATATGTCACCACATATAGCAAAAAGCTTCCAAATATATGAAGTTGTCTTTAGTCTGCAAACAGTGAGTTATTACAGATCACTATTTTGTCACCTTGGGCAAAGACCACAGTCAAGGAAGTTTTTGACAATTTGTAATGGATTCATAAGAGGAAATAGCAAACGTGATAAAGACTCAAAAAGTTTGATTCTAGAGTAAAGATGAGGAGGGCAAATTCTATACTATTTAAAAGGATCTTGGAAGAAGAAGAACAATTTATTCTAACTACTACTAGCTGGATGAGAAGCAATGGGTATGAAACTATGAAGGTCAAAGTGCCGTGGCAAAAGAAGAAGAAGCATAAGGATAAGAAGTCTTCTAAATAAAGTTCTCAGATTCTCTACCTGTACAACTAAACATTAAGTTTTGAAGTCATACCATTTTTAGTTAAGACTTTTTGGACTTTTTTCTTTTTTAAAGTAGCGTAGAAAGGAACCTCATTGTGTACTAGGTAGAAAAGGCTGAAATTACATCGTTAATGTATAATAGAGCCTTGTTACTCTCATTAGTGTTTTAGTGTTTGTATGTAGAGTGTTAGTCTATGTAGTGTTGTAGTATGTGTAGTTTATAGAAGAAAAGCAATAAAAAGATATATATATATATATGTATATATATATATATAGGATGTAGATTAAGGAAAAGCTCCCTGGCGGAATGTTCTACTTAGAGAGATTAAAAATCAGACCACATCCAATGGTACTAGTAAAGGAAATATATATTCTATTACTCAGCTAAACATTCCCTACATGTTTTGTGCCTTTCAGTGTTTCTTCAAGAGTACAAGATCATTTCATACTCTTGTTGAAGCAACAAGAGAATAAATTGGAAGAGAGAAGAACGATGTTCTCTTTGGGTCCCCATTGGGTAGAATTACGTAAATAATATAGTCAATACATCTACCGACAGGCTTGTAGATTAAGTTCTTTAATGCTGCATAACCAACCCATTAGAGAGAGTTCTCCTTTTCCACTTTCTTATGACTGAAGGAACAGTAATTAAAATCCTTCCCCCACCCACCCGCACTGATTATATTGCCCTGTAATCCTGAAAGAGTCATAACAGAAGACCAAAGAGAACAGTTGTGTATATTGCTTCTGTCATCTTTCATTCTCATTGTATGATACGTAAAACAGAATTTGCATGAAGACTATAAGAGAAAATTGTGTTATCTATTATTACTTTCATCTTGTATTTCTTTACAATTACTGCATTAGAAATAAATATGAGCTTCTTGTTTCTTTTATGCTTGCATAACCCTATGTCAGTGATATGGAGCTGAATAAAATATGATTGCTCTGTAAACAAACCCCAGGCTGACTGACTATCCCTGCAGCTGACAGCACATAACCTCCCAGAACATCTCCCATTCCTGCATCCAAAGACAGAAAAAAATCCTAATTTCCATGCCAAAAGCTATTTTAGTTTGCCAAGATGGCAAATTCCATAAACTAATGAATTTTATTTGTAGGACAAAAATCCATTGGGAAAACATAATACTGCTTCCCATACATGTATGTATTGCTCCCATATATGTATGTATGTGCCATTATATCACAATTGACTTATTGTAACCCCAGTGAGGGGCTTTCAAGGCAAGTGAGAAGCATTAGTGGCTTCCCATTGCCTTCCTCTGCGGAGTCTTTGATGATGATCCCCCATCCAAGTACTGTGCAGTATGCTATAGACACTTGATATCAGTATCTGACACTTGATATCAGTATCTGACAGTCTGCTGCTGCTTTATATGTGGAATACAATGGTTATAGTTACAGTGAAATCATAAGAACACTGTCCTAGAAGTAGGACATAAACCCGGATAGGATTCTGAGTATACCTGCTTAAGATGTGCTCTTACTGTATTTAATAGCTGTATTTAACACAGGAGCATTAACTCCTTTGAATGTGCTGGTGCTAAGCTGGCAACTGACAAGCAGTGGTGTTTGGTTTTTGATAGCTGACCTATAGCAATATGCTTCAACAGCAGATATCTAGCAAGACTGCAATCTCCCTTTCAGCCCATTATCTATTTTTGTTTAGTGCCCCACTCCAGGATTATTTCGTGTGAATGTTTCTTGTATTTTTAAAGGGTTGTTCTGAAAGAAGCCTTAACCTGACTCTTTGTTCTTCTCCAGTTAGAGCCTTTTCTCTTCTCCCACTTCATTTTGTTCAGTTTTTACCTGCTGTATCCTTACTACTGTATACTTACTACAGACATCTTGATCATTTCTATTACACATTTCTTTCATGATGCTGAAACCCAGACACATCACAATCCCATCTGAAGGTTTTTATTGCTGTCTGTGCAGCCTTGCATACACAGTTCCCTTTAATCACACACCACCAAATAATGTGGGGAACAAACTGGTAAGCAAACTTTAACCTGTGATTAAAGCGTTTGTTGATAACTACCAAGTAAGTTGATTAATGGTTCGATGAAATCAATGGCTTGAAGGATCTGCTTCTTAATAAACTTGCAGGCTTATTAGCCTACCTACTTTATTAGAAACCCACTTTATTACAAAGCCACAACAAAAGCTCTTGCTTGAAATAACAGATTTGCAAGTCTTTCCCAACTCGGAGAAAATCAGGGGAAAGTCATCCATCAAGCAGCTGTTTGTCATTTCCCTTTTTATAGCACAAAAAGATTCAAATGGACCAATGTTTATATTTTCCCACCACTCGCAGAGGGTATGTAGCAGTCACGAAAAATCTAGATCACAGGGCTGCAGATAGCTCTATATGCTTTGATCTTAGCTTCAGATTACACACAAAGTAACAACAAAAATGCCCTGACCTGGATGGTGCAGATCAGCCTGCTTTTATCAGATCTTGGAAGCTAATCAGAGTCAGCCCTGGATTGTATTTGTATGGGAGACCACCAAGCACGTCCAGGGTTGCTATGCAGAGGTAGGCAATGGCAAATTACCTCTGTTCATCTCTTGCCTTGAATACCCTGCAGGGTCACCATAAGTCGGCTGTGACTTGATGACACTCTCTACCATCTACCACTCTCTACCATCTACCACTCTCTACCATCTACCACTCTCTACCATGTACCACTCTCTACCATCTACCATGTACCACTCTCTACCATCTACCACTCGCAGAGGGTATGTAGCAGTCACGAAAAATATAGATCACAGGGCTGCAGATAGCTCTATATGCTTTGATCTTAGCTTCAGATTACACAGAAAGTATCAACAAAAATGCCCTGACCTGGTTGGTGCAGATCAGCCTGATTTTATCAGATCTTGGAAGCTAATCAGAGTCAGCCCTGGATAGTATTTGTATGGGAGACCACCAAGCACGTCCAGGGTTGCTATGCAGAGGTAGGCAATGGCAAATTACCTCTGTTCATCTCTTGCCTTGAATACCCTGCAGGGTCACCATAAGTCGGCTGCGACTTGATGACACTCTCTACCACCACCAAAAAGATTTAACATTTGACCCAACCCATCCTTAGCCTTTCCTCATGAGGCAAGCGTGCCCATCCCTTGCTTATTTGTGGCCTGTTTCTGCACATTTTACAGGGCTACAATATCCTTTTTGAGATACAGCAATGAAAACTACGTAGTATTCCAAAATTAGCTGTATTGTAGATGTCTACATTACATATCTACACACATGTATCTATACATATATAAATCCGATATACTATTGTGATAGCCACAGTAAGTCAAAGAAAATTCTAATCAAGTGCCATATTAGACATCACAGTATTAGTACCTTTAAAAACTGAAAAAATACTTTCAAAGCCTAGTCAGAAGAAACATGCTTTCCAATACAGTTAGTATTACATCCTGAAATGTGTTTCTTAGAAAAATCCAAACTTTTATCACAGCATCTGGTTCTCATTGAAATGTGGGATTTTTCTTGATGAAGTTTTCCAGCAGGGTTGATTGAGAAACAGTAAGGACAAGACACTTGTAGAGGTCACTGGGGGAATTTCTGGTTCAGTCCAAATGTAAACAGCTTCATGGACTTATCCTTTATATAATAAATGGAAGCTTCCAACATCACTTAATGACACATTCAGTGACCATGTGCTGATTGATTTAGAAGAGAAACAGCTTTTTCATCTGTTAAATTGTTTTGTTTTTAATCGGATCCATCAAATCCCAAAATGCTTCTATTTGGACTCAAAACACAATTTCCTTGGTTTATTTGGTACGCAATCATTTTGAGGTCAGTGAACCTGACCTTCACCCTCTCAAAGAACATCCTGTGTTCCTTGGAGCATTAGACCTTACTCCTAGAATCTGTCAGCAGATGTGGCAGTGAATTCCGAAACTGGTAAACTCCATCCATGGTGGGTGGCAGTATGGTCAAACTCAGTCAAGGTCAACTTTTATCACTGGAACATCTAAAGCATGCTCTGACCAGGATGGGCCAAGCTAGCCTTATCTGGTCAGATCTTGGAAACTAAGCCAGGTCAGTCCTAGTTAGATGGGATGGGAGACCTCTAAGGAAGTCCATGGTTGCTATGCAGTGGAAGCTAATGGCAAACCAACTTTGTTTCTCTCTTGCCTTGAAGGAGTCACCATAAGTCAGCCACAACTTGATAGCACTTTCCAGCACCACCATGTCTAAGAGCCAGTTTCAGCTTTACACAGAAACAGAGGAAGATCTGTTAGCAGCTCATTTCTGGTACAACGTGGAGCGTCAAGATTGATAGATCTCATCTATATTGAGCCTGGGACCAGTGTTCCCTCTAAGCTGTGTTCCCTCTAAGCTGGTGCACAAAGTTTTAGCTGGCTGCTCACAGTTTCAGCTTCCTGCCCACAAGCCTTTCCCACCTTCATTGGAAACAATGGAGAATGGGGCACCTCCTTCTGGGGCCCATAGAATTGGACCCCCAGGTCCAATCTTTTTGAAACTTAGGAGTTTTTTTGAGGAGATGCACCAGCAGTTATGCTGCAAATCTGATGCCTCTACCACAAAAAACACCCCCCCCGAGCCCCCGATACCTCCTGATCAATTCTCCATTATAGCCTATGGGGCCCATTGACTATAATAGCCCCCATTGGCAATAATGGAATGGGGAGGGAATCTATATCTCTATATATATTTATATATATTATACACACCCACATAATCTTTTCAGTATGATCTAAAAGCTGTCTTGAGTCACAGGAAAAGTGGGATATAAATATTTGAATAAAGAAATAGTTTGGGCAGGTTGATAACATTTAAGCAACTTCCTGTTTGTTAGGTTAGGCAGGGTTCTGACAGTCATTTTTCCATCGCTGTTATACTTGACCTGTAACTTTGTCCTATTTCACTTAAAAAACCCCAAAGCAGACTGCAAGAGTCCCCCCCCCCAAGTGCTGGTATGTTTTCTAAGGCTCAGCTCAGGGCTAGTCCTGGGCCAGATCTACCAATGTAGGTACCGGGGTGGGTTCTCCAGAGGCCAAGTCTACCAATATAGTGCAAAGCGTTGACCTGTTCTCTGGAGGCCAGGTCTACCAATATAGTGGAAAGGGGCAGGTAGACCTGATCTACTCTCATAGAGGATGACATTTTTGTAATGAAATTTGACTTGATTCTGTGTTCTCTTATAAGGCTTATATTAGTCTTAAAATATAGTTTAAAAGAATTCATTCTGAGATTTTTACAAGGTCATGGAAATAATCTTCTAAACAACTAACTTATGCGATAGCCAAATATAGACTCGCAACTTTAATGCTACTAGCTTTTCTTGCTCATGAGGTAGAATTTTTGCTCACGACACTGGGGAGTTTAGAGGAGACATTGCCTGGGACACTTATAATCCACATCTCAGAGCCGAGGAGATTGACATATACTGCTTTGCAAGCTATAGCCAAAGTGTAACATATGAATATTACTCAGAAGAAGACTATGCAATGCTATTGATATATTTGGATTTTATGCCACCTATCCAAAAAACCTCTAAATTAGGTATATTAAACATATGCAACTCACACCTAAATAAATTCATCAAGTATTATATCCTTCCTGGTCATTCCTGCTCCAGCATTTCTTGAGGTAAAAGTCTTCTTCCTCATTCTGCCAATCATGAAAATTCCAAAAACAGTACACTACAGCAGTATTAAAATTCCTCCAACCCCCTCCTCCTGAGTCTTTAAAAAACATCGACTTCCTTGTAAACATAAGAAGAATCCTGCTAGATCAGACCAGTGGTCTATCTAGTCCAGCATCGTGTTTTACATAGCGGCCAACCAGCTGCTCTGGATGGCCAACAAACTTGGCAGAGAAGACAAATGCCAGTGATTTTCAGAATTAAATTACATGTATATTTTAGTTGATACAGTTTGAGTTTTCACAAGCAAGAGGTCACATGTTACTGAAGCTGAGTATGTTCTCCTTATTCTGTGGCATTTCTGCATTGCAGTTGTTTGGTCCACACATTTACAAAAACACTGAGCATCACTGAAGATTAATTGTGGTTAAAATTGGAAGATAACAGAAATAAATAATCAGGGTACCCTTCTCATATGTATTTTTGGCTTGTTACAACAGCTGGACAGAGTTCACAAAAATTCACTGCACCCATAAACAATAAGAGAAACCTGGGTGAAGGGATAGTCTTATAAAGTGTTCTACCATTACTCAAAATATGGTAATTAAAGCTTGGTCATGCTTGATTCAACTTGTCAGGATTCAGGAGGAAGGTTAAGGTATTGTGTTCCACCAAATACTATTATAGTCATTCATATTGCCCCTTAAAGGATAGAAAAGAAAACACAGTGAAACAATTGTTTATGACTATATATGGTACTGACCTTAACTTCATATGCTCAATATGAATTGCCACGAATAATCTTTATCAGATACAGGAGTTGGATTCTTGTCTTATAGTCCATAAGAATAATTTTACTTACATTTATATCCTGTTTCCTATCATGGAACTTAAAATAGCATATGTACAGTTCCTAGGTAATCTCCCAATCAGAACCTGATCAGACTGAAACCTATTTAATCTTCAGCAAGATTACTATAGGATATACCATATCCAAGGTACACACTCCTTGGTAATCCATTGTACTTTTAAAATGTTCTGTAGACCAAGAAAGTATAAGCCTACTCTTTTTTATTATTTGTACAGTGTCCATTATTGGAATTTAAGATTGTATAGTCAAGTTCTTGGTTTGAAAAACAGAAAAGTAGTTATACATTTTTCAAGCTATATGAAAAGAGTTCCATCCAGATAAGTATCAAAATATTTTTCTTGCATGCTAAAAATTCCAGAAGAGCTGTTGTCATACAATTTATTAGTGCTGCCTGTTTTCTATTAGTATAGAAACATCAGGAAGAAGATTTTAACACTTTGCTATTGGCTCCAAATGCAATCCTGAAATTCAGCTAGGCATGAACAAAATAAAGGTTTGAAATGAATTTAATTTTTTTAATACAGAGTGAAAGGGGATTATTCACTTTTTATCTGAAATAGATAAGAAAAAAATCACATCTACACTATAAAAATAGTTTTTCTTGGAGGGGTATATATTACAACTTAAAGTCATAATATTCAGTTCTGTTGAATGGGAGTGGGGGGCCCCCGGAGTGTTTCCTGGCATATAACTGTTACAGGACCTGCTATGATTTTGCTATTCTACCCAGACAGCTTTAACCAAGCCACAGCCAACTATTACGATGGGCTCTTCACTAGTACTCCAGATGTTTTAAATAACTAGGATTTCTTTGGAGGCAGTAAACAGCACCACCAGTTAGTACCTACTTACAACAGCAGATTGTGTGAAAGAAAATCAGATGGCTGGACAACAAAATGGTATCAGGTTGTGCTCCATGCATATCTTATGAGCTATGCATCTCAGAACAATAAGGTCTTATTTTATTGAAACTTGTTTGGTAATTACTAATTAGAGAGGGCTGTACTCATTAGGGAAACGGCATTGAACTCATAAAAAAGAAAGGGAAATGAATTGGGTAAACAAGGCCTGAATGTTGAGAGAATTCCTCACAATGACTAGAAACTGACTTTAAAGGAGGACACAAAATAAAGTGAACAATAAATAAAGGGCCTTAACTTTAATTAATACAGAACAGGACTTGCAACAGGCACAATAACTAATCAAAATTTATATCCAGGTGAGTGCTGGAAACAATCTAACAGGATGCAGAAGACTAGTCCAGCCCACTCTGTTTAGGCACTCCTCCCTGGGACCAAGATTTTGAACAGTCACATCCAGTGCTCAGGTTCCCTCTGGCCAAACCCTAACTTATGTTATGAGAGAAGCCTGCCGGATGCTTTGTCCCTAGCTCTTGGGTATTTAAGTCAGGTCATATAGCTCCAAGAGGTTTTCCCGTCCATGAAGCGACCTTCACTTTTAGGTCCTTTTCTGAAAAACAGCCTCCTTACCATTGAACTAATGGCTCAGAGCAGCCACTAGACTTAGCAGTTCTAACTTAACTGCTTTACCACACTTGCATCCCTTACTGGAGTGCGGTGTAGTGGCTTGAGTGTCAGAGTAGGATCTGGGAGACTCAGGTTTGGTTCTCCATTCTGCTGTGGAAGCTCACTGGTAGACTTTGGCCAGCACTCTCCCTCAGCCTAAACTACTTCACATGGTTGTCATTGTGAAGATAAAGTGAAGGAGGGCCACTTTGCATCCCCATTGGGAATAAAAGCAAGGCATGAATACCTCAATAAACAACCACTGTCCTTCCTAGTTAGATATGACATGGAATACCTGATGTTTGGATTTATGAACCATAACCTGTCCTGCAGCCACCACTACCCATTCCACAAACCTACTCACTTGAATACATTCTCTGTCAATACACCTGAGGTTGGTTGTGCACTTCCAGACTCTCCTCTGTAGCACTTCAGACCAAATCAATAACACACCTGGTAACCTAGCCTGTCTGTGCTCATTACGGCAACAGCACTTAATTGCTAAGAGGACAATGGACACCAGAGAAGTACACAGGATGATTAGAAGTTGATTTGGATGTACCAACTGTAGACCAGTTTTAACTTAACACTTTTGCAGCACTAACCAAAACCCTGTTTCAATAACTGGATAATTACATAGTAATATTAAGGCGAAGGGAAACCTTGCTTTAGGGATCGTAGCCTTGCTGTGGGGAGGGACAAAGCTTGTTTGTTGAAGAAGTAGAAGAAGAGGAGGAGGAGGAGATTGGATTTATACCTTACCCTTCACTCAGAGTAGCTTACAAACTCCTTCTCTTTCTCTCCCTACAACAGACACCCTGTGAGGTAGGTGGGGTTGAGAGAGCTCTGACTGAAAACTGCTCTTGAGAGAACAGCTTTGAAAGAACTGTGGCTTGCCTAAGGTCACCCAGAAGCTACATGGGGAGTAGGGAATCAAACCTGGTTCTCCCAGATTAGAGTCTGTGCTCTTAAGCAATACCCCAAACTGGCTTTTTAAAAAACAGACTTTAGATCCCAGGGGTGGATGTTAGGGTGGATCCTACCCTTACCCTACCCCTCCACTGAGCAATGTTTATTTCTTGATTGATTAATTTATTTAAATTATTATACCTGACCTTTCCTTTTGGCTCTGACTTCGATTGCTCTCCTATTGGAGAAAGAGCCACTTAAGTTGGAGAAGACTACTTAAGTCAGAGATGACCACTTTGAGGATGGTTGGATCTACCCCATTAGTTCTAGTATCGGAGAAGGGGAACATACCATATTGAGACAAATGTATGGCTGGAAAAAATGGTATTGACATGATGGATTTGCTGAGAGATTTTTTTCAGTCCCAGAAGCCATGCACTTTGAAAAAAATTAAATCCTTTTGTTTTGAAAAAGGGGGAAATTATTCTAGGGACTGAGAAGGAAGGCTGCTATAGCATAGCTCAAATAGTTACCAACAAGACATATATCTGTGTAATCAACCTTTGTCTTATTTTTTTGAGGAAGAATTCAGCACTCGATGCTCATTCACACGTGCAGTTCACCGCTTGATGCTGCAAACATGATCATTTATATGTCAACCAGATTTTTCCCCTGGACACAGTACTTGAAGACTACAACCTCTACAAAAGTCCTACCCCATTTAACTAGAGCAATACCATTGGCCCCAGAGGTGTTCTTGTTGTTTTTAACAGTAAAGAATGGTTTTTGTCAAGAGCACTTTTCAAATAATCTCTTCTTCCAGAGGGGCTTGTATGAATGGTAACCTTCTCATGGACTAAACAAGCAGTGTATTGCAATTAAGTATGTCTTCCAGATTCAGACTCTATGGTACTGTATACCCTGCTGAGGTCCCTCCCTTCCGCAAACCCCACCCTCCCCATGCTCCACTCCCAAAATGTCCTGGTATTTCCCAACCAAGAGCTGGCAACCCTAGGGGTTGCCTCTCTTGGGCTGCCCAGTGGCGAAGAAGGCAGTGCCTAGCAAAATTGCTTGTGCTGACGGTGCCACTTGGCCTAGCTGCTTTGTGCACAGTGCAGGGAAGATGCAGCCTAGCTCAACCAAGTCAAATTGGAGTGGGGCCAGATGGGCAGGGAACAAAGATGTTATGTTGGGTTCCAACCTCCAGGTGCAGCCTGGAGATCTCCCAGAATTACATCTGCTGTCTAGACTGCAGGCATCCTTTTCCCTGGAGAAAGGGGCTGCTTTGGAGAGTGGACTCCGTGGCATTACATGCTTCTAAGATCCCTTCCATCCCCAAATCCCACCCTCCTAAGGCTCTACCCCCAAATCCCCAGGAATTTCCCATCTTGGAGTTGGCAACCCTAGCACTACAGCACCTCCTATTCTCTATCAGGGGTCAAGGCTGTGACAGGTCAAGGGATGAGGGGGTTCTGTTCGTATTTGCCAGCACTTTCCAATAGAAGAGTTAAGGTTATATTTAATTCTTTCCTGGATTTAACAAGCAATCCTCAGGAAGTCTTCTCAAAAGTAAGGACCATTTAATTCAATGGGACTTACTCTCAGGACAGTGTTCTCAAGTTTAAAGCCTTTATGTGTTTAACTGACTGGATTGTGCTAATAACTGTTTCTTTCATTCGATGTATTAATATACTCTGCCTATGAACTAAGCTTGCTGTTCTAGGAAACTGCTTAGTATCAGACTAAGAAAGTATCAGTTGCAGGATTGGGTTAGAAAGCTATATATTTTGCTGAAATTCTGATTTTTTTATTAGAAGCTTCATATTCTGGATTTTGACCACTAGGGGTAAAAATTACATATGTTCAGACATGTTTTAACCCATGCATGTTCAATAAAATTTATGCTTATTAACCATTTATTCTAATAAACATTTATAATATCGCATTACGGTCAGTAGGGACCATTTTGTGTCCAAATGATCTATATAGTGTGTGTGTGTGTGTGTGTGTGTAAAGGTCGACTCCGACTCTAGGGGGTGGTGCTCATCTCCATTTCCAAGCCAAAGAGCCAGCACTGTCTGAAGACTTCTCTGAGGTCATGTGACTGGCATGACTAAATGCTGAGGTGCATGGAATGCTGTTACCTTCCCACCGAGGTGGTACCTATTTATCTACTTGCAATTTCTTGCTTTTGAATAGCTAGGTTGGCAGGAGCTGGGGCCAGAGACGGGAGCTCACTCCGTTATACGGCACTAGGGTCTTGAACTGCTGAACTACAGACCTTCTGGTCTGCAGCTCAGCCTTTTAATCTCTGAGCCAACATAGATAGATAGATAGATAGATAGATAGATAGATAGATAGATAGATAGATAGATAGATAGAGAGAGAGAGAGATTTTTATCCCGCTGTACCTACAAAGAACTCAAGGTGGTTCTCCCTTCCCCATTTTATCCACTGATAAGTGAAAGAGTAAGGCTGAGAGTCTGTGGCTGGACCAATGTCACCCAGGCTTTCATGGCAGAGTGGTAATTCAAATATAGGATTCCCAGACTCTGTCACCACAGTCTAACCACTATATCACACTGCATGTAATCTAAACTGCTTGTTTAGGAGACAGAGATCAATGGGATATTTGCTGTTCACTTTGGGGTGTTTGGGATTGGTATACTTGTAATGTATCGATCTAATTTTTTAAGGTTTGGTAAACAGCCTAATCACTCTGTTCCTGGATTTCCCCCCACCTGACATTCTGGATGGGAACATAATTCCTTACAGCTACAGAATCAGGATAACAGACATCAGTGATTTATGCTGGAATTCTGATAGCTGTTATAAATATCACATTGTGGATTTTGATCACCAGATGTAAAAAGAACACCAGATGTTCAGACTTCTTCACTTTATAACTAATGTTAATGTACCATTGGAGGTTTACTTTGTGCCTCCTTTTCAAATAAGAGGGTTAAAAAACCCACAAATCTAATTTTCAGCCTTTTTGATTAATCAAAATGCCTTGCATTATGGTTTTACTAAATCTGAACTATCCAGGTAGTATTAAGTACCCGGATTTAATTCCTGGTATTGAGAGATTTTTTAACTGTACAGTTCTCATAAGTCTGTAATCAGGTATTTGAAAGCACATAGTAACCAAACTCCAACTTCGTAGGTCATGTGAAAGAACCCAAACAATTTTGACACTTTGACTGACTGAGTTAGCCCTAAATCCCTTCACCCATGATTCTGAAAAACCCAGTTGCCTTCTGGATGATATTGATTATCCAGGATCTAAAGAGGAAAGATCAAAGAGGAAACAAATGTAATTTATTTTTAAAGATTCCTAAGTCTGTACTCTTATACAGTTATCCAGGAACCAAATCCCCTAAATTCAACAGGTTTCTATCTTTCTTCATGTGTTGCTGTAGTTTTATTTTTTATTTATAGGACACTTTCTCACTTGGTCTCAAGGTGGATTACACAGAATGAGTCAATATAATTGACAGGATGAAACAGTCTGTGAACAATGCAGTAGAAATTAGGGCTGTAGAACCCACCAGAAGTCTAAAGACAGAACTGAAGTGAAGCATAAATATTAACATGATACATTAAATGATGTAAACATTACATAGCAGAATCCTAGTTTCAGCAAACTATGCACAGTAGACCACAGTCTCTAATAATTTATCCAAGTAACTTTGTGAAATGTTTAGTATACTGCAACTCTATTGTCTGTGTAAAAAAGCCCTCCTGAATATAGAATTACTAATGTGCTTCCCTCCCGCCCCATGAACACACCATGGGTGATTTCCCACTACAGCTGCCTCAGGGTTGTGCCGCCGTTTGCCCGATATTATTAGTCAATTTCACACCCAAAGCCGCAGGGCTGCATCTTGACCCACGGCTTCGCCCGATTTCCCCTGCAGTTTCGTAATCCTCAAAAAACAGGATTACGAAACTGCGGGGGAAATCGGGCAAGCCGCGGGTCAAAATGCAGCCCTGCGGCTTCGGGTGTGAAATTGACTAATAGTATCGGGGCAAACCGCAGCGCAACCCCGAGGCAGCTTTAGTGGGAAATCACCCCATCTTTTTTGTTAAGTGAGCATAATTAGTTGTATTTCTCATTTGCAGTTGGGTTAGAGATGGTCTTTGTTGCCAAGTCATGAAAGCTGTGGTGAATATGAATCAAAGTCCACCAAATTACTTGTTTACTTAAGCATGAATGGAAGTGACTTGTTACTAAGATCTGTCAGATGGCTAAAATGAATCACATGCTCTAGAGAAGGTGGAAAACCCAAAGAAAACAATGTTGTTACTGATGAGATGCACCTCAATAATTACTAAATGTTAATAAATAATCATTCTAGGAAAGCAATTACTTTTTTCATACATACTTTATAAAATAAGCAATGAATTGTGTGGGTCATGTTTATTTGAAGATTTCCTGTGTGTCGGGATTAGCAGTTGCAAAGCTCATTTTCAAAATTGTAGGTAAAGCTACACCTGCTGAATATCTGCTGATGGGCACAGGAGCTTGCAAGAAAAAAAACCCTGAAAACTCTACATATCAAGCCCATAGCCATGGGGAGCATTTGGGGGCAATGCCTCCCCACAGATTAGTGCTGCCCCATCAGACAATTTAAAAAAAATCTGGAAAAATTCAAAACATTTCATTTTTTAAAAAAATGTAAGATTCATGTGGGTGTTCCAAAATGACCCCAGGCACAGTCAGGGAAGCTTCAGTCTCATTTTTTCTTTTTTCCAGGCCAAAAAATAAATAGGTTTTTAAAAATGCAATAAAATAAAATTGCTAAATATAAAATAAAATTGTAAAATGCAAAATAGAGAGAGTCGGAGATCCCCCCCCAACTTACACAGAAAAGCAGCCCAGAATCGAGTATCTTCAATCAAAAGGACTAGAGGAGGACTAGAGATTGCAGGGGAGCTAGAGCTGCTGCTGCTTCTTCTGCAAGAGGAGCGGCAGGTGTGGCCAGGGTGCTCCCCCCATTTCCTCATGCCCCACCAACCAAAATTTTCTCACTATGCCCTTGCTACATGTGTATATAGGAAGGATGCACAGGTGTTTTCCATTTCCATTCTTTTACTGTTCAAGAATTTTGCTCTGTACTACATTTTAGTCCTTAATTTTAGCTCAACTAAGAAAATTTCCAAACTTCATTCAGCACTGGTGCATGATCCCATTTCCATCAGTTAATTTGTATCTTTTCCCTCCTCTGCCTTACCAACATGCAAAAGGACATTGATGCAACACTGCAAAAATGCTATCTTGCTACAATCATGCATCAGTTTTATGCACATATGGTGTTTTCCTGATGCAGACCTTCACCCTGTCCACCAAAAAACTATCCATGTGCAATCACTTCAAAAATGATAAAACACATCAAAAGCACACAGTAACTGAGTATTGTGGTCAAGCACAAATTTCATAGTTTGGAAAATAAAAAGTATAGTAGATGGTTCTGAATGGGCGAGTTCTATTTCAGAAACAAAGAGAGGCATTTCACAACTCCAGTACCGTTAAGAACTGCTTGGAAGGGAGTAGGTCAGCCACTCAGTTCTAACATCATGGGAGACTGATGCATGCACCCCTTCACTTAAAAGTTCCTAAAGGTTCAGGAGCTCCAGCCTAAGTATCCATAATAGTGCTGGGGCACTCACTCACTTCCTCTAGATATTTCCAGCAAAGTGCCTGATAATGACTTTCAACAAATACACTTCCCTAGATTGGTAATAACAACAGTTCTAATTTTAGAAGTGGAAGGGCTGAAAAGGGTAATGTACAAATTTCAGGGAGATTCAAATTATAATGGAGCAATCTATGGCTCCAAAGGGTGAGTTCCATAGATTTTCCCCTTGCATTGGTACCTACTTCTCTTCAGCAAAAGAGAAAATACTGCAGCATTACAATGCTTTCAGTTTAGTGCCCATCCCTAGAAAGCTCTTTGCTAGATGCAACCAGAATAGTTAGTGTTGCTGGATGGATCAATGGTACTGACCTAATTTAAGAGACTCATTTGATGACGGGTAATTACAAGAAAAACTTTCTTGAAACTGCAGTTCTCTTCCATGTCTTCTAAGCATGTGCAGCCCAATCCTATCCATATTTACTCAGAACCAAGTGGCTCTTAGTTTAAAGGGGCTTACTACCTAGTTAGTGTGACTTAATTTAAGAAACAGTAACTATACTCAGCCAACTTTATGGCATCATTTCCTTGCGAAATTGTGGCAAATTATTACTTATTTGTACCATAACTAAATTTATTTTGCGCCCTTCATATCCTGTGATTCTGCTTGTAGTCTTTGATTTGTGATCTGGCTACCTTTTGCATAAACTCTAACTTCACCATACACTGATCTGCCCATGAGAATTTTGTGCTGTAAGCTTCCTCCCTCCCCATCTCCTGCTGCCCCCTTACAAGCATGCATTTTGTTCTTGTTTTCTGGACTACAGCAAATGTAAGATATGACAGAGTTATTATTTTCACAAATGCTGCATTGGTAAAAAGGACTCCATTTAAAACACAGCTTGATTTTGTTTAAATTACTTATAGGATTTTTAAAGTGTCTTGACAAAGTGCCGCAACAAGCCAAGTTTTGGAAGAATGTAGAACAATGAAACATGCAAACAATACAACATCTTTAGCAAAAGGTTGAAGATGACTTACCAGATTGTGGTTTTCTATTTTGGAAGTTGCCAGTCCTGTTATGTTTGTTTCTTTTTACAATGGTCACCTCAGACTTCAGCATATTCTGAACCTCAGAGAAACTCTGTGGTATTTATATTCACTTTGGTCTGGAATTACTCCCGAAAACATCGTTGATAATCAAATTGTACGAGCAAGCTACATGAGATTTCATTGGCACTGAACATATAACAAAGTTTGATCTAATTTTTTCCTATTGTTGTGCCAGAACTATATTTAAAAGTTCCACCTGAGACTAGCTTTTTAATAGGCAATGTTCCTCCGGCCTCCTGTGAGAAAGAGAAGTGTATATTCCCAAGCCTCGTCGAGAGGTTGCTATTTTTAATAGAAACAAAACTGCCTGACCCTGCAGAACTACATATTCTAGAAGGGACAGAGCCAGAAAACCTGTGCTTTGTAAAGCAAAGGGAGAATCAAAACAAAGCAACAAATGAATTTGATTCATTTCTCAGATTCCTTTCCAATAGGTTTGGATTTATTTATTTTTTGCTGAGGCTGCTAAAGGCAACTCTTTTGTATGTCTTCAAGAAAGGCTTCTACACAGTGTTAATTCACACTTTTCAAACAATGTCTTTTGAAAAGTACAAGTGGGGACCTATGCAGGTATCCCATTCTCTCCACCTTTGCTTCCTCCCCTCCCCCTCCTGATGCAGTTTTGACTGCAGCCACTAGGAGTGCTGGGAAGGTAGAGTGCATGGTTTGGGCCTTCTAGCAGAGTTTACTAGGAGGCTGAGGGAAACCATTTGTTGATCAGATCCTGCTAAACTCATCAGCCAAGCTAGCACCAGACCAAGACAAGACCAGCCAGGACAAGCTCCAGCCATTGCCAGGATGCAGCCTCCTAACAAGGTCTGTGGTTTAATTTTTCGTTTCATTCCACCCAGCACCTGCTGCACAGCCAGCTCTTGCAAAAGGGCAGTCTTGTTAGTGTGTGGTAGCAAAAGAAATGGTTTTATTAAAAAAAACAAAAACCCTTTCATTGTCTTTTCCAACATTTCACTTTTCCAACATCTCTCATTTTCTCCTCCTTTCCTTTTGCATTTTCTCTTTTGTGATCTGCCATTTATCTATCCCCACTTCTAATTTTTCTCTCCTCCCTTCTTTTTCAGTCTTCATTCCTCCTCACCCATCCTGGTTGGAAACTTCGAACATATTTAACAGTAGCATAGGAGCAGACTGTTGTTAATATTATGAACAAAAGGGGAAGTTAATATTTCCCCATAATCTATCAGAGTAGTAAAAGGATGCTTCCCCACCTCTCCAGCCTTAACATGCATGATAATAAATGTTAATCTGCGTCAGTGATAAAAATCAGGAACAGAAATTAGAATTTATTTATTTACTTACTTTATTTATATCCTGCCTTTCTCCCCAAGGGTTACCTAAAACAGCTTACATCATTCTCCTCTCCTCTGTTTTATCCTCACAACAACACTATGAAGTAGGAGAGGCTGAGAGTCACCCAGGCTTCTATGGCAGAGTGGGAATTTGAACCTGGCTTTCCCAGATCCTAGTCCAACACTTTTAACCACTACACAAGTTTTTCTTCCATTGCCAATAGCATGGGGACTCTGGAGATAATCTGGGCCAGGGTATTCCCGTTCCTTTCATTTTTGGCCCTGGAACTCCCATGATCATCCTGAAGGTGGTGGCTAGGGCTGCCAGGTCCCCTGGGGGGGAACTCGTCCCCCAAAGTGCCCAAATCTGACCAACGTGCCTAGTGCAATGATGTCACCCAGAGGTGACACCGCATTGGGCAAGTCACCACGGGGATGCTCTAGCATTTGGCCTGAAAACTCTATGGTATCCCGGACAAGTACCAACTCCCCCCACTGAAAAAGGTAAGGGACCTGGCAACCCTAGTGGTGGCCAACTTTGAGATTTCTTGTTTTATTTTCTGAGTTATGCCTGCCACAAATTGACAGACTGATGGATATCTGCCTGTTTTTATTATTACAGATGCATCATAACAACCAAGCAAGTTATTTGTTTTGTTATAATATTTGGTTTTGATCGGGGTAATATAGGCAGGCCACATAGATTCTTTGGAGGCCCATGGTGGCTCTCAGCAGCCCTTCTACTCCCACCCCTTTTCTTATTGTCTGTCTCCTGCATGCCTGTCACTGTCTCTGTCTTTCTGACCCCATCCCATATCTTTCTCTTTTCCTGCCTCCCTATCTCATCACTTGTTCTCCTTCTGTTCCCAACTCATCATTCTTTCTCTCTTTTCCTGCCCCCATCACTTTCCCATTCTCCTGCCTGTTCCCCCCCCATCCCACACAGCAGCAGGGGTGGCAGTGACCCTCCCGGAATCATAATCATAAAGCCGGAAGGGACCTCCAGGGTCATCTAGTCCAACCACCTGCACAATACAGGAAATTCACAAATACCTCCCCCTCCACACCCCCAGTGACTGCTGTTCTATGCCTAGAAGATGACAAAAAGCCTCCAGGATCCCCAGGCGAACTGGCCTGGAGAAAGATTGCTTCTTGACCCCAAAGTGGCAACCAGCATTTCCCTGGGCTTGTAAGGAAGGGCCACAAGAACTAAGCACTGAGGCAACCATTCCTGCCCTCCCTCTCATGATTTGCCTAAGTTCACAGAATCTGCATTGCTGTCAGATGGCCATCTAGCCTCTCTTTGAAAACCTCCAAAGAAGGAGAGCCCACCACCTCCCGAGGAAACCTGTTCCACTGAGGAACTGCTCTATCTGTCAGGAAGTTCTTAATGTTTAGCTGAAAACTATTCTGATTTAATTTCAACCCCTTGGTTCTGGTCCGACTTTCTGGGACAACAGAAAACAACTCTGCACCATCCTTTATATGACAGCCTTTCAAGTACTTGAAGATGGTTATCTTATCACCTCTCAGTCGTCTCCTCTCCTGGCTAAACATACCCAGCTCCTTCAGCCTTTCCTCATAGGACTTTGTCTCCAGACCCCTCACCATCTTCATTGTTCTCCTCTGGATACATTCCAGCTTGTCTATATCCTTCTTAAATTGTGGTGCCCAAAACTGAACACAATATTCTAAGTGAGTCTAACCAGAGCAGAATAAAGTGGTACCATCACTTTGTGTGATCTGGACACTATACTTCTGTTGATACAGCCCAAAATCACATTTGCCTTTTTAGTAACCACATCACCCCCAGATCCTTTTTGCACATACTACTGCCAAGACAAGTCTCCCCCAACCTGTAATTATGCATTGGATTTTTCCTACCTAAATGCAGAACTTTACATTTCTCCCCATTGAAATTCATTTTATTTGTTTTAGCTCAGTTTTCCAGCCTGTCAAGATCATCCTGTATCCTGACTCTGTCTTCCACCATATTTACTACCCTTCCCAATTTAGTATCATCTGCAAACTTAATAAGCATTCCCTCTACCTCTTCATCCAAATCATTGATAAAGATGTTGAACAAAACAGGTCCCAGGACAGATCCTTGAGGCACTCCACTTGTCACTCCTCTCCAAGAAGATGAGGAACCATTCATAAGCACTCTTTGGGTGCGATCTGTCAACCAGTTACAGATCCACCTAACAGTCATAGGATCCAAACCACATTTTTCCAATTTGGCAACAAGACTATTATGTGGAACCTTATCAAAAGCCTTACAGAAATCAAGATAAAACTATGTCTACAGCATTCCCTGATCCAGCAACTTTCTCAAAAAAAAAAGAGATAAGGTTAGTCTGACATGACTTGGTCTTGAGAAACCAATGCTGGTTCTTAGTAATCACAGCAATCCTTTCTAAATGCTAAAGGACTGTCTGTTTGATGATTTGTTCTAAAATTTTCCAGGTATAGACGTCAAGCTGAAGGGTTGGTAGTTACCCGGATTCTCCTTTTTTCCTTTTTTTGAAGATGGGGACAATATTTGCCTGCCTCCAATCTTCTGGTACCTCACCTGTTCATGTAACTTACTCATGAGAAAGCATGCACAGGCTTGGTAAACTGTGCATATAAACACAAACACATGAAGCTGCCTTACAATGAATCAGACTGTTGGTCCATCAAGATCAGAGTTGTCTACTCAGACTGACAGTGGCTCTCCAGGGTCTTGAGCAAAGGTTTTTCATGTCACCTACTATGTGGTCCTTTTAACTGGAGATGCCAGAGATTGAACCTGGGACTTTCTGCATTGCAATTAATAGAATTTACAAGTGCTTAACTTTGGCTTGGTGATACCCTAAATGTCTAATTAACCAGTAAGTTCAGTGGGCTAAAGACTCAGCTTAATGCAGATGATTCTACTCTATCATTTAACACAATGAATTTCTATCAGTCAACAACTGTAGAAAGACTATTGCTTTGTTTGTGTGTTTTTAAATAGTGTCTGTACCATTGTGCACCTGTTGCTGGACATCTCAGTGTGTTTCTTTTTGCAACTCTACCAGATAAATGGAGAAGAAAAACAACTGAAGTTTTATCTGATAATTAAATATATAAACTGCAAGTTCAGCCCCCTCTGTGAAAGCGCTGACCTTCCTGAATTAGGGCTGACAAAAAGCCTGAAGGAAAAAAGTGTCTCTAACGTTCCATTCCTCTAACAGAGGATTAATGGACTATTATTTATCAGGTGACGTTATTTATTTCCATCCCATGAAAAGTTTCAAATGTCCATTTCTACACATTAAGCTTCTAATAAAGGGGCAGAACACTTTTTCTCCAGGACATTTGGCAACCCTGTCCTGAGCGTGGAGCAAGCCCTGCGGCTTAAAGTGAAGAAGAAGAAGAGATTGAATTTATACCCCGCCCTTCACTTTTGAGTCTCAGAGCGGCTTACAAACTCCCTTCCTTCCCTTCCCTTCCCTTCCCTTCCCTTCCCTTCCCTTCCCTTCCTTCCTTCCTTCCCTTCCCCTCCCCACAACAGGCACCCTGTGAGGTAGGTGGGGCAGAGAGAACTCTAACACAAACTGCTCTTTCAGGAACAGCTGTGCCAGAGCTTGTGACTGACCCAAGGTCACATCAGCAGGTGCAAGTGGAGGAGTGGGGGATCAAACCCGGTTCTCCCAGATTAGAGTCCGCACACTTAACCACTACACCAAACTGGCTAAAGTGACATGGCTTCATAAACACAATTCCATTTGCTAGCCACGTTGTCCATTCTTCTTAATTGCTGATTTCTATTTACTCTCTGTGCCATTTAACTAAATGCAGTCTTTAATCTTACCTCTTGATTCATGTCATCTTGTTGAGATGTCATATGTAGCTCCTTTTCCTGCATGGCTGGAGATTCTCATGGTCTGCCTTCATTTCTTTGGTTTATTAGCAACCCAGCTGGAATACGCTCAGTCTTTAGTAAGCTGGTGTATGCCTCTGCCTTGTGGAGGTTTTCTTTAAGCAACATATGGTCTGTGATATAGGGATTGTTTTGAATGTGATGTAATGGGAAAGAAGTGTTTGCTCAGTCAATGTGGAAATTTGCCCAGATACTTTAAAGTTGATTCTTCCTTGTGTGTAGTGTCATCTGTTTGAGACCTCTCTCTGTTGCTTCTCAGTGGCTCTTCATGCTCACCCAGGATCACTTTCCACTCCAAATATAGCACTACTGGAGTGAACAAACCCAAGTAATGACTGTTTGCAGAGAGAAATTGGCAGTCTAACCCAAATCATTTCCAAATACAAATGTGTCACTGAAGATGACACAGTTCTGGAGGACTGCTCTAAACTCCTCCGGTATTTTGAAAAAGTATTGTGCTGGAGGAGTGATTTGCTCCTTGGTTATTGGAAACCATTAAGCTGTCTAGTTGTTGAACATGAGCTATAAACCCATTTCTAGTCGCACATCAGACCATGAATGTACGGAATGGCCTTAGGAGAGCCACTGTGTCTCAGCCCGTCATTGATAATACGGAAGTAATGATTCCTTCAGAGAGGCTGTAAAGACCAGTAGTATTTTTTTTGTAACTGTTGCTGTTTTTAACTTGGTCTTGTATTTTCTAATTGTTTTAATTCTGTATTGTTTGTGTTATTTTAACCCTGTTAGCTGCCTTGAGCCAGCATGTCTGGCAAGGCAGGATACAAATAGAAATGATAAATAAACAAATAAATAAATAAATAAATAAATAAATAACAGGTTGGCTCAAAACCCTTGCATGTGCGAGCAGAAGGAATTTCAGTTCATACCAAGGGGTAGAAGGACATGATCTATCCAGACTTCCCCCCCCCTCCAGCTGCAGATGGCATTTCTGCTCACATAAGGGGGAAAGCATCTCTGATTTCCATAGATTCCCTGCTCCAGCTGCAGCCCCTTGCCACTAATTCCATGATGTCCCCCTCTTTTTGGAAAACTGGAAATAAACACAACGTTTAAATAGGAATGGTGTTTTGAGGAAAAAGGGTGGTGAGGCTGTAGTAGAAAGAAGCGGTCATAAAAGCTATAGAGAAAGAAGGAGGGGAATAAAAACTTAACTCCCCTCAATGAATTAAGAACCCGAAAGGTTAACTGAATATAAATATGTAAATAATACAATTTATACAAAAATACTATTTATTACAAATGAGTTTAAAAACAATTATAGGCCCAAATATAGCCTCAGTAAGACTTCAAATCATACAATATACACAACTAGGACCTGTATGCAACCCTAAAATAGATGCGTTTCAGCCTACTGGCCTTCTTCAGTGGTCAAGCATAAATGGTACACATAGACTCAATTATTGCAATACTCAGATTCACCACTATAAGATCAAGTGAAAATTATGTTCTCAGAAATATCAGTGACACAAGGCAAGGATGTACTATACAGGCCTCATATGACAAGGCCTTGTGTCCAAATCAGGAACATGTAACCAAAATGGTATTTAAATTGTGTACCCTTAACTCCCACTTTATCCTGGTTATGCATCTTGACCATTGACAGCCACAGCAAAGTGACACATAAGCAAAAAGCTGTCGTGAGGAAAGTGGCTAGGGCTCTAGCTTTATTATATTTATTTGCATTTCTCAAATTTATATTCTGCCTTCCCTGCAAATGGGCTCAGGGTGGATCACACAATAAGTGGCATTCAGCAACACAAAATATAGTAATAAATAATTAATCAAAACATTTAAAAAGCATTTAAAAACAGTTTGCACCAATACTGGTGTTGCTGGACTCTGGATTAAATTAATCAAGGCTGCGTGGAGATCGTGTCTTCAGCAGGGGAGGCCGAGCTGTTTTTACTGGATGCCCATTGCCTCAACTAAAGGCCTGGCAGAACAGCTCCGTCTTACAGGCCCTGCAGAGTGGAAGAATTAACCTCTGTTGCCAGTTCAGTGAAAGGTTCTGCCAGACCCACTCCTGTTGACTCATGGGTATTAGTCAAGATGTAGACAAATGGGCAGGAACACTAAAGGTGTCTAAGGGAAGGAATATGGCAAGCCTTTTGTTGTTGGACTAGCACGTTGGAGAAGGATCTGGGAGACGAAGGTTTGAATCCCCAGTTTTACCATGGAAGTCCTTAAATAGTACCTCAAATCAGAAGAAGAATTGGCCCCACTCCTAATGCTGCTGGCCCTTCTCAGATCAAAATATAGCTGTGCACAGCTCATATATCAATCAATCAATCAATAAACCTTTAATGGCATATAAATATTAAGCATTAAAAAAACAAAAAACAAAACCAAGGACAGTAAATAACACAATCAGCTAGAAATCTAAGTTAATTTATAAAATCATAAAACGTAGTTTCCCAATTTTTCACTCTTATCACGTCAGCCAGAAAATTGGCCACTGCCACGGTAATCTCTGATGATATGTCATTCAGTAGAAATTGGCATTTTATTGCATTGGAAAGGTGATGTTTACCATGCAACCAAGTGTTTAACCATTTTTCCCTGGCAGATACATGCCACGAACAATCCAACAGTATGTGGTCAATTGAATCAAGAGAATTAGAACCGCAGTCACATCTCCGTTCGTGCTTAGGAATATTTTGAAACCTACCATACAATAGTTTTGAAGGAAAAGCATTTACTCGAGCAAGGGAGAAGGCTCTTCGATGGCTAGGGCTATCAAGATTATACAAATACTGGGGGATACATCCCACAACATTCCTAAGATTTAATGTAGCTGAGGAACAGACAGGGGGGTGAAGAGGTTGCAGTTTTTGAAGTTCGATATCTAGCAGCCTCTGTTTGATTGTTTGGAAGATATACACTTCAGAGGAAAAAGCTAGCTCCTCCAAGGAAAGACCCAAAGATCTTATTTTGGTTCGAATATTGTAGTCCCAAGAGGTGCTATGAATTTCTTTTAACAAAAAAGAAATAAGCGAACCATCTTCGATGTTAAAATACAATTTAAGCCAGTAACGAACCGTTAGCACCCATATCTTGGTTTCAATCAAATTAAGTCCTAATTCAGAGCACAATGCATGGTAAGAGACACAGTTTGGGAAACCCATAATTTGTCTAAAAAAAGATGATTGTATTGATTCAACTTCACAGTTAAAAGCGCTAAACCATATAGGAACACCATAAAGAACTTGGGATAAAATTTTAGTATTAAAAACTTTAATGGCGGCAGGCACAAATTGGTTCCCTTTGGAGAAAAAAAAGGATTTTAATTGATTGGAAGATAACTTCCCCAAACTAATAGAACTTCTTCTGTGAGTTGCCCATTGCAAATTAAAATTGAATGTGACTCCCAGGTATTTATAGCTCTTAACTTGCTGTATTTTTGCCTTTCCAATATACCAGCTAAGAGGGACCCATTTTTTCGAAAACCATTACTTTGGATTTAGAATAATTAATTTGAAGTTGATTGCCACTACAATACTCCTCAAAAGCCCTCAGATATCGTTGAAGACCTACTTTGGTAGCCGAGATGATTGCTGTATCATCAGCATATAAGAGGAGAGGCACTGCTCTGCCCCCTAATCTGGGTGGATGGCCATTCACCAATTCTAGCACACCAGACAAATCAGAAAGAAATAGGTTAAAGAGAAGGGGTGCCAAAACACACCCTTGTTTTACTCCTTTGTTGGTTGGAATTTTATCAGTAAGGGAACCTTTTGCAGAAAATTTAACCTGGCAAGATGTTCCTGTATGAAGTTTTCTTAAAAGGAATAGAAGGCGCTGGTCAATTCCTAGATTGGACAGCTTGTCCCAGAGTTTACCTCTTATAATGGAATCAAACGCACTCTTTAGATCTATAAAAGCAACATAGAGTTTCTTAGAGCCTACTTTCATATATTTCTCAACTAAGGTTGATAGGATTAAACAGTGGTCCAGGGTTGATTTATTTTTAGAAAATCCGATTTGTTCAGGGCACAGCTCATATATTGGCAGACTATCAGCTTCCATCACTAAGTATCAATGTTAGAGAAAAGGAAATGGTGCCCTTATTGAAGCACATCAGGAAGTGGTTGGGGAGGCACTAGACCTTCTGCTCCAGCTCTGTGCTGACACAGGGATGCTGAATGAATAGCAGAGCTATGTCATCATTTGGGCTCCTACAGGGTGCTGAAGCAGCAGCTGTGATGCCACTGCATTCTGATACCCCCCTTGGTAAAGATGCTAAATTTCCCACCCCAGTTCATCTTTGCCCAGCTCTGGAAGCTTATCATCTACCAGCAAAGCATTGTATAAACTCTCAATGAATACGGCTCCTGTCAAAAATGTATTGTTAACCAGTACCTCACATACTTGTGTCAGCTGATATAATATTACAGTTGCTGAAATGATTAGAAATTGCATTCTTGTACAAATCCTGTTTGTTTGAATAAAACCTGGGCAAGATATATACCCAGCAAATTGTGTGCCTAAGATTACACGGGTAATCTCCACAAACAAAACAGAGACCAGAATTTGTTTAGACATGGAATGGCAACATTTGAATAAAACCAGAGCCAAAATCCTGCTTACTTTTGCAGCTCAGGGTTAGAACAGATGATACATTTGACGCAAGCCAGGCTAGGGTTTTCCCCAGCCTGATGTGCACTCATATATGCTATTGGGAAATGAACTTCCCAGGCACACCAGGCCCAATTCAAACTGGGAGCACAGGTCAGGTGAGGACTTTACACTTCCCTCCTATGCCATTTTACTGACCCCAAACAGATGTGGAGACCCCTTTGCCCCACTGCTGTAGTTAGTGCCTGTTAGTACCTGTGCAGATCCACAGTGGAGCAAACTGCCCCCATGGACATTTCAGCACTGGAAAAGGGCATGCCTGCTCCTTGGAAGGAAAGCTATGGCAAACCTAGACAGCATAATAAAAAGGAAAGACATCATCCTGTCAACAAAAGTCCATATAGTCAAAGCAATGGTATTCCTAGTTAGTAATGTATGGCTGTGAGAGTTGGACTGTGAGGAAGGCTGAGTGCCGAACAATAGATGCTTTTGAATTATGGTGCTGGTGAAGACTCTTGAGAGTCCCTTGGACTGCAAGGAGATCAAATCAGTGAATCCTAAAGGAAATAAAACCTGACTGTTCCCTGGAAGGCCAGATACTGAAGCTGAAGCTCAAATACTCTGGCCACCAACTGAGAAGGGAGCACTCACTGGAAAAGACACTGATGCTGGGAAAGATTGAAGGCAAAAGAAGAAGAGGACAGCAAAAGATGAGATGGTTAGACAGTATTATCGATGCAATGAATATGAAACTGAGCAAACTCTGGAGGATGGTGGAAGACAGGAGATCCTGGCGTGATGTGGTCTGTGGGGCACAAAGAGTTGGACTCCACTGTGCAACAGAACAACAACAAAAAAGGGAAGGTTGAAATCCCTCCTCCCCCATGCTGCCCTCTGTGGCAATCATCCTTAAAAGTCTCATCTCTCCTCCAGGGCTTTGAACCAATCCTTGTGATTTTGGCTTCATGCAAATCTAAGTAAATGTTAGCCAATGGAACTCTACTGGATGGGAGGAAGTGAGCCAGCCTCAGCTTAAGAAGGGTGAACCCCCCCTTTGTATAGGGATTTTGTAGCTCTGGAAAGGAGCATTAGCTTAGCATTGCAGTATTTTTAATATGCTCATGTGTGTATGTGAGACCTAGCTTTCTTGTCTTGTTACCAATGCTGATTTCTCCATGCCTATTAAATTTCTGCATATCTCACCTAAATCCAATCATGACTGCTATTGTAATTTGCCTGCTAATGTCATTCGGCATCTGAAATCACTCCATTTTCCAATAAATAGGAGAGATGGACTCCCACTCTAGCTGTATCTGAAGAAGTGGTGACTCATGAAAGCTCATACCCTTCCACATATTTTGTTAGTGCCTTTTGTTAAGGTGCCTCAAAATTCAATGAAAATTCCATTTTAATATACCAATCCATCCCAAAGACATGCTCCCATGTAACCAAAAAGGTCAGTTAGGCATGGCAAAAGCTTTACACTCCTAAAGTGTTACAACACTTCTAAAGTGTTACAAATATTAAAAAGATGTTCCTTCTAATGATAGAAAGGAATGTTTGATTTGAAGTGCAATTGTAAGTAGAATCAACACACTCCTAAGCCCATTGACTTCAGTGGACTTACAAGGATATAACTCTGCTAAGGACTGCACTGTTGGAATGCAAGTTCTAAAGAGGACATCTGTACTATCACGCTTCTGCTATGTGTACAGTTGTCATCTGTGTCAGAGTAACACACAGCATGTAGTTTGCAGACTGATTATTGTTTGGATAGAGAGTGACACGGTGAAGGCACTGCAGCCTTGTTATTTCTGGTCAAATGAGTGGCCTTGGGAGTGCTCCAGCAACTTTCCCACATGCATTGAGATTACAATCCAGCACCTCCTGGTTCAGCCCAAGTGCAAAAGGTTTATTTCAAAGAAATAATCTCTGCACAGGATGGAGAACTCATAAGGTCAATCACCAAAGTGAACATTGTCTTCCTGCAATGCAAACTAAAAAATGGTATTTGGATCTATTCTGGGGGGATATTCCGGTATTATTCAGTTCCATTATTCCCTAAGGGGAATCTTTCTGGAGGGGCTGTTTTTTGAACAAATAGAATCGAAATTGTAGCATAGTTGCTGGTGTCTTAAGTTTAAAGTGAATTGAACCAAAAAGATGCCCCTCAGCCATCCTCCATCTTTTCCTATGGGAGAAAAAAATGTCCATGCTTTCTCCAGGGCAAAGAATAGCCAAAGACTCAAGAACAAGCAAGTTAACCACTGGGAATCCCAGCAGAAGCATGGGACAATGTGCTGAACTTAACACAATTGATGTACAATCTGAGAATTCATGACAATGTCAAATTAGAGAATCTTCCCAGACAAACCACAAAAGGAATGCTGTTGCAAACCAAGAAATATAAAATTGGAGAATCCAATCTGAAAATCTAAGGTAATGTCAAAATGGAAAATCCACTACAAGCCACAAACCCAACACAAATCAAGCTGAGTAAAGAATACAGTGTTGCGTGACTCATGGAACTAATTTCAAAGCACAGAATATAAACCAAATCAACCTGGCAAGCTGATACCAAGCCCTGGAAAGAAGACACTGACAGAGACACAAAGCAAAATTCAAGAGAAATAGCAGTCCTGATAGCCTTAATATACTGGCTCCCAATATTCCTAGTTACTCATGAACATTTTGGGGATTTTTCTAGATCCATTTCCCAGTATTCTGGAAAATACCAGATACTATCTGTAGACCTGAATATATCCAGAAAATACCAATATAATATTTTTCACACACACATAGAAAACCTAGTGATATACCATACAGCTGCAGTTTTTCTTCATCAAAACTGATTTCTTCCACTCTTAAAATGCAACCTCAGTTTAGGTCACTTCAGAAAGGAAGATTTCTTATCAGAGCTTGAGATCAACATCTATGGGATATATTTGAGCCTAAACAGAATTTTGGTAATTCTTTATCTGTCTCTCACATTTTTATTTGCACTTTACTCCAAGGAGTTCAGAACAGCAGTACATAGTTCTCCCTTCCCCTTTTTAGCCTCACAACAATTTTGTGAGGTAGGAGTGGCTGAGAGTTACTGGCTGAAGACCAGCATAGTGAGTTTAATGGAAGAGTGAGGTTTTAGATTTAAAGCTCCCAGATACTAGGCTGACAGTTTTGTGAGTAGATCAGGTATTCCATTTCTACTTGCAACATTAACTTGGGTTACTTTTAGAATAAATAAATAGGACATTGTCCACTTTCCTGGAAAGCAAGCCTCTGGGTCGGTTTTTATGTCACCTGAAAGTGCATCCCTCATGAGAGTTGAGACAAGAGCAGCTTGGTCTTCTGCAGGTCAGCTGAGGAAAGGATAATGGAAGTACCCATATCCAGTGGAGGGATGGAAGCAAACCCCCACAAGATGGATGTCTAGCAAGAAGATAACTACTTTAGACCAGTACAGTATCTGAAAGATACCTTTTATGCCACCTATATTAAAGAAACCAATCCTGAGAATTTGTTTCTGGAGAAGAGTAATATCTCTGTGTTTCCACTGTATTTGAAGTTCTGTCAAGCATAAAGATCACAGTGCTGAAACTACTTATTATATATCTAATTCTGAACTGCTTCTGCTTCCTGCTGCTGTGGGGGCTGCCAGGGGAAGGAACTGGGGGATTCGGGGGGGAATTAGATCCCCCCACACAAGATGTTGTGGGTCCTCTGCTTGTAAGATTATACTTCTAACCAAATTGCTGGACATTTAGACATGAAAGTTATTATAGTAAAGATTCCATACAAAAGGAATTTATCATGTCAAGCAACATTTTTGCTTAAAAAATATCTGAAACAAGGAAACTGAAATGTAAACATCAAGGGTGTCAAATTCTGCCCTTATTTTCAGTTATATAGACCAATACAATGAATACAAATGTGGACGTCAGCACAGAAACAGCCTCCATAACAATCTTAATCCTGAAATAGTGTGATCAGTCCAATCCATCCTGAAGTAAAGACAACATACAAATTTAACAGATGAACATAAGAGAAGCCAATGTTTGATCAGGCCAGTGGCCCATCCAGTCTCGATATTTTCAGTAAGTTATCTACTACAAGATTTCTCTCTTGGTCAGTCTCTGCCAGTCTGGACTTCATCAATGTGTATTTATAGATCTGCCCATATGCCCCTTGCTGCAGATCTGCCCATATGCAACCTTGTGTAATGCATTTTCTCATTCCATTTACCTATACCTTTAAAATAAAGGGTCTTTGTGCCTCAGCAGAGTAATGACAACTTAAAATTATGACTCCAAAGCAAAAGATATAAAAGGGATACCTGGACAATTGCTAGAATTATTAGATTATTAGAATAGTAAATATGCCTCTCTCTGCTGCCAGTCTTGAAATGCAGATGGCCAATCTGTTTTGGGCTATATATCACTTTACAGCTCCCCTTACTAAACAGATGGGCTGTATAGATTTTTAAAGTCCTGACTTTGCATTGCCTTAGGGCCTACACACTGGGATGGCAAAGGCTATTCTATAGATTAATGGCAAATGTGCATGCTTTGCTAGTGCTATGTAGACTGTGAAGGGAACGCTTGAGAAGCATCAGAGGCCAAAGAATTAAGCCTCTCTGCGTTAAAGAGGTGTGTATGGAAACAAAAGGTCATCCTTTAGTCAACAGAAAGATATGCAAGTTTCTATAAAAATTAAAATAAAAGCCTTCAATATCTTGCTTAGGATCTAATCAGTCTAATTACCTCAATAAAGCTGTATCACATTATTGTTGCAACCCTAGGAATTCTTTCCCAGACTAAGCCCCATTGAATAAAATGGGACTGACTTCCGAGTAGACCTGTTTAGGGTTGTTCTCATACAGGGACTATTTGTTTTGTTGGGAAAGGGAGGATGTTTTGCCTCCTAAATTATGCAAGAAAAAACACACATAATGATTTTTACTTCAAGGTATCCAGACCCAGGTACTATATCAGCTCCCAAGTAAAATTCAGCTAAGCCAATGAGTTAGACTGAGACCCTTGCCTTATAAAAATTAATTATACCATGTGTTACTGAAATAGAGTCTTTTTCTTGAATGGTTTGACGTTTGTAGCCTGAAAACTTGTTTGTCCATCTATGATTTTAGCATGATTTTCTTTAATGCAAACATCAGGTTATGATGCTTCTCATCAAAGATGCAAAATTTCTAGACATTTTGAAGCCATGGGTAAAACTCATTTTTATGGAGAGGAAAAATGGCATTTTAGGGAAAATTCTCACATACACACAGTGCCTACTCATCAATCAAAATGAAACTTAATTTACTGTGTTAACATAAAGTGTCTACTTTATAATATGACATATGAAATTGAACTATTTCACTTATTTAGAGAATTTCAAAGTTTGTGTCCTACTGCACCTATGCTACTTTGGCACATGTATCTTAAGTTTTGCCTTGGGAGGTAGGAAAAGATAAATATTGAAATTAGAAAGTAAATTTAATAGGAAACAAGAGAGAATGTATTATTTAGAAAGAAACAGTCTGATCCAATCACAATATTTGAATACTAAATTAAACTAAACATTGAAAATACTGAACTCCTTAATAATGTATTATCATTGTAACGATTACAGGACATCAACTGCTGCCAAAAAGTTCTGCACTATATCTTTGAAAATACATTGTGTATATCTACAATATACATAGGAATTATTGTTATACAATGATGTAGATTGTGCTAAATAAAATTTTTCATGCTACAAATTTTGAGTGAATAAAGTCTTGTCTTAAAAAATATTTTAATTGTTCCAGAAATTTTTGCTTCAATGATTTCCTCAATTCTTACATTTAAAAAACTGCTCTAAAAGTTCTTGGAGAAAAGACTTTTTAAATCTTGCTTTTTACCTCTAGGCCTTCATATCACGAATAGTCATAAGCAGTGAGGGGAGAAATAACTGCAAACTATTCCCAGATGTAAAATGAGGCCAGGACAGAAACGTTACATAAAGAGATGGTGGAATGAAAAGAACTTCATACTGCCAACTTCAGCATCACCTGAACAATCTTATTACAAACCATACTTAGACCTATCTCTGTTTGTTTTTGACTCTCTGTGTTTCTGATTCCGGCATACACATCACTGGTGGTGTTTTTTTTTTAAGTGCATATTCAAATTGTTGAAGTTTCTAATGTGGCATTCAGCTGCTAAGAGGTCTGCATATAATGGGCTGGAGCCAACCAGTTTTTCTAATGGTGTAAGTGGGAGAAATGGTCCTCTTAACAACCCCAAAAGTCTATTCTGGAAATAATGGAACCTGTATGGAGAAATGCCATATGAAATGTTGTTACGGAAGGAAGGGGGAAGGTGCCTTTCCTTGCTAGGAAACTCCCTTAGACTAATGGTTCCCTGGAAAGCACCCTGGTTCACCAGCCACCACCATTCAGGAACTTCCTGAGAACTCCTGGACTGACCTAGTGAGACAGTATCCTTCTAATGTAGTACTAAAACAATAGTGAAGTGCAGGGTAGAAGCCCTAGCGAATATTGAGTGCCCATGTAATTAGTACAGGGGTGTCAAACATAAAGCCTGAGGACAAGAAATGGCTCTTATGTGGCCCACGGGCAGCTGGTGCAAGGGAGGGAACAGAAGACTGCTCAGGGTGGGAAATGGGTGGAGCAACTCCGATTGTGGCTTCAGCACAGCAGAACAACCTTGTCTGCAGCAGTCAAGCACCATGGGAGTGTCTGCCCAGTGCTGCACCGCTGGCTCTCCAGTCTGCCCATGGGGGTTTTCCTCTGGTACCTGGCATTATGTTTTAAGGCACATATGGCCCAGCCCAACAAAGTTACATTTATGTCAGATCCAGCCCTCATAACAAATGTGTTCAACTCCTCTGGTCTAGCATGTAGGTAAGAGATTGAGAGAAATATCCCTGAAAAATAGATTGTACTAAGTGACTCCAACCCCACCCCATTTTTAAAAAAAGTTTATTATAAAACAGAGGAGAAAACAGGGGAGACAGTGTTGGATTCCAAAAGGGATGGGAAAAGGGCCGAACAAAAATACAGGAAAACACACACACATATAAGAACATATGGCATAGAACTGAAGGAGGAGAAGGAGAAGGAGATTGGAGGAGGAGGAGAAGGAGATTGGAGTCCCAGAGCAGTTCTACCCTTCCTCTCCCTACAACAGACACCCTGTGAGGTAGGTGGTGCTTAGAGAGCTATCAGAGAACTGCTCAAAAGAACAGCTCTGTGAGAACTGTGGCTGACCCAAGGTCACCCAGCAGCTGCATGTGGAGTGAGGAATGTCTGCAGAGAGTCCTATGCATATACATGCATAGGCTCTTCCATGCAAACAGTTATGCTTCCAAGAATAGAGTTCTGATCATGGATTGGATACAACCAACTTCTCTGCTGGAGAAAAGGGAAGAGGGAGTCTCTTTTGACCACCAAGAGGGCTATAATGGGGAATGTGAGACTTGTATGGACAAAGGCTGTAATAAAGAGGTGAATTGGCCAAGAGGAAACCAGAGAGGCTGGTTGGAGCCAGCCTCATGCAGACAGAGCCTATTATGGGACAAAGTCCAAACCATGGGCACCAATCCTATTTTAGAGCTGAACTTGGCCATTTAATACTGTGAAGGCCCAATCCTGATTGGAGGTGATATTGTCCCCCCCATGCCTTTACAAGTGCCAAATCAGCTCCCACAACATTTAGCATGATATACAGACACTGGTGGTAGGGTCTGATGGCACAGTCCTAATCTCCTCTAAAACACATTGTATGTCTTTCTGAATCTACCTGCCTATATGTTTCTTCTACCTTTCCTCCAATGAGCTCAGGATAGCATACATGGTCCTGCTTTCTGCCTTCATAACAACCCATAATGCAATTAGGTTGAGTGTGACTGGCCCAACCGGTCACCCAGTGAGCTTTATGTAAGCAGGAATTTGAACTTGGATCTCCTAGATCCTGGTCCAGCCCTCGAAACACAACAATACATTGGGCCCAACTCAGGACAAATCATATTTCTACTACAAGGAGCAAAATCTTCCCTTAAAATAATCCTATTATTATGAACTACAGAGATCACAGAGAGTGAACAATGAGGGGTAAATTTGGCCCACATATGTCAACAGACGATGGCAACACCAAGTAACCAAGGTATCTGCTTTGCAACAATCCCTTACTCTCTAAGGGAGCTTATATAAGAAGTGGAAAGAAAGTAAAGATGTTATTGTATGTTGAACCAACTTTGTTGAGAATGACTGTGCAAGCTTTCAAGTTCCAAAAAAAAAAACCCAAACAAAAAACCATAAGGCCAAAACATAACAATAAATCCAGTTTACAACTGAGCAGTCTTTGGTCCATAAATACAGTTGAAGTATCAGGAATTGTTGCAAAAAGAAGGGAAAAATATGTTTTAAAACCAAATAATGAATTAGAATTTGAGTATGGTTGGCTACAATATTGTCAAATAAGGGACATTTATAAAAAAGATTGTAAAGAGTTTGGTTTTAGGGCTATGAATGATGATTTTGAGAATATATGGTTGAAAAAAGAACGGAAAATGATATCAAAAATGTATAAAACTTTGTTGACTGTATATACTTTGGATGAAACCGTTAAAGAACAAATGATAAAGTGGGCCATAAATATGAACAAAGAAATTTCTATGGAATCATGGGAATTTTTGTGGAAAAGATCTTTTATAATGTCTACTTGTATTAATGTAAAAGAAAATTGCTATAAGATGATGTATAGATGGTATATGACACCAAAAAAGATTGCTAATATTAGCATGGATAAGAACTTGAGTAATAAATGTTGGAAATGTAAAAAAGTAGAGGGTTCTTTTTACCATATGTGGTGGTCATGTGATAAAGTGAAAGCATACTGGTCTACTATACATTGTGTGATGCAGAAAATATTGAAAATCCCAATTGAGAGAAAGCCAGAACTTCTTCTCCTCGGTTTGACAATGGAAAAAATTCCACAAGAGAAAAGGATACTGTTATGGTACATGATTACTTCGGCGAGAATGGCCTTTGCTCAGCATTGGAAAATGGAGAAGGTACCAGATATACATGACTGGTTGAGAAAATTGTTATTTTTAGCGGAAATGGACAAAATGACAAAGAAATTAAATGGACAAATGGCAGAACAGTACTTAAAAGACTGGGAAGGATTGAAACTGTATCTAGAAACTGAATATAGAATGAAGGGGAAAATATATAATTTGGATACGTACGGATATTGAACGAGAAGTGAAACGAATTTTGAACTGTATGTACTGTTATATATAATATGTTGAAATTGTAGAGGTTATATACAATTTAAATGTGTTACCTGGTTTGTCGAGGTATTTAAGTCTAAGCTTGATTGCCTTATAATTTTGTTTGTTTGTTATTAGCAGTGTTGGAAGCCTATTAGGGGGTGGGGGGATTGGGATCTTCTTTTTGGAAACTGTATTGGTAACGTGATTGGAAATGTTGAATATATCCCAATAAAAATTTTGTTTCAAAAAAAAAAAGAGAATGACTGTGCAAGCTTTCAAGTTCCAAAAAAAAAACCCAAACAAAAAACCATAAGGCCAAAACATAACAATAAATCCAGTTTACAACTGAGCAGTCTTTGGTCCATAAATACAGTTTCAGCCACCAGGATTTTCTCAGAGAAAATATTGCTGGAGAGTCCTGCCCTCACCATACTGCTTTTTGTTAAGTGCAGCTGTTTTCGCACATCTTGTTTGTTTCTTCTGGACTGGTTTAGCATGTAAAAAGACATTACCATATTGTAATATTTAGACATGTTGTGGGTGGCTTGTGTATTGAGAAGAGCGATAATGCAGTTATTCACATAAAATGTCTCTATTTATACTTAATACTTTTATAACAGAAAACATTATTGCTTTCAAAAATGTGCTCTTAGGTAGCTTCTTCTTTTGCCTTCTTGATTTTTCTTTGATTTTTCTGTGCACTCACTAGTTTGAGGATTAGAAATCTTTGCAGTGAGTTAGTTTTGCCAGGGACCATTTTTGTGTAGCATAGGAAAATTAGCAGACCAAGCATCCTGACCAGACTGACCTACTTGCAAATAATGGAATTTTTATTATTTATTATTTGTAATGTGTTAAAGCTTTGTTAATTTAACATATTGTAACCCATTAGAACTTATCCTGTTAGTAGGCATTTTTCCAACCTTTTTTGATTACCTACTTGCAAGTGAAGCCACTGAATCACCTGCTTCCCACACCCAAACTTCTTGAGAAATGTGGGTGGAGAAGACCAAAGTGCAAGAAGCATAGGAGAAAGACTTTCCTCCCTTTCTTGCTTGTGTGTGCCTTGCTCTCTCCAGGTGGAAAAGTGGTTTGCTTTGGCTATAGCCAGTCCTGGTCAGAAGATCATTAAACCTGCCTTAAGGCTATGTTTGTCATCCTCCAGGTGGGGCCTGGAGATCTCCCAGAAATACAACTGATTTCTGGACAACAATAGCAGGCTTAACACGATCTGTGAATGCTGCTAATTAGTCTGTTTCTCCCTGAGACAGAGTTTGTTTAATCACCCATTCCATCCTGAACCTGCCACAACCTGCGATCACCCCACGTTAGATCATTCAGATGCCCTCGCCCCCTTTTTATACGCCATGACGGCTGTATGCACATATGTGCATATCTGCATCCCCACACCCTCAGCTGTTTGTGCATGTGCACAACAACAATTGTGGGTAACCACTCCATGGTGACAAGTCACTGATCCTGCTGCACCCTCCACGGACTGCTGTAATGTGATTGGTTCATCTCCTGGCATGTCAGTCCATATCGGCAAAACCGTTGGGATATGTATGATGAAGAAACAAGTTCTGGGGATGAGCTGTAGGGCAATACCGGCTGGCACAATGAAACAGATTATTTTACCCTAGAATTCACCTTGGAACTTGGAATGGAGGGGGCTTTTAAAAATGATTTTGCGAACAAGTAGGTAAACAAAGGGGAATTGTGTTATACTAACCGGTTGGGTGACCGAACGCCAACACGGAGCTTCTCAGCCACCAGTCATATATGTGCATATGCGCACCCTTGCTAAACCTAAAAAAAATGGCCAAAGCCGGAGACGATCATCCCCGACCACACCGCACGATTGTGCGACAGAATGATCACACATCCAGACAGGTGCACGAATCCATAGAAAAGTGTTTGAACTGGACTTATCCAGGTACCTATTTAATCCAATTCAAACACAGATGCCCATGGGATGCTGACTCCTCAATAATGGGGGGCAGATGTTGATGTCTGAACATGCATTTTTAATCCATCAGGTATTAGTACAAAGCTGGATCAAAATGCATGTCTGACCGCGACTGAAGATCATTTACCCTGGAGAAAATGGCTGACCTGGAGGATGGACTCTATGGCAATATACTCTACTAAGGTCCCTCCCCAAACCCTGCCTTCTGCAGGCTCCACCCCCAGAATCTCCAGGTATTTCCCAGTCCAGAGTTGGCAACTCTACTTAAGACCAAAGTTTTCTCAGCACATTCACTCCCAACAACTGAGCCAAATGGTAGGTCTTTTTGTAACTGTGCCACCAATCAAGCCCAAAGAACTATGAACTGGTGCTGCTCTGGCATGATTCGATGCAGTATTTATATATTAATGTTATTCATTTACAGCCTGCATTTCCATCCACCACACTCCCCAAAGTTTAAATACTATTCACTTTGGGTTGGAAGGATCTTCTAACTTTTCCAGGGGCAATTAAGTCCAAGAGGTTGCAGGGAGGAGAGAGTCACCTCCTGCTTTATTTGTCTATCATCATCATCTGTCTATCTGTCTGTCTATCACCATCACCATTAATGATCATTAATGATGATGATCATCATCACTATTATCATCATTGTCTGTCTGTCTGTCTGTCTGTCTGTCTGTCTGTCTGTCTGTCTGTCTGTCTGTCTGTCTGTCTATCTATCTATCTATCTATCTATCTATCTATCTATCTATCTATCTATCTATCTATCTATCTATCAGTGTAGTGGTTAAGAGCAGCAGACTCTAATCTGGGGAACTGGGTTTGATTCCCCACTCATCCATATAAAGCCAGCTGGGTAACCTTGGGTCAGTCACAGTTCTCTCAGAGTTGTTCTTTCAAGGGCAGTTCTCTCAGAGCTCTCTCAGCCCAACCTACCTCCTAGGGCATCTGTTGTGGGGAGAGGAAGGGAAGGAGATTGTAAGATGCTCTGAATGAAGGGCAGGGTATAAATCCAGCTCTTCTTCTATCTGTCTAGTATCCATGCAGCTGTATCATGTTAAAATCAGAAGGTAATAGTTAACAGGGATGAGGAACAGTGTGGAGCAGCTTCAGCAGCAAGAGGAATGAGCCAACTGAAAGGTTAACCTTTGCACATTTACCTGAGAGTAAGCTCCACTGAGCAAAATAAAACTCGCCTCTGAGCAGACCTGCATAGGATTGCATTGCAATGGCAACAGAGAGAGCAAGTGAGCAAAGCAAGCTATATCCAGGGATATATTCAGTTTACACTCTCCCACATAGCCCTGTAACATCCAGCAACAATACAAACCAGCCTGAATGACAATAATGGCTAGCCAGGGCACAAGAAGAACCTGAAAATTCACAGGATACAGGATTTATTTTAATTTTTTTGTAACCTCATTACATCGCTCTTCCATTATTAAAAGAAGTTGTCTCCTCCAGGCTTCATTTGGCCTAATTTCAGAAGCAGACCTCACTTTAAAAAAATCTTCTTCCAAGTGAATAGTTAAAAAACAACAACCATATGATTCTGTAGAACTTGAGAAAACACAAATAAATGAGCACATCTTCTGTCTACCAAGGAAGAAAAAGAAAATATCCAGTGACGAGCCAATCTGATGAATGTCTCCCTCCAAGGGTATATCACTTGCAAGTACCCATCAGACGTGAATACATTAGTAATACAATTATAGGAGTTGGCTAAAGTCTACACAGTGTAAAGCTAGATTTAGGTGGGGTAGTCGTGTTGGTCCGAAGCAGTAGAACAAAGTTTGAGTCCAGTGGCACCTTTCAGACCAGCAAATTTTTATTCAGGGTGTAAGATGAAGAAGTGTGCATGCACACGAAAACTTATACTTTGAATAAAACTTTGGTGGTCTCAAAGGTGCCACTGGACTCAAACAGTGTAAAACTGTATAACTTATCAAAATTCTTCACATTTAGCTTAACCATCAATGGATGACTGTGGTCAGAATGGCATGTTGTTGTCTGTGATAATTGGATGATCAGAAGGATGTCAGCAATTTGCTTGGCCCAGTGGAGCATATATTTTCTTCATTTATTCCCCCCTTTCTTGTTACTTTTGTTGCTGTTATGAAATATTCTGAAGATGTCAAGAGATCCAGAAGTTAATGACTAAATAAAGATCTTTTAGCAATGTTTTAATGTCCACAAAAATTTTGTAACAAGTTCTCTCAACTGACTGGAGATTGGAATTTATAACTGCCCCTTCTTTTCTGTCTTTTAGCATAAAATATCAGCTTTTTTGATCTGTTCTACAGTTTGTTAACCTGATTTCACACATCTTTGTACCCAGACTTGGAGATTTGCCTGGTTCCAATGCTGAAATGACTGAAACCTGATCACTGCCAAATAGATCACATTCTGTAATGTTGTTACATAATTTGTTGAGAAATCACTTTTAATGCTCATTTTGAAACAGCAGCAAAAGTAGTTAGCTTTCTCTCTCGTTCAAGACTGCTTATCAATCATACTAGGTTGGAGGATTTTCTATAGACGGGGCCATTATCACCAATTACCCTTCCTGCGGCAAACTTCCAGTTCTTCCCTCATGCTGTTCCTGGAACATCCAGTGATCCCCAGGACAAGATGTCAGGAGGACATTTAAGGGCAGGGGCTGCAGCAGGAGAGGGGAGGAGAGAAGGTTCCTGCTTGGGCAACAGAAGAAATAATTTCTATCAGGAGTGCACCTGAAAGTAACATCATCACACCACTGACACTGTAGTTTTTGGACAAAACTCTATGGTAGAATCGGGCTCAAACCATAAGAGTTTTGCCGCCAAACCTGTGGCCCAACAGAACCCACAAAGCAGCTGCTCTTGTGGGGAGAACTCTCCCTGCAGGCTCTGCTGGGGCTCTGCTGGGCAGCCTGGTTTAAACTGGACTGCCCAACAGAACTCACAAAGCAGCTGATCCTGCAGGGAGAGTTCTCCCTGCAGTCACAGCCCAAAGGAGCCCCAGCTGAGCCAGGAGGGAGAGTAGGAAAGAACAAGAAACTCCAGGTACAAGGCATCCCCTGAGGTAGCAGCAAGAATTGCCTATAGGTTTAAAAGCTGACTTTGTAGTTCTACAAAGCTTTTCACAGGGCAGCATTCCATTAAGGGTACAACAAACAGCTCTGGTGGGCCTGTAATGCAGGTTAGAATCACACCCTGTAGTTGGAGGCCTGAATATAAATAACCAACCCCAGAAGATCCTAGTAATAGCCATTACTCTGTTCCTCCCCCCCACCAATTATTTCTGTATTCCCGTTCCAATTTGCCTTTGTATTGAAGGAAATAAGTCTGTATTTTGCCAACTTCTTCCCTCCTCAGTCAGCCAAGAGTTTTCTGTTCTTGGTATGCTGCCCTGTGAAAAGCTTTGTAGAACTACAAAGTCAGCTTTTAACCCTACAGGCATGTCCTTGCTGCTACCTCAGGGGATGCCTTCCACCTGGAGCTTCCTGCTCTTTCCTACATATGGTGTATTCTTGCTTTCAGTTAAATAAAAAGCAGTTCAAGAAAATTCAAGATTATGGACAAACCTCTACAATGAAAAATTAACATGAGCAGAATAGCCTATTATTTGTAATATATTGATGAAAACAGGAAACCAGTTACCTGACAATTACTTCTTTATCATTTAATGCACATTTGTTATCTGCTGTATAATTATATCCTCCTGACCTAGGGAAAAAACACATTTAATGTTATGTGTGAAATTACTCTCTCCTCCCCTTGTGTCCCACAGTACCACCCATATGACCTCAATGCTCACATTGTTAGTAGTTGTTTTCTTCACAAAAGTATGAGAAGCCTTTAGTGCTTTGGTATGTATTACCTTCTAGAGTGTTAGTATCTACTTTTAGTGTGTGTTCACACCTTTTATTCTAAGTTCCCTGGCTTGGTGATGTGCTATTTGTTATTCGTTCACAGCTGTTAGCTTTCTCAATATATGCAAGAGTTTTGGAAACTGACTTTGCATATCTTTGTTTATGTATCATGTGGAGAAGTGAAAATTATTTCTCCTCCCATAGTACCAGTATTCGTATCATTTAAAAAACCCTGATTGACAGTAGATTTCTCCGCACAACAAATTCACTCCCATATGATGTAACGATGGTCATTAGTTTATTCAAGGACAATAGGTCCATCAACAACTATTAGCCATGATAGCTAAAGAGAACCTCCATAGTCAAGGGCAGTATGCCACTGAATACCCATTGCTGAGGGAGGGCACAACAGCAGGGATGGGTCACCACCCTTCTTGTGAGCTTCTTCTGGCTGGCCATTGTGGGATATTGGACTACATTTGGCCTGATCTAACAGGGCTTTATTTATATAACACAATTTTTTTCGTGCTTGTCATTTTCAGCATTTAGAAATGTTCAGATTAGACTGGACTAGGCAACTAAGTACTTATTGTACCTAGCCACTGTTCCTTCCCCCAAACCAGCCTGGTTCTTTCCCCCAGACTGAAGGGCCTTCAGGTGACTCCTCAGAACTTTAGGGTCAAGGGTCAAATCTCTTGGCAGTTTGGATATGGTCCTTGGGCTGCATGTTGCCCACCTTTGCGTCACACTATGAATGCTGAACCTCCAATTTTCAAGGAAATCTCTTCTTCAAAGATAAAAGCAACACCATCATGCTTTTCTTTTTACTTTTGTCCAAGATGGCATAAAATATTAAAGAGAATGAAGAAAAAATACAAAAACGGGGGGGAACCCAGAAGAGATCATTTCCCCACACATGTTTGTTGAGCCTGTACTATTTTTGTTAAATATCTGATTTCTATTGGGCCCGTAACCATAGGGAGGCTGGGTGTGGCCCCCCCCCAATTTATTACCCATGCCCCTGACCTCACTGAGCTGTGCCCAGGAGGAGGAGGAGGCAGTGGCAGTGGGGTTGCGGGCGGATGTGCAGAGGGAAATCTTGCTTCTGCAGCCGACATTTGGAGAGGCACAGAGGGAGGTCTTCCTGCCTCTGCAGCCAACAGAAGCAGGAAGAAACGCAGTTAACCCAGACACCCTGTGAGGATGGGAAACACCTGATTTTGGGGGTGGAGCCTGGAGAGGGTGGGGTTTGGAAAGGGGGGGACCTCAGCAGGATATAATGGAATAGAATCCACCCTCCAGGGCAGCCATTTTTTCCAGGCAAACGGATCTGGGTCATCTGGAGATCAATTGTAATAGCAGGAGTTCTCCAGGTGTCACCTAGAGGTTGGCAACCCTACTAATTACACTAATAAATCAGTGTCTTTATTGTATGCAAATTTTTGTCTGAAGTTTTCACTGTTTTAAAAATAAGTTGGCTTTTTCTTTTTCCTTTCTCCATTTCTTTTTGTTCTAGAGTATCTAACAACTTTATTATTTTTAATTGTTAATAAGGCATCAACAAACAGATGGGCTTCTTCTATGAATAAGTGGATTTAATGAAAAGCTTTTTCTCTTGCCAAAAAGAACGATACTTTTAAAAAGTCGTTTTATGTCAATGTTGAAAATAAATCATTTTGTATCATCCATATGTATGATCTTGTGTGTGTGTGTGAGAGAGAGAGAGAGAGAGAGAGAGAGAGAGAGAGAGAGAGAGAGAGAGAGAGAGAGAGAGAGAGAGAGAGAGAGAGAGAGAGAGAGAGAGAGAGGCTTGATGGGTTAAATTGGTTTATTTAAAAGATTGGCTATCACCGGCCCATAAATGCAATAAAATATGACATTTAACAATATTAAGAGTATAGTGATTTGTTCTCTGAGAATCTTATTACCATTGACCTGTTGGTCTTTTAGTAAATATTCAGCTTTTCATGTCATGTCTTTTCATGTTCAAGTAGATGTTATATACCTCTTTGTTAAATCCCAAACGAGTTTTGCAATATAGACCAAATTTCATATTTCTATAGTAGAAAATAAAGTTATCTGTCAAATGGCTACATTAAAATGTACACATCTATAATGAGAGATTGTGCAAGTATTGTTATATATATAACATTTATTTCATATTATAATCATTAGTCAGTTTGGTGTAGTGGTTAAGTGCACGGACTCTAATCTGGGAGAACCCTGTTTGATTCCCCACTCCTCCACTTGCACCTACTGGATGACCTTGGGCAAGCCATAGTTCTGACCTTGGGCATGCCATAGTTTTTCAAGAACAGTTTCTGTCAGAGCTCTCTCAGCCCCACATACCTCACAGGGTGTCTGTTGTGGGGAGGGGAAAGGAAAGGAGTTTGTAAGCTGCTCTGAGACTCCTTTGGGTAGTGAAGGGTGGGGTATAAATCGAATTGCTTCTTCTTCCATTAATGTACATATATGTTGTAATTGCACTCTTTCATCTTTTTGCAAATTTGCCATGATGAGATGTTATCAAATGCACATTAAGCATGTGTGCAAGAGAGATACAACAATATGGTCCACCATAAGGTAATTTGTGTGTATGTGTGGTGACCTTTGCCTTGGAGATCCAGATGGAATGGGGCTAGTGTTAGCCTGATTGCGCGTTATTATGAATAATAACGAGGGGAATTATATTGATTATTAATAAGCAATCAGCTGCGAGAGCGAACACCAATGTATACAGAGGTCAGCCCCGCCGGGAGGAGTTGGTAACAGACCAGGAGACTTTTATGATTGAAAATAAAGTCTTTTACTGAGGTTTGCCACACACAAACAATTACACAAGCTCACACACAATTATTCAAGCCCTAAGAAATACAGAGAGAGGTAAGCACGTTTGCATTAGCAGGTAAGTCGTTGGTGGGTCATATTTACCAGTCGAGTCCTGTAGAGCGTTCCTCAGGAAAAATGGAGGGGAAAGAAACTAAGAAAAATGGGGCCACGCGGTCTGACCAGCAGATTGTCACGTGGAAACTCGGCCTGCAGACCAGAGTTTAAAGATGGAGGTAAGGGTTGGGGGATAGCAAGCTGGACATAAGAGGGTCAAAGGTTCGATAGGGGTCGTAGTAGTAGAGAGAGGTCTGTGGTCTGGCATCCCCTTATAAGCAGGAGGGTGGGGGCTGGTTACCTCCTTGATTCCCGCCTCCTGGTAGTCCGTCCCTGAAAGCACCCTATTGGTTGGAAGATGTAGGGGAGGTGTGTGGAGGTGTGCCTGAGGGATGGTCAATACTGAGAGCTAGAAACTTACTCATGTCTGACACCAGGTGATAGCTAGGATGAGTCATTCAGCCACTTCTATTGTGTTGTTGATGGCATTAGCCCGGCTGTTGATGGCTCTCAATCAGTAACTAGGCAACGATGAATAGACCCTGCCAGGCTACGTGAGGTCTTGCATGTGAAGGTGGGGGAGGAAAGAGGCTGCCTGCTGTAGAAGGAATTCTCAATGGCGTTTTTGGAGTTCCTATTTCAGGTATTTTATCAAGACATGTTACTGTGCTTTGGTGTATACTGGTTCTGCTTCATATTTCCTTCATGAGAAACAGGCTGGTAACCTTTGCTGGGCACTGGAGCTGCTGGGCTGGTCAGGAGAAACGTCTCTTGCCTGGGTGCAGTCTCTGCTGGCATATGGGAAGGTTACCATGTGGTTCAGTTCCTTACACACGCACTGGCACAGTTTATTATTTTATTGCAGTCCAAAAAGAGGCTAAAAAGCCTTGCAGGGCAACAGCTAGGATTGCCATCCCGATGGGGGTGGGGGTTTACCTACTTTTGGGGGCCCCAATCTGCTGCTGCCCAACAGGCCAGTGGGGGAGCACTGCCCCCAAGCAGCCCTGCCTGCACCGATGTGCCCCATGTGATGACATCACCCGGAGGTTGTGCCACGTTGTGGCGGGGACAATCTAGCAGCTGAGAAAATAACTCTATGGAGCCCCCTGCTGGAAAAAGGTAGGAACCTGGCAACCCTAAATGGGGCTTTTTGAGTGGCTTCAACATGCAATTATCTGCTGGGACCAAAAGGGGTGGCCCACTCCCATCTGGTATTAGGAGGGAGGTGAACAGGCAAAACCTAGGTAGAAGGCTTAAACCCATTCTTCACCCCGTTCTCCCCAGTCTAAATATGGGCTCTTCATCTGTAAAAACACTGAGAAGATTCCACAATAGATCTCCCACCATCATGTCAGTTTTGGCGGTTAACTTGCTAAGCCCTTGCATAAATTAAAAAATAAAATATTATTGGAGCCTGTTGCATTTGTAGTGAATTGTGCATTAAGACCATTGTAAGCCTGAATCCCTGCAGAGACTGACAATTCAAAAAGATCTTGCTTTGGAACATATGGTTTTGTGAATCTAGCTTAACATCTGGCAGGAACACAGAAAACATTGGCCCATTCTGCATCTAGCATTTGCTCCGTTGCTGTACCAAACCCACACTGGAACAGAAAAAGATGCAGCTCAAAACCACATTCAAATACCCCAGGCCAACGCCGTACTGACTGCAGAGTCACCACTGAATAGCCATAAAATGGCCATAAATCTGTGCAGACAGCCACCATAAAACCAGAGATCAAACAAAGTGAAAGTGGTATGCAGTCTGGATGCTGCCATAAAATTTGACAATCAATCAAAGTGAAAGTGGCATGCAATGTAGATGGGAATTTCTGTTCCATTGTGGGTTTGGTAAGACAGTGGAGCAAATGCTAGATGCAGATTTGGCCATTGTCTCTTGATTTGGGATTAAAAACTAGCACCACAGCCAGGCAATGGAGCTCCAGGGTTATATTTTAGCCACTTTAAGCAGTGACAGAGAAGCTGCAGGCCATCTGTACAATTTCATACCCAGAAGTTGAGATTCAAGCCAGACTATCCCAGTTGACTCTTTGTTTTAGAAGCTTGCTTTGCTCAGCATAGTATGTTCTTTGAACTTTTTGCATATCGTGCCTATGTGAAGCCCAGCATTATTATTTGTTGTTAACCTTGTTAAGAGTTCTGGACTCAGAGTTCTTCTAAACAGGAAAACTGTTTATGACAGTTTAGGGAGGGGAATATAGTGTGAACTAAATTATCTCTTCTTTCAAAGGCTCTTGAGATTCCTTTGTTCAGAGTAAACATCTACAAAGATGTACTGAGTTGGTAGTAGTTTATTTCCCTAATTCGGGGAACTGCTTAAGGCTACAGATAAATAGGATGCAGCAAAATTAATACTACAGGAACACAAAGTTGATTGCTGGGTGGATTGAATGATGCATCCTACACTTGGCAGGAAATCGGAGTGAGTCTTTTCTGTCTACCTCCATCAGCCTGCCATATTTCCAATATCTCTAGATGTCCATTCAGGAGTGTATTGTTCATGGTCTATTTCAGTCAGTGTAGATCGAGCTGATTGATTTCCCAGTAAAAATTTGGGAATCCACTGCATGATCTGGATGATATGTTTGTATGGGAACCTCTTGCCCCTGTGTGGATGCTTAAAGCTGTTGGAGGCAAGATAAGTACTCTGGGATGTTGGTGGTGAAGAAAGTGTGCTTTCACTCTAAATCCCCACCATGTATAGGAAAACAATGCAGCAAGTGTCATCATATTTGGCCCCATGAGAAGGAAAGATGGTGTTTTGGTGCATCCCAATCTACATGCATTTTGCCATTTGATTTATTGGGGAAACATATTAGCCAGCATCAAATTCATTTAAATGGAAGAGACTTTGGGGAAGGGCTGTTTTTATCGACATTTACTTCGGTTATACCCCACCTTCCTCCTCAGATGGGGACCCAAAGCAGCTTATATCTTTCTCCTCACTTCCATTTTATTTGCATCCCCAACCCTGAGAGGTAGGGTCATGCTGAAAGAATGACTGGCCCAAAGTCATCCAGTGAACTTCTACAGCAGAGTAGAGATCTGAAGCTGGATCTTCCCAGTCTTCTTCTGACACTCTAATCACTGTACCACACTGGCACATGCTGTGAGATTGGAAGGCCCCGCTTTCAATCAGTGACATATTCAGAGGATCCTGAGAGCTGGGAAAGTATCCTCTGGTTGAGACCCTAAAGAGCTCCTGCCAGTCAAAGTAGACAATGCTAAGCTACATGGACCAGTTATCTGACTCAGTATAAGGCAATTTCCTCTGGTCACACTGAGATTTCTAAAAAGAACATCTGAAGAAAGCTGTTATTGTCAGTGGCATGATGATGTTGGATTCAGTTCTGAGGTGATCGGTGGCTCCAGGACTGTAGAAAGATATTTTAAAACACAACAGGGCTATGAAAATGATAAAGATCTGGAGTCCAGAAAGATAACAGTGCAAGGACACGCAAAACAAACAAAAATCCTTGACATACTAAAATAGTTTAAACTGAGGAGAAGGCAGATATGCACATGTTTAGTGCATTGGCAGTGATCAGGAGCAAATCTCCCCCGGGGCCATGTGTCACACCTCATTAGTAGGTGCAGTGTTTACAAAGTGGAACTAAAATGTTTTGTTAAGGGGATGAGAAAGAAATGGAAAAACATCGTATGCATTTACCCTGAGAACATGAGAGAAAGATGGTAGAATTGTTTTCTAAGAAACTGGGTAGTTTAATAAGTCTGATTAATTTAATACTTACAAGTACATACTTTTACAGATCTTCACGAATTTCATGTAATTTGGCAACCCTCCCTACCCTCCACACAACCCATACCCTGAATCCTGTCTGTCATGTCAAGGAACATATCTCAACTCCTGCCCCTACCCCAATGGTGCCATCGCATATTAGTGAGGAATATGTGGAAATGACGCACCCTCATGGCTGAGGCCAATTGCATGGCTTGTTTCCACCTGATGGTTATTTGGATGAGAGGCAAATAATACCCCATAAAACTCCTGTTAAAAGAATGGGGCATTTTTCTTTAGGCCTGTTGGCAAAAGCTAATGACAATAATGCATTTCGTTATGTATTTCTTCTAAAAATATTAAATAAAATTATGATTAAATAAAAAGGTATTTTAATATGTTTTTAAAGTATTTTATCCCTCTCTTTTACATGGTAGACTATTTGTCCCTGTTTTTAAAAGTAACAGTATGAAAGCAGGAAGTCACAATAATTGTCATTGTAGGGAGAGCCTGTTATTTGTGACATAAAGAAAGATAATTAAAATAAACAAGCTACAAGTATGTTCAGACTGAAGTGCTGGTTGATTAGAAAAAAGAAATTGGGAATCAATGTTACTGTAACAACTGAGTTTTCTTTTGTTGTTATGCATATGGTCCTTATCAAGAACATCAAGTGACTGTACACACCATGTGTACCACAGTATCACAGCAGGAAGATTCTAACTGTGGATTTCCATACTTTTCCTTTGCTTTTTCTCCACCAGATTGATATTGATTTAAATTAGAGCTGGAAAAGGCCACAGACAATATTCAAACATTTGTTCAGATCAAAAGCACATAGATAGTTTGAATGATGATTCCAAGAATATTCATACCAACAGAAGTTTATTCTGAGACAGAACAGTATTCAGATATGGCTGAATATGTATGCTTGTCATGGTGCCATTGATGTAAGTGTGTGCGCATGTGTGCACCTATAGATGTTTGTAGGGGTGTAAAGTACCATCAAGTCGCTTCTGACTTATGGCAGCCCTATGAATTAATGTCCTCCAAAATGTCCTATTGTTAACAGCCTTGCTCAGGTCTTGCAAACTGAGCGCCATGGCTTCCTCTGTTGAGTCAATCCTTCTGGGGGCTTTTATACACTGCTGGTGGCTCTGTCCACAGATAAATTATTTTTGGAAACAAATCTGTTATCACTGGTCACAACTTACCAGCTATACTGGAGACAGTCCTGTTTGGAGCTCCGTCATTACAAAAGTTAAAAAAAACCATTAATTTCTACACTTATGGCAATTGCAAGAATTGCTATTGCACAAAAATGGAGACACAAAAATAGCTCAACACTTTCTTTTTGGCAAAACAAAAATTATGGGAACATTTTTTTAATAGTCAAATTACAGCACATTCAATAACAACAAACAGAAAATAATCAAAAAATATTTAGAGCCTGTAGTAAGTTATTTTGCAGAAGGAGGGACAGTCCCAAATAACCCATATTACCAGAAACTGTCATACCCTTGAGAACTATGGAAAGTTATTTATGTACATAATGGATGCTGAAACATTACAAATTGCTACTAGATATCTGATAGATCGTTATCTGCTCTCATTCGAGTTATATTGTAATATTATTATTGTATATTTTAGCATTATTGTTGCTGTTAAACATTTACAGTTTTTAAAAAATTCTTCTCATATTGGATCATCTTGTTTTCCTGATGCCGTCAACTTTTCCTAGCATTATTGCCTTTTTCCAGTAGCTCTTGTCCTCTCATAATGTCACCAAAGTGCAAGAGCCTCAGTTTAGTCATTTTATCTTCTAGGGAGAGTTCAGGCTTGATATGATCAAGAATCCACTTATTGGTCTTTCTAGCAGTCCTTGGTATCTGTAACACTCTCCTCCAACACCACACTTCAAAGGAATCAACTTTCTTTTGGTCAACTTTCTTTATTGTCCAGCTTTCACATTCATACATAATAATGGGGAATAATGTGGCTTGAATTAACTTTTTTAAAAAAATTTATTTTAGGGTTTTTCAATACCAACAAATACGTATTCTTTACAAAATCATTTCCATATATTTACAGAGTCTTTAGGTCTCAATACATTTTTCTATCCAACTATAAAGTTTAGACCATCTATTTACATCTATTTATTTGAATTAACTTGATCTTGGTCGCCAGCAACACATCCCTACACTTAAGAATATTTTCTAGCTCCTTCATGGCTGCCTTTCTCAGTCTCAGTTGCCTTTTTTTTTTTAATAAAACTTTTATTACCAGGATATATTAACATGCTCCATATCTCAAAGTACTTTTAAATACATCCTTTTCATTTATCCCCTCCCCCCCCCGGCTTTCAGCGATGCTCCGCCCCGCTTATTGTTTCATTCAATATTCATCAACAATAAAAACTTATCCCATATTCAATTCTTGCTTTAAAACATATTGATACATATAGTCTAATCCTTAGGTAACACTTTAACTAATTGTCAGACATTACTTTCTTTTTGCTATTCTTAATAGTTATCAAAGCAGAGTAACTTATTTCTTACATCCCAGTTCGTTTTGAGATAGTCTTTAAACTCTTTCCATTCTATAAAAGTCTCAGTCTCCTTCTGATTTCTTGGGTGCAGCCTCCCCTTTTGATTAATGATGGAGCCAGGGAATAGAAAATCTTGAACAATTTCAATTTCGTCACCTTCAACCTTAAAGCTGGGTGATTCCCCGTAGTCATTACTTTTGTCTTTTTAGTGTTCAGCTGTAATCCTGCTTTGGCAGTTTCTGCTTTAACCTTCAGCAGAAGTCGTTTCAGGTCTTCACTGGTTTTTGCCAGTAATGTGGTGTCATCTGCATATCTCAAATGGTTAATATTCCTTCCACCAATTTTCACTGCACCTTCATCTAAATCTAATCCATTTTCCTTATGATATGTTCTACATATAGATTGAAGAGACAGGGAGATAAAATACATCCTTGTCTGACACCTTTGCCAATTGGAAACCATTCTGTTCTTCCATATTCTGTCCTAACAGTAGCCTCTTGTCCAGAGTATAGGTTGCACATCAAAACAATCAAAAGCTGTGGCACACCCATTTCTTTTAAAACCAACCATGGCTTTTCTTGATTCACACAGTCAAAAGCTTTGCTGTAAGCTATGAAACACAAACTGGTTTTCTTCTGAAATTCTCTTGTATGCTCCAGTAACCAATGTAAATTTGCAATATGATCTCTATTCTCTCTTCCTTTTCTGAATCCAGGTTGAACATCTGGCATTTCTCATTCCGTATATGGTAACAGTCTTTGTTGTAAGGTTCTGAGCATCACTTCACTCACATGAGAAATTAATGCAATGGTCTGAAAGTTGCTGTAGTCCTTGGTGTCTCTTTTTTGGGAACTGGATTGTAAATTGAGCATTTCTAGTTTGTTGGGCCATTGTTTTGTTTTCTATATTAGTTGACACAGACTTGTTAAGATTTTGATTACCTCATTTTTGTGGCTTGGAAAAGGTCTATTGATATCCCATCTACTACTGGTGATTTGTTTATCCAGATTGCTCTCAGTGCAGGTTTAACTTCACTGTCACAGTGATTTATAATTAGAAATAATCAAACCCCATGACAATTTAAAAAGGTAAAGGTTCCCTTGCTTGAAAGCCAGTCGAATCCGACTCTAGGGTTGCGGTGCTCATCTCCGTTTCAAAGCCGAAGAGCCAGCGCTGTCCGCCTCATCTATATTCTGTGTGATACAGATTTTTATTGATTCCCTTTTCTTCAGCCACATCAGTACCAGGTACTTTTAACTGTAAAATGGAGTCAGTAGTCACTGAAGAAATATAGGAATGACAGTGCAATCCTAAAAAGAGTTGTACCTTTCTAGGTTCATTGAAATCAATGGGTTTAGGATTGCACTGTAAATCAAAACATAAAAAACTAAAAACTCTTGCCATTTTGAGAGTAATCAGCATTTTCATTTTCCAGTTGAATATGACTAAAAATTGGTCCATCCGTTTGCAATTATTTTTAAAGATGGTTAGTGCGCTTAACCTCCTAGATACACTGCAGTTTTGTACTTGGAAAAAAATGTAAGGTGATATGTGGTACTATTCAAGACAAATGGAACAGAACAGCCTATGCTAGTCCCACAGTAGTTAAAATGGGAGATTGACTCAAGATGTTGGTTATAGTTCACAAAAACAATGCCAGATTTTCAATAAAATTGTATCATAATTAAGATCTTCTGAGCTGGTAGTTTAACACTCCAGATAGCTCTAATTCAGACAGAGTGGGTTCTACAAGAAAGTTTCCTTTTAAGAAACTGAAAATTAATCCTACTTTCTTTTAAAAAGCATTTGCACAGACTCTTGAATATGTCTGGAATAAAAATACAGTATGTTTGGCTGAACTCCAGCAAGCAATTACGCTTGCTTAAGTCCAATGCTCACATAACTGTGCAATGAATCGTGGTCATCAATTACAAATAGAACTATTTCCCTTTCTAATTATATTAGCCAAGGATAGACTTCTAACCCAGTCCATTAAAGAAAAACTCATTTCCTTTTCTAATTATATTAGCTAGGGACAGTCTTCTAACTTTGGGGCCCATGTGCAAGGTGAACATTAAAGCTCCTAATAAATAGGAAATAATTTTATGCAAACATATATGGATATATGAAACCACCTTATACTGAGTTCGTCCATCTAGCTCAATATTGCCTGTTTTGAATTGACTAGCAGCAGCTCTCAGGCTGAAAAAGATCTTTCTCAACAGCTGCTGTCTAAGATCCTTTAACTGGAGACACCAGGGAATGAACCAATGAATGAAAGTCAGAAAGCATAGCCTGATATAGATGATCAAAAGGCAATGATGACCATAGAGTTTTCCCTCCAACTGCTAGAGTGTCCCCTGCACGATGTGCCCAGCACAATGACGTCACTTCTGGGTGGTCACTGTGGTGCACATGCTTCTCACACACGCCAGTCGATTCCAGGAGCTGGGTTGGAGCCCCCCGCTGGGACCCAGGTAAAACCTCGCAACCCTAAGGGGAAATGATCCCTATAGTCTGGGGGTGACCGGCATTCCTAAGTATATTTGCCATTCAGATACACCAACAAATGGCACTTCTGTAATGAATTCTCCCTGCAGTGCCCTAGGAGCATTCACTCTATGGACTGCAAACATTATAAGGTTGTCAGCCATCTGCTGGCAACTTTGGGGAGTTTTGAAATGTAGGGCAGGATGATGTTATGGTGCACGATGCTGTGCCATCACTTCTGGTTACAAACCTGGAAGTTTACAGTTTACACTCTAGGAATTTCTTCAAATCGTATGGTAAAACCAAATAGAGTTGGGAAATTCCTAAAGCACTGCCATGATGCTGTGATGTCACTTCTGAGTACGTGCTGGGTAGATACTGTCTGGATCCTGGTGCAGTAGGAGACTGGTGATGGAAGAGCTCCTGCTATATTGAGAGACCTGGGTGTCCTAGAATGTTATGTGGATTTCACAAAGCTAAGGCTTCTGATATACATAGTAAGTGGCAGGGAGAGATTATAGATTGTGTTTCCAGTGGAGTCATTACTTGAGCAAAGCATAACATGTTGTCTGCCTCCAAACCCCTCTTTTATCTCTTTGCCCTCCTGGAAACCAGAGGCACGTACATGATATCTTCATTTCCCACAGCAATACTAGGTCAGTTTGGTTTTTTTAGATATCACCTGATACCTCTATCAGAAGAATGGTTTAGACTTCTCCAGCACAAGGGGTCAGATGCATGGCACTATTGTGCCACAGAAAGGTCAGCCCTAATATTTCTATGTTAATATAGCATGTAAAATATCTACATATCTATTTCTCAAGTGCAGGAAGATCTGTGGATATCTAAATCCACGGATCAGCCCACACTGCAAGAAAGGACATTTTTCTTCACATTTGGGGAACACGAAGGGGTTTTAAACCCTCCCATTAAAAGTGTTTTCTGCACATGTGCAGACAACACACTTACAACTGTTTGTGTACTCTCAGCAGAGATGGGGGCAGGAGCCATGGCAGGCCTGGTAGGGAGGCTGGAAGCAGCCATGCAGGGCTGGCCAACATTGAGATTGGGGGGCCGGCAATGCACTGGGTCTGGAAGCGGAGTCTGGGAGTTGTAGTGCGCTCACTTGCAGCTGTGATGAAGGAGGGAAGCTGCCGTTGTGGCGATACTCACATGGAAATCCCTTCCCCCTCCTAACTTTAAGCCTTCCCCATTGTCACTGTCGGGGCTTTGCCACAGCTCCTGCTTTTAATTAAATTTAAATTAAAGCAGATAGACAGACCGGGGGGGGGGGCAGGAACCATGATACTCAAATGGGGATCCCTTCCCCCTTTCAGTATTAGTTTAAATTTAATTTAAAGTGGAACCTTTGGCGGAGGCCTGGCAGTCATAAAGGGGAGGGGTTAAAGCTAGGAGGGGGAAGGGATCCCCCTGCAGATACTGTGGGTCCCCACTTGGATGAATGTATTCGTAGAGGTTTCTTGTATTAGAACTGTATACATTTCAAAACTTGCATTTTGGACTTGCTTCTCTGGAAAAAAAACTTAATCCAGATAATTCTGTGATCCAGAATTAGTGTACCTTTTATAAGACATTTTATCCTCAATGAGAATATTTTAATTGTATTGATGCTATGCTTCTAAGAAGCAATTAGTACCTTTCCACAAACATCTGCAGAATTCACTTCTGCTTCTAATATTGTATGATTATTTATGCAATGAATGTTTAAGTGGCCTTTGAAATCTTCTATCTTGTGGTACAATTGCAGTTTACCATGTCACGATGAATGTTGGTGATTTTTTTCCCTGTGTATGAATGCTTCTCTCTTAATAGTTGTATCTATTAAGGTGGAGATATAGTGATGTGAATTGGTCTCCAGATGCAATGCAATGATGAATGGGATGGAGAGAGTCGGAATAAGAAAACTCTTGTATTATTATATATCTTCTCAGACACAATTTCCCATGGTCCTAGCATCTGATAGAAGCCAGTTGGATCAAATGCCTACAGCTAGAAGCAGGTGTCAGGCAGTATCTCTTTTTTTCACAGAATCACAGAATCAAATGGGCCTCCTGCCATCACTCCTGAAAGAACAGAACATTAGTTCATCATGAGGGGTGGTGATATACAGGCGATCCCATGGATCTGAGAACAATGCCTAATGGATGCACACGTGTGCAAGAATCTACATACTTGAAGGCATTTTTGAAGTTTTGTACCTGTAATCACCATAAATATGTGAATGGGTTATTGGGTGGTTTAGAAAGCAATCCTTAGAAACTATATTCACAGTTCTACTCAGGGCTATTCAGTGGAGCATATTCCAAAGAAAGTGTTCTTTGAATGGCATTGTTTCGAGGCCCCCAAATATGCTGTATCATGGGGTATGCACTTCCTTTAAACTGATTTATCTTCTATGTACAATAGTAACACTAGTTACAGCCTTCTAACCTAATTGAAGTTAATGAGCTTTGAAGGTTGTAACTCTGATTAGGAATGCACTGCTAGTCTTTTTAGTTTCATTAGGTGGTCATATATGTTGGAGCTAACCACGTATGTTTTAGCTGATAATCCAGGCTGCTTATGTCAAATATTTATATAGTTAATTTCCTCTGCTCAGAGTTTGCGACAACTAAATACCAATTTTTTTTTGCTGCATTCTGTTATGGAATATTCGAGGAAGAAAAACACCTTGTGAACTCAAATTATATCCACTTTTGGTTCCATGAGCAGCAAGTTTATATGATTTGGATGGAGACTTACAGACAGCCATATACACAAACACATACCAAGGGATTAATTGAGAGGTAGACTGGGTGGTCCAAGTCTCCATTCCAAGATGAAAACAATCCTCAGGAGATGAAGTCTCTTTTAATATAAACCTTCCTGCAGAATCTTGTGTACTCAGGCATTTTTGTTCTTTTATCAAACAGGCTTATTATAACTGGGTAAAAATTTTGCTTCTCCTCAAAACTTTCATGAAGTTCTTCATCAGATAAAAGAAGGCAGCCCTCAAAGCTTGAAAAAGCATTATAAAACATACACAGAGACCTTTATTGGCATTACAGTGCAAATCCAAATAAAATACACTGGCATCTGTGGTCAGAAAGATCATCTCCTCCTAGAGGCCTGGTAGAGAAATCTTGCTACAGATTCAATGATTTCACACTTATTTGAGGTTAAAAGTATAAAGCATTATAAAACAAAATTATAACCTAAAATTCTCATTCTCTGGATTTCACATCTATGTCCTTTCTCAGTCAAGTTTTCATTGGTTCTGAAGAGATTGACATAAGCCAGATCTAAGCCATTTTCCTCCATATTCCACAGGATCTTCATGAGGTACCTACTGCTTGACTTGGGGATGTTGGGGATCTATGGCTTAGACTTGGGGATGTTGACTGATGTACATACTGTTGAGTGGGTCAACTAGTGTTGCTGAATGTTCTGCCATTGTCTCTGTTCTGTCTGGCTAATGGTGCTGCCTTCTTTTTCTCCTCAAATGGGCAACAGCAATCTCATTTCCTTCCGTGACCCTTTTGCCATACCTCTTCTGCTTTATTTTTACATGCTTTTTCTTCATCATGTTGCTTGAGCCAATAATACTTAATTGGCTATTTCCATTTGCTTATGAGATGCAACAGTACCTATGAGGCTAAGGTCTGTGTAAATCCTGCAAATGTGTCAGCTGCCTGAGTGTGGCATCATTGGCCCAGTGGTTCTATTGTCACTAGTGGGTTTTTCCCAAAATCCCGATTTTTTTCAGTTCCATTATACCCTATGGAACCATTATAGTCAATGGTGAATTTATTTGGGGGTATCCAGGGGTCTGAGGGGCTATTGTTTTGTGGCAGAGGCATGAAAATTTCAGTGTGGCTTCTGGTGTCTCTCCTTGAAAGACCCTCCACCCCAAGTTTCAAAAAGATTGGATCGGGGGTTCCATTTCTATGGGCCCCCAAAGAAGGTGCCCCATCTCCATTGTTTCCAATGGTGAGGGGGAAAAGCAAAAAAAAAAAAAAAGACTGATTTCAAATCTGAGAGTCTCTGCAGTAGAAACTGAAGCTGGGGGGATTTTTCCAAGCCCAGGACAAACACTTTATGTACAGAGTGCCCCACAGAACCAGCACATGTACAGAGTACCCAACAGAACCAGTGTCACTGTGGCAATGCCATTTCAACAAATCCAAGCAACCAGGGGTTGCAAGCCCAACACAGTCAGCACATATACAGAATCCCCATGTACAGAGTGCCTAAGAAGGTGCCCCCATCCTTCATTGTTTTCAGTGATGGGAAAAAAGCAAGTATTTAAGGGAAGTCACTGGGTTTTGCTGGGCATGAGTACATTGCACTGGTACTGCTCAGCAGTCTGTACATGCATTGGCTTTGCTGGGCTTAGGGAAAAAACTTTGCAGTTGGATTTGTTGTTCTGGCATTTCCACAGTGGCATTGGTTCTGCTGGGCACTCTGTAAATGCACTGGTTCTACTGGGTATTCTGTACATAAGAACATAAGAGCATAAGAGAAGCCAATGTTGAATCAGGCCAATGGCCCATCTAGTCCAACACTCTGTCACACAGCGGCCAAAATATACCAGGTGCCATCAGGAGGTCCAGCAGTGGGGCCAGGACACTAGAAGCCCTCCCACTGCTGTCCCCTCCAGCACCAAGAATAGAGTGCATCACCTGCCCCAGACTGAGAGTTCCCATCTATACCCTGTGGCTAATAGCCACTGATGGACTTCTGCTCTGACAGTGCTAGCCTTGCAACCCCCCCTTGCTTGGATTTGTTGAGCTAGCAGTGCCACAGTGGCACTGGTTCTGCAAAATTGTCCCCCCGCCTTTTGTTTCTACTGTAGAGACTCTCTGGTTTGAGATCAGTCACTGATGTTGTTGGGGTTTTTTTTTTTGCTATTTTTTCCCTCCATAGAACTGGATCCCCCAATCCAATCTTTTTGAAACAGAAGCTATGCTGAAAACTTGGTGCCTCTACCTCAAAAAACAGTCCCCTAGCCCCCCACATACCCCTGGATACATTCCCTATTATAGTTTATGGGGATCATTGACTATAATTGTCCCCAAAGGCTATGATGAACCTGAAGGCATTTAAAGGTGACACAGTCCCTTTAAATGTGTTCATGAAGCTGCAGCTTCACCCATAATGGCGTTTAAAAAGAGTGCAATCTCTTTAAACAGCATTTAACTGCAGCTATCCTGTTTTCATGGATAATCCCATTTTTTTTCAGGATGATCCGGTATTGGCTATGCTCAATAGCTGAAAATATACCCACCTCTATATTCGGTTGAAAAAATAGCTGATAAATACCGATAAGGTATTTTCTGGGTATTTGTTGGCTCAGATAGAGCTGAATGCACAACCCTAATTGTCACTATGTGTGATGTCATAGAGAATCTTGAAAGGCTTGGGCCAGACAGTGACTGCTTTGAAGCAATGCATCCCCCACTCTTGAAATCCACTCACACCCTTATTCTACATTCATAGGTCCAGCTCTTTTTGCTGAAAAGAAGCAAATGTTCATAACTGTTACTAAAACAGAATAAGCCAACAGACAGGTTTCACAATCCCAAAACAACGACTACCTTCCATGTAGGGTTGCCAGCTCTGGGTTGGGAAATACGTGGAGATTTGGAGGGTGGAGCCTAAAGGGGGTGGGCTTTGGGAAGGGGAGGGCATTCAATGTGGTATGATGCCACTGAATCCACCTTCCAAACTAGCCATTTTCTCCAGGGGAACTGATCTTTGTCACCTGGAGATATAATCCCAGGAGATCTCCAGCCACCACCCAGAGGTTGGCAACCCTACTTCCATTTTTTTAGTATTACAGAACAATGTTGGTAGTTTTAAATACCCAACAGCTTGCACCTAGGGTTGCCAGCCTTGGGTGACAGGTAGGGTTTGGACATCACCCAGAATTACAGTTTATTTCCACACTACACAAATCGGTACCCCTGGAGAAAATGGCTGTTTTGGAGAGTGGAATCTATGGCAGTATACATCACTGAGGTCCCTCTTTTCCCCAAATCCCACCTTCTTGAGGTGCCACCCCCCCCAAACCTCCAGGAATTTCCCAACCTGGACTTGGCAACCCTACTTGTAGGAGAAAAGTGGAATCTCTTTTCTTTAGGAAGAGAAAATCAGACATGGATCTGACACATACTTCCTGCCTCAAAGGGAGGGCACAAAGAAGCCAGGCACCCATCCATTATACCTGGGTGCAGCTTCCGTTGACAGTAGTCTTCCTCCAGCTTCCAAGGGCCATGGCTGAGACTATCAGGGGAGAGCAGGTAGCAGCCAAACTTCATGGGGGATCAACATTTTTTAAAAAACAAATCAATGTAGCTCATGAGGCAACAAACCAGCAGGTGTTATTTCCAGCTCACCTATGAGGATGCAGCAGTATTGGCCAGGGGAATTAATTTAGTCTGTGCTGCAAACATTTGTAAGCAGAGTCCTAAAAATAAAGAACTACAGAGCAATTGTACCTATTGCCCTGGATTTAGGACTGATTCAATGTACAGTTTCAATCTGGGGGAAAAAGTCACATTATACATCTGTCTGGAATAAAAAGGACATTCATAACTTACCTTTACATTTTCTTGGACTTAGAAGAGTTAGCACAAACTCTTAGCTGCTCCAATAAGAGGTGCACTTCTAATTAATTCTATATCCTGACCAAAATGTCAAGTATCAGCATGTCCTCACTACTCATTTCCCTTGTTAATTGGCACCAAACTGCTAATGATGAGAAATTTTTACTTCACACAGTACAAAAGCCTTGCTTAAATAAGGAACACATTCTCCTGCACAACTCATAGTTTCTTTTGAAATAATGGTGTTTATATCCCTTTGTCTCTGTCTTTTTGTACTTCATTCTATTTTAGCCATCATTAAAACAATTTTCTCTTTCAGCTTGAACTGGGCTTGCTTTCTGCTTGGAACGTAGAGCTCTTTTGTACTTATGGCCCAATCAGATTTTGTGCAACAGCAGATAAATGCTTAGGATGAGTTGTACCCATTGCTTCTCAAACTGAGGCCTTATGAAGGAGTTTACCTTTATAAATGTTTACTGATGTTCTTGTTGTGTCACTGATGGTGCAATCCTAAACATTGTTACACCCTTGTAAGTCCATGGGTTTACATGTATGGAGCTCTGTTTAGGATTGCAGTGTCAATGGCCTAGGCCTTATATATCTGCCAAAATACTGCCAATGTGACTTGGTTATATAACTAAGAATGCCTAAGCATTTTATTAAAGGATCATGTTTCTAGGTTTTTGGTTTTTTCAGTCAAGTCATAATTGACTTATGACGACCCTGTGAGATTTTCAAGGCAAGAGATGTCCAGAGGTGTTGTCATTGCCTGCCTCTGCATAGTATCCGTGGACTTCCTTTGTGGTCTCCCATCCAAGTACTAACCAGGGCTGACCCTGCTTAACTTCCAAGATCTGATGAGACTGGGCTAGCCTAGGCTGTCCAGGTCAGGGAGCCTTTAGGTTACCAGGCCCCCTTTCAGGGCTGCATCCCTAACACACACATGCAGACACTCTGCCATTGGTTTGCCCACCTTGGTATTGCCTACGCTGATCTGGTAGTAGCTCTCCAAAGTTTCAGGCAAGGAAAAGATTTCCTCAACACCTGCTACCTGAAATCCCATAACTGGAGGTGTCAGAGACTGAATCTGGAGAGCTTTCTGTATCCAAAACCCTTCCTTTCCCTATAAACAAAGCTCCCCATATGGAAAGTCCACATGGGCCACTGGAATTAGAGCCAGGGCCAGCCCCAGCTTTTTTTTGCAGACTAGGCGAGAATACCTTCTGGCGCCACCCCCCCGCCCTTGTGCCCACTAATTTTCAAACATAAATGCATTTTAGGATCCATCTTGAAAATGCCAACAGATGGGGAAAAGATCTACAAGCCATGTACAACTCTCTGGGCATGCCATGTACAACTCTCTGGGCACATCTGTTCCCCACCAAACATCTCAAAAGCCTCATGTCTTAATTCTGAGAAGCCTGAAGGAACAGAAATCTTTTTTTCTGCCTCTACAAAAAACTTGATGTGCTCTCTGGGAGATAACCTTGCAGAGCATCTCTGCCCTTAGAAGCTGCCCAAGCTGTGTCTGCAGAATATGGCACACTAAATACTTGGATGGGAGACTTCTTTGGAATACCAGCAGTCGGGAGGTGGGGGCAGGCTTTATTCAGCCACCTCTCTGAATATCCTCCAGGCCCCGAGTAGGGGTCAGTCACCAGAGGTCACTATAACCTCCAGGGGCACACACACACACACACTTATGAAAAATCCAAAAAAACCACACCAAACATAAGAAGAGCCCTGCTGGATTAGACCTGTGGTGTATCTAGTCCAGCAACCTTCTTGTCTCACACAGTGGCCAACCAATTCATCAGGTGGTCCAACAACAGTGTTTTCTGGTACTGGACTTTCAGAGGTTTACTGCCTTTGAATGTGGAGGTTCCCTTTAGTCACCTTGGTTAGTAGCCATTGACTGCCTCATGGTTATATGATCAACCGTGGTCTCACCTTTTAAAAAGCTCTGTTTGACTGAAAGGGGACACAGGGAAGAAAATGGTTTCGGGCTTCCCTTCCATGGTATTTTTTACCTCAAGAAATGATGTTGGGGGGCCTGTTTGCCCCTTCTTCTGGCATGTGTCCATAGCACATGGAGCTTGAGGAAGGGACAGACAGCCCCCCACTCCTGTACCATTTCTGGTGGCAAAATCCTGCAGGAGGGAAGCCAAAAACTCTCCCTTGTCCAAGCCCAAACAGAGACTAAGAGCTTTTGAATGGTGAGTTGTGTGTATTGTGTATATTGTGTACTATAGCCTTTAGCAAGGTCTCACTGCAAGATATTACAACTGAAGATGCAACAACAGAGGTAACAAGGCTGGTGAGGTGCACATCCATTTCTTTTGTTTCACTGTTATCAAGCATGTCCTGCAGGAATTTGAAGCAGTGGAGAAAACCTGTATGAGCTGTTTCACCAGAGATAATACAGCAACCCATATTTACCTCTTGGGGTGGGGTGGGGAAGTCTTATGTCTCCTGTACTACCCAAAACACTTGCTAGATGTTAGCTGTATCTGAAGAACAGTGTTCCCTCTAAGCCTCCAGCTCACACATTTTTGTCTTAGCCCTGGAAGGACGGCTCCAGAGCAAACTAATTTATGCACTGGCCAAATCACTCGCTCACAACTTGAATGCCAATAGTTCACAAAGTAGAATTTTTGCTCATAAGATTCCACAGCTTAGCACGGGACCCTGGTGCTCTTCCTGGCAATTCTCTGCAACTGGGCTGTGTCATCCAAACAAGCAAGGATCATCCCGAGGAAGGTCTCTCCTCCTCCTTGCCTGAGCCTTTGCTCTGCTCTAGGCAGAGTGGGTGGCACGGGAGAGGTTAAAAGCTGAGCAGAAACTTTGCTGCCACTGCCTGCCTCTCACTCCCCCCGCCCCCCCCGGCTTCTCCTTGCCGGCCAGGATGGTGAGGGATCCCAGGCTGCAGCTGCCTGCAGAAAAGATTTCCCTTGCTCGAAAACTGGCTTGCCCCAGCCCGCTGTCCCCACCAGACAGCCAGGATTTGCATCCCCTGCCTGGCTGCCACCGCCTCCCACAAAAGCCAGCCCGGGGTGGCGCGAAGAAGCCCGGATTGCTGCCCAGCCAGGGCTGAGGACTCTGCCGCAATGCCGAGCCCGGACACCTTCCCGTGGAGGGAGGGAGGGAGGGAGGAAGCACACTGGGGCTGCCTGCCTGGGGGAACACTGGTGCTCCCGGCTCCAGCAGCAGCAGCGCAAGAGTTGAGAGCAGGGCTTTTGGTGGGGGGGGGGAGAAAGAGGCGGTGGCGGCTGGGGTCAGGGGGCGACGCAGCACGCAGGGCTTTTGGCGGGGGGGGGCGCACTATGATGCCCCCATTATTGGCCCGTTCTAGGTGAAAGTCTAGTTTGCCTAGTGAGCGAGCTGGCCCTGATCACAGCCAGTCAAAATATATGATTTACATTGCTAAAAACACCACCAAGCATAATGAATTTTGTTCTGATTACAGACATGCACTTTTCAAAACAACATGGATAGAAGTGCTTTTTGAAAATGTAAGTAACATACCTTTCATACAGCATCCATTGTGAAGTTACTTCTCCTTCTGCTTGGTTGGATTGCCAAGTGACCCCTCACGCTGGACATCAGGAAAGGAAACTGCTTCCGACAGCATGGCAGACTGGGGCCTCCGGCACCTCAAGGAATGGAGTTCTTATTTCTCGTCCACAAGCAACAAGGCTCTCACACAGAAAACGGAAATCTCCTGTGCATTGCCAAGGGGTGGTGGAAAGTGCCATCAAGTCACAGCTGATTTGTGGCAACCCCTTATGGTTTTCAAGGCAAGAGACGTTCAGAGGTGGTGTGCCATTGCCTGCCTCCACATCATGACCCTGGTAGTCCCCAGAGGTCTCCCATCCAAGTACTAGCCAGGGCTGACCCTGCTTAGCGTCTAAGATCCAACGAGATTGGGCTAGCCTGGACTATCCAGGTCAGGGCTGCATTGCCAGTAACCCCTGGCTATTGCAAATGGTGCAGTCCAGTACAAAAGGGGCGGGGGGACGGACCCTACAGCATTTCTGTTAATACTTACATTGGAACATGATACATAGTCATGTAAACACTACTGACAGCATTCTACTAGTGTGTTAACTACTGTTTATATTCGTAGGAGGGAATGGAGAATGCAAGCAGGGTTACTAATTCAACTTCATCTGATTCGAACAGATCTAACAAAGAGATCAATTCATGATTAATGTATTCAGAACAAGGAAGAAATTCCTTTCTCCTTCCCAGATGAAATGTGATCACCCGCAATATGCTCTGCTTAACAGTGGGCCAAAGCTGTGTTTATTACAGTTGTGTTGAATTTATGGTGTTGAGCTTATATAACACTGCAGCTGCAGGGCAATCAGTTCAGGCAGCTTTAGCTTCAGAGCGGTTTCTGGCAAGAGAAGAAAACCTTTAAGCTATCCAAAGAATTGTTCTGTATATTAATCAAAAGAAACTAGAAAGTATTGCCATTTTTGGAGAAACACAAAACGTATGGGTAAGAATAGATTAAGAACTGCATTGCTGGATTGGACCAAAGGTCCATCTGACTCCAGCAGAGCAAATCAACTCCATTTGGAAGCGGAAAGAAGTGCAAGAAGGTAGCCATCTCCTATTGTTTGTTCCCTGTCATGGCTAATAGCCACTGACGAAGTGATCCTACATAAATTGGACTAATTTTTTTGAGAAAAACTGTTTAACAGTGTAATCCTATGCACTTCCTTCACTTAAGCTCACTGAAATCAATGGAACGGTGGGAAACTTTTGCATTTTATTTATTTATTAAAATATTTATATTCTGCCTTTCCTCATAGTTCAAAGTGGCTTACAATACTAGTTAAAAACATTTTTCAGTTAGAACTAGAATAAAATAACAAACCTCCAATCCCCCCCCCTTAAAAGATGCCTTAAATTCAAATCTCCTCAAAAGCCCCAGCAAACAAGTGGACTTTGTAGTACCTCCAGAAGATCACTTGTGAGGAGGCTCCCCTCCTTTCTCCAAGAAGTTCGTTCCATAGAGCAGGAGCTGTGATGGAAACAGTCCAGGCCCTGGTTGATGCCAAACAAGCCACCCTGAGTGATGGGATAGCCAACAGATTGGTGCCTGAACACTGCAGTTGGTGCACAGGGACATATGGAAGGGCATGGACCTTCAAATATGTGGGTCACAATGAGCACCTCAAATTAAACTCAGAAACAGCTGGCAGCCAATGTAGCTGTTTCAAACTGGGCAACATATGTTTCCAGCAGCTAGCCCCTTTCACAATAGTTGGACTGCCACATTCTGGACCAATAGTAGTTTCCAAGTTGTCTTCAAGGGTAGTCCCACATAGACTGTGGGTGATTTCCCACTAAAGCTGCCTCGGGGTTGCGCCGCCGTTTGCCCCGAGATTATTAGTCAATTTCACACCCGAAGCCGCGGGGCTGCATTTTGACCCGCGGCTTCGCCCGATTTCCCCCGCAGTTTCGTAATCCTGTTTTTTGAGGATTACGAAACTGCGGGGAAATCGGCAGCCGCGGGTCAAAATGCAGCCCCGCGCTTCGGGTGTGAAATTGACTAATAGTCTCGGGGCAAACGGCGGCGCAACCCCGAGGCAGCTTTAGTGGGAAATCACCCTGTGTTGCACTAATATCAAAAAAGATGATCTAGCACTGGAAAAGGTGCAGAAAAGGGCAACTAAAATGATTAAGGGGATGAAACACCTTCCATATGAAGAAAGGTGAAAGGGGTTAGGGCTCTTTGGCTTGTAGAAATGATGACTGAAGAGGTGATATGATAGAGGCTTACAAAATTATGCATGGGATAGAGAAGGTACAGAAAGAAGTATTTTTCTCTCTTTCTCACAGTACAAGAACTCATGGGCACTCAATGAAATTAATGAGCAGTAAATTTAGAACAGATAAAAGGAAGTACTTCTTCATCCAAGGAGAAATTAACACGTGGACTTTACTACTGCAAGAAGTGGTGGTGGTGGCTACAACTTTACACAGCTCCAAGAGGGGATTGGATAAACATATGGAGCAGAGGTCCATCAGTGGCTATTAGCCCCAATATATAGATGGAAGGGAACACTATGCCTGGGGCATTGATGCTCTGTATAGTGTATAGGGACAATAGTGGGCAGGGCTGGCTTGCCCGCTAGGCGAACTAGGCATTCGCCTAGAGTGCGGGCTGGCCCTTAGGGCGCGGGAGGAGAGGCAGGGGCAGCCGCCGGGCTGGCGCGCCTGGCCAGCATGGCGGAGGGAGGCAGCGGCGCAACCCACAGGAGCCCGACGTGCTCCCGGCACTGCTGAAACCTAGACATCAGCACCCTCGACTGCATGCCTGGCTGCAGCCGGTTCCCCTTCTGGAGGGCGGAGGAGATGCTCTTTTTTCCTCTCCTGCTCCTCCTGAGGTGGCTGGTCATGCTGCTCTTAATTTAAATACACAGCAGCAGGCTCATCGAGCAGCACGAGCCATGTTGGCAACCCTGCCCTGGCTCTCTGGAGAAGGCCACGCATCTTCCAGCCTGGAGGGCGCTGGGCTTGCCCGCCAGTCCCACTGCTGCCTGCCTGCAGCTCCTCCTGCTTCTGCCGCTCCTCTCTCAGGTCCTGCGCACCGCCCCCTCCCTCGCCTGCCTGCCTCCGCTCCGCCTCCGCCGGGTCCTAGTGCTCCCTGTCCTGCTGGGTGATCAGGGCACTTGGCGTGTCCAGAAGCTCCTCCCCAGGGTTGCTGAGCTCCCGCCCCACCCGGCACGGTCCCCGACTGAGAGCCGTGGAAAGGGCGGCGGAGGCAAGGTGAGGCAGATGGGGGGGGCAGTGGCTTGCGTGCAGCCTCCCCCTCTTGAACCCAGGCCCCGGGAGGGGACCCACATCCAGCTGCCGTCGCCACCCTCAGGCCTGCCTGGGTGCCTCCCTCCCTCCCTCTGGGGAAGAAGCAGCAGAGAGGGCCGAGGTCTGAACAAGGGAGGCCACTCCAGAGGGGGCGAGGGAAGGGAGGGAGGAAAGAAGGAAGAGCTTGCGTGCAGCCTCCCCCCCTCCAAACCAGCGGTGGGGGGAGGCAGTGGCAGCAAAAGGGAGGTCTCCAGGCACCACTGGGAGGTTGGCATCTGCGCCCCACCTAGGGTGCAGAAACACCTCGGGCCAGCCCTGATAGTGGGAGGGCTTTTGGAGTTCTGGCCCCGCTGGTGGACCTCCTGCTGGCACCTGTTTTTTGGCCACTATGTGACACAGAGTGTTGGACTGGGTGGGCACTGGCCTGATTCAATGTAGCTTCTCTTATGTTCTTAATACAGCTGTGAGGTTACAGAAGCATGGATCAGTGTGGCCAGATTCACTGAGTCCAGGTAATGAGAAAGTTATTGAACCAGATGCAGCTGATAGAAGGCATTTCTGGCCACCATACTGAACTGCTTTTCAAAAGCAAGGCAGAGTCCATGAGCACCCCCAAGCTCTTAACCTGCTCTGAAAAAGCCAATATTACTCCATCAAAGATAAATGGATTCAATCTCTCTAGAATATCTACTTTCCTGACCAGCATTTCCTCTGTCTTTTCAGATTCAGCTTATTCTGCCTTAGCATTAGGTTTGCAGTGTACATTACTGATGTTACCACTTTTTTTTCTAGGACTTTGTTTTTAAGGGATATATCTTTTTTCTCCTGTGCTATGGAGTATGATATAATTTCCAGGATGTACAGTTAATGAGATCTGTACATAATTTCCAACTAATCTACACATACAGTATAACTATATGGTAAAGATTACATGTGAATATAGCTGTCTTATGCTTAAACCATATTCCATTAAGCCTAGTATCATGGGGCTATACATTATGAGTACCAAGACTCTACAGAGCTGCAATTGTTTAATGGGTTTTGGAAGGATCTGCAGAGAGAACAAAGGTTCCTGCATCTCTTTACAACCATTATTCAGTGGGAAAATGATGCAATCAGTGATGGAAGTAATTGGGCTTTGCCTTCTCTCTCTTCCATCCACACAGCACAGCTTGGGCACTTCTATCTGGTCCTCCAGAGCTCTCTGTGTGCAACTACAAAACATGCCTTCCTCCTGAAGAAGTTCTGTAGGTGGGTGTGGAGGGAGCTCTGCTCCACAAACATGGAAGAGGAGTACTGGATGACTGGCAGGGAGAGCTTAGCTGAGCATGGGCAGTAAGGAAGCTTTAGCAGGAAGTTATTGGCTTGCCTGTGCTAGTTTGCTCCTCATTATGGTATATTTCCTGGTATTCAACTTGTCCTGTCCCTGGCCCTCTCAATGTGCTGTCCATGATTCTGGCCTTGACACCAGTGAAGTCATAACTCTGATTTCACATGCATATGTTATTATATGCTTTTCTTTCACATGCTTGGAGTTCAGTAGGTCCCCTGCTGCCGCACAGGATTTAAATTCTGGCTCCAGTTATTTACCTCTGGCTGACTTAGCAGCTACCAGATGGGCTGGAGCCCGTTCAAGTGAATGAAGCAAATTGCTTCATTCACTTGAATTATTATTATTAATTTATTAGTTTAATATATATGATTATTATATTTATCTTTTGGTTTCTTCTAGCTGTGTCTTTCATAGAATATGTGTGGCAGTACACATGTGGTCAAATCCCAATATCTCAGACAAGATGGAAACTCCATTAGGTGCAGATGGGGAGTCTCAGGCTGAAGTTGGCATACTGCACCCTCAGTCTTGCAGCCTAGAACCTGAAGCTGAAGCAGCCACCAGCCTCACCCTCGGGGCTGTTAGCAGTCAGACCCCTTCTGTGGAAGGGTAGTTTCTGCAAGACACCCCTCTTTAAATATCACCCCCCAAATCACTCTTGTACTATACAGCCTGGCCTAGAAGTGGAAACAAGATGGAGCTGAAACAATATGGACATTAACCAGAGACAAGCCTGAGAAACTATTTTGGGTAGATGACTCAGGATCACTGACTTGCTAATTGATATCTCCCCACCTTAAACAAGATACTCAATCTCAGTAATAGGTTTCCTGAGAATCTCTCTCCACAACTGATCTTGCTTTTCCTTATTCATTCACCTTAATTAGTGGGCTATTCACATAGTTCCATTGCTGTTTATGACTCCGATTGCAAAAAAAACAATAAAAAATATTCATATAGTTCCATAGCCTGTCCCATCCCATATTCAAGGGTCATCAGAGAACTTTAATACTTTTAATTTCCATCTAGCAATCCAGTCAAGGAACCTTAGCCACACTCATGCAAACCGTCACGAGTTTCTTCAGGTTTTTGTCCATCCATGGGAGAGCCATCAAGCCTCTCCTAACACACTGTTCTACCCCCGAAAAGCTAATCATGGTATTGTGTTAGGGGCAGGGGTTTTTTTGTAGCAGGAACTCCTTTGCATACTAGGTGACACAGCCTATAAGAAGAGCTCTGTAAGCTCTTGGAGGATTGGCTACATTAGGGATGTGTCGCCTAATATGCAAAGGAGTTCCTGCTACAAAAAGAGCCCTGGTTAGGGGGCACATATGTCAGACTACCCCAGAGTCAATTTTTCCTATAACTTGACACATTCTGCCCAGTGCAAGGTGTAGATGTTCTCAGCGCTAAATATTGCACCTCTGCTCTCTGTGGGTTTCCTCCTTCTGTCCATGAATTGCCATTTCTCTCACTGCCTTCCACAGGCCTTGCTTTTCCAGGACTTGTTAAATATCATCCTTCCTGAATCACCTTCCCTGCTACTCCATTTTATTTTCCTCTTAGTTTGTGTGTTCCTGTGTGCTTTGTGTGTATGTTTTGTTCTTTATTCTCTTTATAATAAAAACATCTTTTCTGTAGTACTGCTGTTAGTTTATTTGAGAGTTCTCAGGGAACAATCCCCATAAACTTTGGTGGAAATCCCTAGATACCCCCTCTCACTAAGCTAATTTCCTCCACTAATTCTTAAACAACCACTTTGGGTAAGAGGGTCGCCACAGCCCTTGGAATGCTGGAGAAGGTGGGCCCAGAGGGAAGTGCAGTAAGGTGCAGTTGGCAGCCCAGCACTGGTCAGCCTCTCCCTGTGGGTGGGAGTCATTGCAGGATCAGGGCTGTCAGCTCTGTAGGCTGCTCAGCCATTGATGACTTGCACCTGTGCCTGGATGATTCAGCAGGTTGACTCCTGATAAAAGCAGCCAGAAAAGGGGGAGCCAACATGGAAGCAATTAGTCTGCTGCTGTGTGTTAGACTTCAATGTACTTGGTCTTCTGGACTGTGACCTGGCTTGTGCTATTTGGATGTGCCCTTCTGGTTTGATGCTTGGACTTTTGAATAGCTGTGCTTTGACCCTGGACTATGTATGGACTATGCTTATTGCCTCTTGCCCCAGGTGCCTGCCTGAACCTGGACATTAAATGTACAGAAATAAAAACTTCACAAGGGTCAGGTTTTCACTTTCCTTCAGCAGAATATCTTCAAAGGATGGTAATGACACCCTAAGGACGATATGGAACAGTTTATGACACCAGAATGTTCAGGTACTGGTCATCACAGGATAACCAAAATCTTTCCTCATGAAAGAAAAGAAGGGATCATATGTACAACACACTGTCACACCACATTTTAAGATGAAGAACTTACTAAACAGATTGAAAGCATTTTTCATTATATGTCACATTTATTCCCAGGACAATATTTCCCCTCAACTACTAATACTACAGTTTTGTTGGCAGGAATACAAACACAGATGTTTAAGATACATCAGTTCATGAACAGGTCATAGTGTCAATATTTACATTTTACAGGACTTGTTAGGATAGAACCATTTTATGGTGCATCACTTATACCAAACATGATTATGACCATTAAAGAAAAGGACTATAGGGTCAGAAGTCATTGCTAATTTTACAGCAAAATGGTAAGAAGATAACAAAATGGTAGAAGCCTACCAGAGACTGCAAACTGTGGATCTATAATTTCCAAATTATCCTAAAATGGAACTCTAAACAAGAATACTGTAGTATGTCTATGCAGAATTAACAAAAGTCACAGTCCAACACATTGAGCTCAATGCAATTAAGTGTGCTTTACATTGGATTGTTACCTATGAAATTCACTGTCCCTGAGCAAAAGCATTTAACCTCACAGTATGGGGCTAATGTCATGACAATTATGGTCTTCAACCTTTACTTAATTATACTGGAGGCGGAGGCATTACAGGGAGCAATTCAAGAATAGAAACCAGCTTTAATTTACAGCCTGCAAAGTGAGATATTGAACTTCTTGAACATTTTAGAATAGAAACAAATGCTAATCTAACACATCTCTATGTGTTAGGATAAGAAAAATGCAGAAAAAAATGTAGTTCAGCTCCACCCTGTCTTTTTTCCTTCACAAAACTGGAAACTAATTAAATAGATTATTAAAACAAATGAAAAAAGTTACAAGCAAACTGGATGCAGATAGCCACCTGATGTTTGAGATAGCCACCTGATGTTTGAGAATGTCATGCCAGACTAACCTTATCTCCTTTTTTGACAGAGTTACTAAAATGGTTGACTCTGGCAATGCCATGGATATAGTGTATCTAGATTTCAGTAAAGCATTTGACAAAGTTTCTCATGATATCCTTGAGGATAAGCTGGTTAAGTGTGGGCTGGATGGTGCAACCGTTGGGTGGATTCATGGTTGGTTGAAAAATCGTACCCAACGAGTGCTCGTAAATGGCTCTGCGTCTACGTCTACGTGGAGGGAAGTCTCGAGTGGAGTACCACAGGGCTCGGTCCTAGGCCCGGTGTTATTCAATGTTTTTATAAATGACCTGGATGAAGACATAGAGGGGATGCTTATCAAATTTGCAGATGACACGAAGCTGGGTGGGATTGCTAATTCTGAAAAAGACAGAGTCAGGATTCAGAAGGATCTTGATAGGCTGGAACACTGGGCTGAGACAAATAAAATGAATTTCAATAGAGATAAGTGCAAAGTCCTATACTTAGGTACAAAAAATCAAAGGCACAGATATAGAATGGGAGGGACTTGGCTTGACAGCAGCACATGTGAAAGGGATCTAGGTGTTATGGTTGATCACAAGCTAAACATGAGCCTGCAGTGTGATGTGGCTGTGAAGAAAGCTAATGCAATCTTAGGATGCATTAGCAGAAGCATTGTGTCCAGATCACGGGAGGTGGTAGTTCCGCTGTATTCTGCTATGGTCAGGCCCCACCTGGAATACTGTGTCCAGTTTTGGGCACCACATTTTCGGAAGGATGTTGACAAACTCGAGCAGGTCCAGAGGAGGGCGACCAGGATGGTGAGAGGGTTGGAGTCCAAGTCTTATGAGGAAAGGCTGAGGGAGTTGGGTATGTTTAGCCTGGGAAAGAGAAGGTTTAGAGGGGACATGATTGCAGTCTTCAAGTATTTGAAGGGCTGTCATGTAGAAGATGGAGTGGATCTATTCTCTCTTGCTCCAGATTGCAAGACTAGATCTAATGGGTGGAAATTACAAGGGAGTGGTTACCGGCTTAATATCAGGAGAAACTTCCTGACTGTAAGAGTGGTTGAGCAGTGGAACAGACTGCCTTGGGAGGTGGTGGATGCTCCTTCGCTGGACGTTTTCAAGAGGAGACTGGACAACCATCTTTTGGGTATGTTGTTGTAGGTATGTAGGGGTTTCGGCTGTGTTCCTGCAGAGTGCAGGGGGTTGGACTAGATGGCCTGCAAGGTCCCTTCCAACTCTAACATTCTATGATTCTATGATTCTATGACTGGTACTGGCAGTTTTGGTGAATAACAGTTCAAATCTACTATTTATTTACTTATTTATCTTATATTCTGTCCTACCCCACAAGTGGGCTCAGGGCAGCTCACAACATATAGATAACGTATAAGTCACATATAAGTAGCAATAAAACCGATAACATAAAAATGATTGAACAGCCACTAAAGTTAGATAAACATTAACCTCTTGTGTATGCATGTTTTGCACTGTCATAGGATTTCTAACCTTAAACCTCCCCAGCCACTGAACTGACCTTTTGTGCACAGGGAAGCATTCTAACATCCACAGTGAGCACCTGTGCATTAGTTGGTGGTATAAAAATATTTAAAATTAGTAAGTTTAAATAAATAAATTCAGTAACATTACAAGAGATGTTTTAATGTAACAAATCCATTAAACTATTTAAAGATGTTATGAGTATGCATGACTTGGTTTGAAAGAACACAGTTCTCAGAATACACAACAAGAAGCTGCCTCATGCTACATCAGATAATTTGTCTAGGTCAGTATTATCTACTCGGTTTACCAGCAGTTCTGTAGTATCTCAGGATGACAGATTAATGTCTCCCTGCCTGAGGTCTTTCGAGTGGAGGTGCCAGAAATTAAACCTGGGACCTTCTCCATGCAAAGCAAGAATACTTCCACAATGACCTGGCTCCTCCCCATTATGACCAATGAAAAAAAATCTTGGTTGAGGCCCAAAATGTTTCTGGGAAAATTTCCCCAAACCTGACAGATCATCATATGGACTCCTAATTTTTGGAGCAGATTGCAGATGTGCCTCGTTTATTTTGATTAAGGAGCTGAACAGGAACAAGCTGAAAATGAATCCAGACAAGTCAGAGGTGATACTGATAGAAGAATGGATGTTTTAGGAGGAGAGTGATTTATAAATTTAGGAAAGAGTAAGATTACCTCTGGTAGATCAACTTTTGTGCTTGGAGTGCTCTTTGACCCAATAGTGCCTGATAAACACTTGTTATGTGTGCTTTCTTTCATCCACATTTGATCTATAAGTTACCCCAGTTTCTAGAATTCGATGACCTGGCCATATTGATCCATTCCTCTGTAACCTATAAAGGGTTGCCACTAAAATTTTATTTTTCATTTCCCTGACTTTCCCTGACCAATATTTGTCAATTTCCCTGACCACCATTCAAATATAGCCACAAGTTAAAAAATGAATAGGTCGTGTGGCATTAATGCAAGGCTTAATGAAATGTTCCACTCTACAACTACACGAGTCTCAACTGCAAAAATATTTGTCAAAGTAAGAGATTTAATATCAGCTTCTTTCAACATTAACTGCAGCAACATCTGTTTTGAAATTACACCAAAAATTACACCAAGATAGAGACTTTTGGTTTCAGCGACTTGTTGGCAGGTGCGCTCCATTGCAGCTCCGATGAGAGTGCCCCGCAAATCGCGCTGGGCGGGAGGGGTCCGAGTTGATCTTGGACCCACTTGAGCCCTTGGAGGGGGCTCATAGCCTGGGGTGTGAGAGGTGCTTCTCCTGAGGTGCGGGCTGAAGGAGCGAGGCTCCTCTTTGCCCTGATAGGTCCCCCCAGTGCGAGACCAGCCATGGTACACAAAGGTGCACACCGAAGAGAGCGCGCAAGTGATCTGGCAAAAGGTGATGTTCCTTACCTCGGCAAGTGAAGAGTGGAGTAAAGAGTGAGTTGATGTTCATTTATCCAAACAAACACCCAAGCAAAAACCCATAAAGCAGCCACGAAGCCTCAAACCTAGTGGAAGGGGGGGAATTCACCTGACCCTGGAAAGATCGACAACCCAGCCGAGGGCGTGCAGACTAGTAAAAAGATTGCAACTTATTGGACTTTCAGAGACCTTTAAGAACTTTTCCTTTAATGTAAACAATGTCACATCAGGCAGAACAAATGGTGTCTAGGGGGAAATCGTCTTCAGGAACTGCCAGCTCATCGACTCCGGCCTCTAAACTGGAAGTAACCACAGACTTTCCCAATATGATCCCTACAGCATTGCGCTCTCTGCTGGATCAGATGGCCAATCTCAACAATAATTTCAATATGCTTCAAAAGGAATTGAAACAAACATCTGCAAGAACGGAGAAGACAGCCAAAAAGCTGAAAAAGGTTGAAGATAAGACAAACATGTTAGATCAAAGACTGGGGATAGTGGAAAAAGAAAAAACCTCTGAGAAACAACAACTTTTACAACTACAGATGGAAAAATCCGCATATATCCTGAGATTTCAAGGTATTCTGGAACAGAAAGGAGAGAATCTTAAAGAGACCTTAAGCGAAGCCATTGCATCCATGGTGGGCTTTACAGTGGAAATTTTGCAAAGTAACATGGATATGGTATATCGTACCTATCCAGAATTTATTTAAAAAAATAAGCCGCCCGGTGAAGTATATGTGAAGTTCTCTAAAAGGCCAACAAGAGATGCAGTATTGAAAGCGACTAATGGGATAACCCTAAAAATCAAAGGAGAAGAAGTTTTGAAAGACGTTCCATTTGAGATCAGAAAGAGGAGGAAACAATACAGAGACTTGGTATTATTCCTACAGAAAAATTCCACTCCCTACAGATTATTGTTGCCAGAAGGACTTATCTTCAACTTCAAGGAGAAAAAAAGATTGACTTTGTTACAAAAGTGAAAATATTTTTGGAGCAGCAACAGAAAGCTATGAAGGGAACTGAGAAAGCAGAGGACAGTAAGGCTGCAGAAGACAATGATGATAAGGGCACGGGAAGTTCTGACAGTAGCACCTCGAGCAGTTCCTCGGAAGAATCGATTGACTTCAAAGCAGAACTAGGAGCAGCTGCTTGTAAACCTTTAAAAGTTAAACTGACCTTTGATAAAAATAAGCATACAGGAAAGAAAGCTGTAAAGTAGTCTGACTCTGAAAATCTGATATTTTGCTTTGTTTCTTCTATTTAATTAATCATAGCAATACTAAGATGCACATGCTAGGGCTAAATATGATGGTGCTTGTTTGCTGTAGTTATATATAACTAACTTTTATTCCTTTTTATATATGGAATAGGGAAATGCCATGAAAATGAAGTAGATTTTATAAATGATACTTGCTACTCTGTATTTTAGGTTTATACCCCTTCCCCCAACCCTGTAGGAGGTTGTATGTAGTGTAAAAAAGCAATAAACATTATAAAAAACAAAACAAAAATTACACCAAGATACAAACTTCAATTCAAGTAAACTCTGAATGCTAACAAATGACATAACATTTTTGTTATTGTTTTAAAGGTACACTAAAAATCATATAAATGTTGTATCTAAAATGGTTGGGAAAGGGCATCATACAAGTTTTACCTGTATTCTGCCACTTCTCTATTCCAGTTGCCACAAGAACAGACCATGCTCTTGCAGCAGCAGGTCAAAAATCCACTGCTTGAATATATTTTAATCACAATTTCCCTGACTTTCCCTGACCGATTTTCATTTCCCTGACTTTCCAGAAAGTGGCAATTCTGCTTATAGACTTAACTAATACCAGGTGTTCTAAATTGGGTGGCCCTGAAGACAATTTGGAACCAGTGCAGAAAATGGCTGAATGTCTTCTTACAGGAGTCATTCTGTTCACATTACACCATTTTTTAAACAGTTGCACGGGTTGCCTATTTGCCTCTGCGCTCACCAGTACTGCCTATGCAGTGTAATGGTTAGAATGTCACTCCAGTCTTAGCCCATCTACACTGACTGACTCCTCATCTGTTTCCAGACACAATTCAAGGTGCTGACCTTTAAAGCCCTCCATAGCTTGGGACCAATATACTTGAAGGACCACTTACTTTCTTCTGAATCTACTCAACCACTACGGCCATCATCCAAGGCCCCGCTTTGGACACCCCCACCTTCTGAGATTAAGCAGGTAGCAGCCCAGGAGATGGCCTTCTTGGTCATGGCACCAAAACTCTGTAACTCTTCCTCACGGACACTGGCCTGTCCCCTCTGTTGTCATTTTTCTGCCAGCAGGTGAAGACTTTTTTGTTTCATCTGCCATTCCCTCAGTACTCCCTCCTTCCTTCCTGAATTTTTAATTGTTGTTTTTATGTATGTGTATTGCATTGTAGGAATTTTAATTATAACCTGGTTTTAATTGTTTGAATTATGTGTTTTGCTTAGTTTTAGTAAGTTTTAAGAGGTGTTCTTATTACGTATGTTTTTAATCTGTTAGCTGCCTTGGTGGTGCAGAGGGCAGAAAAGCAAGGTATACATTTTGTAAATAAATTAATAAATACGTCTGGGGAGATCCCACTCAACCATGAAGTTCCCTGTGTGACCTTGGGCCAGTAATTCTCTCTCAGCTTAACCTACCTCACATGGCTGTGACTATAATATAAAAAAGTTGGGATCTTTTGGCAGAACAAATGAGCAAGGAGACATATGATTTATATTTACCCACTATATATGTAACTTTTAAATGATTTTACAAATTAAATCTAACTTTTATATAAAAGAAACAACAGAAACAAAGCAACCTGCTAGAACAGAATGGTGTCATTCATTCCTTTCCAAATACTCACATCTTTGTATCTACAAGTGGCCAGTCCACAAATACAAATTGATGAACTGACACAGGAGTTGGTGTTCTGCGTGATCATGTATCAGAATTTATGCTCTCTTCCTTGGAACTTTACAGAATTCTGAAGAACAAGTGGAGACCTGCAAGAAACTTGCGGGATGGTCATCCCATTCCTCACACCTTTGCTTCCTCCCCTCTACCCTTACCTATCTCACACTCTTTCTCCCTTCTGGGGGTGGAGCCATAGACTCAACCCTCCAAAGCAGCCATTTTATCCAGGGGAACTGATCTCTATCACCCGGACAACAGTTGTAATTCTGGGTGATCTCCAGCTCTCACCCAGAGGCTGGCAATGGTAGTTCTCATGGAGGAAATGGCTGGTTTGGAGGGTGGAGTCTATGGCATTATACTGGTCTGAAGTTCCTCCCCTCCTCAAACCCCACCATCCCCAGGATCCACCCCTTAAATGTCCAGGAGTTTCCCAATCCAGAGTTGGCAACCCTATTTCCTTCCCACCCAACAGCCAACTTAACCTTTATCTGCCTTTATCTATCTTCAGCTTTTCATCTCCACCCCCCTCCCCCACAGCTTCTACCAACGAAAATTATAGTCTTTCTCCACAGTGGGGACCAAAGCAGCTTACATTATTCTCACCTCCTTTTTATATGCACAACAACCCTGTGAGGTTGGTTAGGCTGAAAGTATGTGACTGGTCCAAAATCACCCAGTCAGCTTCCACCGCAATATGGGGATCTGAACCTGGGTCTTGCAGACCCTACTCTGAAGCTCTAACTGCTGCACAACTGTTGGCTTTCATAGGGTGGCTGCTGAACAGCAGCAAGCAGCCAGGCCAAGTTGAGTCATGCAAATTAGGTGGTATCAAGTCACCCAGAGGGTGCTGCCTAGGGATGCCAGCCTCCAGGTGGGATCTGGGGATCCCCTGGAATTACTGCTCAGCTCCAGACTACTGAGATAACTTCCCCTTGAGAAAATGGATGCTTTGGAGGGTGGACTCTAGGGCATTGTACCCCACTGAGGTCCCTGTCCTCCCCAGGCTCCATCCCCAAATCTCCAGGAGTTTCCAGACCTGGAGCTGGCAACCCCACTACCCCCATCCCCTGCCAGTGCCCGTGGGGGGACCTGGCAACCCTAGATTGCTGCCAGGCCTAGGGTTGGCAACCTCCAAGTGGGGCCTGGAGAGTGAACTCCAGAGATCTGTGAACAACAGAGTTCTGTCTCCCTGGATAAAATGGCTGCTTTGGAGGGTGGATTTTGTGGCATGATACCCAGCTGAGGCCTCTCCCTTCCCCAAATCCTGCACTCCTTGCACTCCACCCCAAAACCTCTAGGAATCCCCCAGCCTGGCCCCAAGGCTCCCTCCCTCCCCCTCCCCCCAAGGCCGAAAGAGGCCTGGAAAGAAAGGGCCCTTCCCCCACCCTTTTACTGACAGAGCCAGTCAGAAGCCTCTCCCCCCCCCACCCCCAACCTTCTAATCTCTCCCCGTTGATGCCTGGAGTCAGGTCCCTGCAGAGGCCATTTCAAAAGGCTTTTTTGGGGGAATTCAACCGTCCCTGAAGGGATTTCCTCACTTTTTGGATTTTTCTACAAACCCAGGAAGTCTACTGACTATGTAGAAAAAGCTGTTGGGGGAGAGTGAGGCCCCTGTTGGTGGGAATAGATATCCGCACAGAAAAAAAAAAAAGTCTGGGAAATAGAATAAAGATGTGCAATCTTTATTCTTCATTGGATGAGATGACTTACACCTGGTGCAGAATTTTCTGTCATTCCAGTTCAAAACTGGCCTTATGATGTCTCTGACATTCCTCACAACAGTTCCTCCTCTTTGTCTCATTCCCAGCAGTGTCTGCTCCCATTGCCGGCTGTGGCCTTTTCTATTCCTACATCTTAAAGATTAAAAACATTTATTTCAATATGAGCCTTTGTGAGTCACTGCTCTCATCCTCAGATAAGGAACTGAGCTGTCATTTATTAAAGCTCATATGGAAATAAATGTTGTTAGTCTTAAAGGTACCACTGAAATTTTAATTTGCTCTAACAGACCTAACATAGCTACTCCTCTGCAATATTCTTACCGTGACATTGTGGAAGTGGTTGCCTAAGACAATGCAAAAGGCAAGGGTACGCTCTCTGCCTGCCTTCTGCAAGGCATGCAAAACTATACTGTTTCACTGGGCTGTCATTTGCATAGGTCATTCTCTCCACAGTCTTATAGCTTGCAAACTGCTAGCCTACTTTTCAGAGTCTGGTGCTTACATTTTATGTGCTTTGATTCACTACAACTATGACACTAACCTGCCTTGAGCTTGTATGGAAGAAATAAATGTTGCAAATAAAATTAAAAAGTATATAGCAAACAAAGGCTTGGATCCTATGAATGAGTTTTGTGTACAGGAGACATCTCTGCCACGGGACATTCTGCCATGAAGCATTCTGCTGCTAACACTTCTGTTTGCTTAAGGGCCCACTGAAAATCACTGATCTTGTGCAACGATTACCTGGCATGCAGAGAATTTGTTCACAGGACCCAAGCCATTATATTTAACCCCAATTTCCAATGTTTGTGAATACTGATGGAGGTCTACCAAAATATTAAAGTACAGATTTTATCATATCAACAGTCCCTTCTGTGTGCAGATGCTTATTTCCGCAGACTCAGGGGAGTCCCTCGGACTACAGAAAAATTCATTAGTGATTAAAAGTGAAATACTAAGAACAGTTATACCCTTCTATGTCCATTGGAGTCCAGGGACATAGAGGGGAGTAAATCAGTTTAGGATTGCACTGTAAATACTTTTATTTTATTCAACAGTTTATACTCAGTTTTTCTATTTAAAATAAACACTCAAGGTGGCTTACAATTTTTTGTAAACAGCACAAAAATTCAATTTAAAACAATTCACAAACATAAAAAGAAGCCTGCTGGATCAGACCAGTGATCCACCTAGTCCAGCATCCTGTTTCACACAGCAGCCAAACCAGTTTCCCTGGAGGTCCAACAAACAGGCACAAAGGCCATTATCTAAAAACATCTTTCAAAGCACCGGGGAACAAATTAACTAAAAAAGGCCTTCTGGAACAACAAAAAGTTTTCAGCTGCTGCTGGAGGGATTCCAACAAGGAAACCACTTGCAATGTGGGGGAGGGGGGAATAAGTCTCAGAAGTGGGAGCAGCAGCTCAGAAAGCCCTTGTGAGGATTTCCACCTGTGGAACTTCCTGAACAAAGGCTGCAGCAGTAAAGAACCCTTGGCTGACCTTAGAGCACAAGCCAGAACATGTGGGTAGAGGTGATGTGCTAGATAACCCTTAAAACCCTAACTGGCTTGCATTTAAATTATCATCTGAGCTTTGTATGGTGCCCAGAAGCAAACTGGCAAGCAGTATAACTGGGGAAAAATAAGCACGATGTGCTCACTGCAGTTGGTCCAACAGTAACATACAAGTTGCAATCTGGACCAGCTGATGCTGCTGAAACATCTTTAAACAGTGTGCTACAGCAATCCAACCTAGATGCTACCAAAGCTTGTGTGACTCTGGCCCAACTCACCCTTCCAGGAAAAGCTGGAGCTAGCAGACCAGAGTGAATGGGAAGAATGCACTCTCAGCTACCTGTTGTCTGGTCACCCAGAACAATGGAACTTCCGGGAGCATACTCAGATAGCCAGTCTGAGCCTCCAGAAGTGACAACCCTGCCTAGGACAGATTGAGTCCCTGTTCTCTGCTCTGCTCCTTACCTGACCACATTTCTGTTTTGTCTTGATTTAGTTTCGGCTTGATTAGCCAACTTAGTTGCAATCCAACACATCTATATGTGGAAGTAAACTGTATGAACAAAATATAATTTACTTTTGAGTAAATACACATAACATTACTCTATACGGTTGCAATTCCCCTTAAATCCAGCAGGATTTACTTCTGAGTAAATATGCATAAAAGTGCACTGTAAAATGTGTAGCCCTAAATATGGTAGATGTAGAACACAGCTTTGAGCAGCACATTCATACATTCTTCTGTTTGCTTTAGTAAAGTGTCCTGAAATTGAAGAACTCTAAAACTGAGCGCTGTCAGCTTCAGAATGACTAGTATTAAATATTAATTAAATTTACAGCCCACTCGAGACGGCACGCACAAAGATCCCAGAATATCTCCCCTCCTGTCACGTACCAGATCCAGAGCTCTTGGCTTTAACAAGATCAAGCCACATAGCGGACTAAAGTTGTGGTCCTTTCTAAAGGAGACTTTCTGAATTGCATCACATCCAACTATGCTTTTGTCCTCAGGCAAACCTGTGTAGTCGTCGTTGGCCGCTGATTTCCGTGGAACAGACTTCCCAGTAAACAGAGGCTCAGGTTACGATATACGCTTACTTGGGAGTAAGCTCTAAAGCTCAGTGGGACTTACTTCCGAGTAAATTAAAGTGTTTTCCCTCCGTGCAGACACATTAGGTATAGTTTTAAAAATCTGAAGTGGGGAAAAAACAAAAGGACTTCATGTTATTATAGAAGAAACTGAAAAGCCTGACCTCAACCTTATTAACACTCGTTAAAACGCAATCCTTTCGAGCCCACCCAATAACCATAGAGCACTGAAAGCCAGCTCAGCGCCAACCGGATGTTAGCGCGCGCATGCGTCTGGGAAGAGCGCCCGTTCTTTCCGCTCTGCCTTTGCTTGCAATAAGGTCCCGAAGCCTGGAGGAGAGGAAACATGGCGGAACCCGAGTGAGTTTTCCCGGGAGCGAGTAGGGCCCGGAGGAATCCGCCGCCATCCACGGCGAGGGTGGGTTGCGGTGGGCTTGTGGAGTGTCGGGATGGTCAGAGGTAGAGGAGAACCACGTATGGCTACGCTGTGGCTGTTGTTCGGTGGCGGAAGAACGGGGTATTGCGAAGGCAGCTGCTTCGAAGAATTGTGTATATTTGGCATTGTTTGGGATGAGCGAAGCCCCACAACTTGAAGTGCAGTGGGGCCTGTTGGGGTGTGTGTAAAGGGGCAGCACTGAGACGGAGCTTTAGATGCCCTGCTTTGTGTTGATATTCCAGAAAAATCGTGTTGGTTTAAGCGGCATAAAAGCGAAGGTGTATTAAAGTATGGAAATACCCAATTAATTCATTTTGACAGGTTTACTATCGGCTTAAAAAGATATGTGTACAGGACAGGTGGTTCTAACATTTGTATTAAATGTTTTTGTATACTTTAGGCTTTTTCCCCCATCTGTCCACTTTTAGTAGCTTGTTAGTAAATGTGTATGATGATCTTGCTGTTTGTTTTTAGATCTAAAAGGAAAATACCATTGGTTCCAGAAAACCTGCTAAAGAAAAGAAAAGCCTATCAGGCAATCAAAGCTACCCAGGCAAAGCAGGCTTTGCTAGATAAGAGAAAGGTATGGAGGACATAATGTGGGGCAAGGCATTTTACGCTGTTTTGCATGTTCATTCAGTAATCCTGGCTCTGAAGTTCCGATCTCTGCCTTTCGCAAACTGGGGCTTAAATTTGGAACAGCCTTTTGTTTACTATCTCTGTCAGATGTTATTCCTTGCAGGCACTTTTTAAAAAGCTTGTATAAATCAAATTATTTATTTAGGATATTTTCCTCTGTCCCTTTTTTTGTATTTTATTTATTTTATTTGAATGATGCTCTGCCTTTTTCCTAAAGTAGTGTCAGATGTTATCCTCGCAGCCACTTTTTAAAAAACTTGTATAAATCATCTTGATGCTATATTCATTTATTTAGGATATTTTCCTCTGTCCCTTTTTTTGTATTTTATTTATTTTATTTGAATGATGCTCTGCCTTTTTCCCAGTGGAGACCTAAAGCAGCTTACACTGTTGTCCACACCTCCACGTCATCCTCACAACAGGTAGGTTTGGCTGAGAGTGTGACAGGACAACAGTTACCCAGCAAGCTTCCATGGCAGAGTGAGGATTCTTGATAGTAAAGCAGAACAGATTGGGTGGCAGGAAGGTGATTTAAACCAGTTTTCCATTATTACTTTGATACTTTCTAAACAAAAATGTGTACTAATTTGTTGCTTTAACTGTAAAAATGTACAGAATAAAGATTTTATGGAAACTCATTAAATTTGTGGGGAATTCTTTAATATTCAGCTTAATATTTTTAGAAAACTTCATCCTGGTGATCTCAAAGAGGGTGTGTTGCTCGACCTACAGTCATATTTTTTTTAAATTTATTTTTATTTATCTATTCAATTTATACCCCACCCTCCCCACCGAAGCAGGCTCAAACAAATGCTGGTTGGCATCAGAGCTAGAAAATACTTCTTTCTGTATTCCTTTCTGTTCTAGTGTACCCTGGTTTTTTTTGTCATATAGCTTATCTGTTGTGCCTCACCCCATACCTACAGGAATAAGTAATCTCAGCTAGAAGCAAGTGTCAGTAGTAGTTACTGAGAAGATAGTGAATAAAAGATCATCTGAATAGTTCAGTGGAATTCATTAAAATCTGTCTATCACACACATATTTTCCCAGCTTGAATTACAGTGCTACATTTATTTAATGTGATATAAAGGAACCCTTGACTTTTCGGTCTGAGTGTTCAGGATGTAGCATTATAAAGAGATTGATGTGTTTGACTAAACATTTTCAAGGAATGTTTGAATTTGCTAATTTAGAAAACAAAATGCCATTTTATCTAGTGGCCTAGCTTTTATCTGCAATCCCCCTGCCCCATTTGTAGTCAGTTCACACAGTGTTATATAAATTGTAAGCACCTTGGGCTGAGATTGTGTCACTTCTGAATTCTGTATATCACATCTTGCTTTACTTGTGCTATGCACATGTTTAGTATTAGCATCATTTAAAGCTTTTCAAGTTCAAACATTGTAATTATCTAATGTGCACTAGTATACTAAAATAAAGCTTCAGCTTCTTTTAAAATGTTTTGATTTTAGCATCGCGGAGGAAAACAGATAAAATTCAAACGCCTTGAAGCATTTGTGCGTGACTCTCATCGGAAACGCAGAGATGATGTCCGCCTGCAGCGCATGGAACACAGACCTGGACTGATGGTACTGCCTGAGGGACACAAGCTGGCATTTGCTGTACGGATTGCTAAGTAAGGAGCTGCTCATTATCAGCTGCTCATTATCACCAATCTGCTGAATTTTCCTTCTGGCTTTTATCCCTCATGGTTGCCTCTGATTTTTGCTGGCTATATGGAAAATAGGAAGACTTGAATTGATCAGTTTTTTGGCAATATGCATTGGTGGTAATGATACCACCAATGGAAGAGCTAAAGACTTCATTGAATGGGATAAAAATAGATGCCTACCCTTTAAAAAGTTGGAGATAGTATACTGAGGTTACATATACTGTTTGTACTTTCCAGTCAATAGGTTGGTTCTGAAAGGAACCCCTTTAGCATGAAGCAGAGCAATTAAGCTGTAGTATACAGGATCATATCTCCAAGGTAGAGGATTTGATAACTGATGTTTGTTTTTTTCCTTTGATTCAGAATTAAAGGGGTGAGTCCACAAGTTCTGCGTGTCATACAGAGACTGCGGTTGAGAAAGATTTACAGTGGCACATTTGTCAAGCTGTCACCAGCATCACTGAAAATGCTGCGGATTGTGGAGCCTTATGTGGCCTGGGGGTTAGTATGCCTTTGATTTGGAGTGAGCTGTGGTAGAGTTGTGAAGTTGCATGAAGACATACAAAGGAATGAGTCAGGGAAACATTGTTAGTTTGAAGAGCACTACTTATATATATTTTTACATCTTATTAGTGAGCTTCAGAAAAATGAGTATATGTCTCTGTGTTGTTGTTGCCCTTGAAAGTGTTAGGACCACACAGAGTCTTAAGTTTGCAACTTGGTGGGTAGTGGTATAGATATTGTCTGCTGTGAACTGCGGTAGTTCAAAGTGTAATCCTATATATAGCTTTGCAGTATAAACTTTTCGTCTTGCTCTGGTGAAAAACCTGGACGAATCCTCCCCATTCTCCAGATTCTGTTCTTCATGTTACTTTAACATAGGTATTCTGTCTTGTACTTTGCTTGCTTGCATCTTAAGTCTGGACTAGCACATGAGAGATGGTTGTATATCACAGCATATATTAATTGATTCAGTAGGTGGCTGTTGCACCATTTATGTGGTCACTGTTCTCAGACAAAGAATGGAATTTCTGGTAGAGTGCATACACAACCACCTTTGAAGTAGGAGTTTGTTGTTGTTGTTCAGTCGCACAGTCGAGTCCGACTCTTCGCGACCCCATGGACCAGATCACGCTAGGGCCTCCTGTCTTCCGCTGTCCGCTGAAGTTTGCTCAATTTCATGCTCGTTGCATCGATGACACTGTCTAACCATCTCATCCTCTGCCGTCCCCTTCTTCTTTGACCTTCAATCTTTCCCAGCATCAAGGTCTTCTCCAGTGAATGCTCCCTTCTCATTTGGTGGCCAAAGTATTTGAGCTTCAACTTCAGGATCTGGCCTTCCAGGGAACAGTCAGGGTTGATTTCTTTTAGGATTGACTGATTTGATCTCCTTGCAGTCCAAGGGACTCTCAAGAGTCTTCTCCAGCACCATAGTTCAAAAGAATCTATTCTTCGGCGCTCGGCCTTCCTTATAGTCCAACTCTCGCAGACATACATTACTACTGGGAATACCATTGCTTTGACCATGCGGACTTTTGTTGGTAGGGTGATGTCTCTGCTTTTTATCATGCTGTTTAGGTTTGCCATCACTTTCCTCCCAAGGAACAGGTGTCTTTTAATTTCATAGCTGCAGTCACCATCTGCAGTGATCTGGAATCCCAGGAACATGAAGTCTGTCACTACTTCTATGACTTCCCCTTTTATTTGCCAAGGAGTGATGGGGCCAGATGCCATGATCTTAGTTTTTTTGATGTTGAGCTTTAAGCCCACTTTTGTGCTCTCCTCTTTTACTCTGAGCAAGAGGCTCTTTAGGTCCTCTTCACTTTCTGCCATCAGAGTGGTATTGTCTGCATATCTGAGGTTATTGATCTTTTCCCTAGCAATCTTAACTCCAGCTTGTGATCCATCCAGGCCAGCATTTCGCACGATGTACTCGGCATATAAATTAAATAAGCAAGGTGACAATATACATCCTTGTCATACTCCTTTTCCTATGCTAAACCAATCAGTTGTTCCATATCCGGTTCTAACTGTTGCTTCTTGACCCTTATACAGGTTTCTCATGAGACATGTGAGGTGGTCTGTTATTCCCATCTCTTTAAGAACCTGCCATAGTTTATTGTGATCCACACAATCAAAGGCTTTAGCATAGTCAATGAAGTAGAAGTAGGTGTTTTTCTGGTACTCTCTAGCTTTCTCCATAATCCAGCAAATGTTGGCAATTTGATCTCTAGTTCCTCTACCTCTTTGAAACCCAGCTTGTACTTCTGGCAGTTCTCTATCCACGTACTGTTGTAGCCTAGCTTGTAGGATCTTGAGCCTGACTTTGCTAGCTTGTGAAATGAGTGCAATTGTGTGATAGTTTGAACATTCCTTGACATTGCCCTTCTTTGGGATTGGAATGTAAAAATAAAGTAGGAGAGGACCACTTTAAAGGGTACACATACTGTAAGTGCAAAATAGACATTTGTGATGGACTGCACTATAAAAGCTCATAAGTGCTGTATAAGCATGTAATTGACTGTGAATGGTTAATGCCTCACAGAGCCAGACAGCCTTGAGTGACAGGCTGCTCATAGGATTGGTTTGCATCAGTTGGGCAGAAAAACTTGGAAATTGACTGCTGAAGAGAACTTGGTTTGAGATTAGCCCTGACTGTGGAAGGTTTAGCTCTGACTATGGAGAGTTTAGCTCTGACTGAAAACATGCTGACTGAGGACTGGGACACTTGAGAAGGAGGAGTGGGTGGATCAGCAAAGACCCCTATTTGGGCCAGGAAAAGAGAATAGATTCCCTGCCTAGTTAGAGAAGAGATTCTTTGCCCAGTTGAAAGGGAGATAGCTCTAAAGAGTAGAGTGATCCATGGTGTGTTTAGAGAAGGAATTTGAGTACTTGGCAGTGTATTCCCTGCTTTCTGAAATCTGAAGAGTCCGCTAAACTCAAGAAAGTGAACTGGAGTGTTTAGGAAACACTGAAACCAAAGCCTCTCATCTCTAAGATTCTAAGACGTTGTGAAAAGCTTTAAACTCTCACTTACTGCAAATGTATGAACTGGAGTTTGTAATTATAATAGGTTACTTTAGAGTTCGTTATTGATTTACCTCAGACATTTCCCCCCTGATTTCACCTGACCTTTTCCCCTCTACATTGAATAAAATATTTTGTTTATTGTTGAACTTTAAAAAGCCTCTTGTGTGCCATTTTCAGAAGTTTTAAGTTAAAGAGGTGATCTTGTCTCTTCCCTCAAGTTCCTGGGCTGAGCCAGCTTCAGTATCACATATAATACTGTGACAGGGTGGGACAGCCATAAACCTTAACAAAAGAAGACAATAGATAAAGGGCTGCTCAGCCAGAAAGGAAGAAAAAAAAGGAGAGAAAATCCTGCATCTGAGTGAGGGAACATGGCAGGTTCATAAAACAGACATGGTATTAGCAAATAGTAATGCCTCTGCTGTGGCTTTTGCCTGTTTCTGTATTTTCAACTTCAGGTAATTGCTTGACATATCAGAAAGGTTTCACTGATACTGAATGGCTATTATTATTAAATCTGAACATTTGCAGAAAGTGGGAGCAGCCTCAAGAAAAATCACAGAATGAAACTTGGCCTCTTTCCTTAATTCTCTGCAGTTTGCAGAGGACTCTGGCTTGTAGATCCCTGCCACTGTAATACATTGATCTGTAAGTTTCCCTTTCCTAATAATTAACTTTCCCCTTTGCCCAGTAATTGTCTTCCCATTTTGCATAGTGGAGTACAGTGTCACTGGAAAAGCTGCAGACTTATGCCATGAGATGGTCCAGTATTTATTTATTTATTGGCACTGCAGACACATAAAAGTTTGTGGGAAAGTTAAGACAAAGGGAAAGAAGGTAGTTATCTAGAAAGAAGAAAATGTGAGCTTCAGAAATATTTGCTGTCTAGTTCAATCAGCCTGTGTAGATAATTACTATTAGTACTTCTCCCATGGAGAAAAGCCTGTACTGAAGATGGGAAATCAGCACTTGAAAACCTGGCAGGTAACTGCATGAGTAATTCCAGTGTTGTGGCTCTAAGTAAGTTGCCATTTCTTGAGATTCTTGCAGTGTGTGTTCTCGCAACAGCAGAATCACCAGTTTTGTATTTATTCAGATACCCCAACCTGAAATCTATTCGAGAGCTGATCCTGAAAAGAGGCCATGCCAAAGTCGACAACAAGAAGCTTGCTCTTACAGACAATGTTTTGATTGAAAAGCATTTAGGTAAGTGGGCAATTGGTTACATGGGTTGAAAGACACTAACTTTGGGGCAGCTAGTCCGTGACAGTGTGTGTCTGTGTAAAGTGCCATCAGGCTGCAGCCAACTCATGGCAATCCCAGCAAGGGGCTTTGAAGGCAAGTGAAAAGCAGCGGTGGTTTGCTATTCCTTCCTCTGCAGAGTCTTCCTTGGTATTTCCCTTCAAGTACTGACCCTCTTTAGCTACAAGATCAGACGACACTGGGCTAGATCATGCTGCCTTCCCTCCCTCATGGCAATGTAGCAGAGTTGTAATGGCATATGGTTATGTGGCCAATGATACAATGTATTGACATTTGAGCTTCTAATTTTTTTAAAATTTCTTTTTAGGAAATTATGGTATCATTTGTCTGGAAGATCTTATACATGAAATTTACTCAGCTGGGAATAATTTTCACGAAATCAGTAAATTTTTGTGGCCGTTCCACTTATCAGTGGCTCGTCATGCTGCTCGTAATAAAATGGGGTTCCGCAAGGAAATTGGTGATCCTGGATTTAGAGGCGATGGGATCAACCAGCTCATACGGCATTTGAACTAGACTCAGGTGAGTGCTGTGGTGCCATCTTTCTGTGCATTTTTTGTGATTTCCTGTACTACATTTCTTTTTGCAACATTTTCTTGTATCTTATGAACTAGTTTTATACAGTATTTTATTAACATTATGTGAGATAAAGGTTTCCTATAACAATCCAAAGGGTCCTGCTTCCATGATGAATTCCTTCTGAATGACAATTGAAGCACCTAACAAGGAGTACTGAAGAATGAAAATGATAGAAATCAGTGTCATCAAGCTAAATCCTAGGATTTAGAGCATGAAGAGAAGTAATTGTTTAGCATAAAGTTCATACAGAAGATTCAGTCCTGGCCATTGAAAGTAACTTGGATAGCAAGGCTGGGAAAAACCTCTGAGACACTGGAGAGTGTCTGCTTCTAGACAGAGTAAAACTGATCTGGAGAGATCAGTAACTCTGCTTTTCATACCCAATGTTGCTCAAGTTTTTTTTATAGACTTAGATATCTGTGAAAATGCAGCTAGAATGAAGGTGTTCTATACAGTGGGATATAATTGTATAAATATAAATGACTTGCATGTAGTGACATACTACAGACGGAAGTGAAGAAAACACTTTTGATGTTAGACCTTTAATTATGACTTTGAACATCACAGGCATTCTTGGTGTGGTGAAAGCTAAGCAGTTGGCAACACAAAAGCTCTATTAAAGCCAAACAGTATATATAGGATTCTACAGTGCAGGTCTTTAGGATCCCACATTCAGTTGGAGACCATCACTGATACTGTACAGAGAAGATCAAAATGCCTAGTCATGAGGTAAATCATTACTAGAGCTTGTGTCTCTTCCCTCCTTCAGTCACAAGATAGTGATTGTCTATGAGAGGCTGTTTCAGTTGCAAGAAAAGTATTTCATAACATTTCTTGCAGTGCAATTAATTATCTTTGCCTTTAAAATCTATTAATATAATCTGCTACCAGTTTTTTCAAGTGAGTTCTTTCCCAAGGTGTTGGACTTGACTCTGGTGGTACTTAATAAAAAATCCCTTGTGCGTATTTTTTTGTATTTCAGAAACTTTTTTTATAAACACTAGCCAACGTTCTGGAAGATACGTACTCCATGATGTACATCTGTTCTTCAAAGATTCCAGGGACTGTGCTATGTTCCATCTGAAACGATGAGAACATAGGTGAAAGAGCAACTAGACAATTAAATTGGAAAATATCCCAGCTGTGACTTAAAAGTTGTCCTTTGCATTACATGGAATGTAGGCTACTGAACAAAAGAGCTCAGAAAAGAGGATCTTCAGTTGCAACACCTCTCTCCTTATTGATATGTACCTGTGAAGACCACGTGGAAGCTTTGTAACCCAAATACTAGTTTTGGGGAAGGTTTTCAGAATTTACTTTTCCACCACAGTTGTGGGAATACTTGGAATCTTAAGTTAAGATTGTTCCTTGAAATAATCAAGGAAGCTCACAGTTGATGTGCTCTGTAATAAGGAGCTTAATAAAATTTTGATAAAGTCTGCAATATAACAAGTGTTTTTCTCCCCCCTTGCACCCTTGAGTTCTCTCTTTTCTCCCAGGGGGCGGTTGGCTTTGCCTTCTACTTTAGACTCTTTGGTGCTCTCATTTTCTTAAAGTAGTAGGCAGGGTGAGTTCAGTTCTTTAACTACTTTGGTGTGCAGAGACTCTTAAAATTTAAAAGTTTTGTTAATGTTTGGATGTCTTACAAACGTGGGAACTTGATTTAGGAAAGCCATTTAATTTATGCTTTCACATATAATAAATCTATGCATTGTGTACTTTTGAGCTGTTGGTAAAAGAGCAAGGGCAATGGAATGTGCTTCTGAGAGAACATAGAATGAAGCTATTTATAACTCAGGGATAGGTGCTGGTGGGAAAGGGAAATTATTTCACCTTGAGACGAGGCATAGTGGAGTATAAATATTTTTAATAAATAAAAGTAGACTTTGATAAATGATGCAATCCAATGTGGAAACAGCATAAATCAAAGCCATGCAAATTTTATTATTGTGTAGTTAAACTTAATTCATATGTATGACTATGCAATTCAGCATGTGACACTACAACAGGTACACTGTTTTATTGGGTGTTGACTATACTCTGTATTGGTTCCCATTCCTTCCTGAGTTCATGGACAAACTGTTATAGAATAGTTTCAGTTCATTTTAGCTCTGATTGTACAATGTTCTTAGCATTATCTCTCTTCACAAAATTTATACAGCATGTTTTTCATTCTATTAATAATTTTCTGTTGTGGCAGCTTATCACTCTTTAAGTTGAGATGGAAAACTTACATTCAGCAATTAATGTTTGCTTGAGCTCAATACTGAAGCTCCGAGAATAATTATATCAAGTAGAAATACAATTAGATGACTGAGTATTCAAAACAAAATCCAGAAATAGGCAGCATGTGCAGAAAGACAGCCATCTGGAGGAAAAAGCAAGGACTGCAACACAGGGAAGATTTTAGTGGACTTATGCCTGCCTACCTCAGCTGTAGAAAAAAATGCTGTTAACCTCTTCATCTGTAATTTTGGAAAGCAAATATGAATTGAGAATACACACACATATAAAATATACAGTGGCTCTTATGGATAGGGAAAAGCTGGATACTTTTGGAACCCTTTGCATTCTTTATAGGTGTTCATCAACTGGTAGTCTGCAAATTTGGCTGCCCAGTCATTAGGTCCAAAACAGATCCCTGGGGAATTTCACTTGATTCCCACCCACCCCTCCTACCTTTCCTTCCCGTTTAAACAGTTACTAGTCTAGGAGGGTCTATACTCTTATCCTATACCAAGTTTATTTAGAGGTTTTTGCTGAATAACTTAGTAAAACTATTTTTGAAGTCTAGCTACATAATATTTATATCCCACAGACTTAGATTTATTTAAAAATAAAAATGAAGGGGGGGGCATAAAAGGAAAAAACAGCACCTCGCACCAAGAATATTTAAAAAGGCAGAATATAAAAATCTCTGAAACCAGCCAAGTTCATCATGGGTATTCATCTAGAAAGAACAATGGTACAATCAGTAGGAAATAATCATGACTGAAATCAAAGTGTAAGAAAATAAGTAAGTTTTAAGCAGATGCCGAAAGTTCAGCTAATGTTCCAGTGGACAGGTAGATTGTTCCTGTTGGAATAAGCAGTATCTGGTGCACAAAGAAGAGATGGGAAGACAGACAGGATAGTGAGGCCAACACCTTCTCTACTGCTAAGTGTCATTCCTTCTCCAGATTGCTGCTCTTAGTGTAATATCCTGCTTCTTGGAAGTTCCAGGCTCAGTGTCACTCTCAGCTAGTGATGAAGGTAGGACCCTATCTCTTGTCCCTTTACTATCAAGCATATCAGTTCCTGATAAAAGCTTTGTCCACATTTTAATCAGGTAGTGTACCTCTGCTGCATTAATTATTCTGCCAACAGTTTCAAGACGGGTGCCACAATGGAGAAGTGCCTGTCTCATTACTTGCCCACCTCGCTTCAGACAACACTGGTGGGCACAGTAGGGCCTCTGATGTCCTTTATCATGCTTGTTTATGCAGGTGATATTTTGGATAAGAGTCAGTATTCCTTTGAGACCCAGTGCAAGACTTAGAGGACTGAAAAGATCTGGGCTACAGTCCTCAAGTGGTAACCTTCGACCAGTCATTTTCTCAGCCTAATCTATCCCATAAGACCCAGCGTAAGGGAGCAGTGCAGAATTGTGCGTGTGACCTTTAGTTTACTGAATGAAAGTCACCATTAAAATGTGATAGAGCAGATATCCTGCTCCCAGACCCTTTTAGCAGCACCTGGAATCAGGCCTAGAAACAAATCACCATGAACTTGCAAGACACTTCCCCCTATAAATGATCCGGATCAGCCATTTAACTAGTGCACCTCTCCTCATGCTTGTTGACCATTTCAGAGAATTTGAAAAAGACTGGCAATGTAGTATGTTCTTTTGGAGAAGCCAGGATGAATAATAGCCATTAGGTGAACTAGTCTCTTATTCCCCACCTTAATAATCACCTCCCATCCTTTTTTTAAAAAAGTGGTGCTAACTTGGCTACTTTTAGAACAGTCTGAAGGCCTGTGATGCAGTTTTACTGCTAAAGCTACACAGGGCCTCCTGAACAGTATAATGTAAAGGCCACTCAGTTCTTTGGAGGAAGAATAGGGTTTTGATATGACAGACATCCCAGTACCAGTCATGCATTTTATAAGAAGTAGATTCTGTTCAGCTATCTTATCTGGATGCATAGTATCTTTTCCTCACACCCCAATGCCTTCCAAGTCTTCAGGATTCTCCAAACGGAAACAGGCCTCAAGCATTTTTTGTCTCTCCTCCCCCCACCTAACATTCAGACTCCTTGAGAACTCAAAGCTTTTACACTGTTTTGTCATTTCATCTTAGATGTTATTACATGGACTATGTTTCTAGATGTTTCTTTGGGCCAACACAGGTACCTGGAATTTTTCTTTGTCGAGGCTAGTATTCCTTGATCAGTGATCTATCAGCACTAACTGCTAGCTGTAAAAATGCTTCCTTGGCTGTATTTGGAATAACTGTAATTAGGCCTGTTCCTTCTGATTCCTTTAATAATTCCCTTTTGTATGCTGCCCAGAGACTCACCTTTGCCCAGGCCTGATCTTTATTAGGAGTTAAAGAAGCTTTAACATCCAACATGGAAACTTGGCATCCAAAATGGAGTCAGTGATGTAAGACACTAAGAATTTCTCCCATAGCTTCTCAGACAGAGCACCCTGACACTGCTAACTGCCATACTCCCAAATTTCAGCAAGTGTCTTGAAACTGAAGTTCTAAGACTGAAAATACTGTCTCTGCAGAATTTACTCAACATCCTGTGCTTAAGTGGCAATTTGTACCAATCTTTTACATCTGCAGGAGAACCTAAGTTACACTTGCACTGCAGGGAGTGGTGGAGGGAGGGAAGGAGTGATGAAAAGGTACATGTATTACTTTTTCTACCTCAAGCAATAGCACTGCTTTAGATAAGAGCAGAATGAGTACCAGTGCAGGCTGTCATTCCTATAATTATTATTTGCTAAGCTATTTGCTAGGTTATTCTGACCTGGACAGGCCAGGCTAGCCTGACCTCATAAACTAAGCAGAATTGGCCCTTGCTAGCAGATGGATGAGAGATCTCCAAGAAATACCAAGGTCTTGATGTGGATGCAGGCAACGGCAAACCACCTTTGAATGTCTCTTGCCTTGAGAAACCTATGGGGTTCATATCAGCTGTCACTTGACAGCACTTTCCACCCCCACCAGGCTGATGTACAGGAATCAGTTTAACACAACAGGGTTCTAACAGTGACTAGAGACCATTTTTTATGAAACATTTAAAATTAGATTGCAAACATTGACTGAATGAGCCATTATCTGGGAGGTCATTAGGCTCCTTGTTTCCTCTTCTTGGTGCTGGAAGGGGCAGCAGTGGGAGGGCTTCTAGTGTCCTGGCCCCACTGCTGGACCTCCTGATAGCACGTGGTATTTTGGCCACTGTGTGACAGAGTGTTGGACTAGATGGGCCATTGGCCTGATTCAACATTGGCTTCTCTTATGTTCTTATGTTCTACTAAGAACTCACTGCACAGTTACTTAATTTATATACCCTCTGTTTCTCCACAATAGGGACCCAAAACAGCTCACACGATTCTCTTTTGCTCCATTTTATCCCCACAGCAATACTGTGAGGTAGGTGAGGCTGAGTGTGCATGATTGGCATGGCCCAAGGTCTCCCAGCAAGCTTCCATGGCAGAATGGGGATCATGTGAACCAGGGTCTCTCAGATCCTATCCCAGCACTCTAACCGCTAAACAATAATGCCTTTACACAAGCTAGTCTCTCAGCTTGCATCTGCAGTATAGGAAGAGTACTGGTGGTCGTTTCTATGATATTGTTTTCGTTGGTGAGTCACCTCACGCCAGTTTCTGGGGGGCAGAGATTCCCTAAATCGGCTGAAAAAAAATCAGAGCATTGAAAACACTATTCCAGTGCTAAGCATTATCTACCTCTTAACTTTCTAACATCTAGCTTACCATCTAAGAGTAGCAAGAATTTACCCCCCCAACAAGACATATTCTTCCCTTAACGTTTGATATTGTTGCTAAATAGCTGCTGTGTTTCATTACTTATGACATACAGGACAAGCAGACGTGTTGATTAGAAGTACAAGAAACAGTCCCTGTACATCACCAGTTAAGAGAAAGATGATTTGAAAACTCTCTAGTATTCATAATTTTAAAAGCTTTATTCTACAAAAGGATGCAAACATTAAAAAAAGAAATTTGACACCTACAATAAAGCATTCCTGTTCAAAAGGAAGAGAAAACCCCCAGGCTGTTTAGTATACAGAGTAGACACGCTAATTCCTGTAACTTTCCCCCCTCAAATTATGCAACTTCTATATTGTGCAAATACCACAATGAGAGAAAAACACAGACCCCAGGATTGTTAGCCTATACATCCACACAGTATTTCTCCACAAATGTGGTTCAAGGTAAAAATCCAGCTCTTTTCCTGTGTTTGTTCTTAAGGAATTTCTTTGTTGCCATTACTTAAACCAGGCTGAAGAGAAAGGTGTTTTCATTATCAAATCTGGAACTATTAAGCATGCACTGGGAAAATAGTTCCAAGGAAAAAGTCTCTGTGGTGTGAGCAGCAAGACCCCAGTTACCAAATGTAGATATGTACAAAGTGCATTTTTGCTTTTGACATTATTCCAACTGGACTACAATAGATTCCCCAGGATCTGTTCAGAATATGATTACAACTGGTTATGACAGTTTACAGAAAGACAACTTATATACAATGGAGACATCTGTCCAGTCAAGGAAAGGAATCCTTTTTGTAGGCCACCATACTGCTGACCTTGTGTATAGTAGTTGTGAAGGAACGAAGACGGACTTCTTCTGAATTAGCAATGAACTGTGGACCGGACTCCTCCCATTTTTCCGGAACTTCCAAGTCTTTGTCTGTGTAAACTAGTAAATCAAATGCGCCTGTAGGGAAAATGAACTATTCTACTATTACTGTGTTTTGATGATTAGTATAAGCAAGTTGTACTGGCTTTTGCTACAAGTGTGTAAAATGTGAAATTATGGAGAACTCTATTCAGATTGATCCCTTGGAGACTGCCATTTTTCCTTCTTTCCAGAAGCCTAGAGAGTAACTTCATACTAGCTCTACTCAGCACCACCTAATAACCAAATGTGCAGCATATTCTAAAGATGCAGATAACTGGTCTTATGAGTCACCCTGAGCCTGCACACTGGGAGGGTGGGGTATAAATTGAAATAATAAATAATAAATAAATAATGGCCAAAGCATGTTTTATCCCTCCTCCGTTTTGTTTTTTAGTATCCCATCTGATGAAGCTTCCATACTGTTTTATTCTACCTTTGCAGGACATAATAAAAAGTTATGTAACTTGCTTCTAGACTTTTCTGTGGACTAACGTGGCTATCTGGAATGTCACCCCTTCTAAATTTTTTAGAATTAGAATTTTTACCATTTATGTAGTTCAAAGCATGTACATAATCTTGACTAACTTGAAATTTGGATTTCATTTTTTCCCCAATGTGCATTTACTTGCTTTGGACGTTATTGGTATTTTGTAACAAAATATAAATATTTAAATAAGTATGTCAGAGTTCAGTAACCCCCTTTCATCCCATGTTTTAAACTGTAATCCAACTGTTCACAGGAATTCAGTGGCAGCACTGGCATATTGTTGTCAGCCCACCTGCCAAACAGTTTGAGATTCTCCCTGAAGCTTCTGGAATGTGCTTGGATTTATCCTTCCAAAATAACATGGTGTCACTTTCAGACTTGGCTACCTCACTGTTTACCTCTGTGCTGATAAGCTATGAATGAGTTAAATTGTAGTGCCTCCAATACAGACCAATGATTTACTTTTTTGCAGAAGTCTTTGTTGAGAGACTTCTTTAAAGCAGTTAGCTTATAAGTACTAGTATGTGAAAAAGACACAAAGCTGCAAACCTATTTTTCTTGCTTTATAGCCATGAACAAGCCCCCAAAAGCATTTGGTATGTCAGTAGCATGAAATGAGAAAATACTTACAAGTAGTTTCTAACAGTGGAAGAAATGTCACTGTAGCTGTTATTTGTCTGATAACAGATTTAATTTCATCCTGAATAGCCTTCTGAGATTTCTCTCTTGGTGCACTAAAATAACAATACAAAGTTGTCAATAAAGTTTGACAAGATAAATGGATTTTTTTCTTATCTCTGCATTACTTTATTGCATGTGATGAAGTGCTCTTAGGTTTATGAAAGCTCATGATGCAACACATTAATCTTCAAGCTGCCATGTGACTTCTTGCTTTTCGTACAGCTGACTAATAGGACCAAAGTTCTGGTATGAGCTTCCTTTCATGGGGTGTTGTCTTAACAGAATATGTGCCGGATGTTAATCATTGTGCGTGCCAGCATTCCTACACTAAGATGAGCTTTTCAAAGTTGGAAAAGCAGTTGTGTGTTTGTGTGGGTGAGCAGATATGCGAAATATGCAATTCATAATGTTAAAGAACTTTCGAAGACACATGACCCCAACTTTCTGTATGAGGCTCAGTGCTACAAGCTAAACTATCTTTGCTGTACATACTGTATACACAGAACTTTCCCGAATTTCAGTGTTCACTGTGAAGAACTACATTATGGACTAAAGTAGGGGTCCCCAGTGTGGTGCCTACAGTTGCCAAGGCACCCCCCCCCACACACACACACCCCTTTCCTGGTGACTGCCAAGCGTTTTTAGAAAGCCATGATCACTAGGTAGGGCTCCAGCCCAGTAGGGCATCTGACTGGCCATTGGATATCTGATTGCAGTGCAAATTAAAATAATGTTTCAGTGGCAGCTGTCACCACAGTGTTGGTTTTATTCTCTCTCTCCTCTTTCCCAGTGTGTTTGTTTAAAACAACTCTTGTCCCCTGCACTTGGGCTTCCCTTGTGTGGGTGTGTGTTCCTTCTGTGGCGGCCATTTTGTGGTTGCATCACCACCCTTTCTAGTATTCCAAAGGTGCCCACTGGCTCAAGTAGGGACCACTGAACTATAGGCATGCAGCCAAACTTTGGCTAGCAAATCCCAACGGACAAGCACTACTATATATGTCAGGTGCCTAGTTGGTGGCTTCTGGAGGATCTCTTTTGGATTGTAACCTCTTATACATCATGATTATTGGAGAGGGTGTTGCTATTAATTCCAGCATTTGTTGAACTGAGTGATGGAACCCAAGGAGCAGAATCTTCTCAATAAATGTATCTTATAAAATGTCACCCCTAAGATGTCCAACAAATTACTGTTCTGCATGTTGAGGGCATTTAGGGTATGAGGTTTATTGTGTCATGCTTCTTTAATCTGTTCCACTTTATGATGGCAACACTGACTTGTTTAAACTGGTGAGAAAATGTTTTTTATACATTTTTGTCATCCCCCAGGGCTGTTGTGCATGTGGTAGATTATAAAACCCAAAATAAATAAATACAAACAAATACATTTAAGGCCCAAACCAGACAATACTTGTAAAGTGAAGGTGTTATGCAGCAATTTCTGTTTTTCAGCATTCAGCTTGAGATATCAGGGAAGGGGGATCTGAAGAAAAAGCCAGATAAATGCCCACATTTCCCCTTTGTTTCAATCAACAATTGCAATCACACTTACTTTTCATCCCTTGCAGCTTTGTCACATTCAATGTCAAACTGCCACCTTTCAAGAACTTCACTGGTTTCCTTACTGGAGATCACCACAACTAGTCGCTGAACTGAGCACTCAGCAAGCCATTCTGAGAAGGAAAGGAAAAATAGTTTTCTGAAAGTCACAAGCCAGGATTTTAAGAACATTTCTACCATCTAACAATTGTTCCTTTGAATCAGCACTTCCATATGTGGTCAGGACCTGTATTATAGCAGTAAAAGTTTCATGCCTGAGCATGTGTCCCATAAATGTAGTTATGAATAGGAAGAAATTGTTGCATCCATCTCATACAAATTTTGGGCACAATTTTCTTTCTCAAGGGAAACTATGGGCAATTTAAATACACTTTCATACCCACCATATGGCAATAAATATGTTAGGCACCAAGAGCCATAAAAATAATTCCAAGGTCTGGAATTAACTCATGAAGCACCTGTTCTCCATTACTGATATACAAATTGTCTAAGAATGGCAAACTGAATTACAGAATTGCAAAATGAATGGCAAATGGCAAACTGAATTACAGAATTTATAAATGAAATGCCATAGCTGAGGCTAGAACCCACCGATTAACCATAATTTAAATCAAAGTACCTTTTAGCTGTCCTACTACATTGTTCAGATAGTTTTTAAGTTCAGAGTCTGCAGTTACAAGCATAGTCAGTCCATATTTCTGGACATGTGTAAAGGTTTCAGCTGGATAGATCCCGCGTTGGTATAAGATACTGTTGATGCCATAAGCTGAAATAAAGAAAAATATTATGAGGAATTTGTTCACATGTTACAGTATATAAATACTAGTACTCAGTTCTACATTCCCTTTCTATTCTATTAATTGCCTGTTAGCTTTGCGGCATTACGAAAATGGTGGTTCTTAGGTTTCAGGCCCTAAACAGCTTGAGGCTGGGGTACTTGAAGGACTGCCTGTTCCTGTCACTATCCAGCCTCACAAGGTAAGACCCTCCCTTCCCAAGTCCTGCTCTCTGTGCTCCCCCTGCAGAAATGTGGCAGGTGGCAACTGGAGACAGGGCCTTTTCAGTGGCAGAACCTCATCTTTGAAATTTCCTCCCCCATGAAGCTTGCCCAGCACCTTCTTTACTACCTTGAGCCTTCTTCAGGCAAAAACATTGCTCTGTACCCCCAGGCTTTCAAGTGAAGGCTTCCATCTTTTTAAGCTGCTGCTTTTATGGCCTGCTTCTAATCTGAGGGCAGCTTTTTGATTATTATTTTATGCTCCTGAATATTGTTTTTAACATTCCTAGCAGACTCTTCGTTTTATGCTCATTTTAATGTGGATGAGTCTTATGGTTATTGCTTATGATTTTATTCTTGTGATCCATGGAGAGGCAGCATGTAAATTTAATGTAAATTTAAACAAACAAGTCAGTTATTTCTAGTTACAAGTACAGCATGATCTTGTTTTCTTGGAGCAAAATCTGTGGCAAACTAGTCCACAGAGTGGCCCAGGCAGCAAGGGCCAGGCAGCGCTACAATCCATACCATCACAGAATTAGAAATATTCTGTAGCAACCACTTCCTTGTAAACACACTATAATTACAGGCATGATCTGTGCAGTAATGCATTATTATTTCACTTTTAACCCATCCTTCTAAGGATAGTATATACCGCTCCACTGCCCTGTTTTATTTTCACAACCATGCAGTCAAACAGCTTGGTCTGAAAGTCAGTGACTGGGCCCAGGTCACCCAGTGAATTTCACGCATGAATAGTGATTTGAATCCACGCATCCACACTGCCCACCTGTCATGCTATCTGCTACACCACAGTAATAGTTTATGTCAGAATCTCAATCTAGAGGCACAACAGCAGCAGGAGTCTTCTGTATTAAATATGGCAGCCACACAAATGCACCAGTAAATCAAAGGGAATAACTTATTTCAGAACATAACAGATCTCTTCAAAATGTCACAGCCTCTCTCATTTTTGACACATTGACCCAGTTTGTTGCAGATGTTTCTTAGAGATATGAGACATCTTACTGTACATCCCAAATATAACACTCCCTTCTTATATAATGATTTAACCCAGGACCTGGCACTGAAAACATCTATAGGCGATGCAATCACACTGTTGAGTAAGGGACCAGTAGACAGACCATCCTTAAATGTAAAGCAAGTATTTCTGTTCTCTCTTATGACCTCACTCAGATAAGATCCTATAAGAGTTTGTAAAGCAAGATCCCCAGGGGGAAAAAAAAACCCAGGGCTGAGGCCTGGTTCACACAAGGATGAAAGGAAGGATCTGGGGGGGGGGGGATGCAGGTCCCCAGTTCAACTCCTGTCATCTCAACATGATATGATCAAGCAGTAGGTGATGAGAAAGACACCAGAGACCCTAGAAAGCCACTGCCAATCAGAGTAGACAATACTGACTTTAACAGACTAATGTCTGACTCCAGATAAAGTAGCTTCATACACTCATGATAGGACCTTTGCCCTGCGGTGACAATTTCCTGGGTGTACTGAGCTTTCCCCCATACTTAAAAGCTGGAATCCACCATCTGTAGCTAGAAATGGCATCCTCCATTCTATACTCTCAAGCTCAACAGAGATAGTCTTTTTGAAGAGAGAAACTGTTAGGGAAGCTTGACTCAGGCACATCACACGCTCCCCATCCCCAGGCAAAAATATCTGAAATGCATTCCGGGACCAGAAGAAAATGGTTCATCTAGCTCAGTACTTTTGCTTCCCGACAGGGATCACGAAAATCGGCCTGGGGAAAAGTGTGGCTGCGCACTCTGACTCAAGAAAGCTTATCCTTGAACACGTTTTGTTCGTCTTTAAGGGGTCACCGGTGCCCTCCCGTTTTATTTGGTTGCTAGCTAGCAGCAAGGCTACCCGTCTGGGGTTATCATCATGGCTAAACACCAGGTATCCTGCCTCTGAACAAGCAGGCCTCCCTTCCTGAGCCAGCAGTTCCAAAAGGGGTCTCCACGTGAGGAACCGACGTATTAGTAACCGTGAGAGCGAAGGAGACTCCTTGGAACGGAATAGCTTCTCTGTGCACGCTCAGAGGCCGTTTCTCTTCTCGTTATTACGGGGCAGGGCAACAAACAGAATCGCGCAAAGACTTGATGCCCGGGGCCCCTCGGCTGTTCGCCCCGTTAAGCCCCCGTCTCGGACGCCGCCTCCTCGCAGATCTCATGGCACACGACCACAGCCGCCTTCCCACTCGCCCCCTCAGAGGAAATGGATTCCTATTCCCCACCTTCCCCCTCCCCTTCTCCGCTACTCACAGAAAAACTCAGCGACAATCTCGGCGCTGCCCCGCAAAGTGATACCCTGCTCCCGGCTCTGCTGCTTCGCCATCGGGACCGAGAGAGAGAGGCCGAGCGGGGCTCCCCTTTAAAAGAAAAGAAGGCAAGTAGCCCGGGGGGGGGGTACTTTTCTAGGCTCCCCGGCTCTTTTTTTTTTTTAAAGCAGACTAGAGGCGTTCCCGCCACCCGATTCAAAACCTGACTCCGCCTCCTCCACGCTCGCGTAAGATAACGTGACGCGCAACATGACGGTAGTTTCCAGAGCGCAGGCGCACAACGGGAAAGCGGCGCAAGCGGTTGCTCCGTCAGTGTACATCAGGCTGAGAATTCCCCCGTTCGCCGACTTTCTCTTTATTGCGCATGCGTGAAATCGATCGGCTTTTTGGCGGGGGGGTGAGCGTCTGTTAGTGATGGTTGTTGGGCAAACAGGTAGCGTTCCGGGTATTACTCCATTAGTTCGAAGTACATTGGCTACAAGAAAACGGCACCGGTGCTTGCTTGTTTGTTTTATTAATTTAAGGCTGGGGTGGGTGGGGCAGGGGATCATTCAGGTCCTGGGTTTTTTTATTCCTCGTAAATCTTTATATTAAGTTCATCATAATCCTTGTTAAAGTAGTTCCATTAAACAAAGTGACTAGTGGGCAGCCGCGGCAGCGCTCAGTGGCTTGGTTGGATTTAAAGCACTTTGTTAGTGTGCTGAACATACTTTACAATAGTGTAGAAGAGCAAAGTTTGAGTCCAGGGGCACCTTTAAGACCAATAAAGTTGGGTATAAGCATTTATGTGCACACACTTTTTCAGATACATTGAAACAGAAGTCATTAACCATTGCATGTGGGGAGGGTCTTGCCAGGAAGGGCTAATTAGTCAAGCTGCATAAGTAGCTGAGCAATAAATACAGCTAGGATTGGAATAACACATATAGTAGGACATGTAAATAGCAGCAAGTTGGCATACAGATAATAAAAGGAGTTAACAGAACATGGAGGATGCGATTTAGAGCAGCTCCGCTACATCTCACTCTCCTCCCAGCTTAATCGCTGTTTAAAATCACTCATTTAAGTGCAAAAAAGGAATGGGAAGATCAGGAATAAAAAAGAAAACATCTACACCACCTTGTAAGTCAGTTTCTACTTACTTTCCGAAGGACAGAGCTGCAAAAAATCACCGACTTTCTGTTTCCAAAATGGCGGCCGCAGCAGCTACTGGTAGCTCAGAAAGCGACCCTCTGTGTAAAAAAGACTTATAGAACCTCCAAGAAGACCTTCAAAAATATTTTAAGACCTCCATGAAAGAATTACTCCAACCTATGCAGTCCAAGTTGGATGAACTTTCAGAAGGCTTAGGCAATGCATTTAAAGTGGCAGAGTCTGCACTGGAACTTGCAGAAGCAGTACAAATGGATCTGAAAGTGCTGCAAAAAGCTGAGAAAACAAAGCAATTGAAATTGCTTTCTCTGGAAGGTCAATTAAAACAATTCAACCTGAAGCTACCTGGAATGGAGGAGGGCGTGGAAGGTACTGAAGAGCTGGCTGTATTTATTTCTTCGTGGATGGCTAAAACACTTAACCTTGAAGAAGGCTCTATGCCAGCAATTGCTAAAGCTTACAGGCTGGGTCCAAAAGCAGCAGCTCATCAAAATCGTCCCAGAGACATCTTGGTTCAATTTGTTTATGCCAGAACTAGAGACAGTATTTTAAGGAAGGCAAGGCAAACACAATCCCTCACTTTGAATGGGAAGAAGATCATGGTTTTGCTTGACCTCCCGGCAGAGATCCTTGAAAAGAGTCGTCTTCTGAAAAGCATTTCTACTAAACTCTTTAATACACGTTTTCGCTGGAGCCCAGCCTCAAATATTGCAGTTTACAAAGAAGGAACACTATACCAAGCTTCAGACTTAAAATCAGGAATGGCACTTCTGAAATCATTAAACATAAAACTCACCCAAGAAGAGGAAGAAGAAATCAGAGAGCACCCATCCTTTGAGAATGACTCAACACAAGTAACCTGAATATCTTTTGGAGACTATGTGTTTAGTTTGGTATCTATGCAAGGTTCAGAACATGAGAATTGTAGTTTCCAATATATAGTTAGTAAGGTATTTTTATGGTTTTATGGCTTTAACTAAAGATTGGAAAGGTTATTTAAAAATAAAATAATAATTATCTGTTCTAAAAAAAGAGAAAAATAGGGTACATGACAATTGGAATAGGTATCAAGTACAGAAGTTATATATTTGGAGCTGGTTTAATGATTGTATTGAATTTTTATTTTATTTTTAAAAAAATAGAATTTAATGTTGAAAAAGAAAAAAGGGAATATATAACAACAACTTAAATGATGGTTATTCAACCTCTATGAGAAAAGCTGGGGGTGGAAGGGGGAGGAAACTTCCTTTGAATTACTATATAGAGTAAGAATTTAATGATTAACAGTCTGGGAGTACATAGTTGTCTCTCTATTTTCTGCTTCTGTGGCAGAACTTCTGTTAATTTTGCCTCTAGGAGGGGCTTTGTTGTGTTAGATTCATATTTTGATGAACTTAGAGCTGCGGCCTAGGTTCCAATTTTTATTAATTATTATAAGAGTTAACTTGTTTGGAATTTTATATTTTTGGTAACAATGAATATTTATAAGGTACTAACTTGGAACTATAAAGGTTTAAACAACCCCATTAAACTAAGAAGACTCTCAAATGTAATTCATAAAGAAAGACCTCATATTGTTTGTCTCCAGGAAACTCACTATAAAACTAAAGTTAAAAATGTTTTAAAATCTTCCCTTTTCCAGCAATCTTACCAATCACCAGGCAACTCTAAAGCAAGAGGAGTGGCAATTCTAATAGCGAACAATTTTCCTTTTCAGTGGGAAGAAACTAAGATGGATCCAAAGGGCAGGTTTATTTTTGTTAAAGGTAAACTGGAAGGTAAACCTATTACTATTGTCTCTTTATATGCCCTGAATATAGAACAGTTGGAATATATCAATACAACATTGGAATTGTTATCCACCTTTCAATCAGGTGAAGTTATAATAGCGTGTGACCTGAATGTTGTAGCTGATATTTCCATGGATAAAACTCATAAAACAACTCTCCCTAAAAAGAAACTAAAACAATCAACTGGGCTATTGGAAATACTAGATAGACATGGACTCAGAGATATGTGGAGAACTTTGAATCCAGGGGTGAAAGAATTTACATATTATTCCATAGTTCATGACATTTATACAAGAATTGATTTCCTTTTAGTTTCAAAATCTATTGGATAATATACAAACAGCAGATATAGGAAATTGCATCATTTCAGACCATTCCTGGGTAACTTGCACTTTATTAAACACAGTTCAAAATTACAGAGAACCCAATTGGACTCTAAACAAATTATTGTTACAAAAAGAAAATATAGTAGAAATATTATCTAAAGAGATAAAGGAATACTTTAAGTTAAATGCTAATGGAGAAACTTCACAGGACATAGTTTGGGATGCTTTTAAAGCAGTTTTGCGAGGTAGATTTATTTCTCTAGCAGCATCCTATAAAAAGAAATAAATAAATTAGTAGTAGAATTAAGAGAAAACATTTCCAAATTGGAAAAACAACATATGAAATATGGGGGGAAAAAGGTTTTGAGAAGATTAAATATAGAACGGAAAAAATTAGATACATTAGAAATTTCTAAAGTGCAAAAGAATCTATTATATTTGAAACAAAAATTTATCACCAAAAGTCAAAGATCATTTAAATGGCTTAAACATAGAGTTATGCAAAAACAAACTAGAACTCAAATTTATTCTTTAAAATCACCCCAGGGAAAAGAGGCATTTGTATCTAAAGATATTATAAAAATTTTCTTTGAGTTCTATAAAAAACTTTATAAAACAGAAAGTCCAGCATCATCCGACATCCAAAATTATCTCAATAGTATAGGTTACAATGTAAAAATATCAGAGGATCATTTGAACTATTTAGATAAACTAATTTCATCACAGGAAGTATCGGAGGCTATAGCTGGAATAAAAAATAATAAAGCACCCGGAAGAGATGGTTTCCCTATTGAGTTTTATAAAAAATGTAAGCCATTAATTTTAGAACAACTCACCCTTACCTGTAACCACATATTAACGTCTGGTAATATGCCCACTACGTGGAAGGAAGCCAAAATAATTGTCATACCTAAAGAAGGGAAAGATATAACACGTCCAGAATCATATAGACCCATCTCAATTTTAAATCATGATTTTAAAAATTTTTCTTCTGTAATGGCCCAATGTCTAAATAAAGTTATGCCACAATATATCCATTTAGATCAGGCAGGTTTTATTCCGGGACGTACTCTTTCAGACCCCATAAGAAGAACTCTAAACTTAATCTACTTTTGTAAACAACAAAAAATCAGTTCGGCCATTTTGGCTTTGGACGCTGAGAAAGCGTTTGACAAGTTAGAAATTAATTATTTAAAAACTGTACTTTCACATATAGGTTTTGGTCCTAATTTTTTAAGAACCATTGATACCCTTTATTCCTCACCTACAGCCCAATTAAATATTAATGGATATTATTCTGAAATTTTACAGATTTCTAGGGGCACTCGTCAGGGTTGCCCCATTTCACCGATTCTTTTTGCAATTTCTCTAGAACCACTGGCTTTTGCTATTAGGAACAACCCGGCCATTCAGGGAATACGGATTCATTCAGATATACATAAAATTAGTCTTTTTGCAGATGACACGGTGATTTATTTTAGTAACCCAGTGTCATCTTTAGAACACATAGAGGATGTCTTGCATAAATTTCATGCTATATCTGGCTTTACAATAAATTATTCAAAAACTGAATTGTACCCCATGTATCTCACAGAAATGGAAAAAAGAGTTATTGCAGATAAATTTCCCTTTAGGTGGGTAACAAAATCATGGAGACACCTGGGAATAAACATTCCCTTGAATTTGAATGAGTTGTTTGATTATAATTATAAACCCGTAGTGAAATCGATTAGTACAACCTTAAACATGTGGTCAAAACAAAATTTAAATTTGATAGAAAAAATAGAATTATTAAAAACTATGATTTTTCCGAAATTCCTTTTTTTATTTCAAAATCTTCCAATAAAAGTGGACGGTCAAACCATTCATAATTGGCAGAAGTTGTTATCTAAGTTTATATGGAACAATAAAAAACCTCGTATACATTTTATGTTATTGACTCGACCACTAAAAGAAGGTGTCCAAGGTCTGCCCAATTTAAAGCTTTATTATGAGGCCTCACAACTTAAACAAGTAATGTTATATTCATCCCCAGACTTACAAAAGACATGGATACAGATTGAAAAATCATATGTTTATCCAAAATTGTTACATGAACTTATGTGGGTTCCACCTAGTGGAAGGCCTAAATCACTGTTAAATAATCCTTTCTTAAGGAACTCATTGGACATATGGGACAAACACAGGGAAACTTTGGCGCCAGGTATCTCACCGGTTGCAGCGTTTTTGGGCCAGAAATGGTTTCCTCCAGGGGAAGATGGATTAGCTTATAAAGCTTGGAGGCAGGCAGGTAAATTTAGGATAAAGGATCTGTGTTATGAAGGCAAAAAGTGGTCAGTGGAACAACTACAATTGAAACATAATTTAAAAATTACTTGGTTTCAAGCTCAACAACTATCTCACATGTTGACAAGTAATGATATAGTAGAACGATCAAATCGCCCTTTAACTTGGTTTGAACAGGTATTAGAGAAGGGGAGTCAGGGACAAAAAGGGTCCATTTCAAAATTATACAAATCATTAGCATATAAGTATTGGTCTCAAATCTCGTTACAACAGAAAGCTTGGCATAAAGACTGTGAAATATCTTTAACATCAGAACAATGGGCAAACATTTGGTCTTCCAACTTATATGTGACTAAATCTCTTGATTTAAGACTTCAGAACTACAAGCTCTTTTCTAGATGGTATATAACACCTCTCAAATTGTTTTATTCAGAAGCTAAGAAAGATCCTAAGTGTTGGAAGGGTTGCGAGCAAACCGGCACGTTTTTCCACTGCTGGTGGTCCTGCCCTAAGGTCCAAGAATACTGGTCAGTCATTATTGCAAAAATTGAAGAAATACTAGCCATACAACTTCCTAAAACTCCGGAGGGAATTTTGCTTAATCTTTGGGAGAGGTCATTATTATCACATAAAAACAGAGAGCTTGTGGCACTGATGTTGATAGCGGCAAAGACAATACTGGCACAATTTTGGAAAACAGAAAAACTGCCTTCTGTTAGACAATGGTTTTTAAAGATGTGGGATATCATTGCAATGGACAAATTATCTTCACAAATTATGACAGCTGAGAACCCTACACGTAAAGACAGTTTTTTTAAAAAATGGTTTGTATTTTTTGAGTATATAAATAATACTAAAGGCAAAGTTGGTACCTTACCTGAAAAATATGTTGATTTTGTATTTTATTAACTTGGCGGTCTTTTGTTAGATTAGAGCTAGAGTTGGTTAGTTAGTTTAACTTTGGCAATGTTTGTAAGTTTTGCAGAGTTTGAATGGTTGGATATGTTATTTATTTTCTTTTTCAAAATTTTAAAAAATAAAGTTATATAAAAAAAGGAGTTAACAGATGTGAGAACTGAATGGCATTAACATGTTGTTACCACCAATGGCCTGCCTCATTGTTTGGGGAAATTAGCTATGCAGCAGGGGAGATGGGGGTACAGGGGTTGCACACCAATTGTATACCAAGGTCTGGTCCAGTAGGAAGACTCCAGATTTGAAGAGTAAAGTAAATAGTTTTTATTGAAGAATTTCCCTAATTACAAGCACACCAAGCATTCAGCAATTCAGAACTGAGAAAGCAGAGGTGATGATAGTGAATAGAGGGGTCAGTTATGGGGTAATACAACCTGTCCAGATGTGAGAGGTCCCTGAAGAAGAGATTATGGGCCAAACCAAAGTTTGGGGTGAAGGGCCAGGTGGCAACGGGCAGATACACAATCTGAAGCTATGTGTTATGGAGGATATAGACATTGGAAAACAATGCAGACCAATGGGAGGCCTTGAGGGGCTTGTCCCCAGTGAAGACAAAAGATTACCTGGACCAATGATGAGTCCCGGGGGCAAGACCTAGGTGTGACCAATGAGGTCTCAGTGGGGTCTGGATTCATGCTAGCTATGATGGGATTAGCCAGGTGCAGGGTGACTGTACAGGAGCTGGTTGAATGGTTTTGATGATCATTAATGGTTCTGCCAAGGTAGATTGAATAAGTTCCAAAGTTTATACAAAAGGTGGGAGATGGGTCTCTGATTAGCATCAGGAAGGTTAAACATTTGTATGTATGATTGGTTTATCTTGGTATCTTGAGGGATGGAGCAGGAAAGACAGTTTGTGAAGACAAAGGATTTTCACATAGACATAGGGTGCACACAAAAGGGCTGCGTGAAGTTCTTGAGACAGAAGGGCTATTTGCCAGGTGGCCACTGAATAGCTTACTGGAAATGCAGATACTTTACCTGGTGGAACCCATTGTTTCATATGCATGCTTTCTGGGTGGGGGGAGGACTCGAGGTTTGCTTTGAGGGCTGCATTGTTGCCACCTGAAAATACCCTTTTCCAGAACTGTGGCTAGCTCTGTGTTTCAGGCCAGGAGTGCCTTCCTTGGCCTGAGTTTGTGGGTGTCTGGCTCAGGTTAGAAACTGGGGTGCCCCTGCTGTTGGGTTACCCTAGAGTAAGACAGTGACACTGGGCTACAAGGTGTAGTACAAAAGAGCAAGAGTCTAGTAGCACCTTAAAGACTAACAAAATATGTGGCAGGGTATGAGCTTTCATGAGTCACTGCTTACTTCAGATAGGGGGCTGTCTGTGGGCAAGAAAAGGTTTGCCCCCCAGTACTGTCAGTATCTAGTAGAGGCTGTAAGTCATTGATGATGCGTTGAACTGTTATGAGAACTAAGTTTGAGTCCAGTGGCACCTTTAAGACCAACAAAGTTTTATTCACGGTATAAGATTTCGAATGCAAGCACACTTCCTCAGATATGGTGGAACAGACCCTCCTCAACCATTATTTATAGGGGGTGGAATGGGGGGTTTAGAGTCAAGATGCATTACTGGGAGATTATAGCTGAGACTGGGTGTAAGAAAGATATGTGAATGGTAGCAAATTAGCACACAAATAACTGAGAGATTTAGTATGTACAGTCCATCAGATTAATTGAAACAGATCTCCTCAAATATTACATAGAGGTGGTGGGGGGGTTAGTTGCCAGAAAGAGCACATTAGAGTCAGGATGCCTAAGTAAGTGAGCAATAAATACAGCTAAGATTGGAATAACACATTAGATAACACATGTAAATAGCAGTAAGTTGGTATACAGATAATAAAGGAGTTAACAACAGTACTTATGCATCTTGACTGTAAATGGCCTTTTCTGACAACAACCCCACCCTCTATACGTAATGGTTGAGGAGGTTCTTTTCCACTGTACCTGAGGAAGTGTGCTTGCACATGAAAGCCTAAACTGTGAATAAAACTTCATTGGGCTTGAAGGTGCCACTGGACTCTAACTTTGTTCCGCTGCTTCAGACCAACACGGCTACCCCACTTGAATCTGTTTTGAGTACTGTATGTGACCACTAGTGGTGTTCTGTTATTGTCTCTTTTGGACCTGCCTTGCAACAAACTTTCTCTGGGCACCATTCTAGCTTTGTTAATCAGTTTCTTCATCAGGTGGATATTTTAGTTCCAAAAATGTTTGTTGTAGATTGCTGAAGTGAGAATCTCTGTCTGTAGGATTGGAATAGATGCAGCCGTAGCATAGAGCTTGGCTGTATACAGTGCGTTGTTTGGTATGTTTAAGATGGTAGCTGAAGGCATGTGGAAACATACTGGAAAAGAGTCTTTAACTTCTGTGTTGTGGAGTCTAGTAATTTTGAAAGGTATTAGGATGCACATACTTTTAAGTATTCATCTCTTCTTGATAAAATTTTGGGATAAATCCCTGTTTTAAAACTAATCTAGCTAATGTATTGAGTATACAGACTTGAGAATATTAATCTAAAAACAAAAAGTATTTAGGAAAAAATGTAAGATGTCTGCAGATTTGATTGAAAGGTATGTTGTGAACATGAGAAAAGGAGCGTGCTCGCTACTTTTGTGAAAATTCTAAAGATTAGTAAGTTTCCTCCTAGTTAACTATTGTTTTTCTGGATATGGTGTTTTATAGCCATCTTCTGCTGTGTATTAATATTTCAATTTGGCTTTTAAACCAGCTAATAATCAGCATTTAAAAGTTAATCATTTTATGATAGGAAAATACTTTCACCTCATAAAATGTACAGAACATCAAAATGGAAAACATTTTAAATGGTGTTTTTCTTTAATAAGTAAACACACAAAAAAAGATGTAGCCATTTTTTTAGCCTTAAATTATTCTATAGGAACTGTACTTTCTGGGAAAAAACTTATTTCCTGCAGGGTAGTAATGCATAAATATGTTCTAAGACAGTAGTAGTTTTATTAGGGACTATGTAGAATATAGCAAAACTATCAGCAAGTTCTTGAGTTTCCCAGAATTCTTTATCAGGCTAAATATTCAGTTTAAAAAAAGTGTAGGGGTGGAGAAAAAGTTTTGGGACATGACCTCTAATTTGCAGGTTGTATGTCAAAAGGGAGTAGATGATGAGTTACAGACTTAATTGAATTAGGTGCTGCTGGCTAGATACAGAGGAAAAAAGTTCCAAGATGTTGCAAAGACAACTGGGATAAAGAGGCAGCCCCTTTCCCAACCCTTTCAGAATATAAAGGCCTGTAGCTAAACAGATGCCTCCTCAGCCCTCGTTAGAACACTATTAGTAAATATTGCTGTCATTTCACAGCAAAGGAATTAGGGAGAAAATGAATGACATCAGAAGCAAGGAATTTTGGCTGTAGCTTTTGACCTGAATTACCACCAGATGGCAGTGTTGTATGAGGGTTTTGCTCAATTTTTGTTACAAATGCAATTGCCTCATTTGGGTTGCTGAGTAGTGTGCTAGAATATAAAACGTGACATTTGGAAAGAATAAAGAAAAGCTATGATTTCAGGAAGGATGGTGCAGAGGGTTGCATCAGTGTTTAGTTCTCATGGCCCTTTCTTACACACCCAGTGAAATGCTGATCACCTCTTTGGGATCAGGAAGCAGTTTTCTCCAGGCCAGTTTGGCCAGGGATCCTGGAGTTTTTTTGCCATCTTCTGGGCATGGAGCAGGGGTCACTGGGGGTATGGGGGAGATTTAGTTGTGCAGGGGATTGGACTAGATGACCCTGGAGGCACCTTCGAATTCTGGGATTCCTAAATGGAAGCTATATTATGACATTTTCAGTTGTGTATTGCTAATTTATGGTATTTGCACTATAAGTAGCCTTGTGTATCTCTGGTACCTTTGAAGCATTTATTTCCAGGCAGATTGGACATGGAGATAACACACTATCCCATCCCGAGCTGATTTGCAGCAACTTCACACTCGGTCATCTTTGTGGTGCACCCAGCAGCCTGCGCACTGTCCACCTAGTGTCCCCAAATCGGCCTGCTGATGTTGGGCAAGCAGACAGCTTGGTGGGTTCCTGGCCAATTGAGGCTGGCTTGGCCTCCCAGAGTATAACCCCCCCCCACATGCCTACATCACTTCCGGGTGACATAGGAACATTGAAAGTGATATAGGCGCATCGTGGTATGTGCCCCCCGCCCCCGAAAATTTTCTGGGTCTGTGGGTGGGGTTTGACCTGTTTGCCCTATGTAGAGAACAGAAGGACATTGTTGGCATTTAATGGCATATACAATGTTAGAAGATGAGCATGTGAGATTGTGTAATGGATGTTGTTAGGTCTGGTGATTGTGTTGTCTGGGTGTATGTAAGCAGCAAAGTGGGCATCTGGGTTTATTGCAAGCCCTGGTACCAGTGTCCATGTTCAGATTAGATGTTATAGTGAAAGAACTCCCCAAACTTCTGTGTATGGTCATTTGCTATAGCAATATATCAATATAAGCACAAGGATATATATATGAAAAGGTGGACACTGCCTGGGAAGATAGTGGCAGCTCAAAGAAAGAGGTTAGGAAGTGGGGCAGGGAAGTGGTTGGATTTAGGTAGCACCTTTAAAAGTGCAGCAAACATTACAAACTCCACAAAACTTTATTTAGGTGTGTTCTTTCCTGAAATGTGGGCACAAAGATGGCCTGAAAAGGGTAAATCCAGGGGGGAAATGGCGGCCTGCAAATGATACTATGCATAAGGTGGTGGTGGGGAGAACAGATACAGTTTAGAAGCAAAGCTGTAGCAGAAACTTCATGCAGAAATAATGAAAATCTGGTCAATCAAAATAATGTAAACGGGTTTCCTTGCTCAACAGGGTAGTATAAGATTACTGACACATTTTAACTGAACTTCAAAATGACATGAAACATTTTTAATAGTTTGTTTTATTTTAGGATAAACAGCATTTATCCAACTATAACATAACTTTTTAACATAATAAACATAAAAGGAATTTGAACAACCTTATTATCACGGTATTCAACAATGACACGAAACATGATTTCAAAACTGAGCACGGTTTTTCTACTGACTGTTTTGTCGCAGGAAGAGATCAGTGACTTTGGCTGGCTGAGGGACAGCCATAGAATAGCATACAGTTAGCCTCAGATGACAGAGATGTTTAGCCTCCAGTAGTGTAATGGAGCTGTGGTGGCAGAACAGAGGTACACTTGCTCAGAAGCATCCACATAACGAACCGTTCTATTTTTTGACACACCAGAAAAATGCCAGTGCAACAACTGTGGGTGGATCAGGGTTGTTGGACTGAATGGAACTGAGGAAGCCTTTGCAGCTGAGTAGTGGAAGAGCTGGCATTTATATGGAATCACCATCATTTGGAATACCACATCCAGAATAAAGGAGACTATAACAGTAAGAAGATTTGGAAAGTACATTTGGAATAGTTTCTCCTTTTAGTATAAAAACAACCAATTAATTACACATAACTAGTTGGAATGTTAGCAAGGCAATATGCATGAATACATAAAAACAGATTTGCCAAGACAGTTTGAATGTCATTTATCTTGTAGGTCATATTTGAACATTGGAGAGCATTGCATTGAAACCAGACTGCAGTAGTGACAACTGATCACCTTCAGAGGCAGTTTATTTTGTCTAACTTGAGCTTGAACGTTTATGTTTATCTGTTTGTTTTTGATATAATGGCATCATCCATACCTCCTGATATGACACTGCCAGAGGTAAATTTAATTGAAAGCAGATGGGCTAGTAATAGGAGAAGCTGTTTGATGCTAATTGCATTTCCTCTGCTGCCTTCTTTCTTTGAACTTTAATTTGTGGATAGATTATGTGTAATATGTGTAGCAATTTGGGCACAATCCAAAAGGCAAGTTCTGCTATGTGAGCCTATAGAAATGAATAGGACATGTGCAAGAGCACAGCAGATTAATGAATATCATCCTTTTTCCCTAAAAAAAGCATGAATCCAAGGTGGCTTACAAAATGTATGTAGAAGCATACAAGGTAGCTTACATACATTATGTAAAAGCAGTTTTAAATCCACAGCCAGCTAAAAAAATAAAACCATCAACACAGCAATATAATATCCTTTCTCATCATCTATCTGTACAGCAAACTTTAACAAAAAAAGATCTTTGAAATAGCACTGTCTGCCAGTGTCTTCTAAAAGTCAGCATGATGCTCTCTTGACCTCCCCTAGCAGTCCATTACAAGAAAACTAGAGCAGTCTATTTAAAATTCTAGTTTCTGCAATAGTGATGAAATTTGGTTATGGTGAAAATGTCCATATTCACTTTTTGCAGTGACAGATTTAACTTCATCTTGGTGAATATATCTATGCTATGCAGGTCTCAGTGGAGCCTGCCCCCCTTGCAGCCAGCCTGGATGCCTCAATTGACCTGGCAGCTGTTCAGACCAGCCGATTGACAGGCTTCCTCGCCTCCCTGTAAATACAGCCCCAAGTGTTTCCAGGGCCATGGCTTTTTGAACAATGAAACAGTTGATATAAAATGATCTACAGAGTAAAGTTATTTGAATACTCCTACATAAATTTTATGAGCATTTACCCTTGTGATAAGTCATCTCACTTCTGTATGAGAAGGCCCATGAGGCCCTTAGTGGCAGTACATCATTGTCCTTTCCCTGACATACATATACCCAGGCACATGATTTTAAAAAATGCCAATGGCAGCAGCACACGACTGCTGATGCATTACAGGGAAATATAGTAAGCCCTGGAGGTCTTGTCCTTGGGTGCTGAGTAGAAGTCTCCACCAAGGCTATCTGTAGGTCATTCTCAGTCTTCTGAAACCCCAAGCATTGCTCCTGTTGATAGCAGTATGTTCCCAAGTGATGTGCTGCTGCTTGTGGTACTGAGAAAATCAGGGCCACAATCTAAGAGACAAAGGCTCAGAAGCCTTTCACTCTTACCCTTCAGTTTATGCCAAAGGGTTTTTTTTTTGTCTTATAGATTTTGTTGTATTTAAAGTGCCAAAGGTTTTGCCACTGGGAAATAGGCCTGCCTTTTCAAACGTACCTGGAAAACAGACTGTTCCATTCCTCTCCTCTTGCACTGCTTGACTTCACCTTGGGGTGGTTCTGGATTCATATACTGGCTCCTCTGAGGATCACCCACATTTTATACCTAACAGAAAGGGGAGGTAGAATCCTCAGCAAGATGGAATAGCTGATAAAGACTTCCTCCTTTCCCTCCATGCAGAAATGTGATATTTTAAAATATTTCATACTTTATTGAGATGCACAGAATAACTGGTATGGAAGCTAACAAAGTGACTTCACTATTACTGAGTTCAATTAATCAAAAGATAACATTACCAGTAATACAGCGCTCCATTGCTAATCCTGAATAATGTGCAATATCTTACGAATTTCAGCAGCAAGATAACAAACATTGATTTGGTCAGTTCTCATTTCCTTGAATCCCACTCTCTAACCCTTATCTTTTCCCCAAGAACTACAGATGTTAACTTGACTGTGCAGCATTTCTAAACTAGATCTAGTTAATCTCCATAGTTTACTTCAGTGATTCCCTACAAAAAGGATCTTTCTGCAGTATTTTCAGGAAAGTCGATACGGGCATCAGCATTTCCAGGGAGAAGGGGTGGGGGGGGAGAACATTTTTTAAAGTCAGGAGACATAACCCTTTGCATTGCAACAGCTAATGCTAGAGACATAGATGGTTTCTAATTCATGCAATATGATTGGAAAATGAGAAGCATGACATAATTTCACTAGTAAGAAAACAGGTCCTCAGTGAAGCTATCATTTAAAAATAGTATGCCATACCTTGGTCAGTAAACATTTCAGTGTTCAAATTAAAGTAAGTGTGTCTTTGGCCTATATTTGCATGATGTTAATTGTGCCTGTCACAGGGAAAATGTAACAGGAAAACATTCTTTTCTGTTCCATGGAAACTGAAGCACCTATTTTTTTTTAACTGGGCATTTATTTACACATCCCAAAGCGGTGATAGTTGTGTTAAATGCCATGTTCATTTGCATGCCTGCTGATTGTGCTTCCGCTAAGTCATTAAAGACTGCCTTTAATGTACTTTGTGGCTGTGCTTAATTATTATGTATTCATTTTTTTTAAGGTGGAACTTCTGGGAGCAGCCACAGGTGTGGGCACTTCTATACCTCTGAAATCCTTTTCTCTGGGTGCAGTGTTGAATCCAGAAGCCCAGTTGCTCTGGATTTTGAGAGTGAACTGCATATATATATAAACCTGTGGAAGGTATGGTCTTTCTTTCCTAGACTTTAATGAAGCAGTATCATGCATTAACTGTGACATTTTGTTTATCGTAGTGGACCAATGCTGATTATTCAAGAATAATTTCTATAATGATTGAAATGTAAAGGTTCTTTCTAATAGTAGTTGCATATAGGTATTGGCTTATTTTGTTTAATTTTATACTCTCTGTAAAACATATTCCAATCCTGGTTTCAACACTATTTATTGACACTTTACCCTGTTGGGAATTACTACTTTTGACTATAATAAGTAGCAGCTGATTTTCCCCAGACTTTCTCGGCCCCTTGTTGTGACCATGGAGAATGTTGCTAATAAATGCCTTCTTCAAAGTGACTTTTCCAGCTGACTCAGAGGGATTCCAGTCACTCTTTTGATGGTGTTTTAACCAAATACGTGTTGGTTAAATTAAATAAGGTTTAGCCTCCTTTTCTGGACTACATCAAGGGCCTATAAATGCAAAATGGTTGAGTCACAGAAGCCTTGCTTTGTAATTAACTATTGGCACTTTCCTTGCAAATCAAAAACAGATTAGAGTATAGAGTTCAGCATGTCAAGTCATAATGTGGACACTAATATAGTAAAAAAATTAACTCTTTTGTGCACCAAAATGAATATGAAAGCAGAATGTATTCAGATTGCTGTGAATAAGCCAACATTTGCATGTAGGAACATACTTGAAATACTGACAAGTTTCCATTTGTACTAATTACAAGGTAATGATGATTGCATAATTTTATTTTGTTGCTCTATGTTCTGTTTATTCATTGAAAAAAATAAAAATAATTCATGAAGTGTAATGAGGGTTGTGACTCCTTGCTGAGGAAACCACTGTCTTACTAGGCAACCTTTATTTATCGAACCAGATGCAAAGATATTATTGCTGGATGATTAAGAATTGTTATATGTGTTACATTGAAATATGATATAGGGAAAGGTCAGAAGTACCCCTTCAAGCGCACTTGTTTTGGATTTCATTGTACGGAAACAAAATGAGGCATAGGATTTCTGGAAGGACACCTAAACCAATTGTGCATATTTTTAAGTAACTGCTATGACCAGTGAAAAAACTCTGAAAATGGGCTGTGCCAAAAACTCCCAAATGTTATGAAAGTTATACCAATAAAAATTAACAACTGAAACTTCTATTGAAAATAATACAACACTTTAGTAAATAATAACATCAATACTAATAAATTCACAAGTTACAGGAACCAATTGCCAACTAATCCAATATGATGTAGTTAAACAATCAAGAGAAATAGCTAGAACATCCTATAAACACATACAGAGTAATTTCATGAAGACATAACAATCACAATGAGGATAAATAACATCAACAATGAGGAGTAAAGAAGCCAGTAACAGCAATACAAGGTCCCGTTTTACTTCCCTTGTTTCCTTAAATGTTCTTCCTCAGTCGCTGTTACAGAACGATAATTTTGTATTAAATGAAACCATGAGCAAATCTTTTCAAATCTCCCTCAGGAGTAGCCTGGGTGATAACCGTCTGGGATATAGAGCTTATATACTCATCAAAAAGGAACATATACTCCACAGTCAATTTGGCACAGCCTGATAACGTTCAAAGATGGAAAGTTCTCAGTTAGAGCTTCAGAGTAGGGTCTGGGAGACCCAGGTTTGAATCCCCATCTTGCTGTGGAAGCTCACTGGTTGATTTTGGAACAGTCATATACTTTATGCCTAACCTACATCACAGGATTGTTGTACAGATAAAAAGGAGGAGAGGAGAAAAGTGGTCCCCACTGTGGAGAAAAGGGTATAAATGAAGCAAATTAATAATATAGCTGAAGATGGGAGGCAAATAAAAGGTAGGTTGGTGAATAGCAGCAAATGAGAGAATGAAGCAGGGATAGGGAACAGGATATGGGGATTGCCAGGAGGAGAGAAAGAGGAAATAGTTTGGGGAGGGGGCTACAGGAAAAGCAAGGTGCCATCGCACAAGTACTTGAGGTTCCCTACGATGCAGCAACCAGGACCACACAGCCGAGCCACAGTTTTCCTTAGGGCTGCCAAGTCCCTCAGGGAGGTGGGGGTTTGCCCTCTCTAGAGGCCCCCAACCCGCTGGCCTGGATCTGACCGCCAGGGGGAAACCTGCCTCCAAAGTGCTGGAATCGGACCGACGTAGGGGATGCACCGGGCACGTCGTTGGGGGATGCTCTAGCATTCAACATTAAAACTCTGTGGTATCATAGAGCTTTAAAGCCGAACGCTAGAGTGCCCCTTGACAGTATGCCCAGCGCAATGATGTCACCTCTGGGTGACATCATTGTGCCATGTGCAAAGCTGCTGGACAAGGAGTTTCCAACCCCTGCTGGATGCCAGGTATGGACCTGGCAACCCTATTTTTCTAGGTAGAGGGCTTGGGGGGGGGAGGAAGCTTAAGACAGAAGGGCAGTTAGAGGTAGGCTGGATATTGTGTGGGAAGGAGATAGGGTTGCCAACTACAGGTTAGGAAAATCCTGGAGATTTGGGGGAAATCTGGGGAGGGTGCAGTTTGAGGAGGGGAGGGACCTCAAAAGAGTAGAATGCTGTAGACTGGACCCTCCAAAGCAGTCATTTCCTCCAGGGAAACTAGGGTTGCCAACCTCCATGGGGGGACTAGAGATCACCTGAAATTGCAACTGTTTTCCAGATGACAGAGATCAGTTCCCCTGCAGAAAATGGCTGCTTTGTAGGGTGGACTCTATGACATTCTACCCTGCTGAAGTCCCTCCTCTAACCTCACCCTCCCAAGATTCCACCCCAAATCCCAACCTGATGTGGCAACCGTAAGGGGGAATTGATAATCTGTAGTTGGGAGATGTATTGTGGTTCAAGGATATCTCCAAGCCTCACTTTCCTAGGAAAGACTAGGAAAGAGTCCCAGAACGAGAGAAGGAAAAGGAGATAGGCTGTGGGGCTTTCAGGAAAGGGAAAGAGGAAATAGTGGGGAAGGGGAAATGACTTGCCTCCCACAAGTCCTTTTGGGTTCCTACTTGTGACCTCTAATCTCAAAAGAGTTCCAAGGCAGTTACCTTTATTCGGGTCACCTATCAGATAATTACCTCCTTTGAATGCTAAACCTCTTGAGGCAAGGAATAAAGTAACATCCAACAATATTTCCGATATTTTTTTCTGGCAGCTTCTATTAATATTTGTTTTTGAATCTCCTTCCTGCCTATGCAAAAGGAATTCTGAAACTGGTATTTCTTGATATAATAGACCCAGGATGCCCTGTGTTAGAGCTCTGCCTGCTCACCAGTGATTGGTGCCTGCCCCCCGCCCCCGGGTCCATTCCTGATGTTTGGAAGGTGCCTGGGAAATGTAGGCCTCCAGGGAAACTGGCCATCAGGCCTGAGGCCTGTGTATGGTGTATGGAAAGCTGCCGTGAGGCCTACAAGGTTCTCCATAACCTCAGGTAAGGATCATGACAGCCTGCTTTAATATTGAAGGGAAACCTACAATAATGAGGACAACTGTTCTTTCCAACCTAAAGTTAACTGAAGGGGGGCAAGCTTTGATTGATCATGCTGTAGGCACAGATCCAGTTTACAAGTGGTAAGTTTCACAGTCCTCAGGATTCTGTCCACATCAGTCAGAGAGACAAGTAAGAAACTATCAGGCTTGGATAAGATGGCACCACTAACATCCTAGGCTTGTTATTTAAAACAATCGCATCCAGATCAGAGTGGATTTAAAGTGGAATTTAACTAAATAAAGTTAAATTGGTGTGCTTCCTCTTCCTTTTTAATGTGCTGTATTTTCTTGAACAGAGTTCTGATAAAGCGTGCTTGTTTCGTGAAGCCATTATGTTTTCCCCACAGCCTGACAACAGAACGCTTACAATTAATGAACTGTTTATATGCTTCTTGACAGTTGGCAACACTGCTTCCTAAAACAAAAAGTGAGAGTGAAATCCTGGCTAAGGTCTCTTATTGTTTTCAGAATATATCCAAGTAAGGCTGTGTCAGAACTGTTGCATTTTGATAATTAGATTCTATACACACACGCACGCGCACACACACACACTGTAGGAACCTGTCAGGCAACATTTTTTTAAAAAAATCTACAATTGTTGACAGAAAATGATCTATTTTAGTGCAAATTGGGGAGATAAATAAGAATATAAACATTGGAAGGAATACCAAGACATTAATCCAGTTTAAACGTAACTGTCTTTGCACACAGTCTTCTTTTACTTGTAGCTGTACTAACAAAGCCAAACTCCCTTTAGACATCAAGTTATGCTTTACAAACTAGTACTATGTAGCAATTCTTTATTGTTAACATTATTATCATTTTAAAAATTGATTCAGTTCTTTAAGGCATCTTGGCTGGTGTATTCTGTTAAAACTAGAGTTACCATATTTTGAAAAGCAGAAAAGAGGACATATTTCCAGACTGACTACTTCAAATAAGTGATCACCAATGTTCCCTCTAAGCTGTGGAGTCTTGTGAGCAAAAATTCTACTTTGTGAGCTACTGGCATTAAAGCTGTGAGCAAGTGATTTGGCTACTGCATAAATTAGTTTGCTCTGGAGCCATCTGTCCTGAGTTAAGACAAAAAAGTGTGAGCCAGAGGCTAAAAACCTGTGAGCTAGCTCATGCTAACTCAGCTTAGAGGGAACATTGGTGATCACTATGACAAATCTCATTTTAAGTACCCCTGCCATTTAAGTTCTGATAATTGCTACTTAGGAATATTCCTAATCTTCCAACCCCAAAAGAGGACATTTTCATCTTTTTTAAAAACAGAGCCCAAAAGAGAATGGACACCAAAAAAGAAGGACATCTGGTATCCCTAATAAAATGAATAACAGATAATTTACACATGTATAAAATATCAGGTTAAAAACAGAAGCTAAAATCAAAATCAAATTATTCAGGGGAGCTTTCTTACACTGGTAATTAGGGCAGTACAATAACAAAATATTTCAGGAAGTTGCTTTGGTAAAGGTGTAGGACCTGTGGACCTTACTAGTGTGTATGACTCTACTAGATAATTTGTGTATCATTTAATTGAGTCATGTTAAACTTTAGTTTCGTCTCAGCTCGATTTTCAGTTTTCTGAAACCCAAACCTTATTGCTTTTTTTTTACATCCCATCTGGTTGATTGTATTTGCCTTACATGGTGCAATACACCTGAGTTTCAGTAAGAAATGGGGACTATAAATAACGTAAATAAAAATAAAATTAGAAACATTGAGTGAGGAAAGGTCTAGATGCCAGCCTAGGCCAAAGCAATAATGCCAGATCTATTTCTTTGAAAACAAAATAGCACTGTGAAAGGGCAAAAAAAGAGTTCCAAAGATTGCAGTGCATACAGCTTCAGACTTTTAAAAAATTGTATTTATATTTCAGTTTTAACTCATCCATGTAGAGGCCTGAGACCATTTAGGCCATGTTACAGAGGAGATATACACTCATAGTTCTTTTATGTAGGTAACTTGGTGGTGTTCTTGGAAAAGAGGGGAAAATTCCAAGGTACCCCAAGGATATCACAGTTTGTTGGTAGTTAATGTGGTGGCATGGTGTGGTCCATGGGGTCGCAAAGAGTCGGACTCGACTGTGCAACTGAACAACAACAAAATACATACTATGTGATATTAAGCCTTTATTTAGTGATTGATTCAATTTCATGTAAGTAAACCTAATTTCCCTTTCTCAATCTGCTCTTGCTACTGAATACTGGAACAAATCTGAGCCTTGATGCTTGGCCATTTGAATTCTGTCTCCCTGCGGCAGTAGGTAAACTTGAAAAACGTAGCTTCCTTTTGGCACTGTGTAAGTGTTGATATATTTCATCATCTGAAAGGCTGCAAGTTTCCAGTCCTTCTTTCTCTTTAAATTCTCTCTTATGTCCTGCTAGTCAGTGAGCCCATTTCTCCCACCATCCTTTTCTTTCCATACTGAAAAGAATTCCTAAGATCTTATCATGTTTACCGTGAGTCCATTTTTTAAAAAATCTAGGTCTATCAAATCTCTTATATTCTATCAGTGTTCCCTCTAAGCTGAGTTAGTGTGAGCTCGCTCACAGTTTTTAGCCTCTGCTCACACATTTTTGTCTCAGTTCAGGAAGGATGGCTCCAGAGCAAACTCATTTATGCAGTAGCCAAACTGCTTGCTCACAACTTTAATGCCGGTAGCTCACAAAGTAGAATTTTTGCTCACAAGACTCCACAGTTTAGAAGGCGTATTGCATCCTATTGCAGCACTGCCAACCCTATGCCCCTTTCTCTGTCTCCGCATGTGTTCTAATCTTCTGATTTTTCCTAATTTATTTTAGCTTCTGAGCTCTTTGTATTGCTCCAGTTGTTTTTTAATCTCTAACATTGTCCAAATGTTTTATGATTCCTCTGTTTTTCCTGTCTCTTGACATGATTATGCCTCTCATTGTCCCATTCTGGTCCAGGGTTGCATAAAATGGGACCAACGCCAGAACATATAGCAGTAGATTCATTTGGCACCCTGTCTCAGTCCTCTTTCCAAATAAATTTGCCTCCTCCAATCCCACAATTTCAGGAGTAACAGATACCTTTGCAATCCTTTTCCATTTCTTAATGTCCCATAGAAATCCATGATTTAAATGGTCAAAAGCTTTACTTGGGTTGGTTTGTGAAATTATTTTCTTCCATACTCCTGTCTCTCCCTTGTAAAAGGTGTCTCTCGGTAATGCCAGGGAGTGGCTCATTTTCCTGGGAGAGCATTGGACTGGGATACATCCACTCACAGTCTATTCAGCCACTTCTGCCCATCTGACTTTAAATATCTTTGCTGAGATTCTGTAATTTATGTTGAGAGGAGTTGAGGCCTCCAGTTCTGGAGCTCTGGTAGTTCATCACAGTCAAGTGTACTGCAGATTTTATCTTACCACCATGCTTTTTTCCTGCATCCAAAGATCTCAAAACAAACATGGATAGCTGTGATTTCTATGAGGCAGTGTCACCTGTGTACCTTCTGTTCTTTGTTGTCCTTGGTGTGTGATGTTCAGTTTAGTGCACATAATGCTTTTTTCATCTCCCTTCTCCTGTATGAAATGCAAAAATTCAATCTCATTTGAGCACTATAGGAAGCTGATAAGCAGTATCTATGTATAATATGACTCAAAATATTTCTATGTGTACTCAAGCAAATTTGATTGATGCTAAGGAAAATGCTCATGACAGATTTGTGTGTGTGTGCGTGCAGTTCTCTGTATGAGCTGGGCACATGGAATTACCTGTTTTGCCAACACGGGCACATGGCTCAGCTTTTCCCTTTAGGAGATACTTTGGTAAAAACAGCAGCATTAAGAAAGGAGGTGTGGAACCTTGCTTCCCAGCCCTGCTATCCTGTTACATATTCAGCAGGTTTCTTCAAGTGGGGTCAACATATAGTCTACAGAAGGTAACAATGGCTGCACGAGAAGGGGAATTTGAAAAACAAACTTGCACAGTGACATTCAGTCTCTTGACTGTGGTCACTCAGTGGTGTTCAGTACTTTAATATATCTCCAAAGAAAGGTGACCTGTCTCATAATGGAGGTAGTCCATTGTTGCCATTCATGCCCTTAAGGTAATCAGTCTTGATCCCTTCAAATTGTGATCTTGGTTATTCATATGTTCTAGGGATTCCAGCTTCCAGGTGGGACCTGGAGATCTCAGAGAATTACAGGTGATCTACAATGGACAGTTCTCTTGGGGGAAATGGCAGCTTTTTACATTTATGGGAGAGAGAAGGAGATCATGCTTCAGATGTCAAAGAACCATAAAAGGAAGGGCAGCATCTCTAACACCGAAAGGGTCATTGCTAAATCGTCCGTGTAAATAAGAGCCAGTATTGTGTGGTCAAGGGTGTCAGACCAGGATCTGGGCGACCCATATTCATATCCTCACTTTGCCCTGGAAGCTTCCTGGGTCACCTGGGACTAATTGCAAACTCTCAACCCAACTTACCTCATAGGGCTGTTGTGAGGATAAAATGGAGAAAAGGACAGTGATGTAAGCTGCTTTGGATGTCTGATGGGGGAAAATGTGGGGTATAAATGAAGCAACTGAATAGTGGCATGATGACTCCAAATGAAATTTGCCAGTGCTTCTGTAACTTCTTTCCCTGCCTTTATATTATCATTGTAGGCAGAGAAATAAGCTCTTACTCTCCTATATTGTCTTTTACTGTATGGTCCTTGATTGCAAAAATACTAAGATTGCAGTGATGACAGCTGTCAGGTTTTCCTGTACAACCAGCAGATGGGCAATAAGACACCTGCACCTGGCCTTCCATCACCCAGAGGCACATGCTGCAACATTACTTGCCCTACTTAATTCACAGTAGAAGGCCATTTGCATCATGGTGCTTTCCACTCCAACCCACTTTAGTATATAAATTGCACCATATGGTAATAAGTTCCCTGTAGAAGGACTGAGAAAATATTAATGTATTCCTCCATCTGCCAGATGGAACAATCACAGGAATATGGCAGCCGTCTACAGCATCTATACAGTGAGGAAATCCAGGTTTTCTGAAGCCATCCATTATCTGTATAAATGAATTTTTAAAAGTAAGCAGTTTGCACGCAGACATGTAACACAAACGTCAAGAAAAAACAAAGGCCAATTTCCCACAAGCGTTCCTCTGCGCTCACTCTTCCCTTTGTCCTGATGGTCCATATCAATTTCACACTAAGTGCTGTGCTGCATTTTGCCCTGCAGCTTTGCGCAATTTTCCCTGCGTCTACTCAATCCTGTTTTTTGAGGATTGAGTAGACGCGGGAAAATCACATGAAGCTGCAGGGCAAAATGCGACTGCACAGCACTTTGTGTGAAATTGACACGTACCATTGGAGCAAAAGGGAAGAGCGAGCACGGAGCAGCCCTTGTAGGAAATCGGCCAAAGTAAGTTGATTGCTGAACATTGAATTTTTTTGAACAACCTAACTATGTACAGACGGTTCACTTTTGGTAGGTTCTAAGAAGTTCCTCCCCAGTAAAGTAGGTTCTCCCCAATAAAAATGTCACCAGTGACAAGCAGTTACAGGAAAACCCACAGAAATGCTTGCAGCTTGAATGAATAATTGCTGACCTGAAATTTCGATGCAATAATGCTAATTCTTGAGAAAGAATAGTTTTTTAAAATTGTGTAGCATCTAGGAAAGCTATTTTCTGTACAAGGATTTTCTCAATGGCAAACACACCTCAATAATTTTATTTTCTGCCATTGATCTTCCCACATCAAACTGGTAAGTGCTACACAGTGATAGAAGACAATATTAGCCACGTATCATACTATCATGGCTAATCTTCATTTGACAGAAATTGGTTCCATTCTGAGGATTTTTGATCACTGAAGTGTTGACCAGAGTGCATCTTCTACATGAAAGAAGGTGGACCAGGACGTCCTAAAATTCTGCTTCAGTGTTTGTCATCTCAGACTTTAAAAACAGAGCACTTACCTTCCCTATGTGAAAACCCACCACCTTCATGGCATTCTGTATCAAGTTAACACACTGGTAGAAGAAGTTGTCATTTCCCACAAAGGGAAAGGCAAAGCTGCTGTTTTTTAAAATTAACATGAACATTGTTCTGTTTTTCTTCCCATTTAGGCTTTGTGCTGCCTGATAATATGGCCATTTATTTATTTATTTGAAGACTGATCCCCCCCCCCAACCTCTTCCTACTTCAGTATGCATGTGTAGGACATTGTGAAGTGGGTGGCTCTCCATGTATAAGCACAACTTGCAGGTGGTAATGCACCTGCCCATTAGTCAAACGCTTTCCCTGTCCGTTGGCCTGGTTCTGGTGGATGGGTGGTGTCAGGACTGAAACCACCCTACAGGGATGTTGTTCCAAGTCCCAACACCTGGAACCCTGAGCAACCTCCCCAAAACCTGGCGAAGCTGCCAAACCACTTTACCATTAGTTGTAAGGTAACTCCTATTCACACAATAACCAAATGAGGTATAATTTGAAGATGTTTTATTTCTAAAAGTTAAAAGGAAGCAAAATAATTAAAATTCTAATACATTATTAGGTGAAAGAGCAGCAAAAATAACAAAATGATTGAACTACATAACACACATGATACGTGCATTGAAGAAGTAAACTTTCTGTGACCAATCTGATAATAGGGAACAGAAAAATAATCAAAACTATGACACAATACACTAATACAGCATCCCAGCTTATGCATCATGTATAGCCATCAGATAGAAGAAGAGGAGGAGGAGGAGGAGGAGATTGGATTTATACCCTGCCCTTCACTACCCAAAGGAGTCACAAAGTGGTTTACAAACTCCTTTCCCTTCTCCTCCCCACAACAGACACCCTGTGAGGTAGGTGGGACTGAGAGAGCTCTTTCCAGAACTTGTCTTTTTCAAGAACAGCTGTGCCAGAGCTATGGCTTGCCCAGGGTCATCCAGCAGGTGCAAGTGTAGGAGTGGGGAATCAAACTGGGTTCTCACAGATTAGTCCGCACACTTAACCACTACACCAAACTGGCTAGATAGGCAAAGGGACACTAAACCTCTCCACTCAGTTGTTGGCTTTGGTCTACAGCATCAGATGACACACTTCAAACAATGAAAGCCTTCCCCCCCTTAGGAATTTTCCAGAAAACACTCATACTTCTTCTTACCCTCCCCCATCCTTTTACCGCAGCTGGGCCTGGTTCTCAAAAATGACTCCTAATTAACATGTTCTACTGCCCAGCCTTTGGAGAGATAAAGACATATGATTCCCAAGCCAGGAGCATCTGCTTAGCCTGACTGGGCCTTCTACTACCCACATTAATGCCTTGGTGTAATAAGGGTACAATCATATCACAGGTGGGCTTAGCAGCAAATACAGATGAGGGCTGGAACTCTCCTTAATGCTCCTCTGTGAGGGCCCACTTTGGACTGAAGGAGCTGGTATTCATGATGACTCCTCAACAATTATGTCAGGCTGAATTGTGCCGAACGCCTGTTAAAGCACCAGCCTGGGTACAGGTTTGTGTGTGATTGTACCCTGGTGTGGGAACTGGACAGGGTCAGGATGCCCCATGTGTATGAGGTAAGGACTACTATTCCTTGGAGATCCTCAGCTGGAGAAATGAGACTGAGGCAATGAAGTACCGGTTTGATGCTTTTTATGGCAAAAGAGCCACCCCAAATAACAGCTCCATGAGATCAGTTCAGGCTGTCCTGTGCCATCTGCTGAAGGGGCAGAATGTGAGCATCCTGGCTTATGAACCCACCAGAGCAGATGATGAGGAATGCTTCAGTGGATAAGTGGAAGTACTCTGTTTCCATGTCCTACCTGAAAATCTACCCAGAGAAGGTTTTTATTTCCTCCAGCCCTCTCTTTATGACTCGCCAGTCTGGGAGGATCACAACCATCACATCCTGGTGCCTGGCCTGACACAAAAGGAGATCACCACCTTTTAAGACTTTGAAAGCCTCTTCCTGCCTGTCACTTGTAACAGGACAGTGGTGCCAGTACAGCTGAATCAGTGCTCAAGCCGCAGCCATGCTGTGCTGCTGGTATGGGTAAGCCAGACCCAGGACTGGTGCCTGTATGCGCACCAACCTGCCTCATCAATTTAGCTTCTTTGGAAGACAACTGGCAGACAAGTAACAAAGGCTTGTGTCTGAAAGAGAGTGGAGCCATCAACACTTTGCTCTTTGTGCTCAGCAAGGTGGTGGATGCTCTCAAGTATGGGTCGCCTTGAGTACCTTACAGAGATTCCTGGGTGGCACCGTTCGCAGTGTGATCATTATAAGCATAGCCCCCAAGAAGAAATATTACTTTGACACTGTCACAAGCCTCAACTTTGCCGTCAAGTTCAAACAAGTAGTGAATAAGCCCTTCACACAGGAAACCCTGCCAGATATTGCAGCGGCCAGCAAACTTTATACAGGCTCCAGTGAAGCAGGTGCTGAGGCTGAGGAATTCTGCCTTGAGAAGCAACACCAAACTGAGTTGGAGGAGAAACTGTTCCTTGATATCTCTGAAGAATCTTGTGCTAGCTGTGGCCCAAAGGCTGTTGTGCTTAGACACCCTGGAAAAAAGAGCACAAGAGGGCTGGGCATCATGGGCTGCCCTTCCTCAATACCCCATGCGTGGAGCGGCCAGACCTTGTGAAGCAGCTGGAAGAGACACAGCAAGAACCAAAGATTCTCCAAGAGAGACAGCTGGAGATGGAGGCCAAAGCTGTTCAGAATGAAGAACATGTGCCTGCCCCACATTTGCCCCTACCCTCTGCCATTCTGGTTAGGGCTGAATGTATTCCCACACAGTCCTCAGATTGGGAAGGAGAGTGGGTTCTGCTACTCAGATCTTCTTCCTTCCTAGGACTGGCTCACTTTGACCCTCTCTCTCTTTCTCACTGGTGCTGCCATAGCACAAAGCTCCTTTTTAAATATCCCTGAATCCACACATCCCAGATCCTGCTCAGTTCCTCCCCCACCTAAGGGGATTAAAGGTGGAGGACTAGATGCCACCTCCACCAAGCCCAGCTATCACCTTTCCTCTCCCTTACGGATCAGCCCTGGGGCCTGAGTAGTGGTTCTCCCCCATTTCCTCTTTGGCTCATCTGTGCCTATCCCTGTTGAGCAGCCTGTCCTCCAGGGACTGATGGCAGGCAGGCTGGGTAGCTCTCCCACTTTCCTGGTCCAGCTGCTGCCTCCTGCCTTGCTTGTATGGTCCTTAGCAGGCCATGGCCAGATGATGACGTTGCCAGTGGCCTTACCAAGGTGTTCCTGATCCTGCTTGCTGTGGCTGCTACTTCCTGTTTCCCCAGGGGTGACACAGCGCTAGCCAACCAGTTGGCTCTCAAATCCAGGGCTGTCACTGCCAGCCCCTCCCGGTAAGTGTTGTTCTGGGTTTCAGGTGGTGTTTCTCACCTGGAGGGAGCCAGGCCGATTCTGGGTGAGGCCTCAGCCCCAGATGGGGGTGGGGGAATTGGGAAAGGTTATTTTCTTTTCTTTAAAAAGATTGCTTCCTAACAACGAATATCTATAGTTAATGAAAATGATCCTGCCAAAAATTAAAGGGTTTTCAAGCTAAGGAGAACTAAGTAACTTTTTGATGCCTATCCCTTAACTGTACAACTGCAGTCAATTTATGTAACTTTATGATTTGCCAAACTAGCAATCTACTGCTTCACAGTCTGACTTTACTTTTCCACCTTTGGTTATGATCACTCATGCACAATGGTCTTATGCTTTTATCTGGAACAAAATCTGCTATTAAACCTGCAGTAACACTTTCTTCTCCTTTGGACGTCTAATACCAGTGATACAATAGATTTTTTCTTTTGTTCTTGACCAGAATTGTTCTGCAAGTTTACATGATCAGCATATATGCTTACAATCCACATACTTTTCTTCACATCTCCAAAAAATGTTCATCTTATTAGATCTTGTATGTAAACTGTAAGATACGATGATGTGTTTGTGATGACTGTGGGACCTACAGGTGTTCATAGAACTAATTCATTTTGTGTAGTTAAATAGATGCTTACAGAGGGAAGAACGGGAAGGCAATATCAGTTGACATCATCCTGAAGAGGCTCATTTCATTTTATCTGGCAAAGGATCTGTGAAGTGGAAATATTCTTTATTCCCCTGTTCCTTAGCAGAGATGGAAATGTCAGTCTAGGCTAATAAAGTGTTGTGCTGGTATGACTTCTAGATTGTGTCCCATCCTGTCTTTTTCATGCCGAAGTCACTAATTTGAAGATTACCTCATCAAATGGGAGATTTCACTACATCCTCTGTATTCCACATGGCCCTTCGTATCAGGTGTGCTTGTTCTTGATTGTGTCCTTGCTTCCTGATATTCAGTAGAAGTGCCATTTCTTTCTTTCAATTACACCTTATAATTCATCTGCTTCTGTCACATCTAGCTTCCAATTGCTTTTTATTTGAAGTCATAACTTAACCTCCAATGGCTTACCTCTGAGTCTGTTTCCTCGTAAAACTCTTATTCTTGGACTCCTTTCATGTGTTTGCTTCCAACCCCATTGCTAACAAATAAATTAGTTGAATGTTGACCTTTGCCAGGCTTCCTCTTTGATTTATGGAACTTCAGTCTTCCTATCCCCATGAGTAAACTTTTCTTTTTTTATATGTCCTTTAATCGTATTTAAATATTCTTATTAGATTTTGGCTGAAGAACCATGTTTTCCCTAATGGAGGGGAATGAGTCTGGAGTGTTGTGCTTCTTTTTCACTTACTTGTCTTCTCCAAATCGAGGAGTTTCTCATCACAAGGGTATTAGGAATGATTAGCAAAAGAACATCTGTTCAGTGATTGGTACAGAACTGCTTTGTTTCCATGCATCTGGCTCACCTCTGTCTACATAAGATTATTCCCAAAGAAATTGTCTTTATTGTTTTCATCAACTTTTAGTAAAAATGGAATTTGAACAAAAATGAAACTTTGCTAACCTACAGTATTACAGTTGGCATGCAGGATAGCCTCTTTCCTTTTGGAAGTAAATAGTATCATATAGCAATAATAATGGTAGTAAATGATTCAGGTAAATTGTATTATGTAAAAGTTTAGAGCAAGGACATCAAACTCATTTGTTATGAGGGCTGGATCTGATACAAGTGTAACTCAGTTGGGCCATAACACAGATCAAAATGCAAAAAAGCCCTAATTGTTATTGATACTAATTAAATTGTTATTAATTAGTATTACTAACTTGATTTTATGCCAGGTACCATAGATATAAGGCACAGCAATAAATCACTTGACTGATTAAAATATTTTTTTGTATTTTTTATATGTGCATGTGTGTGCACCTGGAAGTCATGGCAACCTCTTTTGACTGACCCCTACCGGGGGCCTGGAGGATATTCAGAGAGGTGGCTGAATAAAGCCTGCCCCCACCTCTCGCCTCTAGGTATATCAAGGAGGTCTCCCATCCAAGAAGTTGCCAGAGTTGGTCCTACTTAACTTCTGAGATCTGACGAGATCAGGCTTGCCTGGGCTATCCAGGTCAGGGCAATTAAAATATTTTTTTTAACTGAAAAGAAATGTTTGTGCTAAGAAGTAGTACTCTTATGGTGTTTTATTTACTACTGCTGGTACCTCTTTGTTTGGATTGCTGCATAAAAATTTGGAGCAAATGTTTGTGCTGTAGCAACCTTAAGTTCTGTATTTGGCTGCATCAGTTTGCTGAGCTTTCTTTCTTTAAAGAGACTTCTTAATTTTTTTTTGGAGAATGTAGTTTTCACTTGTTCGTGCTCATAACTGAAAAGAGCTGTTCACAAACTTAAATTGTCCCAAACATAGACAGATTTTTTAAAGCAAAACATTTCCACCAGGGATTACTTTGTCCTAGATACTAACAAAATGTACTTAAATACCAGCATCAGCAAGCTTATCCTTTAGAAGCGCATCACACAACAGATATCTGAACCTCCTCTGGAACCTTGTGAAATTAGCAGAAAATAGATTACATAACTTTCCAAACCCTCTGTCAAGACTTCTGAAGTCATGAAATCTCTCTCTGAATTTATTTTTCAGCCCCGAAATTTCCCTGCTATAATCGTCTGTGATAATGTGAAAACTAGATTCAGCTATATTTTGTAAACATTTGAAGGTGGGAAAGTGTGCCAAATTCCTTTTACAAAGTTTATTTATTTATTAAAATATTTATATTCCACCTTGCCTTTGGGCTCAAGGCTACTTACAAGTTCAATTTAAAACATAAAAAATAACATAAAACCCCAACTAACACCAGTTCCTATTTAAAAAATACCTGCAGTCTTTAGGAAAATTGCAGTTCCCCCAGCTGAAACTCAAAAGGCTTGATAGGCTGGGTGGTCCTCTTACTTGCTAAGACCCCTTTCATACGGCAACCTTACCCCACTATTTCTTCATTCATTGCTGCTTTGTCATTCTGTGTGGAGAACATTAATTTGCAACGGAATATGAGCTGCTAGCTCCCTTTATTCTCTTCTGCTTTCATCATGTGGAAATCACAGATGTGATGCTTGAATGCTCCACTTGCTGATGCAGTAAAATAGTGCTTTTGGTTATGTCCTGTCAGCTAAAAAATGTTATTTAAAAATACCTTTAAAAACATGTCTGTCCCATGCTGTACCTCACAAATGCACTTGTGTGCTATCTGTTACAGATGAGGGCACCTCCACAGCACATCTGTAAATGTGCAACAGAACAGGCCATGGAAGAAGATCCAAAGCATGTCTGCCAGGAAAGGGGAACAGCCTCTAATGAGCAGTTAGTGACTTTAATCCAGGAGCTGGAGGACAAAATGATTTCTGAATGGGAAAACAGAATCAGAAAAGCATGGTTTCACTTACCTATAGCTGATGTTCATCAAGCAGTGGGCTGTGCAGTCACACATGGGAGCTGTGCGTGCACAGGCCAACCACAGAGAGCAAAAAGTGTAAAAATCTTCAGCCACGAGACTCTCCTCTTCTCCTCCAACTGATCTTCCCACCCTTTTCAGTGGCTATGGGCAGGGGGGTAGAGTGACTTTCCTTATTTCCTTGAGCCGCTGCCAGATGTCAAAAATAAGAATGAGTCAAGACATCACAGCGGAGCGGGAAACGATGGATGTGTGACTGCCCAGCCTCCACTTGATGAACATCAGTTATAGGTTAAGTGCATAGGTTTACATTGTCGTGATGGCTGTACAGTCCCACATGGAAGAATAGCAAGATGACGCACTTGATGGAGGTGGGAATTGATATCCTCAATTGAACAAGGAGGGTCTGGCATAAAATTTTCCTGTAACAAACTTTTGAACCACTTCTAGTCTAAGCTGGTTTAGTTTGTTTTTGTTTTTTTAATCCCCCCAAAGGGGTTTTTTATTGCATTTTCTAAACTACAGAAAAAGGGAGGGGTACTAACAAAACAAACTACAAGGAGAGGGAGATAGAAAAGAGAATTCCAAACGTGGTGATTTTAGATAGTGCTTACAAATATGGCATTGACAGATAGATACTTTCAGTTGTTAACCTCGAAGGTGACATTTGAGTACATCGCTTGTGAAGCTCTAAGCTCCTACAGACTGTTTGGAGTATACTTTGCAACATGCTAACATATCTTTTGTACAATCAGACAATCTCATCATCTCATTGCAATAAATTCCGCTTATTACTTTCTGCCGCCCTAGCTGTTAAAAGAAAAAAGAAACATCCGGGTCAGGCTTAAACATGATTCTCTTCAAAGAAAGAAACCTCTCCAGTTATCCTCTCATTAAAAGGGAGAAAGAAAAAAAAAACAAGACAAGAAGATAGACGAACTGGAACACCGCTTTTCCCTCTTCCTTTTATGGAATTAACCTAAATTAATAAAAACCTTCTAAAATTAATTTAACCATTCATTATCAATTTCTGTAAAAACCCTTTCCCTTGACTTTTCCCATCATACCCCCTTAGCCAGCAATCTCATCTCTAAAAAGGGTACCTCACTATAGAATCTTCCTTAATCTTCTTTAACTCAAAATCCATTATTTATTAAAACATATCCCCCTTTCGCCCAACCTTCTGTTAGCTTTGCCCCCCATCAAAATATATAGTATTTTTAAGGAGGAGAATTCCCCTCCCTGCTTATCGGGGGAGACAGAGCTACTTTGCTGCCTCCTTCAAACTTTCAGAGATTCAGTTTCGTTTTAATTTTAAGGTGCGACACACAGACGCCATTTCCAAGGAAGACATCAAAGGAAGCACTCCAAAATCCACAGTCTGTTCCTCCTCTCCTTATCATCAAGCCACCAAGGTCCCATAAATCCATCGGGTCTTTACACCGCCTCTAAAAGTTCTCTAAATTAATCAGCCTTATTTCCAGCTCGTTCCGAATTGCACTCTTTTCGTTTTCTTTTCCTTTTCTTCTTTAAGGTGGAGGGGGGTTCCCCCTCCCCAATCTTCCATCTTTCCCAATCACCGCTTACAAGATATTCAAAGTTTCTCCAAGAAGAAAGAGGGTTCTCAAAGTCCCAAAAGATCACCTTCAGATATTTGCACAGTCAATCTTTCTAGAGGAGGAAACTCCCCCACTTCTGCCTGCCGAAGAATGAGCTCTGCCTCGTTTCCAGCTGTCACTCAAAAAACACTCCAAACTAGTGTAAGTTTTTTCTTTTTTTCATGCTCCCTCTTCTCTCCCCTTCCCTATTTTAAATTATTAATTGTTATATGTGGGGAGGGAATTCCCTTTCCCCCACTTCTTTTCTGGGAGAGAAGGGGAGAACTGCATTCCAGCTCAGTCTCTCACTATGATATTAACAGTCTTTAAAGGAGATTCTAATTCTTCTTTCTAGCCATTTCTAGCTAACCAGATACGCCGTTTTCAGTTGCTATTTTTAAAGTCCCAAATATTTGCTTGTATGTTGCTCAATTCATGACTCTCAGTACTCCTCCATCACAGTCCCTTCATTTTCCATTTCTCTGATGTTAGTTTTCTTTATCTAGTTCTCCATGGGGGGTCTACAATTGTCTCCCCCACCCATTTGAGAGGGTATATTTTTCTCTCTGATGCTTCGTTAAAGTTGTACTCACACTTCTTCAGCCAAAAAGCCAATTCAGCCAGTCGCTTGATTACATCTTAATCACCATCCGCTTGGTTCCCGGTACGCAAAGCCTCAGCCATTACTGGAACACAGCAGGGAGACCGTCGGGGCAAAAGGACGCCCCCACCCCCCGGCTAAAAGCCGGGGGGGTGAACCTCAGCGCCCCCTGACTCAGGGCTCATACTGAACCCTGGGGGAGGACGTACGATCGCCCCCCTCTCTCTACCTGCTGGTCTGCAGACCTTTCCCCCAGGAGAGGGGAGAAAGGCTGCCATCAGCTTGCCAATCCGGGCGGAAGTTCTAAGCTGGTTTAGTTTGTTTTCCCTCCTTTCTTCTGGATGGGAACAGTAATGGAAGAAGTCCAATCCTGGGGGATTCTAAACAGAGTAGCTAAGATTGGGATCCCCCAATCTTGGAACACTTCAAGTATACTAGGTTGGCAGCGGTGGGGTGTGTGTGTCCAACACTAATTAGAAGAATTTCTCACCTAAAAGCAATTTTTAATTTTCCAACAGAAGATAATATACAAAGGTCAGTCTATAAAAGCCCTCTAGGAAAGGGCTGCTTTGCACATTCAGAAAGCTTCTTTACCCTTGGCTCCTCTGGAAAACTATAATTCTAACCTAAGTATGTTGATTAGATAAGAAAAGTCTCAAACTTGTATTTAATCAAATAAGTAGAAAGCCCCCCAGCTATTAAAATACGAAAATCAGACTCCTACTTAATATTGCCATTCTAAGTCAGTACAGACAGAACAAAAACATTTAGTAGTTTATGAAAATATTCTTGTTCTTGTATTTTTAATGCGAATAGTCTGAATCCAGCAGAACAAAGTTTGAGACCAGTGGCACCTTTAAGACCAACAAAGTTTTATTCAAGATATAAGCTTTTGACTGCAAACACATTTCTTCAGATATAGTGACACAGAATTTCCTCAACGAGTACATACAGAAAAAGAGAGGGTGTGCAGGAAAATTTTAGACATTTGCCTAGGGGCGCCATGCCACCACCTCATGGAAGGGTGCCGCCTGGCCTTCCACCCCCCAAAAAAGCAACAATCTGTATTTCCTGTCTTCCACCATCGGTCCCAGAGCTCAGGGCTGGAGAGAGAGACGCAGAGAGAGAGTGGCACAGAGAGAGGCGCTTTCCTGGACAATGCCTGCTGGCGAAAGGCTTTCCGAAGGGGAGGAGGTGGTGGCAGCTCCTGAGTCCTGGCACTGCAGTTCTGTGGGGTGAAGCTCCAGGCCGCAGAAGCAAGATTTTTGCCGCTCCTTCCATCCCATGGGGAGGGGTTGCAACCCCTGGCCCAGCTGGCAACAGGAGGCCCCGGCCCAGCAGAGCACCATCCAGGCATCCAAGGGAGGCTTTGGGCAGCCAAGCACCTTAGAAGGGATGGCGGGTTGGCTCCCCCCTCCCACCCCCAGCACCGAGACACAGGAGTCCCTTCTGATGCATTGGGGTTGCTTCCCACCGTGGACTGGCCGGGTTCCACTGAGGGTGATTCCAACTAGCCAGGCGCGCAGCCCCATCTAAGGGTGCTTTTTAATAATCCTAAATAGTTAAGTAAACTGTGTTCTGATCTGGGAGAATTCTACCTAATCCTGTCTCCTTCCACATTAATGCTTTGGTCTTCAGTCTGTTTACAAAGAAACAATAACCAAATCTTTTAGTGCTGAGGGTGTTTCAAGGCAAGAATCAGGCAAGATTACTCAGCTCCTGTGTCAGTTTTTGCCCCCTAATTCATAATAGTCCTATTACCAAGTGGGTGGTGATGTGGTGAATACTTATTGCATGTGCATTTTGAGTGGGTTTCTTTACAGCAGCTTCCAGCTGATAACATGAGTGAATATGTTGGTGGAAGGGTGTTAGGGCAGGATAAGGCTCTCCAAAGGTCTCCTAAGATGTCACAGGCCTATTATACTTTCTGTTTGGAATTGGCAATGTAAAATCCATCTGTATATGGGCATATAATGCAGCCAATGAATATATCTTGTGACTGTGCAAGTCCTGTGTTCTCAGGAAATCCTGTGAGGATGACATGCTTATAGAGGCAGTATTTTAGGCTCTATTGGGAAAAATATATATAAAATTGTCAGTTGCAGCCTATCTGTCCTCAGAGCTAAACAAAATAACAAACCAGCAGTATTTCTTCCTATACTGCACTTTCCCATTAGTTTTTAAATCAATAGGTCACTCACTATGACCTTTATACTATTCTGTTTGAATATATCTTAATGCACTGTGGCTCACGGCCTATGCTGGTGATCTGCATGATAAATCTGTTCCTTTAATTCGGATCATGTGTTCTTGCACAGAAGCCCTCTCGATGAACAAAGGTTACAGGTAAGTGCAACCCCTGTTTTAGGGATTGTTTCATGAGACTTTTTAATTGGCAGTGAACCCTAGGCTCAAATCCCTGCTCAGTAGATGTAGTGGCTAACCTAGATTTTCCAATAAATATATGCATTCCACAGGAGAGATGTACTAATAATAGCTCCATAAATATAGTACCTGTATAAAAAATAGCATTAGTAGTACTAAAACAAAACATTAAAAGTTCATTAACTCATTTGGCCTGAGACTATCCTTGAACTTGTCATTTTCAAGTCAATGATCACCTCTAGTGGCCTGTTTTGAGCCTTCCTCAACCTTTTTATTGCTGTTTCAGCTATTCGGGTGTCCTACATTGGCTTGTGCTCACTTCCATCTCACTTGCAGAAATGTGAACATAAAAGAAAAAGAAAGAGCAACTGGATCAGGCAACTAGTCCATCTAGTCAAGCACTCTGGGTCACACAGTTGCCAACCAGAAGGTCAACAAGCAAGGTGTAGAAGCCAAAGCCCCCCGCTCTCCCGTGGTTGCCCCACCACCACTGGTATTCAGAGAGTTAATACCTCTGAACATGGACAGAATTGTGAAATGGTAAATGGGATGGACCACTTAGTTCAGAGTGCAGGTGAGGAGAGGAACATTTGTAATGGTCACCCATCAAAAATTAATACATCAAAGGGGGGTCCTTGACATGTTGTAATAGTTTTCCACATAGAATTATTAAAATAGGGAATCTGTAGTGCAGTTCTGTGCAGAGTTATATTCTTCTGTCCACTGAAGTCAATAGACTTAGAAAGTTGTAACTGTCTTCAGTATTGCACTGCTAATCCTTTGCCTGAAGCCTGAAGTGGTGCTGTACTTTGCTATGTCATTATTATATCATTCAATTGCATATTGACGTCAGGCCCATAGCCAAAGAGGTGAAACTTCCCCGAAGGGTGAGAAAAATTTAAAAGAGAGCAGGCATTTCTACTGATTGCTGAGCAGAACTGACCTTTCCAGGCTATCTGGCTATAAGCCCAAGAATACTTTCCTGGGAGTAAACCCCATTTGCTAAAATTGGACTTAGTTCTGAGTAGGCCTAATTAGGATTGCTCTCAGACTACATTAAGTAGCCCTGAGTGAGGGAGCAACAGTACAGCAGTTTGTCAGTTCTTCGTAGTGGATATTCCTTCACAGTCGGCAACAGAGCCTTGTAAGAAGAATCTGAACAGTGAGGGGCATGTACTAGGGTGTCCATTAAATCACACAGATCATAGAGGCCTGACTATGAATCCAAAATTAAGCACAACTGTAATTAACTGAATACACAATATGAATCATATTTATTGGCTATATTTTCTATATACATAGATCAATCACATGAATTATGTGTCTGCCCATGAGTTGTGTTTAAACAAGAGTTGAAACAAAAGTTAAAATCATTTTCACAAATCATCAAGTTCAAAATGCAAGTACTACATAGAGGCCTCCTGCCTGAAACTATTACATAAAATTTCTCCTGATATATGCCCTCCACAGGATGCCTGTTTCATTGCTTCTTCTTTTTAAAAGCCCCCCTACAGCAGGTCAAGGGTCATAGTTTGCAGTTCCAATCCCATCTACAGAGATAATATTACCCAGAGAAAATTGGTGCAACTATAAACAGAGGTATTCCATTCCCATGTTGTGGGGAGTGGTAACCATGAAAAAGGTAAGTAGGCACTATGCATAAGTGGGGATTGTACTTTGATAGAAAATTATAACTGTCAAGCTAAGAAATGCTCTGATAAACTGGCCATAAGTATCACATCTAATTTCAGACTGAGCATAGACTGTGAATTAATACATCCACAAATGGAGCTGGGGCAGACCTGAAGGAAACCTGAAGGAAGTTCCAAATTTGCAGAAAAATCTGAAAAATCAGATTAAAACTCCCCATACTAATAGAATTGCCTGTAGCTTAAAAAAATGCCCACTGAGCTCTGTCACCCTTTGGGAGATTGCTAGGCAACCACAGTATTTCTTGGCTGTCCCAGCCTTTGTTTCTGTAAAGCAGAGCCATGAAAAGAACCAGGAGTGGACTTGGTGGATAGGAAGAAGAGAAGGAAGAAGACAAAGGGGAGAAACTATGGAGGTTGCCAGGGATAGAAAGGAAATAGTAGGACAGGCTAGACAGTGAAAAATAGATGTTCCCTGCAAATCCCTGTGGGTCTCCCATTTATAGCTGATTAAGTGGAAGCTCTTCAGCCCTCAGAACTATGTCACACATCTTAATGAAGTCACAGCATCATTAGAAACAGTCCCTATCCCCATCCATAAATTGGATGATTCCTTCACCTGATACATTTAATCTTTGAGAAATGTCTTGTGAATGTCCTGGCATATAGGCACAATCTATTAGGAACCAGTATCGCAGAGGGCTTCCATGACATTTTCTTCCTTAAAAAAAATCTGAATTGATTTGTGTTATCAGTTGATGGCACCATTTAACTATTCCCCCGTCCCTGAACTGTTATTAAACAGTTAATTTGTTTATGCTGAATCTTGTTCTCAGGAATCTACTTATGCAACACCTCCAGCAAGGCTTCACATACATTTCAGCTAACTTTTGCTAGAGACTGCAAGTTTTGCTTCTCAGTTTCAAGCTTTTGACCTAGAAACCATATGTTGAGAATTAGTACTAATTCTTAGTGGAATCATAGTGCCAGTTAAAACATTAGAACACTGTGACTAACTGCACTGCCCAATTACAAGGGTATGACTTACTGCTTGCATGATGAAAAATGTTCTAATTAAATAACAGGAGCACAAAGATCATCACACACTACAAAGATTGTAGTCTCTTAATCTGTGCAATAATGGAACAAATCAGGATTGTAACAGATGGGAGAAAACTGGATTGTTTTTGTTGTTTATGTAAACACTGTTACAACTGCAATGTATAACTGATGCCATTTGCACTGGTATTTATTTGTACCCTAGTTTTTTCCTTATGGGAACTCAAAGTGACAGACAATATTCTCCCCTTTTCCATTTTATCCTCACAAAACTATGTGAGGTAGGTTAGGTGAGCATGTGTGACTGGCCCAAGATAACTCAGCAAGCTTCCATGGCAGTGTGGTGATTCAAACCGGGATCTCCCAGATCTTGATATGACACTAACCACTATATCTTGTTGGCTCTCAATTGATGCATGTTTGTACCTCTTCTGATTGGTGTGGAAGCACCCTCAGGCTTCTTGACTGTGATAAGCTAATTTAGCACCTGTAGTGTGACAGCAGAGGAGATGATTAATAATGGTATTGGATTTCTGTCACAGTACAGGTATTAAATTAGTTTAAGATGCTGCTTATTTTGTATACAATTGAGCATTATATAAAAATGCCATTTTACTGCCCTTTCCACCCCACTGTTCAAAGTATCCTTTTTTCCTGTGCCAATATTGTGTGTGTATAAAGTCTACTAACTAAGTACACACTTTGTACATCTGGTGAAATGGGCTGTACGCCATGAAAGTGTGTGTCACATCAATACATCTGTTGGTCTTGATGGTGCTATGAGGTGCCCTGTTTCTTTTAGCAACATACAACAGTATGCCTACAGCTGCTATTCTCAAGTCTGTACCTGAGATAGGCTGGAGACTGTTCTTTTCCTCTAGACTCAGCAGCTTCAGAGGCTAGGCCTAGGCAATTCAGTCACACACATCCCCATGCCTGTCTTCCCTCCTGATAAAATTTAAATATAATAGGTCTTGGAATATGTCAGACCAGCCTTGTTGTATTGAAACTGTTGTGAACCTCCCCGAGCCCGTGCACAGGGAGGGTGGTATACAAATTGAACAAATAAATAAAATAAAATAAAATAGGAAACTGTCCTGAGAAAAAAAAATCCAGTTTGTTGCCTTTTTGCTGTTAGTATGACAGTTTCCTCCCCTCCCCCCAAGCCTCTGTTAGTGTTCCCTCAGAAGCCCTACTAAACCCTAGTCCCTTCTCTCTTCTGAGGAAAAAAATTGCTGCTGCTGCTGTAATATATGATTTATATTTCAGTGTATTTTAAATGACTAATGATTTTTTTAAAAAATAGCTAATTTGAGAGCGCTGATTTTATACTAGAAAGAGGCATACAACTAATTATAAATCATAATGGAATGTGTATTTCTGGATGGTGCTGTTTTAAATTGGTGGCATTAACTTTACTCTATCTTTGATATTTGCCAATTCTTTTGTTCCTGAACAGAACTAAAATTATAACAAAATGTTTAGTTCTACAGATGTGTTCAACTGGCATTATATAAATATTGTTTTTTTATAGATACACCGAATAAAGTTTTGTGATAACGTTTTGTCTGTGCACATATCAAGATTGTCATGCACATCTTCTGTAAAGACCAAGATGTCTTATAACAATAATTAGCTTTCTTGTCTTTGCAGCAGTATCTAAGGGGCATCTCATTATTTATTTGATAAGAAAAGGTTTATCATTATTTACATTTTGTTTAGATATTTATACCCCACTTTTCTCTCCACTGGAGACTCTGAAAAGTTACATTGTCATTTTCTCCTCCTCTGTTTTAGGTTTGGCTGATTGTGACTGGCTCACAAATTACGCAGTGAGCTTCAGTCTCCCAGATCCTAGTCAGACAATTTAGCCACTATACCAGACTGAATGTCCTAAGAAACGAAACTGAGAGATGCTTCACATGTAACAGCAAACATAGGACTTTTGGTTGCAGCCTACTCTTGTCTTTAATGCTGTTTAAATGGCATCCTCATGTCTGAAAAAAACCCATGGTAAACTCCCATGCAAACCGTTGGCTGAGATTCCCCAACGTCATAGAAATGAAAATGCACTTCAGATGTCTCAGAAATATTCAGTTAGAAATGCATAAATTTGTTATTAGCTACATCATGGGACACAGCCCTGAAAAGTCACAGACTTAGGGTCACTCAGGGTCTCTAGTAAGCTTCATTGCAAGAAGTGTGATACTCCCTTTAAACCTGTCATTTGAAAACAAGTCTCCTGGGGTTTAAGTTAGTGCACTTTGCCTCATTGGACCATTGTCCAAGTATCGCTCTTTGGTTAATTGCAGAATATGCTTCTACTTAACATTCTTGCCCTTTGCTCTGCTCTGTCCTACTGCATTTCCTGTAGCTACCAAGATGGCGACATGCAGTGACGAAAGCCGTGTATGCACTACTTCATGTTCTGAAGTTCCAGTAACAGAACATTCACGGGACTCTTCCTCTTGTCTCAGTGCTACAGAGTGGCCACTGAGACGTTATGGCCGATTCATACCTGGAGCTTTGGCCACTACCTCAGGCTCCTGGAAGGTGAGTTTAGTTCATCTGGGCCCCAAGGAGGACGCCTTTATGCAGCTGAATTGGTAGCTGAATCTGCCTTGTGTGAGAGGCAGAAGGATTTGCCAGGGCAAGAGCATCAGAGCTCAGCTCTCACCAAATCCTGATGATTGCTCCTGAGCGTGTACAGAAAGCATTTCCTCACCTATCAGTAACTTCAGCATGTCCCTGTATCTGGAGTTTGGGAACAAGCCTTCCATATTGCAGGATGTAGCTGTTAAAAATCTGTGTGACTTGTTGGGTACCTGCTAGTGTTTGCTGTCCCCTTGTTCCCCTTCCCCCCCTTTTAAAAATCACAAGTGTTTGCTGTCTTATTTCTAAAACTGGTTCTCTCCTTTTCTTTTTAATTATAAAAAAGGTTCTGGAGTCAAATGAAGAATCTGGTTTTCTTGTTCTCACCATGGTTATTTCAGGCCACTTCTTCATTTCCAGAGGAAAAGAAGTACTGGTAAGTACTTATTTTCATCAACATGGATAGTTTCCTTCTGTAGTTTGATATTCTTCGTGGGATTGCTGAGTTTTATTTAACACTGTTTAAATTAACATAGTTCACAAGTAAAAGCACCTTGCTGAAACTTTTCCAATTATATAGTTGTTAATATTAATTAGGCGATTACTAGTGAGGAGAGAAAGCCCCTTTCTGAAATATTTATATCATAGCCTACTTGAGCCTGCTTTGCAGGGAGGGCGGGGTATAAATCTCATAATAAAATAAAATAAATGATGGTCTGCTATTATTTTAATAGTCACTAACTGCTTAAAATATATTGCTGACATGAAAGGTGCTTCCATAAGTTATTTGTTATTGAAATAATATTACAGAGACCCTAATGTAGTGCTGTGGTTAGGGTGCAGCTAAGAACAAGCAGATATAAGTTCAAACTCTGCTGATTCCTAAAGCTTATTGAGCATGATATGAGTAGCCACACAGAGTAGTCGCAGCCATAAAATTGGGAATGTCAACTTGAGCTGTTTGGAAGAAGGCAGGATAAAGTTCCTTTAAAAATTTACCACTGAGTGGACTTGTTGACTTTGAATTAGAGAACTGTCTCCAAGATCAGAATGGCATCAAATTAACATGATTATTTTAAAATTAGTTATGTAGCATTTCTGTCAGCGGAACAGCTCTATGACATGGGGCCATTATTAATTCAGGTATCCTGTGTACTGTTCTCATATAGTCACTGCCCATGTAGATACTTTTTTGCTATCTGTTCTATAGACACAAGGCAGATTAGTAGGTAGTCTTAACCAGAACTAAGTCTCATGTTATTTCAAGTAATTTGTCAGGGGGCATCTCCCTTGGCTTTGTACTTAAAATCATTGAGTCAAGGTGTACAAGCTTTCTAAGTACGCTTTAAAAATTAATATTTCAAAACTTATTCACTCATTTTTACAAGGGCCTAGTTTAATTTATTGTCTGTAAAAATTTGAATGCCAACTTCATTAGAAAAAAAAGGTGGTGGGAAGTGCCATCAGGTCAGGTGACTTATGGTTTCAAGGACATTCACAGGTAATTTGCCATTGCCTTTCTCCATGTCATGACCCTGGTATTCCTTGGAGATTTCCCATGCAAATACTAGCCAGGACTGACCCTGCTTCCGTGACTTGACAAAATCAAACTAGCAGGTTAGGGACATAAGAAAAATATATTATTTGATACATGCTATGCTATACAGTGTAGATACTATATAATGTAGATATTAAAATTGTTCATACAATATTTATATTAAAATATAACAGTTCTCCTACCACATATGCAGCATCATGTAAGTCTTCTGCATTCACTGAAAATAATTTCTGCTCTTTTGAAATGTGTAAGAAGAAAGCAAAGTTTGAGGATCAGTTGTTTCTAAACAAATAAGGATAATTCTGAAATAATCTGAAGTATATTATATCAGATATTATAAGGGATGAATGTGTTGGTGAAATCTTCTAATTTTATTCTAATAGTTGGTATCATAAATACAGATAAAGATTATATTACATGAACTGAAATTCACAAGGGAACCAGGAACTAGATTTTATTTCCTGAGATTCAGCTGAAAGCAGCAAACCAAGAAAGGTCAAGTGCAAGACCACTGTCAGCCTTGCCATATTATCCAGGTGGAGCTGCAAACACAGCAAAAGAAATGAGTGATCTCAGAAATTTCTAGAACACTTTTGCCAAGCCCAGTTGTCTGTAAATGTTGAGTCTGCAATTTCTAGCATCAGAAATTGAAAAATTATTTTCTGTATTCACAAGCTGTTATATTATTTCAAAAGACATCTTTCTGATATTCTATTTTCTAATCTACAAACTAGCCCCATAGCTAGATGATTTTCAGTAGGGGGCATGATGTCACTTCTGACATCTCAAAAAAAAATAAAAATAGAAGAGCTGGAGAAGAGCTTGTTCCCTGGCATGGATCAACTACTCTGCTAGCCCCCCTGCCCTGCTGTCCGCACAACCCCCCTCTTAAGCCGTGCAACTCAGTCCTGTGCTGAGAAGAGGTCTTGTCCTACTTAGTGCATGGATATACCTTGTGTGAGCCCAGTGAAGAAGCCAGATGGGGCTGACACCTGCCCCAACTTTGCCGCTGGGCTTTGCAGCTGCAGGGGAAAACACTAGCAGCCCTTGCCTTCACTCACCAGGGCGTGCCGTACTGTCTACTCTCAGATGAGGTGCTGTTTTCACTGCCCACACCCTGGATTTCTCTGTGCTTTTCACTGGATTTTCTCTCTACATTTCAGGAAGGTTTTTCTTTAATTGATGCTTCTCAGTGGTTGAAGATAGTAAGAAATGCAGACTGCATGCTGTTTGGTTCAAAGATAAAGGTATGCAGTTTCTGACGCATTTTCTTCTAGGTGTTTCCCCCCTCATATATGCATTTGATCACACATTTTGGATCTAGAGCATATGGCATAATCACATTAAGGCCATTTTAAAAATAGGTTTATGTTTAGGAAATCAGTCATTGGTGAATTTACCTGAGACATTTCATTTAGAATCATTTTCTTTGTGAACATATATATTCTTCTCTTTAGAGAATGGTTTTTAAATAATATTCCCTCAAGTTGTCCTGTCTAGGTCTGAAGCTCTTATTGAGCAATTGTGCTAGATCTAAAAAGAACTGCCACAGTCACATAAAATTGCTGCCGAGTGAATCTATGACCCACAAATTCACACAATTCAGACTAGGGATGCCAGCCCCCTGGTCCGGGCAGGGTTTCCCCCATTTTCGCAGGCCCCTCCCTGCTGCTAGCCAGCTGGCTGGCAGAGGGAAACCCTGCCCACAAATGTCCTGAACACAGCGCGATGATGTCACCCAGAAGTACTTCATTGTCAGTGGACCCAGTGGCTATAACTGTGCTTAGGTCTGTATTGTTATGAAGTTTGTCACAGTATTGGATCCTTAAAATATTTTTTTTTAAGAAAGCTTATATTTTCATGAAACCTTGCTGGGCACTGGATATGCAACTTTTAATAGCTACCTTTTAGTATCCATTGAATGAGAATGATGCATAATAGCAGCTGTTGAAATATGTTTGCATTGGCACCGGTTTTTAAAATGTACCTGTAAGGCCCCAGAATTCAGTTTCTGCTAGGTATGCAAGAGCTTGAAAGCTAAATATCAGTTTTTCTCTCTGGCTTTGAAATAGAACAAACATCGTATGTTTCGTGTTCAGTTTGAGGGAGATTCCAAAACACAGAGAGAGGAACACTGCAACAACTGTGCACAGAAACTTGTTGAGTATGTACCCATTCAAGTAATGGATGCAGCAAGACAGGAATGGCAGCAAAGTCACAGCCAGCCTCTTGAAGATGAAGGTCAAGTGAAAGATGTGGAACAAAATCTCTCAGTGCAACACACTGTAAGTTGACGAGATGCTTGTAACTGTGTGTGGTTGGATGGACAGAAAACAGAAGTATAGCAGGTTCTCATTCTGGCCGAGGACAGACTGGCAGTTTGCCCCGGTAGCCAGTCATAGCAAAAAAACTCCGGATTAAACTATACCGGGTTTTCCCGTCCACACAGCGGGGGCCGCTGCCGGAAGATACGGGACGGAGGCGCGCGGGAGCATTCAGACTGCCGCGCCGGAGGCGTGCTATATTCGCCGTTTCCCCATTAATTCGGCTGTGGGTGTATGGGTGTATGTGCGCATGAGCGCTCATGCGCACATGCGCATAAGCGCATTTTGCCGATTTTTTTTTTTTGTCCTGCAATGCCGCCACCGCATTGGGCAGTGGAGCGGAGCGCAGCCAATCATACTGCTGCTGCCTCATGCCCAACGAGGCTTCCGCCCGGCTTTTCGCCTGCGCGTTCAGACTCCCCGGAAGCGGAGAAACGCGCGACGAACGCAGGCTTTTGGATTTGCGACGGCTTTTATCAGGTGTTTTTTTAATCCGGCAGTGAAGCACAACAGCACCGGTAGGCTACGGGTGGGGGACGCCAGGCAGATGTGCCTGTGTGAACGTTCCATTTACTCCGGTATTGAATCGTTGTCGGCCCGGGTCCCTTCCCGGGGCAAATTGCCAGTCTGTCCTCGGCCTCTATTTAAAGTTTGTCTTTTAAATCCAAAGTAGTTACATGGTGGCAGCTGCATCTGAATAACACATAAATTTTAACTTGTGTTTGTTATTCTTTACAAAAACTTTTCTTGCACTCTTGTTTATTTAAAACACTGGTAACACAGTTTTTAGTACATTGAGAATCCTCAAGCTCGCTAACAACAATGGGCTAGATTCTGTGAACTGGTTCTACTAATGAGGGAGCTTTCCTTCAAGCATAGTGACTTTTTCATCAGAACATTCCATCAGAAACATTCCAGTGGCCATCAGAAACAGTATCATCCCTACCTGATCTGTCAGCTCTAGACCTGGGGTAGGCATCGAAGAAGGCCGCTTTATTCAGGCCAGTTAATGTAAAAACATATGCTGTCATTTGGCTTTGGCACCAGGACTATGGGACTGCACCAAGCACTGAGTCGTGCTCAGCTTAATATCTCCAAGGCCATGGCCTCCCAGTGCTTCCTGGGGATGGGTCTGTGTGAGGCCCAGGCTACCTAGCCCAGGTTGGTGGTGATGATATGTTTGATGAGGGACAACTCCTTGGTTGCTGAGAGAAGACCCCAGAGACCTTGTCATTGAGTTGCCCCACCTGACAAGCTTGCTCGGGTTAATTGAGAGTCAAGCTTCAGCAGCTCTTCTGTCAGTGCCTCTGCAGCCCAGGGTAGATCCCCCATCCAGATCCAGGGGGTTGTTGGCCAGGTGCCATCTGTCTGGTTCCTAGTCATACCACCACTACAGGTGACTGATTTCAAACTGACTCACGCCTTCGTAGATGAGGTATTCCTCTGCCTGCAGCAGCCTTGCCTCTGTTCTGTTCCCTAGGAGTGAACGACCTCCCACTTTGGGCAAGGCCTTTTATCTCTTCTTCCCAAGCACCACCCCCTACTTCTCTACTGGTGTAAATTTTCCCTCCAAATCCCCTGTTAACAATCACAGGGTCCAAAGGAGACCTGGGAAATGTAGGCCCTAATAGCTACTCTACTAGAGGCTTCCCTGGAGCCTCTAGGTCTCACTAGTGCCTGTAGGCCATACTACTATGGCCTAGAATCATGACAGGGCCCATGAAGCTGTATAGAATAATGCCTTCTGGCCTTCAGACACAGATTATACAGAATATTGTTAGATTTTGTAAGTGTGTGAATGAAGAGGTTTGGAGGTTTGAAAAATTCCTGTTATCTAAGGCAACTGTCTTCAGATTTATGATGTTCAGCAAACAATGAATATTGTATCTTGCTTGTGGTCTAAAAGAAAAAAAAATGGAGGTGAGACTCACTGGGGAATCTAATGATCCTGAGCCATGAATTCTCCCAATAAAGGGACCCTTGCACCCCTATCTTTGCCAACATTTGAGAGAGTCAACTAAGGCTAATGCTTGTCCTACCTTCACCTTCCTCCTTTGTATGTTGAATCCAGATGTAACAGTTGAATACACTAGCATTTACTAAAGGTCAATAGTGCACACTAATGACAGCTGTTGCTCACTAAAAATTCTTATCCTAAATTCCAGTAGCTCTTAGCCATCACTGAATCATGTTGAAATAAATGAAATATAAGTCAATAATAACAACCAAATCTCATTATTTTGCTGGGATTGTGCCTAATGTTTTTTTGCAATTACCCTTCTTGCACCACTTTAAATTGAACATTCAGGGACTGAGATGAACAAAATTGTCCATGGTTCAGTGCAGCAGAGCTCTTCTAACTTCACAATATATTACCTACATTCAAAATACCTTACTCAAACTAGCTTAAAATAAAAAGAAACAAAACAGCTCAATAAAGATCTGAATAGTCTTTAATAACAGCAAATCATATTAGTTAGCCAAGTCAGGGAATATAAGAATAGCCTTAATTTGCCTGTAAATCTAAAGAAGATTGCAAGTAGACCTCTGTATGGCTTTTCTAATTCTAATTTTTTCTGTCCCCTTGTTTTTATCCTCATGTCACTAATCTTGCGAGAGAGTGTGATTTCCCATACATGCACAAACACACATACCACACAAACCAGCCAAATGACCAGGCTTCATCCCAGCCGAGTAGCAAGCAGAACCAGCGCAAGATGGCAGGGAGAGGAGAGTATTGTCTCCCCTTCAGAACAGCTGGTATGCCTTTATCCCAGCCAGCAGTGGCAGTGCTGGGAACCAGAGAGAGCCAGCAGAGAAAGCTTGAAAGGGCTTTGCTACCCCATATTTTGACATACTCAAACTGGACTAATACTCTTTGTTTTTGATGTTTTTGTACTATTTGTGTTGCCTTGGTTTATTTATGAATATGTATATAGTTTCAATATCTTACAGGTTCCTCCTGCTCAAGGAAGAGTAACTGTGGCAGAATTATCACAGGTAAATAGTTGAACACAGGACAGTTCATTCCTGTGGCAAAATAATAGGATCAGCTGCGGAAAAAGTAATATTTTTCAAAAATTAAATCTTTCTTAAATGTAGAAAAAAGGTTCTGATAGGCATGAAATTTCAACTTAATTTACTCTTCAAAAGGGCAAACGTGACAGGACATTCCTTTTGTTTATATTTTCTTTCCGTTATGTTGCCCACTCTCATCCCAGCTTAGTAACAATTCTTACATTCCTGTGTGTGGTGCTAGCTTCTCCCTCAGTTCCATTATGGGATTGTTTCCAAACAATTTCCTCCCATATCCTGAAGTGAAGACACGAGACATGTAAATCTGGGTTATATTGTGGCTAACACCACGTGGAACTTTTTCTCATCAACTCTAGGTGTGCACTTTTATTTCCACACAAAATCATCCTCCATTCCTGCATGAATCATGATCAGCTTGTCCCCCCCACCACCCCTTTTAATAATCCTGGAAACAAAAAGATCTTTTCCAACATGGTGCTATTGGGACAACCCAGAAGGGAAGTACACCTTATATTTGAATGAAAGGCCCCTTTCCTCCCTTCCTCATTTTCACAGTGACCTGCTTTAACATCATTGCTGGCACCAACACAAATTGAGATTTGGGGGAGGGGCACTGTCTTACTGTCAATATAAGTGCCAAGTATTTTTCTCTGTTCTGTAGATAAGCATTTGAAAAGTTCCTGAGGTGATCTCTCCCTTTCCCCCAAGCAGTAGGAAGCTGATTAGGCTTTTCAAAGTAGATGACTACAATGGGACACCCAGTAACTTCCAACAATTAACATTACCAAAGGAGTCAAATACTGCATTATTCAGGAGCAGTGCTATGCAAATGCATGCTTTTTAAAGTCTTGCACTTTTCTTGAGCAGAGATATGGATGCACCAAAAAATTAAAAAGTGCGGATAGCAGCATGATAACGGCAGCGGTGGGTGGTGGTGGTGAATGATGCAATTCACATGAGGTGTGAAAGGGAAACCACAGCAGACATGAGTGCAAAAACATTACTCTGGGCCATGTAGAATCTCTGTTGCCAGTGCAAATTGAGCAACAATTGCACCAGCAACATGACTACTGTGGGAAAAAACCCTCTTGTGGAATGTGCCTAGGTTTTTATTTAAACTGATCTGTACAATGAATTAAACTTGCTTACCTCACTCCCAACTTGTGTGGGTGAACTAAAGCAATCCTCAAAAGTTGCTTTTAATTAAGGACAACTCCACCCTGGTTCAAAACTCAGCTCAGCCATTATTTCCATGATTTTTTAAAAATTGCTTATACAAAAATTTGTGTGGAAAGGCACTGAGCCTCACCCTCTTATCTCCATGCCATACAACAACTAATGTTTGGAACAATACTGACCAGCACCAAGGGAGTCCCTTCCCTACAACCCCATGGCCATACTATTGAAAAGTGCCGTGCTAGTTTGAGTTCCCTTCAACATTAGATACCTGAGGGTTCTCACTGGATGAAAGAATATCTGCTTCTCCTGGAAGGGCTTCTAGTGTCCTGGCCCCACTGGTGGACCACCTGATGGCACCTGGTATTTTTGGCCGCTGTGTGACAGAGTGTTGGACTGGATGGGCCATTGGCCTGATCCAACTTTGGCTTCTCTTATATTCTTATGTTTATCCTCTAGTGGGCCTGGAATATGACTGAAAGCCCTCAAAGCAAAACCCTATTAGGGGTGCTTTGCACCTACCGAATATATATATATATAAATATCCACCTCAGAAATGCTTTTATCCTTTCTATATGCTAGACCTCTGTCTATCCATTACCTGAATTTCCTGAGTCAGGTGATCCTGCAGCACTATTACCTGAGTGGGAACACATTGCTCCCTCCCCAGGTTTTATACAAGAAAGATCCCCACTTCCACAAACTCCTTCTCTGTGCCACATAGCAGACCTGAACAGTCACAGCTGAGATAAACGTCACACTCCATGAATCCCTCCTCTCAGATTACTTGTGACACAGAAGGGGCGGGGGACAGGAATGTATTGAGAGAAAGAAATAGGTTTCAAGATGAACTAATGTAGATAAATATCCAAGAGGTTTCGGGCAACAGGTGTTAAATTTAATTCTGTGCAATGCAAGGCGGATGAGATGCAAAAGGAAACTCTGTCATCTTTCTTCCTCTCCTTGAAGAAGCTAAGAAATCAAAACCCTCCTGGCTTTTGTAAGTGAGCTACCAGCAACCAAACTATACCAATAGCTTGTTCTATGGCAATAAAATGTTCACTTGCACAGCACCAACTCATGACACAGCTGTTCTGTCTTTTCCTCCACAGAAAGCATTTTCCTCCACCCAAGCAGTAACTCCTGAAAATGTGCTATCAGGGAAGTACATTATTTTCAAAAGCTGAACATGAAATCAAACATCCCAAGGGAAGGGCCTTATCAGAATTATACTGGCCCTTGAATGTAAACGCCAAGAGACTGAAGTCTTCCAGCATATAGGCTACAGATGGAAGGTTGACTTAATGTCACACATCACTTCCTTCTCTCAGGCCCTAAGTATCCTAACTGCGCTATCAAATAAAGGATACTTAACAAAACAAATCACAATGGGAATCAAATCATCAACAAAACCACCCTTAGGGTAAGGCAAGTGGTGAATCAAATGTTATCAGCTGTTATCTTTGGCAGTTCTCCCAACTGTTATATTCAGGTCAGGCAACAGAGGAAACATGAAGTGTCCTGTTACGCTTCCTTCCTTCCTTAAACTCCTTTGCAGCTTTTCCTTTACTACCTGCTCAATACCTGTAACTGACTTCAGATTCTTTGCCAAAACCCTAGACCCATGTAAGGAATACTGAAATCTGCTTGAAGTCTCTCACAGCCAAATATAACACATACTGTCAGTCTGGATATACTGACAACTGGTCTCAGCGGTTTTGGACTGAAGGCTTTTACCAGTTCTGACCCACCTTCTCCACATTTTCTTCTGAAATGTGATTTGGCCTTCCTAGTCTTCCCCACTTTCTTGCCTTGGCAATAGGAAGATGCTGGCTGGGGGCCTTCACACAAGAAGCACTTGTGCTTAAATTTACAGGGCTTCTGAAGACATTGCCTCTCCACTATTGGAGGTCCAGCAAGTGAAGCAGGACTGAACCCACTGCTTAGCCTCCAGACCACTGTGGACTTCCAGTTGCTATTTAGAAACTAGATGGCTGCTATCAATAAGTTCCTTTTATTGGCCTAACTAGCCCAGACACTGGTTCTGTAGTTTTCTTTGTCCCATGACAAAGCCTGGTCCAAAGCAGGGGCTGGAGCTGGAAAAAATCAGCCCTATGCACTGCAGCCCCCAGCCCGCTTGCAAAAAGACCACCTCTCTCCCTCCCTCCTGCTAGATGTAAAGGGCCATCCAGCTGATCGGTGGGCCACGTGGTCAGACAGGAGGGGAGGGAGAGGGGTGGCCGGGTGGGTGGTCAATCCTGGGGGTGGGGCTTGGGTGTCCCCACCCACCCCCAGATCGCCCCCTGAATCCCTCCACCAGAGTGATGAGGGGACCTGGCAACCCTAGTCTCCTCCTAAGTAGTAGCATTCCACTCTGCTTACCTGTCTTGTTCCAACTTGACCAATCTGCTGGAATGATCTTGCATTAATTTGGATTTTGTTTGTGCCCTGTTTCTACTCTAGCTACTTTATCCTATGGGGGTATGAGCCTCTTCCTTCAACCCTGAAGTCCTCTTTTTCTTCTGCTGCTGATATAATGATGTTGATCAAGGCCACAAGGTCATGCAGCCTAGGCTTGTCCTTGCTAGTTGCTTCTCTTTTGGCAAACTCAAAGAACATAGAGGCTAGAAATTCCACTCACTCCCACCTGCACCTTCACACTCACCATAGTATCTAATGCTTTTATCTGGCTATACCAAAGAAAAGGGGAGGTTCTGTTGCCTAGGAAAAGAGAGGAAGGCCTGCAGCCAATGTCTAACATCCTTGTCCTTTAAATGTTGGCAAAGGAGCCCCTTGGGGAAGTTATCCCCTCCTTTGTCCTGCTCCAACACTCCACCCAGTACCAGGCATATCTTCGGTTGCTACAGATGATGGACGGATGGGCAGACAGACAGATAGAATGAACAAACTACTTCATGAGACAGGAATGTGGGGGCACTGCTCTATCTTGTCCAGGCAACTCTGACAGTGCCCCTGGGATCCACTGGGAAAATCCTACATCACCTGAATAGTTTGTTTGTGTATGTGTAGAATAGGCTCTGTAGGTGCCAGTTTCTGAGCCAACCCAGGTCTTCCCTGTCCACCATTAAGGAAGGAAATAGCACCATGAATGAAAGGCCAGCTATGCTGCCAAATGTTTTAGTATGCTCCTGCTGACTCCATTCACTGGAGATCTCCCATGCCAAACAGTCAGCTCAAGTGGAAACATCTTAGAGCTGCTGCTGTACCATTACAAAACATTTCCTACCTGAAATGGAAAACCTTGCAGCTGAAGAATTGCCCCAGCCCAAGATGGAACAGACAGCATTCAAAAAAGGTCCTCTCTGCTCAGGACAGGATCTACCCACCTCTACTATTTTTCCTCTTTGTTGAACTCAATAACCAGTAAGGCAGACTCCCTAACACTGAGTAGATTGCCTCTTTTCCTCCATGCTCTGACGAATCCTGCAGCTGAAAATTCTCAAACATTGCAGCCAAAAATGCAATGGGTCAGTGCTCCTGTCATCTAAATGCAGGCCCGTAGCTACTGCGGGACTGCCTGCCAGCAGCAGGTAAAGGCAAGTCAAGGAGGCAGGTGGGCTCCTCCTCTGGACCCAGGGCCAGCTCCAGGTATTTCTGCACCCTAGGCGGGCGCAGATCCCAACCTCCCGGTTGGGCCTGGAGACCCAGCCATGCCACCCCCCTCCTCTCACTCCCCCCGGGAGGAGGGGGAGGGCGGGCAAGCTGTGCTCTGGCTGGCCGCCGCAGGCCGCTTCCTCCTCCTCCTCCTCCTCCCCCCCAGGGAGGAGGGGGGGGCGACTTGCGCCCTCGGTGGGTGCTTTTCCGCAGTGGCGGCAGCAGGGAGATCCTGCTGGCTGCCGGCCACTCCTCCTCCTCCTCCCCCGGAAGGAGGGGGAGGGCGACTTGCGCCCTCGGTGGGCGCTTTTCCGCGGCAGCGGCAGCAGGGAGACCCTGCTGGCCGCCGGCCGCTTCCTTCTCCTCCTCCTCCCCCCAGGGAGGAGGGGGAGGGCGACTTGCGCCCTCGGTGGGTGCTTTTTTGTGGCGGCCGCCTCCTCCTCCTCCTCCTCCTCCAGGGAGGAGGGGGAGGGCGTCTTGCCACCCTAGCCGGGCACTTTTTCACGGCGGGGCGCCCGGTTAGGGCAGTGGCGGGGGGCTTTTGGGGGGGAGCGCCTAGTTCGCACCCAATGGGCGATCCGGCCATGTCTTGACCAGGCCAGGCACCTGAGCTGCACTTCGGCATACCAACAAGTCCACACATGGCACCTCCGTGGCCACCCCACTCCTTACTTCTCCCAGACTTGGGAGGGATCCAAGGGTGAAGGCTGCCTCTGGTGTCGCGCCACAGGGTGCAGGGAGGGAAGCTGCAGCCCCTGGGCATTATCCCCCCCTTTGCCCTGGAACCTTTGATTTAATTAGCTTGTGCCCCCCCAAGGCCCCCTCCCCAAAAAATTCCTAGGTACGGGGCTGTCTAAATGTCAAGCAAAAACCTAGCAGTGAAGGCAGGACAGGCTTCAGTACTACCTCCACCCTCTCCCTTGGCCAGAGCAAATGAGGCTTCAAATGGCCACTGTACCTTGTCCCCCCCTTCATTTCTTGATGTTGGCCAAAGCATTTCCCAGCCCCCAATTCATGGTGGGGAATCAGATTCTTCCCTTATATCCCCTGTGGGTTTTTTATTTTGCATTTCTTTTCAACTTCTTTCACACCACTTCATGAATGCTTGCTGCTTACAGCTAATATGGAGTTAATTCACACTTACAGTTTGACATTTCCCTCTTGGGGCTTTCATTATAGTGGTCTTGTGAAAGCAACCCCACATTTAAGAAGCATATAGGATTCTAAAAATAATTATTGCAACATTTTTCAGGATGCAGTTTTCCTACATAGGCTGTTTTTGAACGTTGTAGGTATTGTGTTACTGATCAGATTAAGATCCAGCTGTTTCCAACAGCAGTTAGCTGGATATCTCTGGACACTTAGGTTTCTGGTGACAGCCATTGCATTTGCCACTGGAATCAAAAATACATTGTTTTTTCCGCATGAAGGTTTCATTTCAGAAATCAAATCACAGAAAGATAGCTCCATCCACTTGATCATCTTAGCTGACCTTTTCTGTATCTTTTCCAACTTTGATATTGTGAGTAGAAATATACACATTTCTAAGTGATGCCATTGCATTTTTGGCACTGCATTCTGATTTGCTTATGACGAGGTAGTTTCTTCACAGTGATGACGTTACCACCATTGTATAAGATATTGTTTGGTTATTCCCATGATCACTTCTATTGGAGTACAATCTGGAAAATGTTAGGATATGTTGTGAAGTATGTTATGAGGTTGTTCTGTAAATTATATGAAAAAAATTGCAAACCAGGACTTTTTGGGGTTTTGTGGGGGGAAATTTGAAAATACCATCCCACCCGCACCCAAATTTGCAGGGGCTTGAGCTTAGTGAAAGAACTATTGACCAACAATGCTGGACAAACTAAAAAAAGAGTAAACAAGAGCAGTGGGCAACCAACCATAGTGCATAGCCATAAAATAGATGTGTTGTACACACGAGATGGTGTTTCTAATAGCTATTGTTTTAAAATTATACTTCATATAACACAAAAGTTGGTCTGCCACTTTTATTTCATCAAGAGAAGAGTAGTCAGCATCAAAGGCAAACTGAAAAATACTGTTTTAGATGTACAAAGTATCTTTAAAATGCTCTGGATTTTTTTAAAAAATGAAGTTAATCACATTTGGTTGCTTCTGCAGGATTTACTGACATCAAATTTGGCACTTCCTCAAGCATATCAACAATCTGTATGGAGTACTGAAAATTTAGGCAATTTTATTCGTTTATGTCTCTTGGATCAGAATTTTCCAGCATTTGTGGAAGAAGTGGAAAAGCAGTTGAAAAAAATTACAGAGGGTTAAGGAATAATTATTATTTCTGGAAATACAGTACTAAAAATAAATAATTCCAGCATGATTATATAGTTGAAAAACAGACATAAAGCCAGACTTCATTAAAGCTGTATTTTCATAAAATTAAAAGATGCACAGGTGAGGAGTAGAGGACTTTCTCCCTGTGTGCAGTTAATCTCACAGTCCATCCACTGTGTCCTTTTCTTCTCAGTATAACTGTCATTGAAAGTTTTTTGGTGGTGGAAGAAAAGCCCTTGGAGAGGTCCACAGGGAAATGGTATAGGTCTTGTCCTCCTTACCTTCCTATTTCTCTCTGATTGGGACAGACCCACATTTAAGCATATAGATCTACTGCTCTGCAGTCTCATTATTTTCTCTATATGTTAACTAAAGTTTTGAACTATAAGTAACCTGTACTTGAAATGTGGAATGGAACCCTTAGATGTTGTGTTGTTTTCTGTCTTTATTAAACTGCATTTAAAACCCAAGTTTTTAATACGCTTTTTCATTTGGGAATCACCTGGGTTAAGAGTCTACCTGTGAATGGATCTAAAGCCTCAGTGACAGGAAGGTTCCTTTTAGCTACTTTAGCTGCAGTGTCATTGGGTAATTCCACATGGTATCAAAATGGCTGCTTTCAGTCTTATTTGTGTTTTCTAGCAACTGTTTTACCTGCTGGCCAATATTTTCCTACATTTTTTACTCAGTGTGTGGATTATGTAGATCAACAATGGACCATCACTGGTACTCATACTGGACCCTGGAAGAAAAGAGCAAATCTTTGGGTGAGATCCATTGGAAACATTGGCATATGGTAGATCTTTCCTTGTTTTCTCCTTCAGGCATCCTGCTGTTTAGTCCTGGAACTCCTTTTTTCTGAGGGTTGGCAGAGCTTCATAAATGGAATATGCTGTGTGTAAAGTACTGGGTCCAGACGTGTTGATACGTGAAACAGCTCATAGTTTATTACAGCTCGGAAAAACAAGACAAGGAAAGCAGGACCAGAGGCCTGCTTATATTCCCATAGTCAACTACACCTAAAAACACACCCACACCTGTGATAGGATTATTTACATTACACATGCATTCTGTAGGTCCCTTTAGGATCCTGACTGCCCGATTGGGTGCGTTATAGGATCCGTGTTGGCTGTTGTCTTTGAAAGCAAAGCTTAAGCCGTTAGCATGGCTGCGTTAGGACCCGACTGCGTGCATGGTCTATGTAAGAACACAACACTGCAGAATGTGGGGACAGGGAGAGAAGCAGCAGATTTCCTCTTCCACAGATGCAGAACTTTAACAGAAGTGTTAAAAAGATGGGGAATAAAAAGTGTTTCCCATCAGAATGGTTTGGCTTTCAGTCATATTCCCCATTGTCACCTTCTTTCAAAACTAAAACACCCCAAGCCCTCTTAGTTTTCTCATAGTGAAGTTATTCCAATTGCTTGGTCGATGTGCAGCTGATCCCACAGTCAGGACTGCTGAGAGTCACCATGGGCCACCAGACGAAGATTCCATCTGCCCTCCCGTATGACCCCGATCCAAACCAAATATCATAACAAAACAAATCACTTGGCTGTCTGTTACCACACATCTATAATAACAGAAGGATTCTCTTGTTCATCTATCTGTTGATTTTGGCAGATGTAACTCATAAAATAAAACTAGGAACCTCAAAACTGGTCACCAGCTTCCGGATGATCATGGGACTTCCAGGGGCCAAAAGGAAAGGAATCAGAATATCCTGGTCAGGTTATCTCCAGAGGAAGAAGAGATTGGATTTATACCCTGCCCTTTATTACTTGAAGGAGTCTCAGAGCAGTTTATAATCCCTTCCCCTCCCCACATCAGACACCCTGGGAGGTAGGTGGGGCTAAGAGAGCTCTCTCGAGAACTGCCCTTGATCAGCATTCTGATTGGCACAAACCTTAGCCAGCCCACATGCAAAGGGACGTTTTTAAAGATAACATATACAGAAATTACCTCATTTTAAAAGAACAATTGTGGCTGGACTTGATTTTAAAAAGAAGTGCAACTCTGGGCAAAGGAGAAATGTTTATTTTTTTTAGTTTAACCTTAAAATGGGAAGCTTGAATTCTAAAGATATACTGATGCCAAAAACATAACCAGTTAACACATAGGAGAATACAACCCTACATTATCTCTGTCAGTGGGGAGTGACTTTTTAAAAACATACCCAAGCAGTATATTTAAAGATTCAAAATACCAGAAGTAAGAAGGTGAGCTTTTTTAAAAAAAAAAAGAGAGAGAGAGAGAGAGCAGAGTCTGGTTAAATGTGGAAGTCTTAAGGAAAGAAATTCTATGGTATTAGCAGGGCTCTTTTTGTAGCAGGAACTCCTTTGCATATTAGGCGACACACCCGTAATGTAGCCAATCTTCCAAGAGCTTACAGTAGCCCCTGTAAGAAGAACTCTGTAAGGTCTTGGAGGATTGGCTACATTAGTGGTGTGTCGCCTAATATGCAAAGGAGTTCCAACTACAAAAAGAGCCCTGGTATTACCATAAAGTTTCCAGAATGTTGGCTGATGCCCAGACATGATATCGACATGTTGTGCACCCCCATTTTTGCCCCTTGCTGTTCTGCCAGCTCAAATGCAAGGGTGGTTGGGAGGGGCCAGCTGGAGGGAGGCAGCCTTATAAAGCAGGCAAACGGCATGCCTAGGATGCAAGCTTAGATTTTTTCTGTATCTTTTCCATCTTTATCCTTTTTTGATATGAGGAAGGGCTCTACTCAAGTAGCTGTGTTACAGTAAAATAGGCTGAATAAGCAAGACAGTTCATGCTCTAACTGGATACCGGTACAGAATACTCCACTTAATTGTTTTAAATAAATATCTTGATAGCCAACTACTGTTTTATATGAATGTACACCAAAATGGGGGGAAACCTAGTGGCTCCTGCTTCTTTATTTTTCATGTGTTGAAACAAATTTATTTTTATCTTTTTACAATCATGAATGAGCAATTGTTTTCACAAATATATATGGTATTTTAGCACTTCAACAAATATAGTGTGTGGCATAAAAAGCACATTAAATTAATTCAGAGAGTAAGAAATGTCTACACTGAATTAGGACATCTCCATTGATATGAATACTGTATTCACACATGCTAGAAAAATCTCATTGAATGGATACAAAAAAAAATATGATGGAGACAAGCATGGGATGGTATGTCATTGACTGGGAATGAGAAGGTAAAGGAAGCCCTTGTGATTCTCAGCTCTACACTTTGTGACCTATAAATAAACATGGAGCACCTAGTCTAAGGCCATTGTCACAATTATTTCTTGGCTTTCCATGTCCAAAAATCTGATATAAAAGTAAAATATTATTGCTACCCCTCAAGCACATAAAGAAACTACCACTATAAATAGATTATTAGTACTTGATCACTGGTTTACAATCTAAAAAATAAGATGAAATGAAACAATGAAATGAGAAGGAGAAGAGCAGAAAATGAATGGTGAGGAAGAAGCTAAATAATATAACATGTAGACATTTACAGAAAGAAATTATTTTAAGAAGCTTTTAAAACCAGAAAGGATTCTACAGACAAGATCTCAGACAGCATACCATTCCAAGCAACTTAAGGAAATGGATGGAATGGAGAAAAAGTAGTAGAAATCTGTGGCTTGTATATGAAGTGTTCTGTTTTTTTTCTTGCCAAGTGCCTAATTATTATTTGGTTTATGTGGGGAGCACTGACATTTCTTGCAATTTATAACCACTTCCTCCCCTGTATAGGTTCCAGTTTTATTCTAAGCCCCCTCTGACCAGTTTATAATGTTTGAAACAGGGATATAACAATGAGACATCATAGAAAGTCAAATGGAAAATAAGATTCTATTGCTAAGGTATATCTTCGCTTTCTAATGTGTATCTCGTTCCTTTGAACAACAAAAGGTATACACAGTTAAAACACAACTTTAAATTTGTATTTCTATTTTCTATAACATACAAAAAAGCAATTCCCAACATGTAAACATGTTCCTAGCTGCACTTCTTAAAATTCCCTGAAACATCAAGAAATGTCAGAATTCATATAGTGCTACAGGCTAGGCAGGAATCTTATTGTAAGCAAGTGATCACTGAGCCATAGTCATGAGACTCATACTCAGTGCAATTGTTCAGCCCTGTAATGGGAGAATAATCAAGGAATCCTCTAAATACATCCTATAGGCAGTCTCTTCTAACCATGGGTTGTGTCCCAAAAGTGGGTCACAACTGTCTTGCAAGTGGGTTGCCAAGCTCAAACCCCTGAGCTAGGAGAGGAGGCTTTGTGGAGACAGAAGGCACAGTACAGCTGCTGCATGCCCTCTACCCTACCCTTCCATTGATTCCCTGTGACAACCCGTTTGCCTTCAGGATCTGCACTGTCAGCATCCAGTAGCTCTGTGGTGGTGGATTGCAAAAGATGACCGTTAAGAAGTGGGTCCTGCTTCAAAAAGTTTAACAGCCGCTGATATAGTATGTTTTCCCCTCAGTAACTAATTACTCAGGTGTTTCAGCACAGGAGTCCTGACATCTCTTGTATTAGACATTAAGAACAAACAGCTGTATTTTAATGCTTTGCAAGACTAATGCCCCTTCTATCAGTCACAGCAGCATTTAATAATATAAACAAGCATTTATGCTATTTATTAACAAGATTTTTACCTCACCTTTCTGTCCCCATAGGGCCACCAAGGTGGCTAACAAATTAAAACATGAATTAATTATCTTTAAAACTGCCCTGACCTGGATAGCCCAGGCAAGCCTGATCCCGTCAACTCTTGGAAGCTAAGCAGGGGCAGCTCTGGCAAGCAACTCTTGGAATACCAGCAGGCAGGAGGGGGAGGCAGGCTTTTTTCAGCCACCTCTCCTAATATCCTCCAGGCCCCCAGTACGGGTCAGTCACCAGAGGTCACCATGACTTCTAGGTGCACACACATACATGCACATATGAAAAATACAAACAATACCCAAAAATCTTAAAAACCATTAAAATTAACAAATGCATCATTAAAACAAGTTAAAACTAAAGTTTAAAATAAGTACAAAAGATAGCAGTTGAACAACAGTTTTAAAAAAGGCAGAGGAAAGATGTTATTTCAGAAACAGTGTATATGAAATGCACAGTTATAATAACTTTATGCTGTCCCACACCTCAGTAAGTTGTCTGAAGAACAGTTTCACTAAAGTGCATGGTTCCATCTATTTACATCAAGATTAGATGGTTTCCTTCATTCTGTCTCCCAAAGATGCAGATGATGCACAGGCAACAGTTCTCAGTCACAACAAAACTGCTAAAGCATTCCAGATCTTAATTTGATATTCAACAGACCTCCCTAATTGTTATCTGCCTTTCATTTTTTTCCACATTTATAGACAGCTAATGCTTTCAGATGTCAAACACACTTTTCAACTATTTGAGGAGTAATGTGCAACAGACAGGCTGTTATATCTTGAGAGGCTCTTTTTCAAAAAGGATATTACATCCTTTACATGAAACAGACAGAGTTCTAACTAGAACTATTGGAGACTCCCTGTAATGAACTTCTACAAGGGCAGCTGAATTCTAGGGTCATATAGTTCTAACAGATGTCACAAGAGAGTCTTTAGGAACCCTGTGCAATGCTGTGTTCATACCTACACACACATAATTTCATGACCGTATGATTAAGAGCTGCCCGGCATGTATAAGGTGAACTTTTCATATCAAATGCAGTACTTTTCAATTGAGCTAGTTTACATATTCAGCTGTGAACTACCAACTGAGAGATCAAGTTATTTTTGTGGATATATGAATCATCCCTAAGGGTTCAGGCTTGACTTTGAGAATTCCTTCCAGCCCTATGGCTCTGGTGTGTTTCTCTCTGCTTATGGATGCATCCCCTCTAATTTAGAAAAAGGCAGGCTGTTTGTAGCATTACGGTTTGCATTGCCCTACTAGTAGGGACTTGGGCATCCTAAGAAGAATTTTTCAGAGATCACTTTGTTTCTCCAAGTGAAGTACCTAGTAGTGCTATCCTAAGTAGAGTTTCACCTTTCTGAATCCATTGATGTTAAGTCTTAAGTCATCATTTGCTTTATGCTGTGAGCATCAGCTTTTCTTCAAGTTAGTAGTCATTTCCTGTTTTGGTTGCGTTCTTTTTCTCATGCCAGGTCTCTTTGGCCTGTTCATAATGTTTCTAAGCAAAGACTTAACAGTATAATTGTTGGCAGAGTTCAGAAATAATCCAATCCACACTTTGGAGTTTGCTTTCACTGAATTTACTGCAACAGGATTTTGCAAAGAGACAATAACTGACTACAGGCCATTAATTCAACAGAGAGGTTTTCAGAGCATAAGCACTAACACATACTACTATATAGCAGTGAGAGAAATGACAAGAGGTAGGCTGAACTGCAAGAGAAAAACATTCAATAAACCCCAAACACTAGAGAATGCTCCACAGCTCACCCTACGGTACAAGTGGACTAAACTACTCTATCAGCTGTGTTTATAGTAATTAGACTCTTAACAGGCTGTCGCTTCTCCAACAATAATCAGTACACTGAGCTGGTTGCATTGATGTACAAATCAAAAAAGAAATTTACTTAGTGTAGTTCCACCAGCAAAAGACATTGAATAAGATCTTGTCCCTGTCCTAGTTCACGCAGATATCCTGTGACATGTACACTTATAGGTATCGTTTTCAATGTCTTTTATTTCCCCTTCACCAGTGGCTGTAACAGTAGATTTTTAGGTGCTAATATTATGCAATTGTCCTTTTAGTATATGGTAGACATTCTTTGTATTGCAATGTGCTGCTCGATTGTGAATGGTGAGCAGAAACGAGCTTAAATGAAGAATATACTTACCTTCCATTCCAATGTATTTGAAAAAGTGTGCATGCACATGAAAGCTCATACCCTGAATAAACCTTTGTTGGTCTTAAAGGTGCCACTAAATTCTAAATTTGTTCTGCTGCTTCAGACCAACATGGCTGACCACCTGAAGAATATACTGTTAGCTGAATTGTAACAGGAACACATTCCTTTTAAGTTCACAGAATTATTGTCATTTATGTCTACATTCCCCCAAGATCTCAGTTAAATAAATGCATTATCTTACTGTCTGGTCTGTCCTGTCTCCCTAATGAACATTCCAAGCAACTTAAAGAAATGGATGAAATGGAGAAAGAACTTGTCCTCCTTACTGAAAATTAAAGGCTGATAAGCCTAAACTACATACAGTCCCATTGCATTCAATAGGAATTTCCATCCAGGATATGCATTTTGGTTTATATCATCTAATTTTTTTTTAGAGGATGGATGATGGTATGATGATCTTAATCTTGATCTTGAGCTAAGTTGGTAGCAGCATGTGGGTGTGTGGGTGGGATGAAATCAAAACTGTGTATAATATAGATGTGTAGAACACAGTCAAGTAATGGAAAGGCTATATATTTCCCCCTGTCAAAAAAATTTCTTGCTGTGGATATGTTATTTGCATGATCTGTACCATCTAAATCCAGATAGACAGATATTTTATTAGGGTACTTGCAAATGTGTTGCCCATCACCAAATCTTTAAACCAGCTGAAGAATTCGTTATTTAAAGGGGCTGTTGCCCCTATACCTGAGAAGGTATACGTGACATATGACTTGGGTTTGTGAAGGCCACAACTTTATTGTCACAACTGCAGCATAGCTCAAACAAAGCTCTGACACATTACAGCATTGTGAGGAAAAGTGGCTAGAGGTTGCCTCCTTTTAGGTGGTTGGATCCCCTGTTTCATATGAGAGCAGGGCCAGCACCCTTCTTCCAGCGGATGAGTGGAAAGGGCTGCTTGCATTATTTCCCCCTCTTTAGTGTGATTGGGCTGGAAAGATGCAGCCTGTTGAAGTGACTGGAGGGCTTACTTAGGAGGCCAGTAAAGAGTGGGCCTCCTCTGAACTGGCATTGACCCTTTGTTTTTGGTATTTCTTCAGAAAAGCACTATAAATTATACTATACCAGGACAATGTCTGTCCCCAAACTGAAGGCTATATAAAAAGGATTAAACAAGATATATCTTTAATAATCCAGTGCACTTAAATACCATTAGGATCACACACTGCGCAGTACACATTACAAACAATGCAGTATACTGTTAGTGACAGTGATTGGAAACAATAAATTAATGAAATCGGACCAGATATATTTTGGGCAAAAATACCTTCTTCAGTGGTCCCAATTTAATACTGCATACACATTGTATGTGAAAAGGAAAGATTTACCCAACTTAATGCAGATTTCCAGGGAACAGCAAGGAGAGATAAGGAGGCTTTCCTGAATGAACAATGCTAAATAATAGAGGAAAACAATAGAATGGTAAGGAATAGAGATATCTTCAAGAAAACTGGAGAAATCAAGGGAACATTCCATGCAAAGCTGGCCATGATAAAGGACAAAATGGTAGGGATCTAACAGAAACAGAAGAGATTAGGAAAAGATGGCAAGAATACACAGAAGAAGGACCTCAATGTCCTTGACAACCAAGATGGTGTAATCATTGACCTTGAGCCAGACATCTTGAAATGTGAAGTCAAATGGGCCTTAGAAAGCATTACTAACAACAAAGTTAGCAGAGGTGATGGTATCCCAGCTGAGCTATTCAAAGTCTTAAAAGATGATGCTGTTTCCAAATATGGAAAATGCAACAGTGGCCACAGGATTGGAAAAGGGTCAGTTTATGTTCCAATCCCAAAGAAGGGCAATGCCAAGGAATGTTCAAACTATCACACCATTGCACTCATTTCACATGCTAGCAAGGTCAAGCTAAAGATCCTACAAGCTAGGCTTCAGGAGTACATGGACAGAGAACTACCAGAAGTACAAGCTAGGTTTCAAAAAGGTAGAGGCACTAGAAGGCACTAGAGATCAAATTGCCAACATTCGCTAGATTATGGAGAAAGAAAGGAAGTACCAGAAAAGTTTCTACTTCTGCTTCATTGACTATACTAAAGCTTTTGATTGTGTGGATCACAACAAACTATGGTCCTTAAAGAGATGGGAGTACCAGACCACCTCACATGTCTCCTGAGAAACCTGTATAAAGGTAAAGAGGCAACGGTTAGAACCAGATATGGAACAATTGATTAGTTTAGTATAGGAAAAGCAATACGAGAAGGATGCATATTGTCACCTTCCTTATTTAATTTATATGCAGAGCACATCATGCAAAATGCTGGCCTGGATGAATCACAAGCCAGAATTAAGATTGCTGGGGAACATAAGAACATAAGAGAAGCCAATGTTGAATCAGGCCAATGGCCCATCTAGTCCAACACTCTGTCACACAGTGGCCAAAATATACCAGGTGCCATCAGGAGGTCCAGCAGTGGGGCCAGGACACTAGAAGCCCTCCCACTGCTGCCCCCTCCAGCACCAAGAATAGAGTGCATCACCTGTCCCAGACTGAGAGTTCCCATCTATACCCTGTGGCTAATAGCCACTGATGGACTTCTGCTCCATTTGTTTATCTAATTCCCTCTTGAAACTGTCCATGCTTGTAGCTGCCACCACCTCTTGCGGCAGTGAATTCCATATGTTAATCACTCTTTGGGTGAAGAAGTATTTCCTTTTATCTGTTCTAACCCGACTGCTCAGCAATTTCATGGAGTGCCCACGAGTTCTTGTATTGTGAGAAAGGGAGAAAAGTACTTCTTTCTCAACCTGCTCAATCCCATTCATAATCTTAAAAACCTCGATCATGTCACCCCTCAGCCATCGTTTCTCCAAGCTAAAGAGCCCCAAGCATTTTAACCTTTCTTCATAGGGAAGGTGTTCCAACCCTTTTATCATTCTAGTTCCAACCCTTTTATCATTCTAGTTGCCCTTCTCTGCACTTTTTCCAATGCTATGATATCCTTTTTGAGATGTGGCAACCAGAACTGTACACAGTATTCCAAATGAGGTCGCACCAATGATTTTTACAGGGGCATTATGATACTGGCTGATTTGTTTTCAATTCCCTTCCTAATAATCCCCAGCATAGCGTTGGCCTTCTTTATTGCAGCTACACACTGTCTAGACATTTTCATTGAGTTATCCACTACGACTCCAAGATCTCTCTCTTGGTCCGTCTCTGCCAGTTCAGACCCCATCAACGATTATTTATATTTAGGATTTTTGGCTCCAATGTGCATCACTTTGCACTTGGCCACATTGAACCCCATGTGCCACGTTGATGCCCACTCACCCATCCTCGACAGATCCCTTTGGACTGCCTGACAATCCTTCCTGGTTTTCACCACCCTGAACAACTTCATGTCATCTGCAAATTTAACCACTTCACTGCTTACTCCCAATTCCAAATCGTTAATAAACACGTTAGAAAGCATCGGACCGAGTACTGATCCCTGTGGTAACCCACTGCTTACCACCCTCCACTGAGAAAGTTTCCCATTTATACTCACTCTCTGTTTCCTATTTATAAGCCAGTTTTTGATCCACAAGAGGACTTGTCCTTTTATCCCATGACTATTGAGCTTATTTAGGAGCCTTTGATGAGGAACAGTATCAAAAGCTTTCTGGAAGTCAAGGCAAACAACATCTATAGGGTCTCCCTTGTCCACATGTTTGTTCACTCCCTCAAAAAACACTAACAGGTTAGTGAGACAAGATCTTCCTTACAGAACCCATGCTGAGTCTGCCTCAATAGTTTTTGTTCATCAATGTGCCTACTAATTCTTTCCTTAATAACAGTTTCCACCAGCTTACCCGGTATCGATGTCAGACTGACTGGCCTGTAATTTCCTGGATCTCCCCTGGAGCCCTTTTTAAAGATGGGAGTGACATTAGCTACCTTCCAGTCCTCAGGAATGGAGGCAGATTTTAAAGAAAGATTGCATATTTTTGTCAGGAGATCTACAAGTTCACATTTGAGTTCTTTGAATGCCATCCAGGCCTGGTGATTTATTAGTTTGTAAATTGTCCATCAGTTGGAGGACTTCCTCTCTTGTCACCGCAATCTGATTCAGGTCTTTCAAACCTCCTCCCGAAATCGGTGCTTTTGGAGTGGGCAAGCACTTCTCCTCTTCCACAGTGAAGACAGAGGCAAAAAATGCATTTAGCTTCTCAGCCATTTTCCTATCATCCTTCACTATTCCTTTTACCCCTTGGTCATCCAAGGGCCCCACTGCCTCCCTGGCTGGCTTCCTACTTCTAATGTATTTGAAGAAAGTTTTATTGTTGACCTTTATGTTTTTTGCGATATGCTCCTCATATTCCCTTTTTGCTTGCCTGATCACAGACTTGCATTTTATTTGCCATAGTCTGTGTTCCCTTTTATCAACCTCACCGAGACTAGCTTTCCATCGCTTAAATGAATCCTTCTTACCTTTTACAGCTTCCATTACTTTATTTGTTAGCCATGCAGGCTTTTTTCTATACCTATTTGTGCCTTTCCTAACCTGCGGTATATATTTTTTCTGAGCTTCTAGGATTGTATTTTTAAATAGTCTCCAAGCTTCCCCAATGGTTTTGACCTTCTCCACTCTTCCTTTCAATTTCTTCCTCACATGTCCCCTCATACCAGAGAAGTTGCCCCTTTTAAAGTTAAAAGTGGTTGCGTCAGTCTTTTTGGGCAAAACCCTATCTGTACAAATGTTAAACTCAATGACATTATGGTCACTGTTCCCAAGCAGTGCAATCACTTTTACATCTCTCACCAGGTCTTGGGTGTTACTTAGGACCAAATCCAGGATCGCCTCTCCCTTGGTAGGATCTGTGACCATCTGTTCCATAGCACAGTCATTGAGAGTGTCTAAAATCTCAATCTCTTGGGGTTTCGGTTTCGGCGTCGCGAATGGCGGCCGCTTCTCGGGACGCTCCCGGAGGCGGTTAGCCCACGCGCAGTTAGGGGGGGTCTTCGCATGTGCGAAAGACCCTAGTGAGCCTTAGGCAAAGGCTCCGAACCGGGGACGCTTGGGGAGTAGCCTCTTTGCCGGCAGACAGCCGGGAAATTGAGGCTTTCTCCCCGCCCCAATCGGCCCCGCTGCGGCGTGCCCGTAATGGGACTTAGCGGCGCCACCGATTTCCAGGAGTGAAGACAGCGCTATGGCTTAAAATAAAAAGAAGAAGTAGCATCGAATCGTGAGTTGAAGATCTATTTTGAAGCGTAAATCAGAGCCCCCCTGCATGCGTATAAGCGTTGGGAGGAGGGAGGAGTTCCCACCCCCTTTGAGAAGCAAGATCTACAAAGGGAGCACGAAGGGGGGCTGAGAGAAAAAAAAAGTGTTGGTGAAAGTACCGTTGGGGTTGCATGGAAGATTGTGATCATCTTAGCTTCCTGGGGGATGCGGCACGAACTTTTTAAAAGTAAACAAAAAAACAAAATGTCGATACTGGAAAAAGTCCTGCAGACACCGGAAGAGAAGAGAGGAGGGACTTCCGGTCCAGACAGCCCCCCAAGAGCTTGCTGTCAATCAACAGGAAAAGGAGATGCTGTGCCCCCTGCTGGAACAATTGCAGAAAATCAACGAAACTCTGTCTAAAATGGATAGTGTTCTCATCAGTCGACAGAAACAGATATCGGAAACAACTAGAAAGATGATGGAGATCGAACAGAAATCGAATCTGATTCTAGGTTTCCAGGGCGTTAAAGAAGAAGAGAAAGAAGATCTCGGATTTACCTTGACAAATGTCTTGGCACCCCTAACTGGCAGTGAAGCGATAAAATTAAAAGAAGAGGTGGATGAGGCTCCCAAAGCCTATTCCGCTTTTATAAAAGAGAATACTCTGCCAGTAGAAGGGGATGTTGAGCATAGCAAGCGACAAACTGGAGATCTAATTTCATCCGAAGAGTTTATGGAGCCCAGGAAGCTTGAAGGCCAGAAGTTTAAGGAAAAAGAGAAAAGAAAGAAGAAAGATTTCATCTTTAAAATACAGAAACTTCTGAAGAGACATGCCAGCAGGGAGGAAGATGCAGTATTCCAAACTGGGACAAGCGAAGAAGACAGCAGCCCAGGGGAAAGTGGTGATGGAACGGAAGACTTCAAAGTTAAAATGGACTCAATCCATAACTGGAAGAGATTTAAAAAGAAGATACTTTGAGGACTGTTCGTGTAACATCTGGAAGGAGCTGTTTAATTACTAACCCCAATGGACTTTACTAACTGCATTAACAGAGTGATTTTGGACTTTGCAATAGTTAAAAAGAAGATCTTCTAACCATGATAGATGCCAAAATTGGTATTGGTTATTAACCTAAACTAACCCTCACTAACAGGAAAAATTTCACTCCATCTTTTTCTTTCTCCATCTGTCTACCCTTCCCGTTTCTTATAAAAAGAATAAAATTCTCTCTTTTTAAAGAGAGTTTTACAAAAAATAAAATAAAAATAAAATCTCAATCTCTTTTTCCTGACTAGAACTCATATTGACCCAATCAATGTGTGGGTAGTTAAAGTCGCCTATTACGACACAGTTATTCCATCTAGCCGCTCTCTTTAATTCATTCATCATTTTATAATCCTCCTCTATCTTTTGAAAACATCAGCAACCTCAGATATGCAGATGATACCACTCTAATGGCAGTAAGTGAAGAAGACCTAAAGAGCCTCTTGCTCAGAGTGAAAGAGGAGAGCTCAAAAGTTGGCTTGAAACTCAGCATCAAAAAACTAAGATCATGGCATCCAGCCCCATCACTCCTTGGCAAATAGAAGGAGAAATCATGGAAGCAGTGACAGACTTCATGTTCATGTTCCTGGGATCCAAGATCACTGCAGATGGTGACTGCAGCCATGAAATTAAAAGACGCCTGCTCCTTGGGAGGAAAGCGATAGCAAGCCTAGACAGCATAATAAAAAGTAGAGACATCACCCTGCCAACAAAAGTCCGTATGATCAAAGCAATGGTATTCCCAATAGTAATGTATGGCTGAGAGAGCTAGACCATAAGGAAGGCCGTGCGCCAAAGAATAGAATCTTTTGAATTATAGTGCTGGAAAAGACTCTTGAGAGTTCGTTGGACTGCAAGGAGATCAAATCAGTCAATCCTAAAAGAAATCAACCCTGACTGTTCCCTGAGAGGGCCAGATACTGAAGCTGAAGCTCAAATACTTTGGCCACCAAATGAGAAGGGAGCACTCACTAGAGAAGACCCTGATGCTGGGAAAGATTGAAGGTCAAAGAAGAAGGGGACGGCAAAGGATGAGATGGTTAGACAGTGTTGCAATGCAACGAAAATGAAATTGAGCAAACTCTAGAGCATGATGGAAAACAGGAAGGCCTGGCAAGATATGGTCCACGGGGTCACGAAGAGTCACACTTAACTGTTCAACTGAACAACAAAAACACCACACATTGTATGAAGGAATCTGTATTCTAGTTAACCTTGGAAGGTCATGTGGGTGCATTCCAAGATTCCATTGTTTTGTGTTGCTTAGCTTTATTGGGGGATTGTTTATACATTGTTAATATGATCCAAACTGAAGCCTTCCAACTGTGATCCAGCTGTGATTTCAGCTGGTTCTGCAGTCATTGGCCTGCCATGGTAGCTGCATTCCCTAATCCACTATGTCAGCCTTCCGTCATTTCCACTTTGAACTTGTTTGGGGGATTGTCCTATGGTACCCCCATCTATCACTATATCCCTTATCCTGGCCCAATTCTCAGTAGATATATGTGAATCAAACTCTAGGGTTTGATTTAATGGCCTCAAGAAGGGTAACTCATATTATACCTTGGCGAGTCAATTGGAAAATGAAGAGGCAACAAGTTTCCCTTCCTGAAATATGAGGGTTGGTTGCACAAGACAAGAATTTGGACAAGCAGAAACGTAACCAGGGATACAATAACTTTGACTTAGCACAAGTGGTTATTGTGATCTTTCCCCACTTGCCCAAGAACTCTAGCTTGAGCTGGAATTTTGTGCTGGATTCTACCCACTGTGTAGTACTTATGTTGATTTTCTTGCTTTGTTTCAGCATAGTTTATAGAATGTAAATATATGAGCACCATGTTCAAAGTTAATTCTTAAATCATCCTTCAGTATGTAGAAGGTATTTTATACCTTACCTGAGAACATTGCACAATAAAAGATAAAGCAGAATCCAGATCTGTCCTTCCACTTTGTGAGAGTTCACATGAGAACCTTCTTGAGCTTTTGCATAAGCTGATGCATGAAAACTGCAGTAGAAATTCAGCTCCTTGCTCTAGGCAGGAGTACCTGTTGTGCACAGGTGGAAAGGGGAGAGCTCTCAACAATTATGCCCAGTGCTGGCATGGTCTCACTTTATTCCCCATGGCCACACACCCAGCCAGACTGAAAGGAGGGTATTTTGCATTTAGTCCAAGAGTTTCAAAAGAGGGGACTGCAGGTAAGCTGCACATTTGGAGTCCTCTGTTTTCTAGTCATCTTTGTCCTGTCCATGGGGAGGGGGCATTGCTTAACGGGGCCAGAAAGGAACAGGACCCAAACAGGATCATATTTGGCTAAAGGACTTCTGGGGGTGTTGCAAATATTTTTAACTGGTTGTCATTGGGCTGTTGAAAATAATACAGGGTATGCCAGGGTCCCTGCATGACCATTAAGGGGACAAGGGACATGACAGCCAACTTCTGGGTCTGGCATGTTGCCCATGTTTCTTAAAGGCCAGCAGTGGGCAGGAACAGCAGATTCTGCTACTTCTTGCCTTATTGCTGATTCTCTTTCCTTAATTATCTCAAACAAGTGGGTTAGGGGGTTCACTGCAAATAGTCAGGCTGTCAGCAACACCCAGTGTTCTCTGCCCTCAGGAACCTGTAAGCAAAATTAAGTCCTGATGTTTCCCCAGTCCTCTGTGTTTGTGTGGTCTTTCTCTCTCTCCCGTCCTGGCCAGTCCCCTCTCCAGGTACAACCTGTCTTGATATAGCACTGCAGCTCTTGGTGTTTCTGGGAGAGTGCTAACAGCTATTTTCTGTCCACTCATGGTTCTTTGGATCCAACCCATCACTGGTTTTAAAATACCATTAGGATCACCAACAGCCCCATCCCATCCCAAATTTCCTTTGGTTGGCCAAAAGTTAAAGGGAGCAAGAAGTTATAATTAAAACCAGACTCTCCAACTCTTCACTGATTCATCTTGAATGACTATATCCAGCCTCCAGTTCTGGACGGACAACTAGAAGTGTACATTACAACTCATACTTTGATTATCAGCATGCATTGAAATAATGTGATAATATAGCTCCATGCTCTTCAGCCACAACTTAATTGGTAATACAATTTATGTATTCCAGATTATGTTGATTGGGATGTTAAAAGTATATGAAACATTACTGTGTGCTTCATCTTTTGTAAGGTGGGAAAGACAGTTGTCTCTGTCCTGGAAAGATTAATAATGAAAAAGACAGATGTTAGAGAGGCAGGAAGTATGTTCTGTCAAGGGATAGTGTAGCAAATGACTGAGTATGAGTGCGGGGGGTGAAATACTGGAGATTGGTGCTTTTACTGTAAAAGATGAGGTTTATTCCTGGTCACTGTTCCCAAATGTGTTGAAAGGTTAAACTTTCAAACCAATTCAGCATAAATGTTTTTCTTCACCCTTATAGTCTGCGTCAATAAATGTTTAAGAGGATTTTTCTTCGGGGACATTTGATGATCTTGGAAACAATTAAGCCAGTGGAAACCATTACACTTAATGTAAATACATGATAGGAAATATAGGCTAGCTCTTCATCAAGGATTGTCTGAACTTTTTTGAGAGCTGTTTCAGAACTGAAAACCTGGGAAGCTGATCATATTATATACGCCATTTGAATGTGTTTATTTGTTTAATAAATTCTTCTGTGGTTTGTCTGGATGAAATCCCAAATATTTTATTGCACTTATGGCATTGACCCAACAACAAATTACAAACAGCTTTATGATTTCCATGAGATCCAAGATATTTTGTATATTTGTAAGGGGGTTTCTGCATGTGTGTGTTAGAGAGAGAGAGAGAGAGAGAGGGAGGGAGAGGGAGAGAGAAAGAGAGAGAGAAATGCTATTGGCCCAGAGGATAGATGGTGTAATAGTACTTGAAAGATATGCTTCAAAGAAGCATGGAATGGTCAAAAACAAAACTATGGGATATTGCCAAGATGAAAAACATAGACATCAAACAAACAAAAGGATTATAACTGCCTTATGATTTCATGGGAAAATGTCTAATTTGGATGGAGGTATTGTAAAGAGTTCCCTGTTGTACATTAAGTAAACAACTCACAATTTTGACTCACGTCACCGGTGCAAGCAAGTACAACCTCTCAAGCCCAAGTAATTCCTGGTAGCCATGATACTGCATGGCCCTGGTTCATTCAGTCCATGGTGTCTGCAAGACATAGCAGCCTTGGACATCCTATTGGCATGGAAGTTTCCCCTCACAAGTAAGGGTCTTACTGTGGTACTGCCATACTTCATGTGCCATACTTCATGGCATTTCTAAGTAGCTTTTCAAAGTGATGTGAAACATATATATGAGCAAGTGAAATATGAAGAAATAATTAATGCACAGGATTTTTAAAAACGTTTAAATTCATTTCATTATTTGCATTTGCCAAATAGTGCATCTCTGCTATGGAAAGAATCTTCTTCTCACAGAAGAACAAATGGGAGGGCACCTTTGGATCCAACAGTATAAACATGATTTCACTTATTTGCAGTCCAGTGACACAATATGATCTCCAGCCTGTTTTTATTCCTTCCGTGCTATCATTGTAATCATTGTGTCATTACATTTTCCAGGAAATTTGTTTGTTTTCCTATTGGGTGGCAGCAGAACCGTGCTTCCCAATCGATTTCACCATTTGCTATGATCCCACAAATGGTGAGGATCTACTGTACAAGTAGGGTTATTATGGAGATTAGAACTCCCCGCCATTTTACTTTTTTAAAGACATAGCCATTGATTCTTCTTATTTCCTTTTTCTTTTTCAAAAGAAGAATTTCTCTTTAATTTCACTTTGCAGTGTCCTGTAACATCTTTATGTTCTCTTTTGTAATTTCAGTTGAAAAGTACTGAGACTGACGAGTCCGTAGAGTGAAATCAGCTCATACTTTTATTTAAGATCAGGAACAAGACAAGTTCAGCCGACTCGCAGGCCGGCTTATATTCCCAAAGAAAACCCACACCCCAACACACACAACACCCGTGATTGGCCTATATACACTGATTGCATTATCTCCTTGGATCCCAGTTCCCCGATTGGAAGGGAGCTAGGATCTGTCTGTCCATTGTCCTCAGGGACGAAGCTCAGGCAATTTGCCCAGACGCGTGGCAGACCGGCTGGAACCGGTACGAGCACATGGGCTAGCCTGGACACACGTTCTGCGATGGGTACATTATATCAGTGTTTGCAGGGCTTTTTCTTTTTTGAATGTTACCCATTAAAGGATGTTCTAGCAGGAGAATAGCAAAGTAGTGCAATGTATTTATTGATACAAAGTTATTGATACAAAGTTATTGATACAAAGATACAAAGTTGATTCACCAAACACTTTTTCTTGCTACAGTTAAGGGCATAGGCTTTCCAATTTGGAGGGGGGGGCGCTGGGCTCTCTGGGACCATCGTCTCCCTCCTGCGGCAGGCGGACAAAGCTGGGTCACTGTCCATCTCTGCCGCTGGCCATCTGATGGGGCAGGGGGTGCTGTGGCAACCCGAGGAGGGTCCATGTGTGGCTCAGCCAGAAGGCTGCAATGAGCGGATGGAGTGAGCCCAGACTGGGCTGAAACCTAATCCATGAGGGCTGGCTGGCTGGGCTGGCTGGAAGGTGCTCCCGCATGGCCCTTCCTACCCTCAGCCCAGCCAGGTCCCTCCCCTCTCCCTCACCTCCGCATGTCCCCCACCGGTCCCTCTGTCTCTCCCCCCCTGGCTGGCCGATCATGAGTGGCACTGCACCTCCTGCTCCTCCTGGCTCTTGTGAGCCATAATTGCAATGTGGGTCCCGTGGCCCCCTCACTCCCGCACTCACTCAGGCTGAGGAGAGAAAGGTGCCAGGCACATGCTTCGAGGCCCAGGGGCTCTCGGGAGGAGGGGCACCTGATCTGCACCAGGGCTTAGCACCCTTTAAATGGATCCAAATGGTTTTTTGGGGGAGAGGGCCCAAGCCTGCTCTGCCCTTTCTCCGTGTGGGTTTGTTTGTTTATTTTGTAAAATTAGTGTGCCCAGGAGGGCTCAGTAGTCCCTGGAAAATTTTGGGGAATGTCTCAGCTCCCCAGCACCCCCCCCCCATAGATTACATTTATGGCTACAGTCCCCATCCCACATGGCTTCTGTCCATGCAGGGGCCATGATCCCAAACATAGCCTTTTTGGATGGTGAAGAGGGATCCCCCTTCCTTTTTCACCAGTAGAAAATTTGGCTGGCCCAAAATACATTGTTTATTTATATGCTACCTTTTCCTCATTAAAGGGGAGCTCAAACAGGCTTACAACCAGTATGCATCCCAAAACAGGCATAGCACAATAAGCATTGAAAACCAAGACAACAAAACATTAACCAGCAACATTGTAAGATCTGATTACCAAGCACCTAAAAACACTGACTGTTAAGTAAGACAAATTAGCCTTTGCAATCATCCTTTGGAAATGAAACTGCTTTACTGGGCTTCCTAAAGCCTGGCAGGGTCGCAGTTATCCTGACAGCCTCTTGAAAGCTGTTCCAGAGGAACAGCGCACTGACAAAAGATCTGTGACCAGACTGAGGTAGATTTACAATGCCATCCTAAACAGAATTTCACCATTCTAAGGGACAAACTAGACAGGATGCTTAAAAGGAAAAAAAAAGTTTGGATTCACCTGACCCTGCTTTCATATCAACAGCCGCATGTCATGCTGCTAGAAATTCATTTCCATGTATGTGTGGGCACTGATTTGGATTGGGACCACGGAGCAGGAAGGAAAAGGTTTCAGCCTTCTCCCTGCACAAAACCCCCCTCCCAAACATGGGTGCTATGAGTATGTTGCAAATATGCAACTTCTCAGTAGGTCAAGAAGTGCTCCCTCAAAGCTGTTTTGAATTAAGCAAAATGGCATGGTATGATATTATGTTATTGCTTAATAATAATTTGATGTTACTATTTTATTCTGCTGGTTCTAGTAGTTGTTTATTTGTTTTAATGGACTATTTGTAGCTCTAATTTCGTAAGCTGCTTAAAGAGCTTTTTCGCTAAGAGCACTACAGAAATACTATAAGTAAATTAAAAAATATATCTCCGTAGATTCTGTTTGGGAATTTTTATAAAAGCACTCTTGGGACACTATTGAACCTCATGTCTCTTTGAAACAAGTCTTTTAAAAATCCCATTAATTTCCGTAGAACAAAGTTCAGTGAAATTATGCATGCACAACTCTTTATTGAAATCAGTGATATGCAGGGATGCTCAACTGGATCCTCCCCAGTGCTTTTTAAATGCTTTCACCGTTGAAGTTTCGAAACTTATTTTTGTTTTGTATGGGATTTACATTGTTGTATTCAATGGGTATATCATAAAGATGTTTGTTTTCAAATTTTATGCCTATTAAAAAGGCTGCTGTGCTTTTTCCAGCTAAAAATACTGCACTATGAAATCAACAGTTGCAAAAAAATGGCATGAGAATAAAAACAGAATAGTTTGGGCAGTATTTTAAATTTGTTTTTCATGTTTTCATGTATTTCTCATACACGAATCTGTTAACTGAAATGTTTGTTATATATTTATGCCAATCATTTCTGATTCCAGATTCCTAGTAGTTTCCATTTGCTTTTTGGAGTCTATTTATAAACCTTTTGGAAAGGTTTATTGTATTTTATATGGATTTTATATGGATTATCCTATTTGGGCAAGTTAATTGAGAGGGCTGTGGCAGTCCAGTTACAGAGCTTTTTGGATGACACTTCAATCTTATACCCTTTCCAGTCCAGCTTCTGCCCAAGACACTGGATGGAGACAGCACTGGTTGCCCTCACGGATGACCTTCAGAGGCATCTGAATCGAGGCGGATCAGCAGTGTTGCTGTTGTTAGACCTGTCAGCAGTGTTTGATATGGTTGACCATCAGATACTCATCCATTGCCTCACCGACACCAGAGTCCAGGGACTTGCTTTGCAATGGCTCGCATCCTTTCTTCGGGGTTGGGGACAAAGGGTCCCAAAGGCACCCACTGGTCTGTGGAGTGCCCCAAAGGGCGGTACGTTCCCCGATGTTATTTAACATCTACATGCACCCCCTTGCCCAAATTGTCCAAAGGCATGGGCTTGGGTATCACCAGTATGCGGATGACACCCATCTCGATCTGTTGTTGGGCGGCTGGTCTGACTACACTGGAAGATCTGGACCGGATGTTGCAAGCTGTGGCTGGTTGGCTTAGACTGAGCCAATTGAAATTGAATACAATGAACATGGAGGTCCTGTGCCTGAGTCAGGGTGGTCTGGGGGTAGGGATCCCACTCCCAGTCTTCGATGGGGCACAGCTGGTGCCAGCGCCAGAGGTTAGGAGTTTGACATTGCTCTTGGATGCCTCCTTAACAACCTTTCATCTTCTTTGGCTTATTAAGAAGTTGGTTCCCTTCCTCAAATGCAACAACTTGGCAGCAGTGATCCATGCTATGGTTACCTCAAGGCTGGACTACTGTAACATTCTCTACAGGGGGCTGCCCTTGTCTCAAATCTGAAGCTGCAACTAGTGCAGAATGCGGCATCCAAGCTGCTGATGGGTATCCCCCAGCCTGTACTGAAGGCACTGCAGTGGTTGCCAAAAGCATACTGGATTCGCTTAACCTTTAAAGCCCTATATGGTCAGGGTCCAGCATACCCGAGGAACTGTCTTTCACTGCATGTTCCCTGGAGAGCACTGTGTTCAGGAGTGCAAAATTGGTTGGCCCTTCCAGGCCCCAAGGATGCCAGGTTGGCAACAACCAGAGTCAGGGCCTTCTCAGTGGCAGCTCCATCCTGGTGGAATGAGCTCCCGGAAGAGATCAGGGCCCTGAGGACCTCTTATAGTTCCACAGGGCCTGCAAGACGGAGCACTTCCACCAGGCGTTTGACTAAGGAGCCTCATCATATACCAAGGAACATAAGAGAAGTCAATGTTGAATCAGGCCAATGGCCCATCTAGTCCAACACTCTGTCATACAGCAGCCAAAATATACCAGGTGCCATCAGGAGGTCCAGCAGTGGGGCCAGGACACTAGAAGCCCTCCCACTGCTGCCCCCTCCAGCACCAAGAATAGAGTGCATCACCTGCCCCAGACTGAGAGTTCCCATCTATACCCTGTGGCTAATAGCCACTGATGGACTTCTGCTCCATATGTTTATCTAATTCCCTCTTGAAACTGTCCATGCTTGCGCTGCCACCACCTCATGTGGCAGTGAATTCCATATGTTAATCACTCTTTGGGTGAAGAAGTATTTCCTTTGATCTGTTCTAACCCGACTGCTCAGCAATTTCATGGAGTGCCCATGAGTTCTTGTATTGTGAGAAAGGGAGAAAAGTACTTCTTTCTCAACCTGCTCAATCCCATTCATAATCTTATAAACCTCGATCATGTCACCCCTCAGCTGTCATTTCTCCAAGCTAAAGGGCCCCAAGCGTTTTAACCTTTCTTCATAGGGAAGGTGTTCCAACCCTTTTATCATTCTAGTTGCCCTTCTCTGCACTTTTTCTTTTCTTTTTTTTTAAGCGCCCCTAAAAGGGGCATTTTTTATTTTTTCCCAACAACAATAACATACAACATTACATACACTACATAACATAACCTACACTACTACACAAAAAACACCACAAACAACATTAAACATTCACGGGGAGATACAGCTTCCAACCCAAACCAATCCTTTAAGATTCCACCCACCTTGCTGCCCTTGTTACTAGTTCATTTCTTCCTCTGTATCCTCCAGTTCTATCTTTCTGTCTTATCTGTCTCTAACTGCAAAAAATAATATAACCAATTAATACAAGATTAAAAGTACTCAGAACTTATTGTTTCTCTCCATCCTGCCCTCTCTGATCATGCCAATCGTAGAAGCGTTGCCACGTATTTATAAAGCCTGATTCATCATGCCCTTTCATCATCAAAGTCAACTTCTCTGCACTTTTTCCAGTGCCATAATATCCTTTTTGAGATGTGGCGACCAGAACTGTACACAGTATTCCAAATGAGGTCGCACCAATGATTTTTACAGGGGCATTATGATACTGGCTGATTTGTTTTCAATTCCCTTCCTAATAATCCCCAGCATAGCGTTGGCCTTCTTTATTGCAGCTACACACTGTCTAGACATTTTCATTGAGTTATCCACTACGACTCCAAGATCTCTCTCTTGGTCCGTCTCTGCCAGTTCAGACCCCATCAACGTGTATTTATATTTAGGATTTTTGGCTCCAATGTGCATCACTTTGCACTTGACCACATTGAACCCCATTTGCCACATTGACGCCCACTCACCCATCATCAACAGATCCCTTTGGAGTGCCTCACAATCCTCCCTGGTTTTCACTCACAATCCTCCCTGGCTTTACCACCTTCGCCAGCCTGGGTCCTGGCCTGCCTTATCATCGCTATTGTCAGCCTGTACCCGCCGCATAACAAGTGACCGAACTGAGATGTTGTGAAATAATGGGAATTATATGGTCACCTAAGTCATATTATAAATAATCTTTGCTCCTGTTTACTTGATAATGTTCCAGTGTTGTAGTTGTATTTTAAATGATTGGTATTTTATGTTTATGATTATATGTGATGATAGGTTTTAATTGTATTTATGAAATATCTGTAAGCTGCCCTGAGCCTGCCTTGGTGGGGAGGGCAGGGTATAAATAAAATAAATAAGTAAAAAATAGATAATTTACTGGAGGGTGAATGCCATAAATATTATAATAAAAGCCAAATCATCACCTTAACATGCTGACAACTATGTATTCCTTAAGCCCATGATTTTCTGCCTTTGTTGAGTCCTAAGTGATATTTTTTTTCTGTTGTCTCCTAATAATCAGTTGAATACTGCTTACCACTCTCTAGTGGTGCAATCCTATGTAGAGTTTTATGCCCTTTTAAGCCCATTGACTTAAACTCTGTTTAGGTTTGACTGTGTTTGGACATTTAAGTAATTTCTGTACTTTTGTGAGGTGGAGAAATCTAACTCTCTGATCCAGCAAGGACAATCTGGCACCAAAGAGTTTCCACATGCAGAGCATCCTTTCAGATGTATGTAAGCAGATGAAACATGGGATGAGTAGTCTGTTCTGTCAGATATGGAAATGATTCCACACATTTGTTTACCTTGAATAGGTGATCAGCATATTATGAGAACTGATAGAACCAGTCATTTATTCCACAGGACAGATTTTCCATGAAGGTGCTATGACAAAATAGCCCTTCATTCTACCATGGGGGATGTAGAATTTAACTAGTTGGCCCAAGTCCCAAATTGACTATAATGAGCAGTTTAAACTTTCCACTACTAAAATATGATTCTATTTACTGTTCCCATTGCCAGAATTAGAGGTATACTTATATAGTTTCCTGGATTATAGAGTTTATTTTTATCTCTCAATGCAGAGTTTTTTTGGGGGGTGAAACCCAGTGCTATAATAAGTGATTTGGGTTTCTAGTGCTGTTTTACATTTTTTCTAAGAACATAGTAAGTATACACCAAGACTGCTTCATAATGCTGACTGGTTTACTACTGTGTATCATCCACTGTTATTTTTCAGATGCTAACTGGTTTACAGTTATGCTAGGCAGTAAGGCCTTGCTCAAAATTGTGGGCCATGGCACTTCAGGTCTTACTTTGTACAGTTGAAATTCTGTTTCTAAATAAAGATGTTGTTGTTGTTAATGAAAGTGCCCTTTAAAAATTGTCCAGCAGATGGTAGCAGTGTAACATAGTGTAGTGTGTTGGAAAATTGTGTTGCTGTTAAAAATTAGAAAATACTATCACTTGGTATATACATATCAGTAAGTAAGAGAATGATGTACCAGAAAAAAAATTCTACTGGAAAATTTAATGGGTTCTCAGTGGTTTTTTTTAGCACATTAGGAAAGTCGAAGAATTTAAGTTTGTCAGGCAGTAAACTATCTGTGAATGCTGATTCTACAGTAGCAAAGCTACTAACCTTGGCTCCAGTTATTCTGCTATTTACCTAATTAAAGCAGAGGAGGGGAAAATACAGCTCACACACATTGCTGCATGTGATACAGAACGAGGAGAGAAGCCAACCTGAGAAGCTAGCAGTATATATGAATTGCAGGGGATAAAATGGATCAACAGGCACAGAAAATAGGTATGAACTTTCCAAAAATCACCATCTGGTCACTCCGTAATTTGCAGGTCTTAAGGTAGATTTTACAATCTATCAAATGGATCAACAGGCATGGGACGTATCTGTGACCTTTTCAAAAATCACCATCTGGTCACACTGTAATTTGCAGACCCTATGGTGGATCTTATGAACGGGTTCTACTAATGATGGAGTCTTTTCTAGTTACATGGAACATGCCTCTTCTGCTGAAACAAGTCTCATTGTCCTAGAAGAAGGCTCCTTCTTTTGTAGAATGGATCCAATGCTGCTATTAACATACCTCTCATTACCAGTATTTTCTACATTTCTTTACTTTCCTGTGTCCAGACTGGGTAACAAAGCAGCTGTGTTTTTTCTACTGAGAAGCACGCAGGCCACAGTGGAATTACATGGGAATCAATGGTGTGTGTGTGTGTGTTAAAAACACCTGAAGATTTTAATCAGAAGAACTCATCCTTCAAGTTTCATCACAGTTCAGGAGCAGAGGAGTGATCACATACATGATGCTTTAGTTGCCTTTTTCTCCAGTGTTGTTTGCAACCAATAGGAATTTCAAGGCTACGCTCATCTCCATCCTGATTGCCCAAGCCAAGAAAAAAAATTAACAACACAAACAAAGCCGATCAGGAGGAGAACAAAAAACAGCTTCCTCTATTCCAAATGAATGAGATCAGCACAGTTCTCCTGTGAGGATGTAAACATTCAGTACACCTCATGTGATGATCTTCCCATAAGAAAAAGAGCAAGATTGGCTTGGTCAACAGCATTGTTAGCGCAGGCCGATTTCCAGTAATGTTCATGATTACTGTTTGGATAACCTTGCTTTGTGTAAATAAAGAAATAAACCTGTTGTCTAATAATAGCAGGCTGCTGAATCGAGTTAATGTAATCTTAGGACAAGGATGGGAAAGAGGGCAGAGTTGTTTTTGGTTTAAAGCTTTTGGCACCACATCAAAGATAACATACAGTCGTGGTTATTTTTATTTGGGCTTGGGATTTTTTTGCTTTGAGTTATTTGTATCTCCAGCATTATTTACTAGAGGTAGACTCAGTGATTCTCCAGAGATTGTTCTTGGTTCTTCTTTCAGACTTGCGAGGAAAAACAAGTAGGGCCTGGCTTGGCGCAGCCTCACATTTGCGGCATTGGGCAGGGAAGGAGAGGTGGACAGATGCCGGACGGGGGTGGGGTTGGTGAGTGGTGGGAAAACCAGGTCCTCCCTCTCGTCCCCCAATCCAATAGAAAAGCCCTGGGATCACTGTGGGAGGGGAAGATTTATAAGAGGGAACCAGCCACTTGCCTCCCCCGCCCAGCCTTTGTCCAGCCTTCACAAAGCTTACCCACCCATCCCATCCTCTAGGTAGGCCATCCGGGATCGATTCGGTTAACTGAATACATTAACATGGGGTACAGTGTTGTCCTTCTTGTATAGTTAGAATTGTTGGTTTACTCTGTGGCTCATTTGTATAGACCTTGTCACAACTGGGCGGTAACAGCATGGGGCTGGATCCATTTATGGAAATAGGCCTGCATGCCATTTACTGGATATGGGGACCACCTTAAGGGGTCTTGGCATGAGGGCTGATGGGAGCAAAGTCTGCTCAGGTGGCAGGGGAGATCACCAAGGGGCAGTCATCCATGTGATCCCCACAACTTGCCATTTCGCATTCTTCACCCATGCCCACTGGCTGGGTGACAGGGGTCATCAGCTGGCAGTGGTGTCAGCTGATGCATTGGATCTGGTGGATGCTGTGCCAATGCTTCTTACAGCTGTAATCAATAAAGCTGTGGCCAATTTAATCCACATTTTCCAAATCTGTTTTATGAGTGGTGATTTCATGTGAGATTGTCAGCATCAGACCAAACCTCTCCATCCCATCTAAGAACTGGAGCCGCAAAAAGCATTCTAAACTTCGGTCTTGTCAGAAAGAGGTAAGATCAGGAAATTAATAATGATAGACTAATTGGCCTCTCTGTTGACACCATTTCCTGAGATATTAAAAATGAACATTAGGACTTGGTCTATTTTTTCATATAAATAGAAAGGTCTCCAGTAAAAGCATGGATCCTGAGAGCCAGTTTGGTGTAGCGGTTAAGAGCATGGACCCTGATCTGGGAGAACTGGGTTTGATTCCCCACTCCTCCATATGCAGCTGCTGGTGTGACCCATAGGCGTAATCTTCGGGGGGGCTGAGGAGCTTGCGCCATCCCCGGGAGCAACCTTTCCCCCTGTAGTGCCATGCACCAATCGCCGTTGTGCCTTCTTGCTCCTGGGCCCTGGCTAAGGAGCAGCAGCAGCTGCAGCCAGGCAGAAGGCAAGGAGGCTGCCCAAGTTCCAGCCGTGCGCTACGCTTGCATACATTGTACCTGAGGGGCAGGGAGACATGCCCGGCTTCAAGCGCCGCCAGCTTCTCTTCCCGCAGTCACCTGCCGCCACTGCAAAATTAACCCTCTTCTGCCAGCCCTGCCCCCTCTGTCTCCCCCCAAACATCCCCAACTGGAGCAGGGGCGGGCTGCGCTCGTGGTACAAATCATTTGCATTTGCATCGAGCCGAGCAAGTCCCTCCACAGGTGTCTTTGAAACTCTAGCTGGCCTCCAAGTCCGAGGAATGGCCGGCCCAAGTCCCCACTGCCAGGATGCCATTTTTCAAGCCATGGGGCTGGGCTGGCAAAAGAGTGTGTGCTAAAGAGCAAGGGGGATGGGACTGGGGGGGGAGGTCGAGGAGTGTAAAAATGTGGTTGTGAGACAGGAGCCTGGAATGTGTCCAGAGGGAAGGAGAGAGGCGGGCCGGAGTGACAAGTTGGCATGGAGGCTGCCCTCCGAGACACACTTCCTGGGGAGTGAGTTAGTCCTAGGAAACTGGTTAAGAGAGAGGCCGGCTGGGGATCTGCTGGGAGGGAAAGCCAGCTAATTTTCAGGGAGGAGGAGCTGGAGGGTCATTTTGCACTTGTAAAAAGAAGAGAAAGTTCACGTGGCCTGTGTGTGTATGAGATGTGTTGTGTCCTGGGATCAGAGGGCTGAGCTGGCGAAATACAGCCAAGCTTCGCTCTCTGAGAACAATAGGGACTAGGTTCCTGAGCTCGCCAGAAGTGAACCAATGGCAGCATTGGCGGGCGATTCAAACCCGCCAATAGGAATAGAGGGCCGTCCCCCCTAACTGTATATAGTTGGCCTCCGGCCGTTACTGTGTGTTCTTGTCTTATGTGAAGTACGAATAAACGCGTCTTCTCTTATGTCGTCGTCCGAGTCATGAGGCCCGAAACCCAGTACTTTACAGTGGCGACGAGGATGGGATACTAACGCCTTCCGTGACTCCATGAACGACGAAACGGACACCGCCGAGCAACGCATCGCTGACCCCGAGAGCAGCACCGCACCGCTCGCCGAGCATCGCATCGCTGACCCAGAGAGCAGCACCGCACCGCTCGCCCCGGCGCACGCCGTTCCCGACAGAACCATGGCCGCTTCCCACGTAACCCTGGAGCACTTCGACCAGTCGCAGCCAGAAACCTGGGACGCATGGGTCGACCAGCTCATCAGCTACTTGGAGCTCAACGAAATCCGCCACCCCGACCAGAAACGAGCGATCCTCCTGAACGCCTGCGGCACCCAAACCGTCCGCCTCGCCAAGAGCCTCTTGGTGCCCCGCACGGCCTTGGAGAGCTCGTTCGGGGAAATCCTGGACGTCCTCAATGGCTACTTCAGCCCCCGGCCGACCTTCCTGGCCAAGAGGATGGATTTCCAGAGGCGAGTCCAGACCCGAGGGGAATCCATCGCCAACTTCCTAGCCGCGCTAAGGGCGCTAGCCGTGGACTGCGGGTTTCCGAAGGTGGAGGACAACCTGCTGACACAGTTCGTGTGGGGCCTGGCGGACCCAAAGCTGCGGCGCAAGTTGGTGGGACACCGGAAGCTCACCTTGGACGAGGCCCTCGACGCCGCCACTGCCCACGAGGCCGCAGAAGGGGATCGCCCGGTCGCGGCCGCGCAGGTGGTTGGAAGGAGCCCAAGCCCCGGAAACGAAGAGACGGACGAGGTCTTCGCCCTCAAACCCCAACAACGCCGGCCGGCGCCGTTCCAGCAGGCCAACAGGGAGCAAGCCAAGTATTCCGGCCACCGAGCCATCTGTGCCAGCTGCGGGGAGGGCCACGGCCGGAAATCCTGCAAGTTCCGGGATGCTGTCTGTCACGGGTGCGGTAAGCAGGGACACCTCGCACGGGTCTGCCGGTCCAAGGGCCCCCGGAATTCGAGATCGTCGGTCCCCCAGTACCGCGCATCGTCCACCGCACACGAGACATCGGAAGAGGTCGCCGAGTTGTACCACCTCACCGACCAACCACTGCAGGTACTTCGCCTCCCCAACCCCAACCTCTCCTCTACCCCGAAGATCCAAGTAACCGTGCGGATCGAGGGGTCCCCTGTTGCATGGAAGTGGACTCGGGATCGGCGGCGTCCATCATTTCCCTGGACACTTTAAAAAGACTTTGCCCACTAGGGGGACCCCCTCTACGTCCATCGCCACTAAGCTTGGTGGACTTTCAAAAGAACCCTGTCCCCATCCGGGGAGTCGGCACTTTCCGAGTGCAGTACCGAGACTTTGAGGGGAACTTGGACTTGGTGGTGGTAGAGGGAAATCTCGCGAGTCTCCTGGGGCGGGCATGGTTCGAGGCCCTAGGCATATCGATTGGGGGAGTAAATAAATGTGGGGTGCGGGACTGGGGGGCGGTGTGCAAGGAGTTTCCGGAGGTCTTTGACGGGAAACTGGGATGTTACAAAGGGCCCCCGGTGTCGCTCCACTTAGACCCCACCGTGACGCCCATCCGTCGGCGCTTCCGCACCGTGCCCCTGGCCCTACGCCCTAAAATAGAGACCGAACTAGACCGGCTGGTGGCCCAGGGAGTCTTAGAGCCCGTTCCGAACGCGAGATGGGAAACCCCGATTGTGACACCAGTCAAGCCAAACGGGGAGATCCGCATCTGCGCGGACTATAAGTGCACTATTAACCAGGCACTTCAGGCGCACGCATACCCCGTACCCGTGGTCAGCCATGTCCTAGCAACACTGGCGGGGGCGCGCATATTTGGAAAGCTGGATCTCGCGCAGGCGTACCAGCAGCTCCCAGTAGATGAGGCCACGGCCGAGGCACAGACAATAGTGACCCACCGGGGAGCCTTCCGGGTGAAGAGGCTGCAGTTCGGGGTCAGTGTGGCCCCAGGGATCTTCCAAAATCTAATGGACGATCTGTTAAAAGGGATCCCTGGAGTGACGCCGTTCTTCGACGACGTCCTCATCGCCGCGACCACCCCGGAAAGCTTCGCCGCCCGCCTCAGAACTGTACTGGAACGCTTCCAAGCCGCGGGGCTGAAAGTGAAGCGGGAGAAGTGTCTCCTCGGGGTGCCGGAGGTGGAATTCTTGGGATACCGGGTAGACGCTTCAGGCCTGCATCCGGCGAGGGACAAGGTGAAGGCCATCGTGGAGGCCCCCGCCCCGAAGTCCAAGGCCGAGCTCCAGGCGTTCTTAGGCCTCCTGAACTTTTATCACTCATTTCTCCCCCACAAAGCCGCCGTGGCCGAACCCCTACACAGGCTGCTAGATAAGGCGACACCTTGGGCCTGGGGAGCGAGGGAGGCGGCGGCGTTTCGGGGGGTGAAAGTCCTCTTGATTTCAAACGCGGTACTCGCGCACTTCGATGAAAAGCTCCCGGTCATCCTTGCGTGCGACGCATCACCATATGGGGTCGGGGCCGTCTTGGCCCACAAGCTACCGGATGGGAGGGAGGTCCCGGTGGCTTACTACTCCCGCACGCTGTCCCCCGCGGAGCGGAACTACGCCCAAATCGACAGGGAGGGCTTGGCACTGGTGGCGGGGGTAAAAAAATTCCACAATTTTGTGTACGGGCGGCCCTTCACGCTCGTAACCGACCATAAGCCGCTCCTGGGACTGTTCGCGGCGGACAAACAAACGCCGCAAGTTTTGTCGCCCCGGGTGTTGCGCTGGTCCTTATTTTTAGCGGGTTACCAATACCGACTGGAGCATCGGCCGGGCAAGGCGCTGGGTCATGCCGACGCCTTGAGCCGCCTACCGCTGCCGCAGACAGGGGAAGATCCAGCCCCAGCCCCCGCTGTCTTGCTGATGGAGGAACTGCCAAACCCCCCTTCAGGCTGCAGACGTGGCCGCCCGCACGTCCCGAGATCCCATTCTCTCCCGGGTCCTAAACTGGGTGGTGAGGGGGTGGCCAGCGGAACAGACAGGGCCAGAGTTCGCAGCATACAAGGCCAGGCGGGAAGAGCTGTCCGCATTGAAAGGGTGTTTACTATGGGGAGACAGGGTGATCATTCCGGGGCCCATGAGACAAGGGGTGTTAGAAACGCTGCACGAGGCCCACCCGGGCATCGTACGAATGAAAGCTCTAGCAAGGAGCTACGTATGGTGGCCCGGGGTGGACGCAGAAATCGAATCCTGGGTCCGAGGGTGCACACGATGTCAGGAGGTCCGCCCCAATCCACCGAGAGCGCCAACCCAAAGCTGGGAGTCTACCCACAAGCCGTGGTCACGCCTGCACATAGACTTTGCGGGGCCGTTCCAGGGGCTCCAGTTCATGGTAACGGTAGACTCTTATTCAAAATGGGTGGAAATAAGCCCAGTGTCCACCACCTCTACCAAGGCGGCAATAAGGGCCCTGCGGAAAATATTCGCAACGCACGGGTTACCCGACACAATCGTGTCGGACAACGGGGCAGCATTCACATCTGCGGAGTTTCAAGCGTTCCTCGAAAGGAACCTCATCAGGCACATACGATCCGCGCCTTTCCACCCAGCAACTAATGGACAGGCGGAGAGGACAGTACGCACCGCCAAAGAGGCCCTGAGCCGCATAACGGAGGGGGACTGGGAGTTCCGGCTGGCCCGCTTCCTTCTCACATACCGCACCACCCCAAACCCCATCTCCGGCCACTGCCCCGCCGAACTATTAATGGGCCGCCGCCCTACCACTTTATTAGACAGACTCCACCCAGACCGAGCCCCCGAGAGAAAGCTGGTCGAGAACAGGGAGGCGCCCCGAAGCTTCCTACCGGGAGACCCTGTCTACTTCTGGAACTACGGAGCAGGGCCGCAGTGGGTGGCAGGGCGCATCCTAAAACCCACCGGGCCGGTGTCATACGAGGTCCTAACCGATGGGGACCGGGTCCTCCGCAAACACATCGACCAGCTCCGGAGGCGACAAGACCCCGATAGAGAGATCGAGTTACCGGGAAATGCCGCCCCGGCCCCATCATCCGATCGACCGCAAGAACCGACAGCGGAACCAGCGCCAGGGAGTCCACGGAATCCGGAGGGGGCCCCAGCAGCCGCTGAACCGCCGCCGCCGCTGCCGCCACCGTTGGCCCCGGTAGCAGCCGAACCGCCGCCGCCGCTGCCGCCACCGTTACAGCCACCACCGTCACCGCCTCGGCTACTTCCAGAGGCCCCAGCTCCTCGGGCGGGCGGACCAACCGACAGGGGCCCCGCCAGTCCGGTACCGGCCCCCGACGTTCGCTAAGAGAAAGGAGGCCACCAGCATACTTAAAGGACTACGTCACCTGATAGGAGACGAACTATGGGGGAGGGGTGTTGTGTCCTGGGATCAGAGGGCTGAGCTGGCGAAATACAGCCAAGCTTCGCTCTCTGAGAACAATAGGGACTAGGTTCCTGAGCTCGCCAGAAGTGAACCAATGGCAGCATTGGCGGGCGATTCAAACCCGCCAATAGGAATAGAGGGCCGTCCCCCCTAACTGTATATAGTTGGCCTCCGGCCGTTACTGTGTGTTCTTGTCTTATGTGAAGTACGAATAAACGCGTCTTCTCTTATGTCGTCGTCCGAGTCATGAGGCCCGAAACCCAGTACTTTACAAGATGAGGGGGAAGAAAGAGGAGGGGGAAGCGATGTGTGTGTGCTTGTGTGTGTGCTTGTGTTTGTCAGGGGCAGGAATGTCTTTTTGAGCTGAGGCTTCTCCCTTTCCCCAGCAGGAGTGGGACAGAAGTCAGGGCTAAGCCCCACCCCCAGCAGCCCTCAGTTTGGCCTGGAGAGGAGCTTGGAGGGCTGCACATGGAGGCTGGCTTTGCTGATTTCCCACGCATGCACAGAGAAAGCAAGGTAGGAAGCATGCTTGCTCAGGAAAGCTTACGCCCAGAAGAAAACTGTCTGTGTGTCTTTAAAAGTGCTGCTGACATTGGGGCCCTTTTCCTCTGACTCTCCATCTCCCAGGGCCAGCAGGAGTACCTCGACCCATGCTGACCCTTCCTTGCGCAAAACTTTGTTGGTCTTAAGGTGGCACTGGAGTCTCTAGACTCCAGCTTTCTTGCCTTGCATGCTCTAACCTGTTTGCTCCTGGGAGAAGCGGATGGCTGGGTGTGTGTGTGTGTGTGGATTTTCACCCCCATCCCTGGGCCATACCTCTGCCTTCAAAGGAGCCATGGGAGAAGAGAAGGATGCAGCCACAAGCCCCTGTGTGCACTCCAGCATTGCACAAAACTTTGTTGGTCTTAAAAGGTGACACTGGAGTCTCTGGATGAGGATGCAGCCACGGGCCCCTCTCACCACCACTGAGAGAAGCTACCATGGCAGGGGTTGGGCGATCCACTCTGTGTTCTTGTTCTCAGTATGTGTGGGTCAGCCAAGGAACTAATATCTGAGGAAGTGTGCACTCCAGCCTTGAATACAACTTTGTTGGTCATAAAAGGTGGCCCTGAAGTCTGGATTCCAATTTTGTTTGCTTTTTCTATGAATTAAAAATGGAAATGGTCTTTAGAGGAAAGATGAGGGAAGCAATCAATGGCTGCATTAATTACAGCAATTCATAATCCAAATAAATGCAGGGCTTAGACTTTTTGCTGGATCTCAGTGTATGAGATAGAAAGATGTTTACAAGAGACAAAGGCATTTGATCCTGCGATGTTAAGCTGCAGTTAAAAATAAAGTGTAGACTCCTCTGGAAATATCCTGAGCTGGGATCAGTTCCCACATCAGACCATGAATTACTGATGCAGAATATAATTTTCCTCTCTGTGTTTGGGTGCATTCCTTGATCATGTTTTATAGCCTGCCTGCAATGGGTCTGGGGAAGGGTAAGCTTGCAGAAAGTCTCCATGCATCAATATGTAGATGGTATGATGGCTTACTATACCTTTTGGCTGGTGCTGAAATATTCTAGAAAACATTTCACAATCCTGAACCTTCTCCATGATTAATTTCCTCTGCTCTCCCTTTAGAACTTGCTGTTAAGATTAAAGCTGGTGGGGAGTGTGCCACCTCATCCCTACCCCAGTCTTGTAATGTTATTTGGCTGTTGTTATTTGGGCACCTCTTTACAATATCCAAAGATTGTTCAGGGCTCTATATTTTGCTGTGGCATCTCCAGTTAAAAGGACCAGGCAGTAGGTGATATGAAATACCTCAACCTGAGACCCGGGAGAACTGCTGCTAGTCTGTGTTAATGGTAATGACTTTGACAGACAAAGGGTCTGATTCTGTATAAGGCAGCTTCATATGTGTTCATGCTAGAAAAAACTTTCCTGCAGTCACTCCATCAGCTACTGGGCTCCATTCAAGGTGCTGGTTACCATGTACAAGACCCTTCGTGGCTTAGAGGACCCACATTTCTGGTCATCTGAATAGAGCCTTCCAGAGGTGGTTCTTTGTAAATTGGTAAGATCAGCAGCCACCCACTTGTAGTAGTGGTCAGGGGTCTTTTCATAGAAAAAGAGCTGCAGGAGCTCATTAGCATATGTCACACACCCTGACATCACTGGAAGTGTGTCAGAAGTCCACACCCCCTGACATCACCGGAAGTGTGTCAGAAGGCCACACCCACCACTCAGGCTCCATCCCAAGAATCTCCAGGTATTTCCCAACTCAGAGCTGGCGAGCCAGCTTTACACTTTGACTAAAGACACTTCAGGTTTCCTTTGCTCTTGCAGGGAAGCTACCCTACAACAAGCATGAAAATACAGATCAAGTTAGTATGCTTTTGCTTTTTTCTGCAATAAATCAGGAAAACAATCAAAAGATTATTTTGGCAACAACATGCCCGGGAGAGATATTAATTAAAATGCAAGGGCAACATCTGTCTTCCTATGGGATATTCCTATTTTTCCCATCTAAAACCCTAGAGGGGATAACCACACAACTAGCCAAAGTAACAGCTCTTCTATAAGACGGCACATCCAGACATTTGGCCATATTCATAACATATTTGCACTCGCTAGGGACCAGGAAAAAAGGAGCTCTTATTAAATCTCACTGACGCTCTATGTCACGCACCCTTTGTTTGATGGTGCTTTTCACCTGGGCACTGCTCTGCATCAAAAGATCCTCAGGCAAGAGTCCCATTCTTTCTAAACTGATCTTAACCCTTCACATCCACCTTGAGTGATGAGAGTCTTGAATTATTAGTGGGAAAAGGCCTTTTTGATTTGTATAGATCTTAAGCCACTGATATGCAGATGATGACAGTATTCTAGCTTCTATTCTCATTTGACCCATTTCAAGATGTAGGAGGGCATTTGACACACCGGGGGGGGGACGGACCTGTAAAATATTACAAGAAATTTAGACTGAACCTTCTCAAGCGCATGTAAGTTGGCTGCAGAAATGCCCATATAAATGCCATAAAGGAGCTGCACTAAGATTTTGAACTGGAACAGCTTCAGTACTGCTAGAACATATAAGCCCCCCTTTGATCAAAAAAATCTCAAAACAGCATGCGCAGCTTTCTCAGCTCTTTCCACCATCATGTTGCAATGTGCTGAATTGGCTCCAGAGTCCTGAATAGCCACCCCGAGATAAATGAATTTATTTACTTGTTCAATTTTATTCCCTTTCATGGTCCAGGAACGCTTCTTAGGCCATCTGGCAAATGCCATCACTTTTGTTTTATCGAAATTCATCACCAGATGTTCCTTGTCACAATATGTTACAAAACTGTCTAGCATCCTACAGAGTCCTAATGGTGTTCTAGATAACAGGGCTGCATCATCTGCATATAGCAGTATCGGTAGGTGACAAGAAGCAAGCTTCGGTGGGTGGAATTTGATATCAGTCATATGTTTTACCATATCACTAATATAATTGTGTTAAAATATAAAATCTCCTTTCCCTCCTGTGAGAGAATTCTCATGAGGGTAAGGGATCATTTATGCAGCTTTCACGTTACACTAGACCCCTTTCTAAAATGAGTCATGCCATTCCCAGGAGATTTCCAAGATTCAGAGACTGGTTTGCAGTAGACACAGCTGTATACAGAAGGAATATGAAGGCAGCAGATATCCTCCCAGGAGTGAAACTCTACTCAAAATAGTATGGATCCAAACAATTGCTTCTGAATTCTTTTTTTGGATGTTCATTTCATTTCACAAATATCTTGGGCAACATCTTAGATGAGGTACTCACAGTGCCATCTTAAGCAGAGTTATATCTTTCTAAGTCCATTTAGATCAATGGGCTTAAAGGGTATAATTCTGCTTGAAATGATCCTGGCATTATTGTGTCAGCTCAGTGTCACAAAACTTAATGGTAAAAAGGAGACATTGACAACTCTGGGACAGGGACATTACTCAAAGTGCAGCTGAAATAAAATTACTTTATTTTTCTTGTATTGAAGATGAAAAGAAGGGATACCAGCAGTGGCAATAAACAGCAGATGAAAGAAGGGTACTTTCGGTAACACTAAAGTAAGCTGATGCATTTTAAACGGGCAATTCAATCTAAATGTTTTCATGGAAATATTTGTCATTAACCACCATAGCAATGCAAATTCAGTCCACTTTTAATGTAAAAAAATTCCACAATTTCAGAAGCAAAAATGAAAATCATCACAGCACAAGAGTAATTCACAGCTCTTGTCAGAAGGCATAATTGTACAATACAAACCCTAATCAAAGCTCCAAAGAGAACATTACCAATAATTATACTTTCAGAGATATTAGCATTTTATCATGGGGCCATGTGTCACAAGATGCCAATCTGTAGAATCTCAAACATACCATTTAGGTATCAGATTCTACTAAGTAACCTCAATGTGGCAACTGAATTTTGCACTGGAGTCGTTTTCTCATAAAGAACAAAATCATTGTTTGTACCTTGGTTTGCACTCTTTACCTTTGCTGGTATGAAATACAAAATGAGTATTTAGAGTAACACAATTATTATCTGTCAGGGATCATTTAGTGGATATGGTTCAAGTTACAATGCTGAAGTTGTTGGCCTGACTAGCTCTTTAATTTTACAGCAGTTAAATTGTTCAAGGTACAGTTGCTAATAGATTGGACTAACATAAGGTATACTCTTAATCTGATCTGTTTCCATTATACACTGTGTGATTATGCTCATATGAGACTGGTAAAGAATGTTACACCAGATAGTAAAAAAAGAGTAAAATTTAGTTTTCTCCTGAAAATAGTTGGGCCTGATTTTATCCATAGGATATCTCTTACTTGCCTTTTATCTTTGTAAGCAGTAAAGAAAAGAGGGTGATAGGCAAACAATAATTTTTTTTAAAAAAAACACCCTTAATAAAATACGACATATTTTATATTGTAGAAGCAGGCCTGGAGGATTATCTGGACCAGGAGATGGATGGGGCCTCTTGGCCTCTGGAGTCATGTGAGGTTTCATCTTGTCCCCCATGCCTTTTAACATCTACATGAAAATTTGGGTTGGATTGTCATCAGTATACTGGTGATACTCAGCTCTATTTTGTACTTCCAGCAGATCCCAAGGGGGCTGCGGAAATTTTTCCTGTTCTGGATGAGGTTTTCTCCTGTTCTGGATGGGGTTGCATTCCATGAAGGAGCAGGGTTGTGGCTTTGGGGTGCTGCTAAAAGCAAGTAGTAGCAATGGCCAAGAGTGTCTTTTACCAGCTTTGGCTAGCGAGCCAGTGGCAGCTGTTCTGTGCAAAAAAGATCTTGCCATTATGATGTATGCTCTAGTAACATCAAAATTAGACTACTGCAATGTGTGCTACATGGGGTTGCCTTTGAACAGAGTCCAGAAGCTAAAATTGGTTCTGAAGGTGGCAGCTAGAGTTCTCACAAGAGTGGATCACAGAGACCATACAACTCCAGTCTTTTTCTGTCTACGCTGGCTTCCAACTTGTTTCTGGGTTCAATTCAAGGTACTGACCTTTAAGGTCATACAGATTGGGGCCAGTATACCTGAAGGGCTGCCTACTCTGATATGAGCTTACCTGACCACTAGAGTAATCTTTGAAGGCCTTGTTTCTGGTGCCCCCACCATCTGAGGCTAGATAAGATAAGCAGAGAAAAGGCCTTCTTGGTTTTGGCAATAAACCTGTGGAATTTCTCACCCTAGAGAGATTTTGTCTGTCTGTTGTTGTTGTTGTTGTTGTTGTTGTCTTCCACCACTGGGTGAAGACCTTTTGGTTTTGTCTGGTGTTCCCTCACTGATTGTCATTGATCGTTTTTCCTGTTAATGTGTTTTGTTTTAATTGTTTTTATATATCTATATGAGTTTTGAGTTTGTTTTAATGTTTTTATTGTATGCCATCTTGGGGACACTAATTTAGATAGAAAGCCAGTTTAAAATTATTTTACATAAATACATTTCATAAGAGATATTAATACATTTAGGGTGCGTTCAGATGGCTCTTTAGATCTGTGCCATGCACGAGTGCCTGGCGGATTTAAATGTAATTTCCAGACATCAACATCTGGGAAACGTACCTCGTCCGTGAGCATCCCATTTTGCCGCCCTTCGGAGCTGTATTAAAAAGGTGGTACTTTAAAACTGGAGTTTTTGGTTCCCAATGGGCCATTCATGGACTTTCCCCCATCTGATTGTTACAGCGCACAATTAAAAAATGGCACGCGTTCAGGATGGTCTGATGTCAGACCATCCTGAACGGGCGCCATTTAAAAAAATCTCGATTCCACACATGTGTGGAGAAAGAAAGATGTGATATCACACCTATGTGCTTGCGCAAACTTTCTGGTTTTTTTTAAAAAAACACCGCATATGCCTTCCTCAGTGGATGTCGTCTGGACAATCCACAGCAGAGGCAGTGCACAGTAAGACGATTCACGGGGGGCTGTCTGGTCGTGCAACGATGGATTTAAAAAATCAGTATAAAATTAGAGCTGGGCCAATGGTGGGATTAGCTGCCCATCTGAACGCACCCTTACCCTGACCTGGATAACCCAAGCAAGCTTGATCTCATCAGTTCTTGGAAGCTAAGCAGGATCAGTCCTGGCTAGTATTTGGATGAGAGACCTCCAAGAAATACCAGGTTAATGATGTGGAGGCAGGCAATGACAAACCAATTCTGTCTTGAAACCATCTCTTGTCTTGAAAACCTACAGTGGTTTCCACCACCACCATCATTAACATATTTATGACTTTTTGTAGCTATCTAAAGCAGCAGTTCTAAGTTGGTCTGCTCAGATGTAAGTCCCAATTTATTCAGTTATGTTTAGTCCCAGGAAGATATTCTTAGGATTCCAGTGCAATCCTAAACAGAATTGCAACTTTCTAAGTCTTTTGAATGGACTTAGAAAGATGTAATTCTTAATAGGATTTTACCTTTTGTGGACAGTTCCTTATTGGCGATTATGTCAGTTTTTCATTTGTTGTTCAAATTCTACCCAAATGATTTGAGCCAGTTCCAAAATATGAGCAAAAAAGGTCACTGGAATCTGACTTTGCTGAGAGCAACCGAAAAGACACAGAATTAATCTTAATGTGGCACCAAGTTAGTGACTCTGGGACTGTCTGTTCTTCTTAATTTACAGTCTAGGAATAAAGAAGACTGTGACCAAATCTTCCTCCTGCCCAGAACAACTGTTCATTGTTAACAGCTGCTAAATAGACTAGTTGTGTTGACTCTGATAACTGTCCATGTTCCTTTAACAATAGTTTTGGAATGCTGTTGAGATTGTGCTGACGTGCTAAAATCAATTGACTTCTTTGTGCACCAGTACATCTCAACTAAGAATATTATGTTTTTTTCAGTTGTATGACATTATGTCCCTGCTGAGTTCAACTAATACTTTGAGGGTTCAAATCTTGGGTGGTCAGTGAATTTATCCAAAGTGAAATTAAAACTTTAATAACAGGAAGAATAAACTAAAGACAGAGAAAACAGAGGAAGAAAAGTCAGCCACTCAACTGGCCTATGCAAATGTATTTGGATTTTGCTTATGATGCTAGATATCTGCTTAAAGAAACTGATATTGTTGATTCCCGAGGTCATGGGACCTACATGGACTAATAACCATGCAAGTTGGAAAACAAAACCGTCTTTCTGCCTCTTGAATGAGCACAGCTAGTTTTGCAGAGGGAGAGGAGAGTAATTAGCTTCAGGAAGTTAATTGATTTTTCTTCCAATCATCTGTTCCCTAAGAGATCATGCCTGTAATAATTCTTTTTTAAAAAACTTATTTACCACAATTAGGAGAAACAAATCTTCCCCAAAAGCAGATAATTTAGTCCTGCTATCATAAGTACACATTAAATGTATAAATTTTAAAGCTGTGTTTGAACACATTCCTTCAGTACATGATGCGAAGGAAGACATATTACCTTATCATTAATGTCACTGCTAATTAGCATTCTTACGTTGCCACCATCCATGCTGCCTGCTAGCAATCTGTCCACCACTTCAAATGCCAGTTTAGATTGGGTTTATTACTGCCAACAATATCTGGGCCGTATGCAGGCTTGAAATTTGTAAACATTAGTTGACTGATGTCAGTTAACTATACATGTTTGACTGCTTCCTTGGGAAAGACATGAGACTTTAAACCTTCCGGTCATGACCCAATCATTGGGTCACCTGTAGTAGGCACAGAATGTCACTCTCAATTAATCAACTTTCTGGTAGTCACAACATGTCTTTTGTTCTTATGTTCCTCAAGATTTGGAACAGAGTGTTACTAAGAGACACTGCAGTTTGCTATCTCACATTCCATCAGCTTCACTGTAGACTACAATAATCAGGAGATAAACTCTGACATAGCCCATGAAGGTCTTAGTAGGATAGTCTGTTTAGGTGCAATATAGCTGATAAAGAGCTTTTCATTCTGTCTCCTGGATATCATAGAACAGATTTCATTTTTTCCAGTTATATTTAGTAATATATTCTTGGCTTAAAGTACTTTTGTAATTTAGAGTCCATTTGTATTTCATTGACATTTCTGTTATTTGTAAAATTATTGTCCAGGTTTGTACATAACTTCAGTGTTCTGAAGAAGAAACCATCTCAGTAGCTTGACCTAGTAATAAAAGCAGGTTTTGAGAAATGAGAATAGAACTTTTAAAGCTGTTGGATGTTAATTCCTAAATTTGTTTGCATAACTGTCAACAATTTAACTTTTTTGTCTGGTTTTAAACTAGTTTTGTTTAATGTTTTGGAGGGAAAAAGAGGAAAACCAGAGTTGCAAAATGATTTACACTGGAGGGAGAGAAGTTGTGTCTTCTGGTTAGAACAGAGCAGCTTATATCTTTTGCCACAAAGCTAGAAAGAAGACACAATACACCTTACGGTGTTGGACCCAACCAACTTTTCCATGGCTGAAAAAGGGAGGAAGGTTTAATTGTACTCAGGACCCCCTCCAAGCACGCATGAGTCACAGTTGTTAATAACATATGATTCTACAACTGGATTAATGTAGAAACTCTGGCATTTCTCTGTATAGATTCTCAATCTGGTAGTTTCAAAAGTGCTTGAAAGATCTTAATGCTGGTTCTCTTTGCTTTCCAAGATCCACTTAGCATTCCCAGATCACCCCAAAAGGCCAACACTGCTGACGCATTTACAATACAATCCTAATCAGATTTACACCATTCTAAATCAATTGAAGTCAATATTACATTGCTACAATGCATTGACATCAATGGCCTTAGAGGGCTGTAACACTGTTTAAGATTGCCCTGCTACATTAAATGTAAAGGTAAAGGTTCCCTTGCTCAAAAGCCAATCGAATCTGACTCTAGGGTTGTGGTGCTCATCTCTGTTTCCAAGCCGAAGAGCCAGCACTGTCTGATGTTTCTGTGGTCATGTGGCCGGTGTGACTAAACGCCAAGGTGCACAGAATGCTGTTACCTTCCCACCAAAGTGGTACCTATTTATCTACTTGCAATTTCTTGCTTTCAAACTGCTAGGCTGGCAGGAGCTGGAACCAGAGACGGGAGCTCACTCTGTCATGTGGCACTTGGGTCTCGAACTGCTGAACTACCGACCTTCCAGCCTGCAGTTCAGCATCTACATTGAAATCTATTTCCTGATCTATTCAATTTACTTTTAAATGGGTCTGTAGCTAGGCCAAGTCAAATAGGTGGTGTAGCTTCATCCTCCATTTGATACCTATAGGTTCAGTTGATTCAGTTCCTGTTTGACTGTTTGTATATACATTCCTATAGAATAGAAGTGTCCAAATGTTTTCAGTATTTGGCCACATAATCTATGATGCTCTGCATCATGCACCCATCCCCAGTCTTAGCAATTCAGTAACTCCAATGTGGCGAAAATTGTCACTGAATGTAAGAGCTGAGAGAGTCCACATTTAGACAAGACTCAAATGTGAATTAAATGCACTGGAGGATTTATGCATACCTATTTGTCAGTAATTCTTCATAGTCCCTCAGTTTCATGATGTAAATGTAGTGGAATGAAACCTGAAGAACTCAAAAATCTCAGGCAGGCTGCAAATGCATTTGACCCATGGATACACATGCTATAGAAGTTTTTGGTTAATCAATTAAAAGCTTATCCAAATGACTTGCCTTTAACCCAAAATGGTCATGAGAGTCAAAATCTTTTTGCAATATGAACAAACACAATCCCAGGTGTGTTCTTTCATAGCTGGCCATTTTCATTATTATCTCCATCACTAACAAATTTCCAGCACATCCAGATGCTGCTGCTGCTCATTTAGTAGACAGATCTTTGCTAATATGCATGTTAACATCCTTGAAAACAACCTTGAAGTCATTCCATCAATTGTCGATAGATGCCTGTTGCCAAAATTCTTTTTCTGGCACTATCATCCTTGGAATTAAAATAGACTGGCAATCATTTGTTGTGTCTGGCACTGTCCTGTAAAAAGCCTTAGATTAAATAACACAGCTAAACCCCTTGGAGTTTATTTGCTTGGTTTCTTTTATTGTGATAGTAATTCTGACCTCTCTGCTGATTTCTCAGTGGTCTTCATTTTTGTAAACATCTCTATTTATACCGGGCTCATCAAAAATATTGTCAGCTAATTAACGGAGCCAAAACTGTCCCAGGTTTTCAAATGCTGCGCACGTCTCAGTTTTCTATGTAAGAGCATTTCATGGAGTTGTTCTGTTCCATCCAAAGAGAGTGAACGTAACTGAGATTGACATTTCTTGCACAGAAGTTTACTTTTCACAATGAAGCTGATTTAGCAGCTTTCCCCCCTAATCCAGTTACTGCCAGTCTCCTTACCCACTTCCCTTCCCTATCTCATGTAACTTCTGCTTTCTTTGGGGACTCAGATACAAGCTTAACTAGAGTCTTATTTGTTTGTGTTTTTTATAGTCCACCTTTCTTACTGATACTTTTTGGCCAGTGTGTGACAGAGTGTTGGACTAGATGGGCCATTGGCTTGATTCAACATTGGCTTCTCTTATGTTCTTATGTTCAAGGTAGATTACACAGAGTCAGTGCTGTCTCCTCAAACTGGCAGCAGCTCTCTAGAGTCTCAGGCAGAGGTCTTTCACATCACCTACTGCCAGATCCTTTTAACTGGAAATGCAAGGAGATTGAACCTGGGATGTTCTGCATGCCAAGCAGTTGTGCTACCACTGATTCACAGCTCCTCCAAGTTGACACTGAGGGGAGACCTATGTAGAGTGCATTGTAGCTGTCTAGTCTTGTTGTTACTGTGGCATGGATCCAGGTGAACAGATTATCCCTGTCAAGGTAGGGGATCATCTTCTGGTCTAGACTGAGCTGGAAGAAAGCATTTTTTCCAGCTGCATTAACTTGTATGTCTGTCAGCAAGGGTAAGATGAACTTCATCAAATGTGGGAAGCAAATTCCACCTATCTAACCAGCATCACTTCCTTTTTGTTTGGATTCAGTTTCAATTTAAAGGAACCGCACAAGAAAGCCTGAAACAGCTGAATGGCAGGGAGCAGGGTGCTCCCCGCAGCTCAGCTGTTTTTGTGGCTTTTGTAGGGAACAGAAAGCAGGGGTTTAAAGTGACCCAGTGCCTTTAAACCCCTGCTTTCTGCTCTATCTATGAGACACCATGAACTGCTTAAAAAGTGTGTAGAAATATGTAATGGTAGACTCATCAAGAACTTTGGTTCATGCACCATGAACAGAGCAAAATTCATGATGAATTTTGCTTTGTGGTTCGGTTCATGCTCATCCCAAATCCTGAGAACATAAAGGCTCAAATTCGAGATACCTTAAACAACTGGGATAGTTGTGAGCTAGCTGAAGGAAAGGTCACAGAGAAATAATGTTCCCTTGCTTCTATCAGTACGAGTTTTTGACCAGCATTTTTCTAGACATTTTCTAGTCTTCTTTAAGTCAATCAACTCAGTGATAAACTGTGAGGCTGGTGTCAGGGGCCATGACCCATCCCCAACTTGACTCAGCTTTGGATGAGTAAGCCTCAGGTGCCAGGGACCTGACTTACCCAATCCCAAATGGTTTAGGGGAGAGGACAGCCACAGAATGTCCCTACCCAGCCATTGACATGGGAGAATGCTTGGAGGGGCAGAAGACAGAGAGTGAGGCAGTTGAGGTCTGACCACTACAGCCACAACTGTTAATGAGGTTATTGGCCAGTGATGGGTGTTTGGAGGTCTCCGAGCCTGGGCCTCAGCTCAGAGACAGCCAGGTAGGATGGAAGAGGGGAGCAATAGCTGTGGCAGAGACAAGAGACCCTGCCAGCCCAACCTCAACTACAGGGCAGGAGGTGAAGGGTTCAGCTGGGTCAGCAGGGGCCAGAGGGAGTAAGGGCTGACATCATGGCCAAGCACAGTGGGGGAAAACCAGGATGGAAAGGGACAAGCTATGCCTCTTCACCTCAAGGGGGAACTCTGAGAAAAGAGGATCACAAGAGTGGGCGAAAGGTGGTGGACACCCCCTGTTTTATTACCCTGAGAAAGGAACAGGGCAGGGGTTTAGGCCAGACCAGATGGAGGTGGGGTGAGGATTCCCATAAAAGGAAGGCTTTCACATATGGCCAGAGAGGAAGAGATGGGCTGAGCTCTTGCAAAGCTAAGAGAGAAGGCGCAAGAGAGCTGGCCCAGGGAAGAGAGAGGACTTGGGTGCCAGGACCCCCTTCCCTTCCCAATTCCAAGAGAAGGGTGCCTTTTCCACAGATAGGATGACATACTGCATACTGTCTTGGGGGTGGGGAAGCCTTGCAGCTGGCCACAAGGTGGAAGAGATCAGTGAAGAGCAATCTTGTCAATAGCTTTGAGGAGCTTCATGTTCCAGTTCCCACTGCACTCTCAAGAGAGCATGTGTTTGGAACCCAGAACTCACTTAGAGTGTTCTAGAATCTAATAGGAACTATGAGCATGCATGGGCAAAGCATTTTAACTGCATCCCCCACTTGGGAAGTGTTGGCCATCAACTTCTTCTATAAAGAACACAATGGTCTGGATTTAACATGACACTGGACACACTTAAGTCATCTTAAGTATGTCCAGCTGTTTGTTGAATTATGTCTACAATCAGTAAACATATAAAGAACCATTTTGCTCTGACCTGGATAGCCCAGACAAGCCTGATCTTGTCAGATCTCGGAAGCTAAGCAGGGTCAACACTGGCAAGTACATGGATGGGAGACTTCCTTGGAATACCAGCAGTCATGAGGCGGGGGCAGGCTTTATTCAGCCACCTCTCTGAATATCCTCTAGGCCCCCATTAGGGGCCAGTCACCAGAGGTTGCCATGACCTCCAGGTGCACACGCACTCACATGCACATATGAAAAATACAAAAGAAAGAACCATTTTAAAATAGACTGCATTATTGTTAAAGCACAAACTAATTAGGAAAATACCGTTAGTCTATACATAAGAACATAAGAGAAGCCAGTGTTGGATCAGGCCAATGGCCCATCCAGTCCAACACTTTTGTCACACAGTGGCCAAAATATACCAGGTGCCATCAGGAGGTCCAGCAGTGGGGCCAGGACACTAGAAGCCCTCCCACTGCTGCCCCCTCCAGCACCAAGAATTGAGTGCATCACTTGCCCCAGGCTGAGAGTTCCTATCTATACCTTGTGGCTAATAGCCACTGATGGACCTCTGCTCCATATGTTTATCTAATTCCCCCTTGAAGCCGTCCATGTTTGTAGCTGCCACCATATTAAATCTGTTACAGTCACCATATTAACTCTGTTCCAGTCATCACACTTATTTGTTCAGTAATTTATTAATTAACAAGGATACCTTGTACTAGGAAAGGTTGTTGAGAAGTATGATGATTTAATTTACATGTGATCTATGGACCAGTTTTTTTAAAAAGGTATTTATAAGCCAAAATGTATTTTATGGCTTTTTGTTACTAAGTCATTATCACCATGTTGAATTTTATTTTGGTATTGTCTCTTTTAACCATATGAATGATGAGTTATGATTTAGCTGCTTTTGTGGCAGAAAAGCCACAAAGTACAATTACTTCTATTTGTAATGCTTATGGCATACTCAGCAGTTACTGCAAAAGTATAGGTTTTAAATTCTCAAGTAATTTTTTCCCCTATTTGGTCACTTCCACTACTTACTTACCAAATAACATAACACAGGAATCACATGTTGTAAAGCTGTAATTTTCTTGAATGGCTCCACCACCATGAGTGGATTGCTCAAGTATTTGCAGCCCTAATAACATACTGGTTAGCTATTGCTTTTCTCACTAGGTTTTTTTATAGGCAATTTTCCTCTTTGTGTGTGTTTGTGCATGCATATAAAGAAACATATGGATTCATACCAGCAAATGTTAAGAGAAACTGCTGTGAACAGGAGGTTTCTTTGGCAGGTTTGGAGGTAGAGGAACTGAATGATTCAGCTGATAAGCTTTCTCATTCTCAATAATTTTGGATGAAATCCCTGGATGATATTGCAGCATCCTGTATTTGCTAGGAATGGAGTGCCCTTAACAAATAAATATAGCAGCTGCCAAAAATATTACAATAGTAAATCAGTCGCTCACACCAAATTCCACGAGCTCTTCTGCATTCCACTCTACTTTTTAAAAAGCCATTTGGGAGATTCCTACATTGATAGCCAAATAAATTATTTGTTTTATCTTTAGAATGGCTGACACTGACATTTACAGACTGCTTTTTTTTAAAAACCAAATGCTTATATTCTACTTTTGTGGTCTTCATTGACCAGGCATATCTAATTGAATTAATAATAGTCAGGATTCAGATCTCTGAAGTCTGGATAGTGAAATAAGCGAAGTATCTTCTTTGTAGAGTACTGTAATTCAGAATTGTGTATTGTTGTTGTTCAGTCACACAGTCGAGTCTGACTCTTTGTGGCCCCATGGACCACATTACGCCAGGACCTCCTGTCTTCCATCATCCTCTGGAGTTTGCTCAATTTCATGTTTGTTGCATCGATAACACTGTCTAACCATCTCATCTTTTGCCATCCCCTTCTTCTTTGACTTTCAGTCTTTCCCAGCATCAGGGTCTTCTCCAGTGAGTGCTCCTTTCTCATTTGGTGGCCAAAGTATTTGTGCTTCAGCTTCAGTATCTGGCCTTCCAGCGAACAGTCAGGGTTGATTTCTTTTAGGATTGCAGTCCAAGGGGCTCTCAAGAGTCTTCTCCAGCAACATAATTAACAGAAGAATCTATTCTTTGGCACTCAGCCTTCCTTATGGTCCAACTCTCGCAGCCATACATTACTACTGGGAATACCATTGCTTTGACCATACGGACTTTTGTTGGCAGGGTGATGTCTCTACTTTTTATTATGTTGTCTAGGTTTGCTATGGCTTTTCTGCATCAGTGGCTGGGGCATAGACTTGGATTACTGTGATGTTGAATGGTTTGCCTTGGATTCGGACCGAGATCATTCTGTTGTTTTTGAGATTGTATCCCATTACTGCCTTTCTCACTCTCTTGTTGACTATAAAGGCCACACCATTTTTTTCTACAGGATTCTTGGCCACAGCAGTAGGTATGATGGTCTTCTGTTAAATTCACCCATCCCCCCCCACTTCAGTTCACTGATTCCCAAGATGTCGATGTTCAGTCTTGCCATCTCATTTTTGACCACATCCAACTTACTTTGATTCATAGATCTTACATTCCAGGTTCCTGTGCAGTACTGTTCTTTGCAGCATTGAACTTTCCTTTCACCATCAGACACATGCACAGCTGAGCGTCCTTTCAACTTTGGCCCAGCTGCTTTACTTGTACTTGCTCTTTGCTCTTCCCCAGTAGCATATTGGACACCTTCCAACCTGAGGGGCTCATCTTCCAGCGTCATATCTTTTAGCCTTTTGTTACTGTCTATAGGGTTTTTTTTGGCAAAGGTACTGGAGTGGGTTGCCATTTCCTTCTCCAGTGGATCACGTTTTGTCTGAGTTCTCCACTGTGTCCTGACCATCCTGGGTGGCCCTCCATGGCATAGCCCGCAGCCTCATCGAACCACCTAAGCCCCCTCGCCACGTCAAGGCAGTGATCCATAAGAGAATTTGTCAGCCAATACACCAACACTATCTACCGTTCTACAAGTACCAGAAAGCATATGAAAGAGCAAAATAAATTATTTTATTTCATCTGAACTTTTGGATTGGATCCAGCCAATTTTCATTGATTCCCCCTTTCTGCTGCAGACCCCCCTCATGTCATTCCTCAGGGTCACCTACCCCCCAGGATCAGCAATTCGTGGAAGTCAGTGGGATGTAGTGAGAGGCAGGAAAGTTTTAGTCTACCAGTGGAAAATACAGTCTGGATCCAACCCATGTTCTTACATGGCTTGCATTAGCCACAGAGTGTCAACAATTTTTTCAGTGCAAGCACCCCATGGTGTGGCCTACCCTTGGAGAAACTGCCACTATCAGGGAGGCTACTGCATTGATAACTGTTTTTATAGAATTTTTTGCAATTGCCTTTGTGATTTCCAGAAAGCATTCAGTAATACTTACAAGGAATCATGTGTGTGTGTGTGTGTGTGTGTATACATGTGTGAATTTCATATTCTCTTCCTTGGTTCACTAGTGTTATTAAGAGAAAAAGGGAGGAATATCAAACGGTATTAGATATCTGAGATATGAACAATAAAATCTTGTATTCTTTTTTTTTAATTTATTGCTTTTCACTACACCCTAACAACTACAAACTACAAACTAAACTCTAAAAAAACAGAGTAGGCAAGGATCTTAAAAAGTCTACATTCAAATTTAGGAATTCCCTATAGATATGATTACAAAGCAGGTATAGTAAAATAGCGCTGGCTCGAAATACAGTTTAAAGTAACATAATAGTGCATTATCACAAGTACAAAACAAAGTAGATTCTCAGATCTTCACTTTGACTTCTTCTTCTGGTTATGTTTCTTCTTCTTCTCGAAGGGGATTTTGACCTTAAATGATTTGAAGTGGCTGCCCCTAGTTCAGATTCAGAATCAGAGTCTATAAAGTTGCCTAAAGACACCAATGTAGATGAGGAACTGCCACTGCTTGACCCATCTTGTTTGTTTGTATCCATAGCATTATTGTCCTTTACTTCTCCTTTGGTTTCACTGGGGTTTGTTGCTGTTTCAGAAATGTTTTAGCTTTAGCCAAAGAGTCAATCTTTTCTTTTTTCCCCTTATAATTGAAAGTCAGTCCTTCCGGCATGAGCCATTGATATGGAGTTGAATTTTCTTGCAGTAGTGTTGTAACGTTTTAATACTGTTTTATCTTTTTCCGTATTTCAAATGGAATGTCTTTCAAAGTCTTTATTTCTTCTCCTTGGATTTTTAAGGTTGTCCCATTAGTTGCTTTCAAAATTAAATCTCTTGTTGATCTTAAAAATTTCACAAAATTTTCCCCTGGAAGATTATTTTTCTTTACAAACTCAAGGTAGACACAATAGTCCATGTCTATATCCGATTGTAATGTTTCCGGTTCACAATTTATCAGAGAAGCCAATGCTTCACTTAAGATCTGTCTGGGGTTTTCATCTTTTTTTTCTGGGGCCCCTTGAAATCTAAGGACATATGAGGATCTTTCCACATGAAGTTGTAATAGTTGTTGTTTTGCTGAAGTTCTTTCCTTTTCCGCTGATTCCACTTTTTGATTCAAAGTTTTTGTATTGTATTCAACTTTTTGAAGTTTTTTGCTGTCTTTTCTGATGTGGACTTCATTTCCTTAATCTCTTTTTGGAGAGTTTCAAAGTTTTTGTTGAGGTTTGTCATCTGGTCCAGCAGAGGGCGTAATGCTTCGGAAATCATGTTTTCAGTGACTATGGTAATTTCCGGTCTATGACTCGGTGATGAGTTGGTAGTTTCTGTAGTAAGTTTCATTTTGGACGCCATTCCCCCCCCCCCCGTGCTGAGACATTGTTTACGTTAAAGGTAAAAGTTCTTTAAAGATCTGAAATCTTTCTCTGGAGTGCTAAAAACCATTCTTGGCACTAGGTGGGTTTGGATGGATGCATACGCTTAAAGTCAGTTTCCGCCTTAATCTTTCATTCAGTTGTTTAGACTAGGCAAGGGCTACCCCCCCTCCAGAAGGGTTCCCCCCTTCTTCAGATTTAAGGGTTATGTTTAAATCCATACCCACAGCGCTTCTTTTAAGTATTTCGGCACTCACGTTTAATATCGATTAACCGCTGCATGATAGGGTAGATTCTTCTGCTTCATTTAGATCTTTTGCTCGCTCTGGACTTGGTGTGCACCTCTGAGTGCCATTGCTGGCCCCAGTGTGGCAGAACCTTTGGGGACAAAAGGGAGCCTCAATCCCTCAGCCACAGCTTTGGGAGCAGCTCACTTCTCGTCCCAGGCTAGAATCCCCCTACAGAGGCTCTAGGGGAGGCCAAAATCATCCAGTCTCCCTTCTTGCCACTCCGGTATGGAATGCATCTATTGGAGCTCAATGGGATGCGACCGTCTAGCAAGTTGCCGAAACTGAAACCCTAAAATCTCGTATTCTGATGGTGTATTCAGTTATCTCTGCTCCCCCCCCCCCCCCCCGTAGCTGGCCTATTTATGGAACAAGAACAAGTCTTAATTCAAGTATTTCTTTACTGAGTTTTGGAGATGAATAGGTTTTTTTAAGAAACAAATGTCCAAATGTTACCTTTTATTAACAATTCATGCTACATAAAATAGCATTTATTCTATAATTAGAAAACAGATGGGCAAGAAACATTTGATGTGTTTAACTACCACACACAAAGATGTTATGTTATTAAAAGAAGGTCAGTCTTTCCTGCTAAGCAAGCTGACAAAACAATTAAAAGAGAACTAGCTGGCTATTCAAACTGGAGAAAAAACAAATAGGCTTTGTTCTATAATGTGTACAATCAAGTATCCTCATTTAACATTCTGTCCTACTGAAGTTGGTGTCCAGTTCCCACTGACCACTTTTGTAACAGATTTTGCTAAAGTAATATTTGGGGCAAAATTGGAAATGCTGCATGCTCAGGTGACATTTCAATGGGATTAGGAGAGAAGCAACAAGTATTTCTATAATAATAGTGAAATTTCTATATAAGCAAGACCCACATAATGCATTTATGTAGCCAAGCTGTACCAGCTTTTTTCCCCAGCTCTGAACTGTATCGTTTGAATCTAAGGCTCGTGAAGACCATTTCCATACAGTGGGCAAAGTTGATATGGCCTGAAAACCGTCTTTTTTTATAAAATACAAAAATATGTTCCATTTGGTAAGCCAGGGCTCCTTCTGTAGCAGGAACTCCTTTGCATATTAGGTGACATACTCCTAATATAGTCAATCCTCCAAGAGCTTACAATAGCCTGTGTAAGAAGAGCTCTGTAAGCTCTTGGAGGATTGGCTACATTAGGGGTGTGTCGCCTAATATGCAAAGGAGTTCCTGCTACAAAAAGAGCCCTGTAAAGACTAAACAAGGTGTATTATATTAACTGAACTGATAACATTTTGATTTTAAAAAATGCTTACAACCTTGAATACATAACCATACACACACATACACACAAGAGGGAACCCACATGGATTGCAGGGGGCATCTTAATTTCCCCTCCCCCACTAATTCCTTTTGCCTTCTTTGAAAGCCCACCTATCCTCTCAGCTTTTTCTGCCTCTTTTTCTCCTTACTGCCTACTGGCCAACCTACCTAACTCCTCCTATTCAATTGCATTTATTATTTATTTAATTCATTTATACCCCACCTTTTACCCCAATGGAGACTCAAAGTGGCTTACATTATTCCTCTCTTCTCTATTTTATCCCCTCAACAACCCTGTGAAAAGGTGCAGACCAAGTGTGAAAAACCCTGGAAAAGGGACTCTTCCTTCAGCCCCCCAGCCCCACCCCCCAAAGAAGGGAGAGGGAAGGAGCAAGAAAGGAACAGGCAACCTGCCTAACCAATCAGCTGGGTGCTGTATTCCTTACCTTGCAAGGGGCTCAGGTGGACTGGAGGGCACTTCCTGTGCCTTCTGCTTCCCCAGTTTCACATGGGCCCCAGACGGGCTGAGAGCTGCCTTGAATGGTTCTCAGGCAAGCCAAGCCAGCCACCACCATTTCCCTTGCCTCACACAGGGCTCAGGTACCACCACTGCTGTCACCTCCCTCACATTGTTCGAGGCTCAAGTGGGGTGGGCCAGGTGCCACCACCTGCCTCACCTTGCATAGGGCCTGGCTGGGCTCAGTGCAGTTGCACACCTCATTTTATGTAGGGACCAGGCAGGTCAGATGCAGCTACCTGTCTTGTTTCATCTCATGTGGGCCAGGTACCCCTGCCTCATGTAGAGCTCAGGTGGCCCAGACTCCCCCGCCTTACATGGGGCTTAAACAGGCCTGGCCTGGTTTAGGTATGAGAGGGAGGCCATCAGCCCACTGGAAGGTGTCCTGGTGCTCTTAATGGCCAATCCATTCTGCCTGTGAGATAAATTAGACTGAGAATGTATAATTGGTCCAAGGTCACCCATTGAGCTTCCACAGCAGAATGGTGATTTGAGGCTATAGTCTGAAACTCTAAGCACTCCAGTACACTGGTAGTCATGGGTGGCTGCTGTTGAACAGTAGCAAGCAGTTGGGCCTGGATGAGTCATGCAAGTCTCATTCTATCATCACCCAATGATTAATGCAGCCCTCCCTCAAAGGCCAAAACAGCCCTGAAAAACCCCCTCTCCTGTCTTTTACTGATGGGAACCAAGGCTGGAACTGGCTGGCAACAATGTTGTGATTGCTGAGCAATGGTCACTGAGGGCATCTGTTTTTTAAAGCTACAAGTACTTCTTTTTTTACCCCTCCCCAATTGTTATTTTTATTTTATTTTTAGATTTTACATTTTTCAGGTTCATAATGTTTTTCAGGTTTATACTGGTCCCAGGCTTATAGAAAGATCTGTCTTGTCTGTTCATGACTCCAATATTCTGATTCAAATATCTTCAGGTTTGGCCAAGTTGACTATTGGAATATATAAGTTGGGACCTGCAATCTCATCAGATCTCAGAAGCTAAACAGTGCTGACCTTGGTTAGTACTTAGGTGGGAGACTGCCAAGGAAGTCCAGGGTCGCTATGCTGAGGCAGGCCATTGCAAACCACCCACAGGGTCACCATTGTTGGCTACAACTTGACAGTACTTTCCACCAACATAGATGTACATTCTCTGAAAAGAATGAGGGAAAAGGTCCAGCTTGGCCAATAAAAGTTATAGTACTGACCGGATGATTTTACTTGGCACAGAATCCATTTTCTGTTAAATCAGCTAACTTTCTTTGTGGTCAATGACTGAGTACCACCAAGCACAAGGTTTAATTTCACTTCTTATATATTTTGTTATGCTCTTCTAGACCCAAGGTTTTTTATGCAATGATTTCAGACAACTCTGTTATCTATGCATAGTTCTGATGTCTCTCATCTCTTCTCTCTGCTCCCCTGCAAACATTACCAACATTGTTTGAAAGGGAAACCTGGAAATTAAACGACATTATGGAAACAAGATTATGGAAACTATTCTGGGGCCAGCAGCCTGACTTTCAAAATGGCTGTTATTGTAAGTGGACTGTGTTTGGACAGCTGCCCACTTGTATAATTCTACCACATCATGTCCCAAATGGTTTGATGGTTTTGCTTTAAACTCACAATTAATGAAAGCATACAGTACTATTATTATTATTATTATTATTACTATTACTATTACTATTACTATTGTTTAACCTTTCTGGCACTGCTTTTTAATATAAAATCATCACCAAATAATAGCGTAAATATAAACAGTAATTTAAACTAGGTTATTAAAGGTTTATATGTATTATATAGTTATTAAGGGAATGCAAAAGAAACTCTTAGTTTAATTCCAGTTTCTTGCTTCACTAACCACAAGCCACCTGCAATCATTATTCTACAATGTCCTGTACAGTTTTGTGCAAACGTGAAGGGATATGGTGTGGTATTTCAGCTGATTACCTTTCAAATGTACTGAAAGAGGATCTAATTTTCAGTAATTTCATACATTAAAAATCTGAGATACCATTAGGAACTCAAGGGTTTGACACTACTTCAATAGAAACAACTGGAGTTTTTCAATATATTTTCCTAGAAGCATGTTCTCATTAAAGTATAGTACACAGAGGTTGTTTAGCACATTCCAATTAATCATCTCATATCATGTTTACTTCCTGGCATGATGTCTAGTATAATCTTTAGCTCTAACACACAGCAAACTATGCGGCAGTCTTGCAAATAGTTCAGTCTTCAGCAAGTGGGAGACATGCATTCTTGAATGATGGCCTTGTGCTTATTCAGCAACAACTTTTCCTACTAAATGTTCTACCATTTCGGTACATAGCTGACCGAGAATACATTCACATAAAGGGAAACTTGTTACCTTAGCTACTTTGCAGTATCATATATCAAAATGTATATCTTTTGTTGGTTGGTCATTCAGAACAAGACATAATGAAAAATTTGGGGATGCTACTGAAAACTGCCCGATTCTTCCACTCTGTGCTGTTGTGTGACTTACATTGTTGTCATGGATTCCACTAAAATTTTGGCAATGAAAGAAGGGATTATTTTTACCATTCTCTCCTCTGATTACAGACCTACAATTTTCTCTTCATGGTTTCCCGGCCATCAGGAGCACATGAACACATGATGCTGCCTTCTACTGAATCAGACCCTCCATCTATTGAGGTCAGTGTTGTCTACTTGGATTGGCAGCAGCTCTCCCAAATCTCAGGCTGAGGTCTTTCATATCGCCTGTTACCTGACCCTTTCCACTGGAAATTCCAGGGACTGAGCCTGGGACCTTCTGCATGGTAAGCAGATGCTCTACCACTGGCCATGACACCTCCCCACTTTGGGGGGTTTTGTGGGCTGCAGTACGAGGGAGGAGGCAGAAAAGTTTGATTCCATTGATAGAAGTGTCCTTTGTCTGAGAACCTGAATACTTCTTGTGAACATTTTATTTGTGGGCTTAATCATTGGGTGTTCTGTTTGTTTATTTTCTTCTCAAACCATGACATTAGTGGATTTTTTTGTTTTTTTATGTATATGTCTCTGTGTGTGTGCACGTGTCAGTGTGTGTGCATCTGGAAGTCATGGTGACCTCTGGTGACGGAGCCCTCCTGAGGGCCTGGAGGATATTCAGAGAGGTGGCTGAATAAGGCCTGCCCGTGACTCCCACCTCAAGTATTTCAAGGAGGTCTCCCGTCCAAGTACTTGTCAGAGCTGGATTTGTCTTGTCTCCCTTTCTCCTGATTATTGCCTGCAACCCACTCAGAAATATTGCTTTATTTTTGGATGAAAATCAATTTTGGCATTACTGTTCAATTAATAGGCAGACGATACCCATATAGGCATAGTTATTACATCAATAGATCTTCTTAATAGTAATATGTAAAAAGTAAACTATAATTGCAGAATTCTGATCCATGAATTAAATGAAATCTATCACTCTACAATATATGGCATTCTTGCATTTGAGGTATCTAGTAAGAACTGACTTATTTAATCAGAAATTTATACCCTGTTTTTCTCCCTAATGGGGACTTGAAGTGGTTTACAATGTCATTCCCCGTGCCTCTATTTTATCCGCACAACAACAACTTTGTGAGAAAGCAGGGCTGGCTCCAGGTGTTTCTATGCCCTAGGTGGGCACAGATTCCAACCTCCCAGTGGAGACTGAAGACGCCGCCATGCTGCCCCCACCTCCTCCGCCCTGAAGCTGCACCACCGCCTCCTGCACCCCAGCTGGGTGCTCTGTAGCAGCGGTGGCAAGGAGTCCCAGCTGGCCGCCGCCATGCTGCCCCCGCCTCCTCCCCCCTGAGGGGGAGGACGAGGACGGGTGAGCTGCACCCTGGCTGGGCACTCTGTAGCAGCGGCAGCGGCAGGGAGTCCCAGCTGGCTGCTGCCATGCCGCCCCCACCTCCTCCCCCTGAGGGGAGGGTGGTCGAGCTGCGCCCCAGCTGGGCACTCTGTAGCTGTGGCGGTGGTGGGGAGTCCCAGCTGGCCACTGCCAAGCTGCTCCCACCTCCCACCCCAAGGGTTCTGTACTGGTGCTCTGTACTGGAGGCAGCAGCGGCGGGCTTTTGGAGGGGTGGGGCACCCTTTGGCGCCCCTGAGGGCCGGCGCGCCCTAGGCGAGCGCTTAGTTAACCTAGCAGGCAAGCCAGCACTGTGAGAAAGTGAGACTGGTCCAGAACTAACTTCCAAGCTTTCATGGCAGAATGTGGATTTTAATCTAGGGTTCTTAGATCCTGATGTGACACTCTACTCACTGGAAGTTTGAATGAGCTTTGGTTGAGACAGACCAGCTACTCTGACCCCAATTCTGTTGCCTCTGCTGAGCCAGCTTTGAAAAATTTCTTTGAGTTGATATTCAGTCTGGTGCCAGTCATAATGCAAAGATTCATTAGTCCAAATCCTGCAGGTCCCCAGCAAGAAGGAAGTCTTGCATCCTGGCTATTTGCATAAAATTATATTTTCCATCTGCTTCCACTCATCAGATAATGTAGAATAATTTATTTATTTATTTATTTTGGGATTTATACCCCGCCCTATCCGGTAGCTCAGGGCGGCTAACAAGCAGCCAAGCCGAGTTTCAGAACTAAAAACAATAACAATATTACATACAATAAAAAATTCAATACAACAGTAAAATTCATATAAATCCAAGATGCATGATACATGATATCCCACATTGGTGGTGAATTTCTTAATTGCATGGGCACCAGGAGTAGTATATCCCAGCTCACGGGCGGCATCCATCTTTCCAGATAATGGGGCAGATGGATGAAAGGCTCTCGATGATGGCATGATAGTGGCGGCGGCTCCTCCTCAAAGGCCTGGCGGAAGAGCTCCGTGTATCTATCAAATAAGGATTTTTAAACAGCATAAATATATTTAAAGATGATAAATTGTAAATGGTCATGATTTAAAAAATCCTGAATTTCCTCCAGTTGGAGTAATGCTATCCATGCACAATATGTTTAAAATACAGCCTATTTAGAATGGATTAGTTTAAAGTGCTCCACTCCATGGTCTTTGAAATAGATCTTCACCCTGGGAACTACTTGATACATATTCCACAGTTAAGGAAAAGGTCCACAAAGCTTCCTTAAATATGCTGCTATTCATAACTTTTCAGTTGGCTGCAGGCTCTGTGTGTCTGTGTTTGTTGCTAAAAACCATTCATTAGATATTTTCCCTTTAGTAAAACACTTGGACTTCTCAAGCAAATGTGATATTTTATTCTTTGTTATTCGATAATTTAAATAAAGCTTCCATTTATTTTGAAATTTGAATATGCTGAATACACACACACACACACCATGAAATATCAAAATGGTATTTATCATTTTAAAACTTCCATTTTATATGAGCGTGTGTATGTATATAGTGTTTTGAAGTCTGTTTGCAACATATGATAGTTGCACACTGATGACTTAACATTCCTCCTGCCTGATCCATTACAACCCCGGTCTCTTGAACTAAAACTGCCATTCTTAAAACAGGTGATACTATAGACAGTTCCCTTAAAGCATGATAAATTTATCTGATTACTCTTATCGTTATTTTGTGTTAACAGTAAATGCATTGCATTCACATATTAATAATGTCTGCTTACTTAAGACAAAATTCCCAATCAAGCAAGAAGTAACTTGTACATGGAAGTATATGCATCAAAATATAGACATCATTATGTGGGGGGTGGCAAGCAGAGTCCGGGAAATGCTGTAGGCACAAGGGGGTGTGGGTGGTGAGAGGTGGACATTCCCCTGGAAAAGAGATGGGTTGCTGCCCTATTGGCAGGGTGTGGCCAGGAACGCCGACAACTGGAAGAAGATGGTTGATCCATGTGGTGGCAGAGGAGAAGGGTTGCCACTGGGGTTGAGAGGGATTGTGGTAGTAGATCAAACACCTGGAGTGGAAGAGCAGGGCTCATCGCTAAGGAGAGCACTTAAGCTCATGATTCAGAAAGGTTGGGAGGCAGGCCAGAAGTGAGGAGGCTTGAGGGGCTGCTGGCCTGGAGTGAGGTAACAATGGGGCAGGGACAAAGGACAAGGTGGCTTCGAGTGATATTAACACTGGCTGAGGAGCCTGCCACTCTGTATCTGCTTGAAAGATGGAAGAATAAACAGACTGTTGCATTGGTGAATCCTAGTCCTGCCTATTGATTTGGGGGAAAGGAATGGAACCATGACCGACATCCAGTTTGTTATGAGCTTATGTCCTAGACAGTGACAAGAGGGACAGCTAGGGTTGGAGCCATGGGTGAGCAAACAACAAGAGGCCTAAGTATGATAGAGGCTGCTTTCCAGATTGTCTTGTTGAGCCATCAATGGGCTGAGCAGGTGACTGAAACTGCACCCAGACAGATAGTTAGGGTGCGGTACAGGCCCTGACCCTACACGGTAGGGAGAATAATCAAAGAGGTGGTTGATGCCATGCTGAGGCTGGGAGTCATAGAAAAGTCTAGAAGCCCCTTGTGAAGACCTCCACTACTGGTTCCAAAGCTGGTTGCATCCATAAGATTTTGCATTGATTTTATGCAATTTAACAAGATGTCTAAATTCAAAGCATGCCCCAGGTGGCTGAACTGCTGGATAAACTAGCCCAGGCAAAGATAAAGTCCACTCTCGATTTGAAGAGGAGTAATTGGCAAATACCGCTACAACCACAGGATTAAAAAAGACCACCTCCCCCACCTTCAAGGCCTCTACCAATTTACCCATGTGCCTTTTAGGCATGGCTGCCTCCTTCCAGTGTCTGATGGATAACATTCTGGCTGGACTGAACAAGTTTGTCATTGTTCATGCTGATTATATTATTGTATTTTGCATGATCTAGAAAGAACACCTAGACCATCTGACCCAGTTATTAAGCCGTTTATGAGAAGTGGGGCTGACAGCCAACCCTACAAAATGATTTGATTTATTTTACTGTCAACAACCAGCAGAGATAGTGTAATACTACAAATCTATATACTAAGAGTCCTTGTTACAGTGTTAACATTTAAAAAGTGCAGTGTCCATTCTGTTTCTCCAATGAGGTTTGGAAAGATCTTGCTTTAGTGCAATACTTTGCAACTTTCACCGTAGTCTGATGTGGCCTATATGTAAGAAGAACAGTAAGGTAATTTTTTTTATCTCTTCCCAGGAATTTTCATAATAACAGAGATAAATGATCATCACCCATGTCTTTGTAAAAAGGATTGTATAAAAGGACATGCCGTATTGATTCAACCTCTTGGTAATCACAAGGACAAATTTGTTCAGAATATGGGACTTTTTTGGTACCTTCCTTTTAAAAGCACTGAAGAGAGAACATTAAAATGCACCTGGGACCCCAAAAGACTCTGAAAAGATGGACAAAAATTATAAAGGGACTGGTTGGAAGTGTAAAGAGATGGATGGTACTTTCTAACATATGTGGTAGACATGTAAAAAGATGAAGAAATCCTGGAAAGAAATACATGCCGAAATGCAGAAGATTCTGAAAATCAAATTCACTATGAAAGCTGAGCCTATATTATTGGGCATCTTGCCTGAGAATATTGAAAGAATCTTGAGAGATCTATTCAGCTATGTGATAATGGCAACCAGTTATACTAGCAACAAAATGGAAAGCAGAAGAATGTCCATACTGAGACAACTGGAAAGACAAATTAGCTGAATATGCAGCAATGGCAATGCTAATGAGCTATGTGAATAGAAGACCGATTAAAGAATTTCAGGAGAAATGGAAAGGAAAATTCATATTTTATGTCATCATTGGAAAGATATAATTCACTGAAGATGTTATGTATAAATTAATACTTTGAAATGTCTGATTTATTTGGTGAAATTGTATAAGAGTAGAAGCACTGAAGAGAGAACATGTGAAAAATGGGGATATAGTCAATATTTAACATATAATATTTTTCTTACAATAATGATATATATCATTTCTTTATTTTATCAATAGAGGTTTTTTGATCTTATTCTCTCCTAAGACTTCTTAAGACATTATCACTATTAAAGAGTTATGGGGGCCACACATAGAGAAGTTTCTGACATGTATTAAAATCAAGCATTCAATATTTTAAAATCACCATCAGATTAATATTATTTGTGGTTTGATTAAAAACTGCTAATTTTATCACAGTCCTATTATCGATTAGGTTTATAATATAAATAAAAATTGGAATAGATCTAAAATATATGTTTATTATTGCTCTGCCTTCTTGAGGTAATTGTAATTGCAAATGTCTTGTTAAAAATGACAGTGAATGACTCGGGAGAAAGAATTCTATTTGATTTTTATACAATATGTTTAATATGGATGTCCTAGATAAATGTAAATATTTTATATAATTTTTTATATTTCCCACCTTTTTGTTTTCTGTATCCTTAATATTCTCTTAAAATAAAAAAATAAAAAACGTGCCTAGGAAAAAGCTGATCTTAGTTTAAGTACTGTGAGATTTCCTAGATAATTTGCTAGTTTAAATTGGCTATATTCTATATAGTAATATTTCCTAGCAGAATATATAATTGTTGTAGCTTGATATCTTTAGTACTTTGGCTGATTTTGTGTATCATTCTTGTATAACCCACATTCAGCAGGTTATTTGGTGACAGTCCCTTTTTCTGTAGTTTCAAGTGCAGGGACTTTTTCCATCTTGATTGTTGATGATTTGACAAAGATAATGCTGCTAGACCTGTTGAAAAATAGATTAGTTTCTGCCAATATCTGATCACAGAAAGCTGCACCCAAGTGTCAATGGAGACCAGGTATGTTTCTAGGTGTAATATTGAATTTTGTACAGAGAATGGTAAGGTCTGAACAGATCTTAGAAATTTGGTTTGTATAGATTCCAGGGGTTTAGAGTTTTGATACGGGGATACAGGGGCTTGCCCTGCAATGGCTGACCTCCATTCTCAAGGGTCGAGGACAGAGGGTGGTGCTTGGGGGGGGGATTGTCTCAATGGTACCCATTGGAATGTGGTGTGCCACAGGGACCAATTCTCTCCCCCATGTTGTTCAATATCTATATGTGCCCCCTCACTCAGATTATCCATGGGTATGGGCTGGGTTATCACCAGTATGCAGATGACATCAGCTCTATCTGCTGATGAATGGCTGCCCAGATGTGGCCCTATGTGATCAGGATGTGGTGTTACAGGCTGTGGCTGGATGGTTTCAACAGAGCTGAGTAAAGCTAAATCCATCTAAGATGGAGGTCCTGTACCTGAGCCATGGGGGATTGAGTCAGGGAATCGGGCTCCCAACCTTCGATGGGGTGCCATTGGTGCCAGCGTCGAGGGTGAAGAGTCTGGGGATGTTCCTGGATGCCTCCCTTTCTATGGAGGCCCAGGTCCCCTTCACTGCCAGGTTGTCCTTTTTTCATCTCAGACAGATCAGGCAGTTGGCCCCTTATCTCACCCTGAGAGAACTAGCTACAGTGACCCATACAATGGGCACTTCCAGACTGGACTATTATAACTCTCTCTACATGGGATTGCCCTTGTCCCTGCTCCAGAAGCTGCAGCTGATGCAGGAAACAGCAGCATGGTTGTTGACAGCGACCCCTGTGCGGGCTTGCATCCACCCAGCACTGCATGAATTGCACTGGCTGCCTATTGAATTCCAGATCTATTTCAAGGTGCTGGTGCTTACCGTTAAAGCCCTATATGGCCAGGGCCTAGTATACCTCTGAGACTACCTTTTCCCATATGAGCCCCAGATCTATGAATCAACATCTTCTAGCAGTCCCCAGCCCCAGTGACATCCTACTAGCCTCGACCAGAGCCAGGGCTTTTTGAGCCCTGGCCCCCACCTGGTGGAATGAGCTCCCATATGAGATCAGGGCTCTGTGGGATCTATTACAGTTCTTCAGGGCCTGCAAGACAGAGCTCTTACACCTGTCTTTTGGTTGAGGCAGCAGACGTCCATTTTCTCTCCTGGCTATCTCCCCTTCAGTGGCCTGGATCTTAACATCGGTACTGCTGAATCGACATCTGTGGCCTGGATTTTAACATCAATACTGCTGAATTGACTTCAGATCTAGATAGTTTACACGGTATTTTATGGTTTTAATGTTTTAACTGTTGTTTAATTGTTGTTTTAATGATATTGTACTGTTGTGAACTGCCCATCTGTGGGGAGGGCGGTATACAAATCAAATAAATCAAATAAATAAATAAAAACAGATTGGTGTTCCATACAGAATTCGGTTCACAACCTTTATGTCAAAAACTTTAATTGATGGTGGTATATATTGTCCTCCCTTTGTGTAAAAAAATCTCAACCGCACTGTTAGACTTCTTTGAGCATTGCCAAATGTAATACAGCCCATAAGCAGGTCAAGTACTTCAGCTTTCATGTGGGGCAGGGGCAGGTTCAGCTTGTAGATAATGTACAGGAACTGACTGAGTGAAAATACCCTGATGCAAAGAAGGGCCTTCAGTGCTTCTTGGGGCTAGTAGGGTATTATTCCCTGGTTTGGAACCATAGCAACAGAGATTATAAGGAAACATAGCCCAAAAACCCTGAAATGAGGCTCAGAAGCTATTCAGGACTTTGGGAGACTAAGAGATGCCTTGACCAAAGAGCAAGTGCTCCATATCCCTGACTGCCAAGTCCCTTTTATTCTACAAACTGATGTATTGGAGACAGGGCTGAGGGCTGTCTTCTTGCAAGAACCAGGGGGATGAGGAACATCCAGTGTTACACGTTAGCCATAAGTTCACACCCAGAAGAAGGAGGAGGAGGAGGAGGAGGAGGAGGAGGAGGAGGGAGGAGGAGATTGGATTTATACTCCACCCTTCACTCGGAGTCTCAGAGCAGCTTACAAACTCCTTTCCCTTCCCCTCCCCCTCCCCACAACAAACACCTTATGAGATAGTTGGGGCTGAGAGAGCTTTTCCAGAACTGTCCTTAAGAGAACAAGTCTGACAGAACTATGGCTTGCCCAAGGTCATCTAGCAGCTGTAAGTGGAGGACTGTGGAATCAAACCTGGTTCTCCCAGATCAGAGTCCGCACACTTAAGCTCTATACCAAACTGGCTCTCAGAGCAGCATTATGCCATGATTAAATGAGAGGCCTTGGTTATCCACTGGGCAATGGATAAATTAAGGCATTACTTGTGGAGGAGCCCATTTACCCTTGTCACAGACCATGACAGTAACCCTTTCCCCCCAAACATTGAGTTTTGACATTCTTTATATATCCATGACCTGAATGTTTCTAATTTTCTATTCTGCCTAGTTAAAAATTGCAACTGGTAATTAATTCTGACTGTCTTTGTGAATAAGACAATCATTCTGGCCATAAAATATTTATTGGGCTAAGCAGTACAAAACAAGAACCAAATCCATGAATAGAGAAGAATATTATAATTGAAAAGAAAACCATGGGAGGATTTATTTTATGTATATGTGCCGCTCACATATCTGAGTAGTACACACATTTCCAATCACTATATCTCTGAACCAATTTTTCTCATTAATTTTATGGCTTCGGAATTTTGAGCTGTGATTACTAACATATGTTATCATTGCCTGATGTACATGGGCTTTTGTATGGTATCAATAACACATTTTAACTAATGTTTCTTCACATACCATACCTATTGAATATCATCAGTTCTTTTGTTCATATTTTCTACTGTGGCCATCACCATTGCAACTATGCAATGCAATACACTTTATGAAGCAGTTTCATAAATAAATAACTTTTCTGCTACATCTCTTTTGCTTTTGTAGAACCCTTGCCATTTTAACACTGAACCAAAAACAGCTAACACTTAGAATGAACTGTCTTTAAAAAAAACCTTCAGGACCATCCATAAGTGCAAGCAATTAATTCAGAACACAGCATTAGACAATTATAATCAGGCTTTCTTTATTATAATGTGCATTACTTTGTTTTTGTGAACATGGAACTGGATCTAGACTAGATGTTTCCATGGGCATAAGGATTTTTACTCATACACCATGTGAAGAAATGAATTTTTCCTTTGGCAGTTTGAAATGAGCAAAACCTTCACTCTGAGGTTTAAAAGATTTTTTCCTCCACTGTGCAGAGAACAGGCAGGGAGGAGGAAGTCAGTAATGGCTTTCAAGGTTCACCTCAGCCACCTCTTAAGAAATGCTAATAGGTCTAGCTAGAGATAATAGGAGGTTCCAGTCCCCGCCCCTTCAAGCAGGGAACAGAGATTTGGCGGTGTTAGATACTAGAAAGACTTCAGGAATGAAATTCTGGAGACATCAGGAAAAGCTTTCTCTGACCTGACCTGGTCAGTGGGCAGGGGAAAAAGAGGTGATAAAACTCCTGGAAGCAGGGGAGGAACTCTCTTTTGTGTTGGACTTACTAGAGTAGACAGAGCTCTTAGAGGCTGTCATAGGTACTGGCTCTGCTAAGGCTGACTACTTCTCCGATGAGGAAGAGGCATGGAGCAACCCAGCCTCCTCTGGAGTCAGCCCAGAAGAGGAACCCTTAACAGCACCTGAGGGAGAAGAGGCCCCAGCAGCTGCACAGGAGGTGCAGCCAGAGAGCGAGACTGATCCAGCGCCTGTCCCAGCACCCCCAGGTGGAGACGCTCCAAGGTCAGAATCCCCACCTAGTTCTCCTGACTGTCCCAGATACAGGGCATGCCAGCAGCTGAATGTGCAAGAGTGAAGGAAGAGTGCCAGACTGCAGCTCTTGCAAAGTCAACATGAAGGGCTGTGAGTCTTGGCAGATTAACTCCCAGGGAAGGGAGGACCTGGTCATAAACATCCCCATGCACCTGCCTCAGCACGGAAGCAACCGTGCGTGCTCAGACCTGACCCTGGCTGCTAGCCTCCACCCCTTACTCCTAGCTCCTGCAACCTTTGACTGATTTCCTGGCTTTCCGACCTTCGGCTCTGTTGCTCAACTTGATTTCAGACTGTGTATCCAGTTTCCAGTGCATGGTATTCGTGGTGACTGGCTGACCCAGCACAGAGGCAGCCATTGACCATGTGCTGGCCTGAAGAGCTACAGAAAGTTTCAAGGTAATGAAAACTCTGTAGAGAACTGTAACTTCCTAAACTAAGGAGCCTGACCTATATTTTAACATCTAATAGGCCAATTATAGAGAGAGGGACAGAGGAATTGCTTGTGAATATTTTCTTTTTAATAAATACTTAATAACTTTTGATGCTGGTAGTGGTTCTCTGTACCACATAGACCTCCACTGTCTTGGACACACAATTGTAATTGTGCTGTTGGTGGGGAAGGAATGTAAGGTTTGTCCTGAAAACTCTACTCATTCATTTTGGCTGGGTGTGCAGGATCCCAGACATTCACAAAACAAAAACTATTACTAGGGTGCATGACAGCTTTTCCAGGGGAATCTGGCTGTCTCATCAGGAGATGCTCTTGATTCCATGCAGGCCTGATCATGATTTACTGTTCTGATACAAGATGGAGTCTTTCTACATCTGGCTGCATAAGGCTCTGGGTTTAGGGAGCAGTTAGGAGCCATTGTTTTTGGCAAGGAGTCTTGGGGTAAAACCGGAATTATCCATGTGTGTGTGTGTGACAGGCATATTACAAAGTTGCACTAGGCTCAGAGAATACATTAACATAATATATTGTGATTTTTCTGCCTCCAAATGAAATTATGTTTATTATGCCAGGAACATTATTTCTTTGAACCACACTGTTGTAATCAAAAAGCATTTGAAAACTATGGTACTGCCTATCAACACTGCCAAAAAACTTTAGCTGATTCAAAATGAAGCAGCAAGACTTCTAGCAGAAATGGTTTACAGAGATGTATCTCACTGGTGTTGGAAGAGTTCAGCTGATTGTGAAATCATTTGGGGGCTCAACTTAGAATATTGGTTCTTATTTATAAAGCCCTAATAAATCTGGGACCATGAAATAATGCCTATTCTTATATTTTACGCCGCGCTAATACCTTTATTAGAGCCTCTCCTCTGGATATTTCTGACCTTTTCCAATCCTGTGGCCACTGTTGTGTTTTCCAAATTTGCTGGAATATGCAGCATTTTAACAGCATCATCTTTTAAGACTTTGAATAACTCAGCTGGGATATCATCACCTCTGCTACTTCTGCTTCATTGACTCACAATAAACTATTGCAAGTCCTTAAAGAGAACGGAGTACCAGACCACCTCACATGTCTCCTGAGAAACCTGTATAAGGGTCAAGAAGTGACCATTAGAACCAGATATGGAATAACTGATTGGTTTCGCTTAGGAAAAGGAGTACGATAAGGATGTATATTGTCACCCTGCTTATTTAATTTATATGCAGAGTACATCATGTGAATTGCCAGCCTGGATGAATCATAAGCCGGAATTAAGGCTGCTGGGGAAAAACATCAACAACCTCAGATATGCAGATGATACCACTCTAATGGGAGAAAGTGAACAGTACCTCAAGAGCCTTTTGCTAAGGATGAAAGAGGAGAGTGCAAAAGTTGGCTTGAAACTCAACATCAAAAAAACTAAGATCATGGCATCCGGCCCCATCATTCCTTGGCAAATAGAAGGGGAAGTCATGGAAGCAGTGACAGACTTCACGTTCCTGGGATCCATAATCACAGCAGATGCTGACTGCAACCATGAAATTAAAAGATGCCTGATCTTTGGGAGGAAAGCTATGGCAAACCTAGATAGCATAATAAAAAGTAGAGACATCACCCTGCCAACAAAAGTCCGTATGGTCAAAGCAATGCTATTCCCAGTAGTAATGTATGGCTGCGAGAGTTGGACCATAAGGAAGGCTGAACGCCAAAGAAAAATGCTTTCGAATTATGGTGCTGGAGAAGACTCTTGAGAGCTCCTTGGACTGCAAGGAAATCAAATCAGTCAATCCTAAAAGAAATCAACCCTGACTGTTCCCTGAGAGGGCCAGATACGGAAGCTGAAGCTCAAATACTTTGGCCACCAAATGAGAAGGGAGCATTCACTGGAGAAGACCCTGATGCTGGGAAAGACTGAAGGTCAAAGAAGAAGGGGACGACAAAGGATGAGATGGTTAGACAGGGGTATCAATGAAATGAACATGAAATTGAGCAAACTCCAGAGGATGACAGAAGACAGAAGGGCCTGGTGTGATGTGGTCTATGGAGTCATGAAGAGCTGGACTTGACTATGCGACTGAACAACAACACATCAGCAAAAGTATTGTAGTGGTTTGTATTGGCAAGCTTGCCAAGTGCCCTCTTCCACTAGACAATCGCTGTCTACTACTTCACATTTCCACAGTCACTAATATTCATGGTATATGAAGGGGGTTGGCTTCTGACCCAGAAGTGACATAACTTTTAGGTTATACTCTTGCCAGGGCTCTTTTTGTAGCAGGAGCTCCTTTGCATATTAGGCGACACACCCTTAATGTAGCCAATCCTCCAAGAGCTTACAGAGCTCTTCTTACAGGGGCTACTGTAAGCTCTTGGAGGACTGACTACATTAGGAATATGTCACCTAATATGCAAAGGAGTTCCTGCTACGAAAAGAGCCCTGCTTAAGCATAAGTTTTTACCACAGAGATGGGGGGAGGGTTTCTAGAGCATTATCCAGAAATGACATCAAACTCCCTCCCAGAATCTCCTAGGGGTTGCAGGCAGCCCTGTATATTGGACTTGAACTGTGGAGACTTTGCTTCAGTTCACACGAAGCTACTTTATACTGAATTAGACCACTATTCCATCAAGGTCAGGGTTGTCTATTCATACTGGCAGTGGCTTTCCAGGTCTCAGGCAGAAGCCGTTCATATCACCTTCCACCAAATCATTTTATCTGGAGATGCTGGGGACTGAACCTGGGACCTTCAGCATGCCAAGCAGATGCTCTACCACTGAGTATGGCCCCTCAGTAGTTCAGTCCTGCATTTAAGTGAGTGGCCTTGGGCTAACTGCCTACTTCATAGGTTTATTGTGATGATAAAACAACAAGAAGAGAAGAGATTGGATTTATACTCTGCCTTTCATTACCCAAAGGAGTCTTTCCCTCCCCCTCCCCACAACTGACACCCTGTGAGGTAGGTGGGGCAGAGAGAGCTGTGACAGAAACTGTTCTTTTTCAAGAACAGCTGTGCCAGAACTATGGCTTGTCCAAGGTCATCCAGCAGGTGCAAGTAGAGGAGCAGGGAATCAAACCCAGTTCTCCCAGATTAGAGTCCATGCACTTAACCATTACACCAAATTGGCTCTCTAATGTATGTTAACTCTAATGTATGCTCACCTAAGGCTGACGGGAGAATGGAGGGATACAGTGTTATCCCACAAACAGTCCTGGGTCAGAAGACATACTTGGGTCAAAAGGAAGGAAAAGCAATGAATTCTCTTTCTCCTTTCACCAATCCATCTTGAGTCCCAGTGGGAAAAGTGGGCTTTCTTTGTTGATTCTCACTTTGTTGTCATTAGGAGACTGCACACCTGTAGTCCTGGCAAGTGTTACACAGTTTTAAGAGTTACTTGAAATGGTTTTGTGAATTAAAGCACAGAGGTTTTTTTCCCCCAGCCATGTGTGATGAGTAGTATGACTTCCAAATGTTCACATTAATGGAGATCAGATTTAACCTTCAGGGTTTGTATCTGCCTTTTTAAAGAATCACATGCTGTAACCTCAAACGTAGTTGGTTTGGTGGAATAAGTGTAACTAGTAACTCAGACATGCGGTATCATTTAATCTGAGAAGTGATCAGTTTTTTGGTGAAAGATCCTCACCATTTAGTGTCATCAACTATGGAAGGGTGTGTGGAGCATGCTATAGTCTATCTTATCCTTGACTGTGTGCAGGAAAACAAGTGGCCTTCTTCACAAGGCATGTGCAGACTTTCTTTAAGAAAGGTTTTTGGACAGATTGCAAATCTGATTTTAGCTTACTGGGTTCATGGGCCTGTGGATCTGTTCCGCTAGTACTGGCACTATCCTCTGATGCTTTTCACCTGAAGAAGGCACTACCTTTCATGGAACAAACACATGAGATGCAGCCCAGTGTTTTATTTTTCTGCTGGTGGTTTTTATGAGCATACTGCTTTTAATACTGCTTTTGTTCGTTAAAAGCTGCTTTGGGAGTTTGATAGGGTGGCTAAGCACAATTTCAGCAATCAGATGGCCTTTAGCTTCATTGTGCTGGTTATAGACAGTGCAAGGCTACCTGACAATTTTTGACAATCACTGTTTCCAAACACTCATTCCAGTCTATTGCCATGCTGTCCACTTGGGTGGTCCTCTTTCCTTCTCTTTCTTAGGGTTGGGAACTTCCACATGGGGCCTGGAGATCTCCCAGATTTACAACTGATATCCAGGCTACAGAGATCAGTTCCCCTGGAGGAAATGGTTGCTTCAGAGGGTGGGGTCTTGGCATCAGATCCTAGCAGAGCTTCCTCCCCTTCCCAGGATCCACCCCAAATCTCCAGGAATTCCCCAGCCCAGAGGTGGCAACCCTAATCTTTCTACTACTTATGTTGCACCTTAAGGAAGCCAGCTGCCACAGATTTGTGAACCTGACTACACATAGCAACATACGAAGAGCCCTGCTGAACAGCCACTGCTCCACCTAGCCCAGCATCCTGTTTCTCACAGTGACCAACCAGTTGCCCTGAAGAGCAAACAAGCAGACCATAGGAGCCTAGGTCACCTCCTGATGTTGCCTCCACACTGAGGTTTGCTCCCCCTGAATGTGAAGGCTCCCTTTAATCACCATGACTAGTAGCCATTGACGGATAGGGTTGCCACCATCCAGATGGCAACTGGAGTTCTCCTGCTATTACAATTGATCTCCAGATGATAGCGATCAGTTTCCCCTGGCATTATATGGCATTATACCCTGCTGAGGTCCCTCAGAAGTACAGAAGTACAAGTGCCAGAAGTACAAGCTGCGTTTCGAAGAGGTGGAGGAACTAGAGATCAAATTGCCAACATTTGCTGGATTATGGAGAAAGCAAGAGAATACCAGAAAAACATCTACTTCTGCTTCATTGACTATGCTAAAGCCTTTGATTGTGTGGATCACAATAAATTATGGCAGGTTCTTAAAGAGATGGGAGTACCGGACCACCTCACATGTCTCATGAGAAACCTGTATAAGGGTCAAGAAGCAACAGTTAGAACCGGATATGGAACAACTGATTGGTTTAGCATAGGAAAAGGAGTACGACAAGGATATATATTGTTACCTTGCTTATTTAATTTATATGCAGAGTACATCATGCGAAATGCTGGCCTGGATGAATCACAAGCTGGAGTTAAGATTGCTGGGGAAAAGATCAATAACCTCAGATATGCAGACGATACCACTCTGATGGCAGAAAGTGAAGAGGACCTAAAGAGCCTCTTGCTCAGGGTGAAAGAGGAGAGTGCAAAAGTGGGCTTGAAGCTCAACATCAAAAAAACTAAGATCATGGCATCTGGCCCCATCACTCCTTGGCAAATAGAAGGGGAAGTCGTAGAAGTAGTGACAGACTTCACGTTCCTGGGATCCCAGATCACTGCAGATGGTGACTGCAGCCATGAAATTAAAAGACGCCTGCTCCTTGGGAGGAAAGCGATGGCAAACCTCAACAGCATGATAAAAAGCAGAGACATCACCTTGCCAACAAAAGTCCGCATGGTCAAAGCAATGGTATTACCCGTAGTAATGTATGGCTGCGAGAGTTGGACTATAAGGAAGGCCAAGCGCCGAAGAATAGATTCTTTTGAACTATGGTGCTGGAGAAGACTCTTGAGAGTCCCTTGGACTGCAAGGAGATCAAATCAGTCAATCCTAAAAGAAATCAACCCTGATTGTTCCCTGGAAGGCCAGATCCGGAAGCTGAAGCTCAAATACTTTGGCCACCAAATGAGAAGGGAGCATTCACTGGAGAAGACCCTGATGCTGGGAAAGATTGAAGGTCAAAGAAGAAGGGGACGGCAAAGGATGAGATGGTTAGACAGTGTCATCGATGCAACGAACATGAAATTGAGCAAACTTCAGTGGACAGCGGAAGACAGGAGGGCCTGGCGTAATCTGGTCCGTGGGGTTGCGAAGAGTCGGACTGAACAACAACAAAAGAGGTCCCTCCCCTCCCCAAACCCCAACCTCCCCAGGCTCTACTTCCCAAATCTCCAGGTATTTCCCAACCCAGAGCTGGCCAGTCCTATTGATGGACCTATCCTCCATAAATCCATCTAATTCCCTTTTTAAAGTAATCTGTGCTTGTGGCCAGCACTACATCTCCTGGCAGTGAATTCTGAAAATTTAATTACCTGTTAAGTGAAGTACTTTCTTTTGACTGTCCTGAATATGTTGCCTGTTATGACGAACCCCCTTATTTCTGAGTATGTGGGGATTTGTTCTTGGAATCTTTCACAAGTTGAAGCAGTCGTATTTTCCACTGACAATGTCTGCCCACCTTTTTTAACCAGGAACCCACACGGTTCATCCTTCTGTCACACACCCAGCCACTTATTGATGAGACCTTTTTATAAAGCTTATGGTTTAACTTTGTCAGATTCTTAGCTCTGTCAGACACTGAGGCACACGTGATATGGAACAATAAAACCACTGATGGTTTTATTTACAAGGACAGGCAGGCAGGGAATATATATACAAAGGAAAAGCTGATGCTTGTGTATACATTGTTTCAAATGGTATAGTTCAGCTTTAGGTCAGTTCATTTATGATCCTACACTTCAGATGCCACAATACAAAACACACACTCTCTAATCTCAACCCCTGTGTTGTTCTATACTGCCGATTTACATTTGGATTTCTCAGGTACTCTCCACCTCCACAGAAAAATACCTCCGCTGTGCCTTGGGTTTCTTTTTCTTTTTCTTTTTGGACATGCATTAGTCCAATAAACCCTCCTGGCACACATTAAGGCTGAATTCAGACTGGTAGTTTGCCCCAAGATAGACAAATTCCAGCAACGTTTCACAACTGGATTAAAGGGGGCGTTCACACAGGCGTTCCTGCAAAGGTAAGGAGCTTCTACCATCCATACACACTCTCTCCTACCTTGTCCTTTTCCCTTTTGGGTTTGTGGCAGAACAGTCCTGCTCTGGTCCGCAGGCCTTGTTCCAACCTACCCTCATAGGTTTCCCCAACACCTGGAGGGGCTTTTCTTTCTCTCTGTTCATCACTGCCACCACCTGACCTTTGTAGGAGTTGCCCACTGGGAGGGTCAGGACTCCCAGCTGCCTTATTCTGGGAAGCTGCCTTATACTGAATCAGACCACTGGTCCATCAAAGTGAGTATTGTCTACTCAGACTGGCAGCGACTCTCCAATGTCTCAGGCTGAGGTCTTTCACACCATCTCTTAACTGATCCTTTTAACTAGAGATGCTGGAGTTTGAACCAGGGACCTTCTGCATGCCATGCAGATGCTCTGCCAGTGAGCCACAGCCCCTCCCAGCTTCCCTTCCAAGTTCTGAGGCCTTGCCTCTGTGTCTCCCACTACCCAGCATCTGGTTACCATAGGGACAGACTGCTGCCTTGTGCACCACTAGAGGAATAGCCATGCCAACTAACTGCCCTCCCCTTCCTCCTAGCACTCCTTTCAAAATAGCATGTCCAAGACAGTGAAGATTTATATGGCACAGAGATAACTACCAGAATCAAAAGTAACAAAGTATTTATTAAAAATAAAATGTTCACAAACATACTTTTAGGACAGCACCAGACTGAGCATGGGATTCAAAAGAAAAGGGTAAAATGCAGTTCCTCTTTCCCTTATATTTAACAAGGCCAGGCTCCTTAGCTTAGAAAGTTACAGCTTTTTACAGGAGTTACATTACCTTAAGCCTCCTTTAGCTGTGCAGGCCACATTGCAATGGCTGTCTCCTCCAGACGTTTGTCTGCTTTGATGGAATCAGCACCAAAGAGACCTCTCCTTGCTCTCAGGAGTTTTTATTATTTCTCTTTCCCCACCTACTGACTGGGTCAGTCTAGGTGAAAGAAGCTTTTCCTGAAGTCTCCAGAAGTTTCTTCCTGAAATCCTTCTAGTACTTAATACCTCCAAATATCTGTTCCCTGCTTGGAGGGTGGGGGGGGGAAGCTTTACCATCCCATTGTCTCTCCTGCTAGATCTATTAGCATTTCTAAAGAGGGTGGCTGAGGTAAGTCTGGAAAGTAATTGAACTGACTTCTCCTCTCCTGCCTGTTCTCTGCCCAGAGAGGGAAAAAAAACTTTTAGAAAAGAAGAAGAGAATGGATATATACCCCACCCTTCAACTACCCGAAGGAGTCTCAGAGCAGCTTACAATAATCTTTCCCTTTCCCTCCCCACAACAGACACTGTGAGGTAGGTGGGGCTGAGAGAGCTCTTTCAAGAACTGTTCATGAAAGAACAGCTCTGAAAGAACTGTCCTAAGGTCACACCAGGAGCTGCATGTGGAGGCGTGTGGAATCAAGCCTCATTGTCCCGGATCACGCTTCTAACCACTACACCAAACTGGCTCTCAGAGTGAAGATTTTGCTCAGTTAAAACCTCCAAAGGAAAAAAAAATGAATTTCTTCACAGGGTTCCCAGTGTATCCATACATGGTTGACTTATTGAGATATATATTGATGTATGTCTTTCATACAATTCCTAGTTATTTAAAATGTGTAGAAGTCAGCTCACATGTTGTGAAGGTTCAGCCAAGCATCTTTGGAAAGTTTTGCACTGGCAAAACAATTGCAACATGAGCCTGTGCTGGAAATCCATCAAGTCCTGTTTATCATAAGAAAATTATATTGTAGGTCTAAAAAATTATTATGTCATGCTCAGTAATCGCGAAAACTGAAGCTATAGTATTTTTCTTTGGGCTACATGTCTAAAGCAGCTCAGAAGTTTAGAAGCCTTTAATAGAAAAATTCATGCATCCAAGTTTTGAAAGTGTTGCAACTCAGCAACATTTTCATTTAAAAAAAAAAAAACGTGTGTTGTCTCTGGAAAAGTTAAGTAAATGTTCAGAGGCTGTAGATGAAAAACACATTGTAAGGTGGGGGAGGGGGACCTGTAAAATAATATTTTTGTAGATAAAAGTGTGCCACAGGGTCAAATGAGGGTGTGAAGTAGTTTTAATTTTCATGCCTTACCTGTAGTGTTCTGGTACAGACGGCTTTTGTTAGTTTAGTAGCTGGGGTGGGAGTGGACAGAGGAGGGAAAAGCTGAACCCAGAGATTAATTTACAAACTAGCTAAGCAGAATTAGTCACAGGAGATCAACCCCTGTGCGTCTGGCAGCCATCAGCATTCTCTTTCATTGTAACCCAAATATTTCACATGGATCCATAAAAAGCTTTTTTTCTGTTGATTTTCCTTTTAAGTTTCACAGTTCTTTCTTTTAAACCTGTGGTGGGTCAGAATTAATTGAAGTAATTTCCTTTTTAACGACCTCAAAATATATTGCTTTCGACCAGAGAAGAGATCTATTTTTAATGCAAGAAGACAGGATTGTTGTTCTCACTTTTTTTTTAATGCTATGTTTTTAAAACAAAAGAAGCATGTATCTAAACTGAAATACGTTACTGCACTGACAACAGAACCTTTTAAACATAAGGATTATTGCCTCAACCCCCCCTCCCCAAATGATGGCAAGAGAGAGTGAAATGTGGGTTCTACTAGTTTTTGTTTATTTAAATAATTATTTAAATTAAATGGCTGATCTATGCCACTACTGGTTCCAGTAAGCTGATGATTTTGAGGATAGGTTGTGCTAGGCATCCACCTGGTATGCCTTTCGGCAGATCCACCCTGGCTCCAAACCCGTCCAACGATTCCGTCAGCCTTGCTTATCACCACCTGCACAGGCATATGTGCAGAGAGGTACCAAGCTTCATCCCTCTTTCCTTATGTGCCACAACAAGACACCCACCAGGTTCAAAGGCACCAAGAACTGTTGAAGCTAGGATGCATCAGTAAGACATAACAACAACAATAATCCTGCCTTCTTGCATTAAAGATAGATATCTCCACAACATTAGATGCTTGCAAGTGGGTGAACACCCAGCTGAGTCTCTCTAGCTCTGACCTCAGTCTTTCTCTTTGGCCAAAAGACAATGGAATGGCCCAGGATGAGGACTCTGACCAGGCTGTGTGCTATGCCTGCACTTGCAAGAAATAAGTCATGTTGAATTATCTAACATAGCCCATAAAGTTGCTGGACTTTCACCAGACATCTTCTGAATTTCCAGGCCAGACAAGCCCAGGCTAGCTGCCGTCGAGGTAGCTCCAATTCAAAACAAGTTTATCCCAAACTTATGTGCTGGCAGCCCCATCTCCGCCAAGATCTTCTGGGTGACTGCCCAAAACTGATACTCTCTTCCCCCCCCTCCCAAGGACCAATGGAGGGGTATAGTGTAGAGGTGATAGAGTGGGAGCAGATCTGAGGTAGAACACAATTCATCAAAATATAATGCATCAGACTCCAAAATAAGAATCCCCCAGCACCAGTAAAACAATAAAGCCATTCAACAAAAAAAGAACAACAACCCAGGTTAAAAATTAAACCACAAAGCACCAAATTGAACAAAAATTGCAATAATGTCTTATGTTCTATAATAAGGTGATTATTTCCCCACTGCTTTCTGTTAATCATTACTGAAAAGAATTAGAATTTTTCCTTCCTTTCCCAAGCAGGAAATTTGAAACAAGTTTCACATGCAGCTTGTCAAATGTGGCCTCTGTGTTGTATCTGCAATGTTTTGGGGCATTTTGGCATTACCCATATAGACTCTCTGAGAGGCAACACTGCTTGTGTTTGTGGCTTTGACAGAGCTGCCGCAATGATGCTTCTTTTGTGCTTCCCTTCCTCAAACTCACATGCAAAACAAAACATCTTTCCAAGGAGTCTGCACTCATGATGTTCCACACTATGCAAGCAAAATATCCCATAAGCAAGAGGAATAAACCTTCCTGATTTCCTTTTCAGCGTCTTAAAATTAGTCACTTTGGAAGAATAGCTGATTATTTTTGTGCTGTGCTTGATGCAGCAGAATAAGTCCATTCATACTTTCAGTGGAGCAGTGTTCCCTCTAAGGTGAGTTAGTGTGAGCTAGCTCACAGTTTTTTACCCTCTGGCTCACACATTTTTGTCTTCGCTCAGGAAGGATGGCTCCAGTCCAGAGCAAACTAATTTATGCAGTAGCCAAATCACCTGCCTGCTCACAACTTTAATGCTGGTAGTTCACAAAGTAGAATTTTTGCTCACAGGACTCCACAGCTTAGAGGGAGCACTGCAGTTGAGTACTTTGCAAAGGTCAAATCTGTATTTGCATTTTTAAATCAGTTTCGTGTTGTTGTGATGCCGTCAAGCATAGAGAAAGACAGTGTCACAGCAGCATGAAACTGATTTAAAAATGCAAATACAGAATGAAACTGATTTAAAAATGCAAGTACAGATTCGACCAATGACACTACTCTGGGACCGGCAGGCAACTTAAACGGGGAGGTTAGTAAGGCTTTATAAAACTGCACTGTGCCAAACTCTGTAACTCCTGAAAGGAATGCAAAATTTTGGATGAGCAATTTGGATGAGCAATTCCTTGCCTTATGTTCCTCCAGCCCTTCACTACCACAAACCTAATCAGCAGCCAGAGGAACAACATACAGATACTTCTAAGATTGGAATGAAGTCGTGTTGGCTACCAATACCAGCGGACAAACACAAATGCAAAGCAGTAAAGATCCAAAACAGGGAATGATCCTTTATGAAAAGACCCCAATGCATTCCAAGTAGTAGCTGTTGTCAGGTGAGTAACTTTATATAAAACTAGGAATAAGGCCCGTTGTGGAAATAAATACAACGGGCTCTAGAAAGAGGCTCTGGGAGAGTGCCCCGGCTTTGGGCACTCAGTGACAATTTGCTGTAGCAATCTCAGCAGGGTATGACAGAGTCCACCATTTTCTCCAGAGGAACTGATCTTTGCTACCTGAAGAGCAGTAGTAATTTCGAGTGATCTCCAGCCCACCCCCAAGATTGGTAACAGTGGTTCCCCAGGAGGGAGTGGCTGGTTCCCCAGGAGGGTGGAGTCTATGGCATTGTACCTGTCTGAGATCCCACCCCTCCTCAACACTCACCCTCTCCAGGTTCGACCCCTCAAATCTCCAGGAATTTCCCAACCTGGAGTTGATAACCCTATCTCCCTCCCAGCCAACCATCAACCTACCTTTAGTTTTCCATTTCCTCCCCCTCCCTCCTAGACAGCAGCTGTAACTTTGAGTGATCTCCAGCCCCCACCTGGAGATTGGCAGCAATGGTTGCCAATTAGGGAATGGCTGGATTGGAGGGTGGAGTCTATGGCATTGTACCTGTCTGAGGTGCCACCCTCTTCAAACCTCACACTCTCCAGGCTCCATCCCATAAATCTCCAGGAACTGCCCACCTGGAGTTGGCAACCTGATCAGGACTGGGCCCAATGAGTTTTCTCCCAAAGGCCAACATAGGTGAGGAAAGGGCCTTTTACTGACAGAGGAGAAAGTGCAGGTGCCAACTCTGATTAGGGAAATACCTGGTGATTTGGGGGGGGTGGATCCTGTGGAGGGCAGCATTTGGGATGTGTGTGGAAGGACTCAGCAGGGTATAATGCCATAGAGTCTACCCTCCAAAGCAACCATTTTCTCCCAGGGAACTGATCTCTGTCATCTGGAGGTCAATTGTAACAGTGGGAGAACTCCAGGTCCCACCTGGAGATTGGCAACCCTAGGGGAAAGTCAGCCGCACAGCAGGGAGTTGAAGAAAATGGTTTGATGGTTGCTGGCCCACCTCGTTAGCCAGCCAGCCATGCTGAAGCTAAGCAGGAGAAAGAGCCTTTTCCCATTTATTCTGACAGGAAAGTGGCCACTGGGGAGGGGGTTATGGGCAGGGGAGGGGTTATGCTGAAAGTCCTTTGTTTTTTTACTCACAGGAGTCAAGAGAACTGTCTTCCTCAGGAGAGAGAGCTGTCTGCCAGTAAATCTGACATGCAAATCTGTCTGAAGGGGGAGTGGGTGGGGAAGAGGAGCAGACTCAGCACCCGGCCAATGGCACATGAGTATTCTTGAGTGGCGGCTGATGGGCAAATGGCTGAGGGAGGGCATTTTACAGCCAATGGGAGCGCATGGAATCTTACGAAACCAAAAGATAATTATTATAAGGAGAGATAGGCACTCATATAACAGTAGCTGCCTCGTCAGTATTAATGTTCCAAGGAACCATTTGTGAAATCTTAAGAGAACATTATTTCTATTGAAAAGCACTTGATACTTCAGTAATACATTTGTTTGTAATATTGTGTTCATAGCTGCAATGAAAATATTAGGTGCTGAATGGGGAGGGCCCAAAATGTAATTTACTCCATCCATGGTGCTAGCTGGGGCAAAATGGGTGCCTCACAGAAGTAATAACTATCAAGTCCCTACATTCCACTCAAAGTTGGCCGGTCCCCTTTCTTGTTGCTTGTGTGGCTTTTGTCCATGCAGGACCATGGCCTCCCCTTTACACAAAAGAAAAAACTGGTTGGATCCAATTCTTCATCCGTGATCACAAATGAATTTTTATGTTGTAGTAGGATATGATGTTATGTTGGTCTTTCAAGGATGGCTATTCTGTTGACATAAGAAGTTCAGTGGTGCAAAACTTTAATATCTTGGTGTCAGTATCTAGATTCCTAAAATTCAAACTATGAATTTCAGGTCATCTATATGCTATTGATTTTTTAAAGATTGGTTTAGTTTTGTAAATAAAGCAAGGGAACTGTAACTCTTGTGTGCATGGCAGAATCCCATCCTGCTCACCCACAAGGCCAGCCACTTGCCAGCCCACCGGCCCACCTTCAGTGCTGCTCCCATTCCCTCATCTCTTACCGGCCTACCTGCTTGGGTGCCGCCACTTCAGTGGTGGAGGGGCAGTTCCTGCTTCTCCTCCCCTGGCCACAGAGGAGAAGTAACAGTGGTGGAGCTGGCATCTGCAACCTCAGTGGCAGAGGGGAGCCGTGGCAGATCCTGTTCCTTCTCCACTGCCTTCCATCTATCTGCAACAGTAGGTCTGGAGTCAGCGGGTCTGGAGTCAGTAGTGGGCTCCATTCAACCCCTCCCCTCTGATCACTTTATGTTTATGTTGACTGCCCAAGCACAGACAACATTCCTGCTTTTTGGAGGATGGCATGTAAACGCCTCCGTTTTGGGGAGGTTTTCACTTTTTTCTGCATACCTGGAGGAGGGGTCCTCCAAGTCTGCAGAAGAGTGCCCCCAATATGAACCTGCCCCCCTTATCTGGGTCTATCAGTCCACATGGGGGCCAGGTTCAACATTAGATACAGGACAAGCAGGTGACCTCTGAACTTCATAGAGGGGATTTCATGCTTCCTCCCCTGCTGATTCACCCGGCCACCCACTTGCCAGCTCCCAGTGCTCCCTGGCCTGCCACCCACATCACTGCCATCTCCGCAGATGATGCAAGGGTGTGTGTGGGGGGGTGATTCCTGCTCCTTCCCAATATGATAACAACTTCACTGGTCAGCAGTTCATTTGCAGAACTGATTGAAATGCTATATATCTTTCTTCAACATGGAAGCCACATACCTGAAGGAATGTCTCTCACTGTATGGGCCCACCTGCTAGTTCTAACCAATTTGGACTTTTTGCCACAGCCCCAGTACTACAGAACAGGCTGCTTGAGGAGGCCCCTGTTGTCCGTTCAAAGCTTTGTGAAGCAGCCTTTTTTAAAAAGTGAATTTCAGCACAGAGTTCACTGTGGTCTTGATATGTTTTCAGTTGATAACACTGGTAGTTCTTGAAACATTCATTATGGTTGCTTTCTTCTATTTTTTAAAAAAAGTTTTTTTTAAAAATGATAGTATTTTAAGATGTTGGTTGTTAAATATCTTGAATGTTGGAGAGACGGGATATAAATAAATACAAAGAAATTTATCAAAGCTTCATTATTTAGTGGGGAGTTGAACCCAGGGCTTCCAGTCCTAATTTAACACTGTATATATTAAACTACAGTGGCTGTCTCTATGGGATTCTCCTATGTTATACATACACATCCTAAAATCTAAACAAAATTTGACTCCTTAGGCAAAATGACCCCTCACCTCTTGATAAAGCAGCCAACTTTTTTTCCTAGGCCTTTCTAATACATCCTGCACCCCATTCTGTACAATTCCAGTTTCTCATCCACTTTAATGACACAAACATACATAGATTTAGACTATATCAGCATAAGACATTGACCATTTTGGGATTCTGTATCAAAATGTAATTGTGTTCTGGTTTGTTTATGGACTATTCTGAATTAGTATGCATTTCTGCATCAGAGATGCATAAAGCCAGGATCCTGCAAATGCATAGAATGTAAATAGAGCAAAGATTGACTTTAACACAGAATTACTTGCCTTTTTGTTGCACAGTATAGTGCAACTTTCTGTAGGAAAAAAAAGAGTACAGATTTTGATTAGGTAAATATAGGGTGACAAAGAGGACCCATGAAACTCATGGTGTGGAATCCCACACCCCCATCGCTATCCAGTGCGACTCTCTTGGAGACAAGCCGCAGCAGTGGTGGTGTCTGGGAGCTGTTCCGAGCCTGAACGGACAGACTTCCAGGCTTTACCACCACTGAGGCCAGTCCTGGAGATTCTGCTGGGCTCTGCCACCATTGATGCAGCGCTGAGTGACTACCAGGCTCAACTGTGACCGAGCTTGGAGCAGCTGCTGGGCTCCACTGCTGCTGCAGCTGGGCATTGAGCAGCTGCTGGGCTCCACCCCGTCACAGCCAGAGCTGCTAGCAGCTCCTGCGGTCCACCACCTCCATAGCTAGACCCAGAGTGGCTCCTAGGCTCATCTGCTGCAGCCAAGCTCAGGGTGACTCCCGGGCTCTGTGGTCATGGCAGGGCCCACGAATGGCTTCCATACTCTGTCATCACCACAGCCACTGCCACTGCAGCAGCAAGTGGATGGCCCTTCTCCAGCTGCTCAATAGTAAGTGCATTGTTTGCGCATGCAGAGACAATGCTTTTTTTAATTCGGGCGAATTTAAATCCCCCAATGACTTTTTTAAACTTTTCAGATTTTCCTGCAAACATAGGGGATTCCCAAAGTGTGCAGAAAAATCTGTTTGGAGTAAGTGTGGCTCTGATCTGAAGGTTTAGTTATCTGCATATGGGGTCCACACTTGGAGAATAGATACATAGATGTGCAAAAGGGAGGGCAAAAATGTGTATACAAAATAGCAGGCAGAATAAGACTGTTTATCTGGAAACCTCACAAGTAATGCTATTAAATTAGGCAAGGCTGGCTATATAACTAGGGAGTTAACTGGCTTATATAATAGAATAGGGACACTGTAACTAATTTTTATAAGTGCACACGAGGAACAGAAAAGAAAACAGATTGACAGCCCCTTATTTTTAAAAATCTAATTAAGGCAACAAAACTTAATAATGAAACTATGGAGGGCAGAAAAACTATTCTTGACTTATCAAGAATTTCTCATGTCTCAGTGAACTTAACAACACACCAAGTCACATCTTTTGCATCTTGGGATGATCTACCTACAGAATTACCACAAAAAAAGTCCAGATAATGCTAAAAATTAAAATATAAACAGATACTGAACCAAAAACTGGCTTAAGCTCAACATATCGGGTGGCTTTTCTTTCAGTTTGTCTTTGCATTGGTGTCATCTGTTTACAGACTTTTTAATAAGCATTGTATAAAGTAACAAGAATACAATGAGACTTTTCTTTCCAAGTCTTTCTTCAAAAAGGCCACCTGCTGGTGCCTATTAAAACAATCTCTTTATAGTTCCAGATATTGCTTTGAATGCGAATGCGCCTGTCCTCCTTAAGGAGAAGCTGCAGTTCCTGAACCTTGGGAGAGAGAGCCATTTGTTGCCAAGAAATGTGGATGACAGCAGTTTTAAATGTTTTTATAGGAACTTTCATTGTCCCCCCACTCACTCTTGTCTCATCATTATGACGCTGCCCTCTGTGTTTGATGTAATAGAATAAACTGAATAGGGCTTGAGGCCTGTGGTGTTTATCAGTTTGCTTTCCAATCTCTTCATGCTGTAATGTGCTTCAGCAGTCACTGTAACTTAAGTATGACCAGTTCTATCTGAAACATAATGACATTTGTTTGCTCCCTAGGAGAAAAAGAGTTCACCAAATGATTAAACATCAGGATTTGAGCCTGCTTGGATCCTCAGCTATTGACTTGAAGAATATTAGGGGGGATTCAGTAACTATCCTGGGCCATGAATTCAAACAGCTACAAGGCAGCTTTTGATGACTATTGACTGCCGCAGAATAGTAATGTGCTAACCAGGCATCCCAAAAATGAGCACTGCCTGAATTCCACATTTCCCTATGGGAAGACTCAAAACTCTTACTTCTGCTTCTGTGCTTCCTCCTCTTTAGCTATTGTGGAGGTAATGGGGATGCTCCTTTAAATTTACAGATTGGGCTTCCATTGTTGCTTGTCCCATATATTTTGTTTCATTTAGTTAGAAAATATATATGCTGCCTCCCCAGAAACCAGCTGGAGTAAAACATAACAAAATAATAAAACAGCATAGAATAATTAAAAGATGAATAAGAGCTGGGTTTTATACCCCGCTTTTCTCTACCCTCAGGAGTCTCAAAGCAATTTACAATCATATTCCCTTCTTTTCCTCACAACAGTCACCTTGTGAGACAGGTGAGGCTGGCTGAGAGACTTCTGAGATTGGCCCAGGGTCACCTAGCAGGCTCCATGCAGAAAAGGGGGAAATTAAAACTAGGTCCGCAGATTAGGGTCCACTATTCTTAATAACTACACCATGGTGGATCTTAACAAACCTTTAAACACCCACATATTACAACCCAAGTAGAGCATAAAAGTAGCATAAAAGGTTTACCTGTATAAAGTGATTCTGGTACAACAGTCCTCCCAGATTAGAAGCAGGCGATAAAAACAATTGTAAAAAAACCAAACCCCTTAGTGAAAAGTCTGGGTAAAAAGGAAGGTTTTGGCTTGTCCCCTAAAGAATAGTAGGGTGGGCAAATCTCAAGGAGGAAGGAATTGCACAGGTGAGCTATCACAATTGAAAACCAGCTCCTGATTGCCACCTGCCTCACCTCCTTGTCTCTCTCTATCACCCCTCCCTTGCAAAGGCTCCTTTCATTCACAGGACATGTTCCCCGAAAAGCCTCAAGAACCTCAAGGAGACATTTGTTTGTTTGTTTGTTCGTTTATATTTTTAGGCCTCCCTTCCCTGCAAGCAGAGCTCAGGGTGGCTTACAATAAAGGTAAATAAGATAAATAAAGTTAAAACCATCAATAAAATGCATAATACATACGTATACATACATTGATAATACATATCAAGAAATAAAACAATCCATTCCAAGATGGCTGAGAAATTTCAGCTTCCATGGACTTTTCACACATACTCTGTCCTGGATGGACTATGGGTGCATGGTGCCCTTCCTTGCTTTCTTGTGTGCCTCTCTGTGTTTTCCTGTCTATAGAATGGTTGCTCACAGGTTTCATGTGAGGGAATTTGAAGCCATTTCCAGGGATCCTGGGTATGTATTAGCTCCTTGGCTAGTGCTGGCTGTGCTGCAGTAGTTCATATCAATAAGGGTGCTCTGAAATCTATGTGATTGCATATGGTTGTGTAGGGTGACATCATGGACAATTGCATTGTCCCTGTGGTCATGCAGAGCTGCCAGCTCTGGGTTGGGAAACACCCGGAGATTTTGGAGGTGGAGCCTGAGTTTGGGGGTTTGGGGAGGGGAGGGGTTTCAGTGGGGTATAAAACCATGAAGTCCATTTTCCAACGCAGCCGTTTGTTCCACATGACCTGATCTCCAGGTTTCTTCCATGTAGGGCAAATGTGGTGGCCTTCTCAGAATATCACATCATGATTGGTAGGAGTCAGCAGTGTTATCATGTACTATGGGGGCATTGCTATCTTGTTTATTTAAAGCGATACTATTATTTCCCCTTTTCCTTTTGCTGTTAGGAAACCAAGGCTCCTGACAAGGGTGCTGAAGTCACCAGCCACTGCTGTTGCTGGAACAGGAGTATTGTGCTGCTAGAAGATTTCCAAAGACAACTGAAGATATAAAGGTTTCATTTAATCCTTGGTGACTTCACTGACCCTGTTGCTGGCCCTTTTAATCCAATCTTCTTTCCTATAAACCATGACCAGTGAGCTCCTTCCCTCCCTCTTACATTTCTTTCTTCAATTTAAAATGGGCAGCCCCACATAATTCACTTCTACATGGTCCATTAAGTAAACTTATATGCACCTAGGGCCAATATCTCAGTTTGGCAAAAGAAGTCTGTGGGAAGGGAATACCGATTGAACTGGCAATGATTTATACCTCTGTGATGCAAAAACAAATACCTTGATGATACAGCCAAACTTGTCAGTGAATGAAGAACAGAGACTTCCCCATGCCACATTATATACTTTCCAAACCACTAACTCTACACATAACACAAGTTCTTTTCCTCTATAAATCCCCATAAAATCTACTACAGATGAGTACTGAGAAAGTACAGGAAAATCATTCAGTATCATAACAGCATCATGGCACTGTGATCACTGTGTGTATTTTTCCCCCCCTGGGAATGAAGGGTTTCTCTGTGCTAATGTAGTTAATTCTCTCTTGCAAACTGCAGGGAGGATGTTTTATTGGTCTACTTGGGATAAATAAGGGATAAAGTATCAAAAAGGATTGCAGGTGACCAGGCTCAGCTTAAATCACATCTACTATGACCAGGACAGTTTCAGGGTAGACTCTCTGTTTTTAGCATAGGTAATACCCAGCTTGTGGGGCTTCAAGAAACCAACTACCATATGAATCTCTATCAATTTATTATATTCTGCCTCTCTGGGAGAACTGTTCAAGCTCCCTCATGAAAATGATTCAAATTCAAAACAAACTACATAAATAAAATCAGCTCAATCAGCAATAAAAATCCACTTCCATCTAGCAGCAATAAAACCATATATGACTTGAACAGTGCAATCCTAAAGGGGGGGGAGCCAACTGACCTCAGGGCCAGTTACGATGGCGCAGGCCTGCAGTGCCACTCCATCACTCTCGGGCACTTGCAGAGGGCCAGGGTGGCTGGCTGTTGGTGCAACTGAGTTGTAGGCCCCTGTGCTGGTGTGGTTGTGCTCAGTTGGGGGTGTGTGGCCAGAGATAGTTGGCTCCCTGTGCCCTTTCAGCCTGGGAAAGCCCCCTGCCAGAGGTGAAGAGTTACGCCAACAGAAAACATAGTGTAGCCCATAGATGCCAATTTAACTGAAAATTCAATTCGTTCCCCTGCTGCCACAGCCTCGCCAATTAGACTTGGAGAAGCTCAGGATGCCACCTAAAGGCTTGGCCAATCACCTTCCTCCCCGAGGTGGCAAAGCCTGCTCCCCAGAAGCCAATCGTGCCTCTAACCCTACAAAAACTTCAAACAGGAGATCTTACAACTCAGTAGTTAGGGCACGTGGCATGGGACTCCGACTCAGAGCTCCCTGCCATGAGGACTTAGACCCAGCAGCGAAGCACTTTGATGGTGGGAAAAGCACAAAGACAGCACTTAGCACTACAGGGCAAGCACTTAGCACTAACACCCAAGGAGGAGACCAAAGTCCATTCTCTGTGGCTGACCTCTCCCATTTCAGAACCCTAGAGATAGCCCCCCCGGAGGCTCGACCCAAAGGGACAACCACGCACTGATAGGTAAGCAAGGGCAATGATTCTAAACTTGTCCCCCCATTTCCCTTTCTTGAGGTTGAGTGCCATGACAGCACCGCCTGCACTCAAGCTCAGCAGTGAGTTTGTGCAGGGGTGGCACAAGCCATGGCTGCTCAGCGCCATGGCTTCTGACATGCCAGAGGGAAAGATGCCAGGAAAGTTTCCCAGGAGATTTGGGGGGGATGCTCTGTCATTTGCCTGTTTCCCACACTTGGTAGAGGACAGGGCATGTCTGTGGTTGGGGGGTGGATCTGGCAACTGCTCCACCGTATGTGATAAACCAACTTGCCATGCAACCCTTGAACTCATTATCCTTGCAGAATAAAAGCCTTGAGCAGCAGCTGCTGGTGTTGCTGTGAATGGATGGCCAGCAATCTGTCAGCACTTCAACACAGGACAAGTGAGTGTAATTTAGATGGTACCATCAGGTGCCACAAGGAGGGTTTGTGGTGAGCCCCCCACCCCCGAGTTCATAACTGTATGCAGGGGTCATTTCATAAAAAAAGAGGTGCAGGAGCTCATTTGCATAACTCATTCACATATGCCACACCCCTTGACAAAGGGCAGGCATGTTTAGAATCTGGGGAAGGGAAAGAAAGGTATTTAAATCCCCCTCCACTACCCCGAGTTTCTCCGCAAAAGCAGAGAGGCTCAGGAGAAGGGGAAGCGTGTCTGGAGAAGGGGAGGGCAGGGAGGCAGACATGCCTGGGTTCTCTGCCTGATGTTCTCCAGGTGCCTCATGGTTGCAGGGCACCTGTAGAACATTGGGCAGGGAACCCAGGCATCTTTAGAATGGCTTTCTTTCCCTTCCCCATCTGGGAAAGTAAGCCATTTAAATCCTTCCCCCTCCCCCAAGTATCTCCAAGTGGAGAGGCTCAGGGGGAAAGGAGGGCATGTCTGCCGGCCTCCCCTTCCCCTCTCCAGCCAACCCACCAAGGCAGGCGGGCTGGAGAATGGGAGGGCAGGGAGGCAGACATGCCTGCCTTCCCTGCCCAATCTTCTCCAGGTGCCCCATAGCTGTGGGGCACCTGGAGAAGATCGGGCTGGGAACCCAGGCATTTAAATGGAGATTCCCTCTCTGCTGGTAGGCCAGGAAAGGTGGGGCGGGGCGGGGCCTGGTATCCTTATTGCTGGAGCACTGCTCCGGGGTGCTCCAGTAGGAAATGACCCCTGACTGTATGTTTGCTCTAGAAAGGGGGCTTATGTCACCCAGGGGGAAGACATATGTGAAGGTAACACTGAGGGGGCAGGGGATCACAGGGGTCCCCTGAGTCAATAGCTGGGGGGAGCCAATGCAGTTGGTAGACACGATGTTTTTGGAGGGGGTGGGGTTTTGGATGGATGCCCATTGAACATACTGGTAGCCAGGAATGACAAATGACTTTTTATCTCCAGAGCAATACATCACTACTACATCACTACAAATGGAAGTAATGATTAATGCAGAATGGATTTGGAATGACAGTCTCTTGGCACTGATTGCTCTGGAACTGGAATGACAGAGCCCAGAGTGGAATGATGGTCATTTCAGTGCAAGACCACCTTTGCTCCACTGAGAAGGGAATTGGGGGATCTGAGGGTGGTGCTGCATGCCCCCACATCTGAGTTCCCTCTTCTGTTCCGCCACTGGCAGGTGTGGTGCAGGAGTGCCCTTGGCAATGTGGCTGGGCTGCTGGGAAACATGCCCTCTGGTGAGCAAATGTATAGGGTGTAAATGGCAACCCCCTTCTCCTTCTGCCTTTTGGGGACTCTGTGCTCTGTGTGGGCATTGAGGCAGCTGCATATGCCTGAGGGGCAGACAGCACAACCCCCTTGCCCACTATCAGGTGCCTGGATCTGCTGGCAGGAGTTGGTCCCTTTTAAGGGGGTGGGAGTGCTCCTGACAATGAATGGAACTCCTGTGGCCCATCCCTCTCTGCCCCCTGCCTGAGATGGATGCTGGACTTCACCCCCTTGCCACATGGCCTCTGATTGGTTCAGGTGGTCCTGTCCATCACAGTGCCACCGCCTCCACACAAAGCCTCCACTGACCACTGCAGTGCAGTTGCTATAGATGCTATCCTGGGTATGATCCAAAAACACTGCAAACCCACCAACTTTGTCTGCTGGCCACTGCATAACTTATGCACATAGGGAATAGACTAGCGCCACCATTGTTAGGCAGTTGTTAGGCTGCCACAGTGCAGACACACTACTGAACTGCCCTGCTCATGACCTACTGGAGATTGCTTATTGCTACATGCCCCCTTAATATTGAGAAAAGCTCTCTTTGGAGCAGTTATGCCTCTGTTGAGATAACACACATATAGTCGGAGACAGAATTTGCATCTTCTGTGCATAGGATTTAAAATAGATGCCTAGGTCATGGTAATTTTAACAATGTATTTTTATTTGCCCCTTCATTTGGAATGTTAGAATCCCCCCCCCAATATTGTATCACTCCAGGTGAATTCACATACTTCTTTCTTAGAGCGGTTGCTGAAATTGATAAGAAGGCAGACATCAATTTCCAGGGTCTCAGAAAGCACCAATCCTGCAGGCAAAAGCATTGATAAGTAATAAGCATCTTCATAGAGCCAGGTGGGCAACCATGTTGATCAGAAGTGGTGGAACAAAGTTTGAGTCCAGTGGATACATTTACACATTAGTCTCCTATTTTGACATATTTATTTGCTCCACTGTGTTTTCCCCCATAATTAAATCCAGACAAATGATGACCATATAAACATAGCATGTTATTCCTGTTTGGTCTTTGCATCTATTAAAACATCTTCATTATGTTGTATACTAATTTGCTATTCACTGTCTGCCTATATGTATGGACTATTAACTTCCATTTCAATGTATCTGAGGAAGTGTGTGTTCACACTAAAGCTCATACCTTGAATAAAACTTTGTTGGTCTGTAAGGTGCTACTGGACTCAAGCATCTGCATAGTTAGAAGACGAAGAGAAGAGATTGGGTTTATACCCTGCCCTTCACTACTGAAAGGAGTCTCAGAGTGGCTTACAACCTCGTTTCCCTTCCCCTCCCCACAACAGACACCCTATGAGGTAGGTGGGACTGAGAGAGCTCTGAGAAAACTGCCCTTGAGAGAACAGCTCTGAAAGAACTTGTAACTGACCCAAGGTCACGCCAGCAGCTGTATGTGGAGGAGTGTAATCAAACATGATTCTTCCAGATTAGAGTCTGCACTCCTAACCACTACACCAAACTGGCTCAACTACAGTGGGAACATACATATTATTAAGCACTGGAGGTTTTATTCAAAGATCTTCACCATTAATACACACTAATGCTCAGTTTCTGTCACACTTATGTCAGTTGAATTTATGAACCCTGATAGTGTAGGAGAACTTTTTCAAGGGCTCCTATGGTAAAATCAAAGTTAAGTGTGTCATTAGTTAGGAGAGGACAGAGTGGGAAATATACAGGCAAAAGACCACTTCATGCCTTACATTTTGCCTATGCAGAGATAAAGGTTGAGTACAGACTGGCAGTTTGGTCTGGTAGCCAGTCGTAGCAAAAAAGCCCCGGAATAAACTATATCAGGTTTTCCCGTTCACACAGCAGGGGCCGCTGCCGGAAGATATGGGACCGAGGCGCGCGGGAGCGTTCAGACTGCCGTGCCAGAGGCATGCTATATTCACCGTTTCCCCATTAATTCGGCTGTGGGTGTATGGGTGTATGTCCGCATGAGCACCCATGCACTCATGTGCATAAGCGCATTTTGCCGATTAGGGGAGGACCCCGCAGCACCGGCACCGCATTGGGCAGTGGAGCAGAGCACAGCCAATCACACTGCTGCTGCCTTCTGCCCAATGCGGGTTGCTCCCGGCTTTTCGGGTGCACATTCAGACTCCCTGGAAGCGGAGAAACGCACGACACACGCGGACTTTCAGATTTGCTACAGGTTTCATCAGGTATCTTTTTAATCTGGCGGTGAAGCGCAACAGCACGCGTTGGCTACGGGTGGGGGATGCCAGGCAGATGTGCCTGTGTGAACACCCCATTTACTCCGGGATTGAGTCATCGCTGGCCCGGGTCCCTACCGGGGCAAATTGCCAGTCTGAACTCAGCCAAAATATGTCCATAAGCAAAAACATGCACAACAAATGAATTATATCCAAAGTAACTTTCCTACATCATTTCCCACTGTAACCCACTGCACTATTCAAAACACTAATCTCTGGATTCAGAAGATCATAGGATATACTGTGGGAGAGGAATTTGAAAATAACTGCCCTGCCCCATCCTCTGCTGGCAAGTGCCTTTTGTCTGGAAAATGACTCCATCGATGAAAATTGATTTTGCTACATTTATGTAATCAGGCAGGTTGCTCTGTGCATGAGCTACTGAGTCTGTACAGTGATGGAGAAATTGGCTCTTCTGCTGCATTTCATCTGTGATGGTATACAGTTTTTTTCAACACCGAGATTGTCTCTAGATAGGAGGAAAATGTCCAAGTTGAACCCTAGATGTTATGGAATGCGTGACTACTTCACCTCCCTGTTGCACTGGTAACACTGAACGAAAGACAATGTGTGACATTATATCATTACAGTTGTTATGTTCCTCCTCCACCCCCTGAAAGTGGTAGCTAACGAAATGGAGAGATGGTGAGTAAACTGCCATCACTGGACACAAGGTATAGATAGGAACTCTCAGTCTGGGGCAGGTGATGCACTCTATTCTTGGTGCTGGGGGAGGGCAGCAGTGGGAGGGCTTCTAGAGTCCTGGCCCCATTGGTGGACCCCCTGATGGCACCTGGTATTTTTGGCCACTGTGTGACAGAGTGTTGGACTAGATGGGCCATTGGCCTGATTCAACATTGGCTTCTCTTATGTTCTTATGACACATTCTCCTCAACATACCATGTGTTTTCAGCCTGAGGTTCAGAACACGGTTAAGACACTACAGAGATTTCTTTGATTCCCCTAAGGATTTTAAATGAATGAAAAGTGAGCTTTCATGTGGTGAGGCACTGTGGGTGAGAATGTGCCATTTCTAAGTGCATCAAAGTGGGCAGCTGTGTTGGTCTGAAACAATAGAACAAAGTTAGAGTCCAATGACACATTTAAGACCAACAAAGTTTTATTCAAGGTATGAGCCTTCATGTGAATGCACACTTTGTCGGATTATTTCTTTTTTATTGAAAGTTTTATAAACAGTTTGAACAGTGAATGCAAATGCAAGATTGTCATCGTAACTAAATACAATATAAAGGTAAATGATAAAACAGTAAACCACAATGCAATATTTGTTAAACAACTATGTTCCCATGTGTGCTAGCGTTCTATAAGGATAAAATGAGAGCTCAGGCCATAAGTAGTAAAGAGTTAGAAACGAAGCCATTCCACATAGTGAGGATTAGGAGGTATTATGTCATTTTCTACCATGTATTGAATAAGAGGAAACCATGTTTCGACAAAAGTGGAGTGTGAGTTTGTGGCTTTGCGAGTGCGTTCTGTATAGGTCTCAGCAATCCTATCCATTACAAAGTGTTCCCAACACTTATTTCTCCATATTCGTATATCTGGCAGATTGGGGGATTTCCACGAAGGCACCACAGTCAATCTGGCTGTTGCTAGAAGGGTAGAAGTGAGCATTGGAATGCCTGTGTTTTGAGAGTCTCTGTCCATGAGGTGTAAAAGTATAGCAGCTGGGTTTAGAGGAAGTTGTTGAGATGTGATTTTAGCAATTTTGTCTACCACTTGCTTCCAAAAGGAGCGTATCATGGGGCATGCCCACCAACAATGAAAAAAGTCATGACATGTGGAGTGCATATGTCACAATCTTGCAAGAGAAAGGTACCACCTTGTATGGAGCCTGAAGAATTGTCGCCTGATAGAAGAGGTCCTTGTGCCATGCAATTCTATTAGCCATTGGTTTGTCTTTTCCATCTTCCAGCAGGGCCTTGTAAAGGAGTGAAAGCGTTCCTTTGATTTGTCTAGAATGTGTTCAAATATAGTTTTGGGTCTGGAGAAAGATCCCTGATCAGTGACCCAGTCTATCAAATTCTTGAGTTGATAAAATTTCAGCCAAGATATTTTAGAGTTGAGCAAGTCCTCAAAATGCGATTTGGGATGAAGCTGTCCTCTTGGGGCGAGATCTTGTAGTCTGCAGAATCCAGCATTGGTCTGCCTCAGAAAGGCTTCAGGTTCCAATCCTGGAATGAACCACATTTGATTGGTGTAGGTGGACAGGGGAGAGACAGTTGGGGCCAGAGCTTTCCTATGCATGTCCCAAATTCTTAAGGTTGAATCTAAGAAAATATTCTGGGTTAGGGTCTTGGGTCTATGTGTTTTAGGTATCCAGACAGCTTCTTGGAGAGAGAAAGGGTGTACAGCTGATTGTTCAATGTGGCTCCAGCTTGTAGGTAGTGGTTGCTGAAGCATCCTTGCTACATTTGTTAGAGCTGCTGTGTGATAATACCGGTGGAGTAAGGGAATTCCCAATCCTCCCATGTAACTTTGTCTAGTGAGGTGAGAGTGGTCCACTCTAGATTTCGTCGAGTTCCATAAGAAATTGGTCAATACACATTGCCACATAGTGAGCTCCTTCTCCTCAATGAAGATGGGTATTGCTTGGAACAGATATAAGAAGCATGGGAAGATAAAGCTTTGAATCAGTTGTAATCTGTCTGCTAATGATAGCTGATGTTCATTCCAGTCCTGGATTTTCCCTTGTATTTCTTTATGTGTCCTGTGAATATTACAGTCCAATAGTTTATCCAACTTGATGGGTATTTGGACTCCAAAATTCAGCCGGGAGTCCATCTATCCCTGGAGCCTTGTTAATTTTTGTCTGTTTGATCACATCCTCCATTTCCTTGCGAGTTATTGGGCTATCCAAGGTGGTGGTTTTGGATAAAGATTTCAGTGATGTAAGTGAGTCCAGATATGCTTTTATAGAGTCCAATTTTGGGGATGCTGATTGCTATAGCTCTTCATAGAATTTCGTGAAGGTGTCTGCAATAGCCCTTGAGGAGGTTTGACTTTCTTCCGCTGAAGATTTGATGGAACCAATGACTGTTTTCCTTTTTTTATCCTTCACCCTCCAGACCAGCAAATGCATGTTTTTTGCTGATTTGTGCCAAATTTTTTGCTTTAGCATCAGCAGGTTCATTGGGCTGGATTGATTTCTAGTGAATCAAGGACTTTCCATTCTGCTTGTAGCTTGAGATATGTCAAGTTCTTTCCAGTCCTTTTATGTTCCTGTTCCAAGTTAATAATGCGATTCACTGTGTCTAGTCTCAATTTTTGCATTTCTCATTTCAGATGTGTGGTTGCTGAGATGATGGAGCCTCTCATGACTGCTTTCAGCACGTCCCACTGAATAGCAAGGTCCATTTTAGTGTCCTTATGTGTTTCCAAGAAGTTTAAGCTATCTTTATTTAATTTTTCTGTAATTGAAGCATGCAATAAAATGGAGGTGTCCAAGGACCATTGTCTGTCTGCTGTTTCTTCCATAAAATCTTGGATGTGGCAACCCAGCCATGCGTGGTTGGACAGATGCCTGGCACTGATGTTAGCTGATTGTAGGTGAGGCGTTAACGAAGAAGAGATCAAAATAAAATCAATTTGCATGAAGACATTGTGTCTTGCTGAGAAGTAGGAAAAACAATGTTCTTGAGGATGCTTCATTCTCCAGGTGTCTATGAGGTTAAATGATTCAAGTAGTTTGACCAATCTGGTCGAAGACTGCTGCTGTCTTTGTTTCCTAGGTTTGGTATGCAAGTGGTCTAGAGCAGTATCAGCAATAACATTGAAGTCTCCACCTATGATCACGTGGCCCTCCTGGAATGTTTGAAGTTTAGAGAGAGTGGCATTAAGGAAGGATATCTGGTCATCATTTGGGGTGTAGATGGAAGCAAAGGTCCAAAGTTTGCCTTCTATAGAGCCTTTGAGAAATAAAAATCTGCCCATGGGATCACCCAGTTTTTCTTTCAGCACAAAGTTAACACCCTTGGCAATGATTATAGCCACCCCTCGTGGCTTTGAGGATCCTGGCACCATAAATTGTTTGGGGAACATGGTAGATTTCAGAATTGGATGACTTACAGAACAGAGATGCATTTCTTGAAGAAACAGGACTGCTGTTTTATGTTTTGAACTACTCTTTTTTCTTGACCACGTTGTTCATTCCTCTTATGTTAACCGAACAAATCTTAAGAGAAGGCAGTGTGATGTGAAAGATAGCTATAGACCTGTGTATAAATAATGAGCTGTATCAGAAGGTGTAAGGAGAGTCTGGCTTCGTTATTCTGAGCATCTTCAAGAAGCTTGTCTGAGTGAAAAATCTGTTGTTAACAAGTACTGTGTATTATTGTGAGAACTGTGCAATATACTTAACAAAAGTGCAATAAATTCTATGCAATAAACTGAATTAAAGAATCAACTGTATAACTAATTAGCTTAGATCTTAAGTATATGAAATGTGTTTAAATTATTAAGTTTAGTCTGAGTGTCTTCAAGAAGATTGTCTGAGTGAAAATCTGTTGTTAACAAGAACTGTGTAGCAAAGTGGGAACTTTGTAATATACTTAACAAAAGTGCAATTTATTCAGTGCAATAGATTGGATTAATAAATCAACTGTATAATTAATCACCTTAAAGCTTAAGTAAATGAAATGTGTTTAAATTAATAAGTAATGGATTTTGTTTATAAAAACAGTTTTGTGAAAATCACTGATCAAGCCTGTAAGAATAAGAGCAGAATGAAACTCAAATCAAGCAAGTAAAGCAAGTGCAGTATGAGTCTCTAGCACTGGTACAACTCTTAAAAAAGTATAAGGCTTGCTTTCAGCAGTAATTAATTAAATAAAATTGATTATTAACTAAACAGATACAAAAGGCAATCAGGTAAATATACAGTCTGATAAAAGTTTAAGTTGTAAAAATATTTTTAAAATATGTACATTGTCATGAGAACTATATTAAAATTCTTTCAAGTAAACAACTGTGTAAAGAGAGTCACCTAAAGTAGTAACGTTACCACCACTCCCTGAATTGCTTCCATCCCCCTTAAGGAGGAGAATGTATCTTAAGAAAGTGAGTTATCTACTATAGAATATGAAAAATGTTTAAATTTTAGCTAAGTATAACAATAAAAACAACTTAAAGAGTTAACAGTTATTTGATATATGCAGAATACATAGAGCTGCGCAACTTTTTTTAAGTGCCTTCCAATGAACTGTGGATGGAGCTGCGGTGGCTCAAGTGGTTAAGACGCTGAACTGCAGGCTGTGGAAGGTCAGTAGTTCAGCAGTTCGAGACCCGGGTGCCGCATGACGGGGTGAGCTCCTGTCTCTAGCTCCAGCTCCTGCCAACCTAGCAGTTCGAAAGCAAGAAATTGCAAGTAGATAAATAGGGACCACTTCGGTGGGAAGGTAACAGCGTTCCGTGCGCCTTGGTGTTTAGTCATGCCGGCCACATGACCACGGAAACGTCTTCGGACAGCGCTGGCTCTTCGGCTTTGAAACGGAGATGAGCACCGCAGCCCTAGAGTCGGATTCGACTGGCTTTCGAGCAAGGGAACCTTTACCTTTACCTAATGAACTGTGGACTGGCTTTGGAAAGACCTCTCCACTCCTTAAAGGGCGAGGATCCGAAAGTGGTCTCAACACATAAGAGCTAAACTGTAACCCCCCCTCCATTAGCTAATTACAGGTATTTAAGTAGAACCCATTAGAATAAGAATGCAAATAGGTCAATTACATAAAAATCAACATCACCAAAGACTAAATAGCATGCACTATCTTTAAGACTTTGTAGCTACCAACAATGAGGACGATTCATGGGGAAGACTTTGTTGCTTCTTTCAGGAGATCCTGGTGATTCATGGTGCCATTTGTTAGATCGTCCACTAGTATCCATGAGCTCCGAGATTCGCAGCATTTCCAGGAGTTCCAGTCCGGTGTCTTCATCGATTGCATGTAGAGTAGATCCCTGATGCATCACCTGTAAAACTCCTGATGCCAGCATTTATAGCAAATGTTAGCTTGTTGAAGGTGGGAAGTTATTGTCTTCAGGGATTTGCAGATTTTGAGGGCTTCTTGAGGCACATTGGAGTAGACTTGTATTTGGCAATCTTTATACATTAGGTAGCCTTTACCAGAAGCTTCTTTAAAAATACTTTGTCTGGTTCTCCCATCTGTGAATTGAACCAATATATCTCTTGGCCCCTGGCATTTCAGATTAGCCGCAGGACCTATACAGTATGCCTTTAAGATGTCTGGCACCACCCTGTTTTCTAATTGAAATACAAAAGCTAGCCAAGTTGCCACAAAGCAAATTAGATCCGCATTTTCTTCCTCCCCCTCTGGGATCCCCCGAAATTTCACATTCAGCTGTCTCATTTGTGCCTCAAAGGTGAGAAGACATTCTATGAAATTTGTTTCTCGTGTTTGGAGTTCCTGAATGTCGTTTTTTACAAGCAGGCCCATGTTAAGGGCTGACTCTGCTGTGTTGGAGGTTTTAACCAGTGTGGTTTGAATTTCAGTTAATTGTTCATGAACTGGTTGGATAGAGAGCAGAATATTTTCAGTAAGTCTCTTTTCCATTCTTTCTAGCAGGAGAAGGAGGTCTTGCCTTTCAGTAGAGGCTTCCAGCAATTTAGATAGAGATGGGTCAGTGGCCATTTTAGATTATTCCACGCCAAATTTTCCCTGTTCTGCTATGTTATTTCTTGGGCTAAAAAAGTTTTGAGCAGGCTTTGTGGATATTTTAGTTGAGAGGGTTTTAGGACCGTAGTTCTTACCCATTCCTTGCTGGTCTGGGGTCTTGATTTGGGTCTTTAGTAGTGCATTAAGGGGAGAGACAGAGCTCACAGATTAAGTGACTGCCATACTCCTCGGCGTCCCCACACCCCCTTGTCAGATGATTTCTAAGTGCAGTATGTGTGCTGGGCAATGTCAAATAGTGATAAATATGCTCCAATCAAGTTAATTAGTGGAAATAAAAATCACCTTGAGCTATTTTTGGTACCATAACATGGCTGCTGTCACATAGGAAAGAAAATTAATGACAGCATACTCGTCTTTGATCTATTTCAGTGGTTCTTAACCTTTAATCCATTACCACCCACCAACTATACAACATTATCATTCAATGCCCAGCAAACCACAAGCAAAAAATTATTTACATAGGCATATTTATACCGTATGCATATGATGCATCTATTAGAGACACACATTCAGAAAGACCTTTGTGTCTGGCAATCATGCAACTTAATGCTAGGTTTGATTCTTATTTGCTATGTGCCACTTTGTTAAGGTCCTGGCAAAGAAATCTAGGATCTGAAGGTTTATTCTCAGGCAGGCTGAGCAGTCTAAAATAACTTTCTTCCATTGGCTGTCAGAAGCCATTGAAAGTGGGTAGTTGTTGCCTAAAACCATCACTTCCCAAATAGTGCCCCTGTTTGTACATCAGCTCTGGGAGAAGGGAGGCATAGCCCCTATTTAGAATCACTGATCACTATTAAGAATCACATTATTGATATCAAATGAATTGCTGAGGATGTTGTCCTAAATACAGTTCAGTTTTTAAAATGTATGCAAGTAAGACAGCACTCTTCAGACTAACAAAGTGGTATAAATTCAATCTCTTCTTCTAACAAGATTTTACATGTAAAGTGAAAGGTATGTCAGCTTGTCAGTATATTTATTCACACCATATAATATTTCTGCTACAAGGAGAAAGGATGAAAATTATTCATTTATATCATTTAAGACTTGGAAATGATGTTGTTCTCATGATATAATACACATTCCATATGTACTTTCTCCTTGTTGAGATTTCTACATTGACTTCCCCATTCTCATAGTGCTAAATAGTGCTAAACAGTGTGCCTGCCAACATTTGATGTAGCTGTCAAAAACACTTCTATTCATTTTTTTATTTTTAAGAGGAGTTTATTTATGTGTAAGTAAGGAATATGGACACAGGTATCAAACCCAGCTTGTCCAAAGAATCTCCTCCCATTGTAAACCAAACCAAACCAAACTAAAATAAAATACATCAATGCATCAGGGAGGTACAAAAAGAAGAATGTATCCTTAATGAGCAACAGATTTTTGCTAATTGTGAGTAATAGTGAAAAGAGATTATTCCCACACACCCCATCATATTAACAGGAAATTCATTAAGACCTTATCATTGAGTGGTATGGTAATTAATATAATAGCACATATTTTGATTATGTCTGTACTAGCACTGCTGTACTTTAATAGACATGCAAAATGGATGTATGCTTTGCAGGTTTTAAGTCTGACATCTCAACAGGACAACTTGGTCCATGAAATCAAACCACTGGACAATGTAACTGAATCTATGATACCTTATGCACCTGCAGTTAATACTGATGCCTCATTCTAATGAAAAGGTGTCTAGAAGAAGGCTTTGCCATTCCTTCTCCCTTAAGTGTCTTCAGAAATACTTTCCAGACCCATTAATATTTTGCTTGTCTCACTAGGGCACAGGATTGAATCTAGCAGTCTGTCAGCAGAACGCACTGGTAGATGAAGATGAAGAAGACGAGTTTGGACTTATAGCCCGCCCTTCACTGCCCAAAGGCATCTCAGAGCGGCTTACAAACTCCTTTCCCTTCCCCTCCCCACAACAGATGCCCTGTGAGGTAGGTGGGGCTGAGAGAACTTCTGACAGAAACTGTCCTTGAGAGAACAGCTGTGCCAGAGCTTGTGACTGACCCAAGGTCACATCAGCAGGTACAAGTGGAGGAGTGGGGAATCAAACCCGGCTCTCCCAGATTAGAGTCCACGCACTGAACCACTACACCAAACAAAGATGTGGCTCTTTGTTGTATTCCTCACATATTACCTCAGGAAAGCTGATTCCTGGGGGAGCAGGACCCACTTGGACCATCTATCCATGTAGGTTGGAGAGCTGTGTTGAGGAGAAGGAAGTCGATTCTGTCAGTGTAGCTGTGCTTGTAAAGGAAGCTGGTAATTAAGACCCTTGTAGCTTTTTCCTCAATTCAGCCTCACAACCCATATGGCTATTAGTCCATGAGGATCCTGTGACCCCAAAATCAACTTTCCCAGAGTTGGATGTAAATGCTGGTGGACAGGGGAACATGGCACAGATCCATGATCCTTTTGCCAGTGGACCACTGAACCCAATCCACAGCCATCATTTTTCTGTTCACTGAGATATTTGCTCAGACACTGCACAGATAATATATTCGGCTTAAGGAGGACTCTGTTCTATAACAAGGAAGACAATTTCTGGATCCTACTCAAGGCAAGCAGCACAAACAATAGATTAACTTTTCCTGCTGACAAATTGTGAATGTTCCTTTGTTTCTTTTGTTCTGTCAACATTTTGATTTTCCATTTTCCTGTTTTGTTTTGCATGTGCAATTGTATTGTATGTACAGGTTTTAGACACAATTTATACTGTCTGTGTATAGCATACATCATTTATGATGTATAATGCTGATTTATTGATGATCAAATAATATTGAAAAAATGCATACATTCATTGTACAGAAAGAGAAAATTGCATGAAATGGATTGTGTCATGGATTTAATGTTCACGAGGGAGAAGCAAAATTGAAACTGTTTTTTTCCAGGTCAAAACAGCAAGGATGAGAAATATGAACTTACTGCTAATAGAAAGCCCATAGTTGTTCAACCTGTGAGATGCTGACTCATAATCATAAACTATTAAGATTGTTTCGGACATTACACAAGTTCCAAGAAGAAGGAATGTAAGTAATCTGCACAACCAATTTCTCAGTTTAAAGGAAATGTGCAAAGGGCAGCTGGTGGTGTCCTCTTGCAGATGGATGAATGAATGGCAAAGGCACATTTAGCTCATGCACCTCCCCATGGGGAGATGGGCAAGTTGCCACTTGGGGATGGATGTGAGGAACGAGGGTTAATGAGTCACTCACTGATCCTCTTTTCCTAATGTCCAAAGCTGCTCTTAGTTGTTAATTTCCTGTGGCTTTTGTTTGTTCTTGCATTTCAGTGTCATCAGGATCTTCTGCCTAAAGTAAAAAGATCAGCATGAATGTGATACTTAGAAAGTAATGGCTTCCTACTTACTCCCAGTGAGTTCATGGGATTAGCAAATCGTCAAGATCAATGCTCCCTCTAAGCTATGGAGTCTTGTAAGCAAAAAATCTCCTTTGTGAGCTACTGGCATTACACTTGTAAATAAGCAATTTGGCTACTGCATAAATCAGTTTGCTCTGGAGCCATCCTTCCTGAGCTAAGACAAAAATGTGTGAGCCAGAAGGTAAAAAACTGTGAGCTAGCTCACACTAACTCAGCTTAGAGGGAACACTGGTCAGGATAGGGTATAACGGCCACTCTTGCAGCAGAACCTCTTGAGTTGTGAAGTTTCAACCAGACCCCGTACGCAATACTAACTCAACAGACTGTATATGCCCTCACACCATCAGTAGATAAATGGTTACCCAAAGATGCTACCTCATTCAAAAGTTGAGGCATCAGAGGAACAAAAATGTTGACTCTTCCATTATAAATCCTTTGCAACCACTTTAGTCAGTTACATCAGTACAAGCTCCTATGTCCAGTATTTGAAGACAAAGAAGAAGAGAAGAGATTGGATTTATACCTCGCCCTTCACTACCTGAAGGAGTCACAGAATGGCTTACACTTCCCCTCCCCACAATAGCCACCCTGTGAGGTAGGTGGGGCTGAGAGAGCTCTTTTGAGGACTACTCATGAGAGAACAGCTCTGAGAGAACTTGTGACTGACCCAAGGTCACACCAGCAGCTGCATGTGGAGGAGTGGGGAATCGAACTTGGTTCTTCCAGATTACAGTCTGCACTTCTAACCACTACACCAAACTAATAATGCAACAAGCCCCAAATCCTGCAAGTATAAGCAGTTCTGCATATATGCATGCTGTTCATTTCTCACACTGTTTTTAAAAAGCTGTTAAAATAACAATTAAATTTCCGGTACTAAGCACCTTGTTAAAATAAAATTATTTTGCATTGTCTTCAAAAAGGTTTGTTTGGATTGATCTGTAGGCAAAAGCAGGTCAGTGGTGAAACAGTGTCTACAGAACACAAAGGTGTACTTTACCACTCTGCTCAGCTCCTTTAGGAGGAAGGAGGCTTTTCTCAGAGAATGAGTCTCTTCTGCCAGAGAAAGATTCCGAGCTGAGCTGAGTTGAGTGGTAAGATACAACCCACTGTCAACTAAAGCACCACAACTGGCAATACAACCATGTCAGATGGGGGTAGAGGATGGTTTTACCATATGCGTGACATCTCAGAAATACAGAAAAGCAAGCAATGGAATGTGTATCTGAATATTGTTTTATTTTATTGTAATGTGGATTTGATTTAATTTGTAAGCCACTTTGAGAATCACGTGGCTAAGAGGCAGAATAAATAAATACAGGTTATTGTGCTGAAGGCTAGCATAGTATGACAGGATCTGAATAAAGAAAAGTGGCATGAAGACCTTTCATACACCATGTCGTGTATTAACCAAGGACTGCGCACGTGGTCAGGGTTCACACATGGTCATGAGAACGGGTGAAGCTTCGCCTCCAAGAACAATGCAGAGCACAGATCCTAGAAGGGACCAATAGGGCAGCTAGGATCCAGGGAAGGACCTATGGGGTATGGGTGCAAAGTAGTAGACCCATCATGGGGAGTGGGGTGTGGTTTTGTTGGGTGATTTAAGCTGGACTTCAAGCCGGCTATTTTGTCTTAGCTTCATGTTCTTCAATAAACTATGAACTGATTCATTAACAACGTGTCTAGAACCCAGTACTTTATACACCATGACTAAAGGAAAAGAATGTTTCCTTATACAGTAGTCATGGTTAATATTCTAAGCATGTACAGTTTAGGCAAATTAGAGTAGAAACCTAGGCAGAGTTACATCCTTCTAATCTTCAGTGGATTTAGAAGGATATAACTCTGTTTAAGATTGCACTGTTAAAGACTTATCATACTTTTGTTTCAAGCTTGTTTATAGCATTTAAATGGAGCAGTTTGAAGGTAATATTCTACAGAAAAAATAACTAACTTCTTAAGAGTCTGGTCTTCTTTCACCAACAAGATTTATTCTTCCTTTCTCCCCCATTGAACTTATTGCAATTAGTTGTGAAGTACCATCCATAAAAGCTTCTCTTGAAGGTTACATCTAATTTGTAAATCTGTACTTTTCAATTAATGCTCCATGCAAAGTGGGTTAGCCCAAAACTTCCTTGGGAGAAGGCTGTGCCTGCCCAATTGTCAGTTCTAACTAGGTCTTATATTTGATTGAGGAGGAGGAGAACGAAGAGGAGGAGAATTGGATTTATATTCCACCCTTCACTCAGGGTCTTAGAGCAGCTTACAATCTCCTTCCCTTCCTCTCCCCACAACAGACAACCTGTGAGGTAGGTGGGGCTGGGAGAGCTCTGAAAACTGCTCTTCAGAGCATAGCTCTGAAAGAACTGTGACTGACCCAAGGTCACCCAGTTGGCTACATGTGGAAAAGTGGGGAATCAAACCCGGTTCTCTAGATTAGAGTGCACCACTCCTAACCACTACACCAAACTGGCTTTCAGTTATACCTTGTGGAACTTCAAAACACACCAAACATTTATTTATTTATTATTCAACTTATACCCCGCCCTCCCTGCATTTGCAGGCTCAGGGCGGCTTACATTCATTAAAACATTTTACAAATATGTAAATAGCAATTAAAATCCACTAAAATTCTTGTAAAACAATTCAGTATCAATAATAGTAATAATAAGTGCTGTCGATGTTTTGCTAATTATACAAGGCGGCGTACTTGTACATTTTCCAGTTTCTCTATGTTCTTTGCACAAGCTGACCATCAAGCTGAGAGTTGGTAATGATAATGGGGGGGTGGCTCCTAGTTGAAGGCCTGGTGGAAGAGCTCCATCTTGCAGGCCCTGCAGAACTGTGAAAGGTCCCGAAGGGCCCTGATCTCCTCCGGGAGCTCATTCCACCAGTATGGAGCCGCCACTGAAAAGGCCCTGGCCCTGGTGATAGTGAGCCTGGCTTCCTTAGGACCAGGGAGGGTCAACTGATTCCGGGGCTCTGACCGTAGTGCTCTCTGGGGTATGTATGGGGAAACATGAAACTACAACAGTTTCAGAACTGAAATCACTTTAGTACAGGATTCCCTCTATCTTCCCAGAGTGCCCTTAGGTTACGTTTTGGAAAGGCAGTAATGTATAAGTAATAAGACACAAAATTATCATTACTTTTCACACATGCTGCTGACAGCCTTGGGATCCCCATGCGGGGGGGTGGGGATGTGTCTGGTTCACAGACCGGCCAATTGAAGCACATCCTCAGCATTGTGGAAGCTGCTTTCATATGATGTGATTCTGCACAGCTGAGATATGTGTATGAATACTGGAAGAACATGGGGTGTAAGAAATCACAAGAGTCTTTCCACCTGATCATCACCTAGGAAGACAGAGCAGGAAGCAATTTATACTGGGCCTATGGTTCTTAGTACATGGCGTGGCAACATGGGCTCATGTCACGTGGACATAGCTCTGATGCAACTGATGGATTTGAATGTGTGTGTATGAATTATAAATGGGGGAATGTGAATCCAGAAATATAAAACAGTCTTAAATTAGTGTCTCCCAAATTAAAATGAGAAGAACTTCCTAGAATATGTATAACAGTTGCGATGACAGGCATGGTAACATTGTCATGACTTGTTAAGTGGGTAAAGCTGTTGCACAGGAGTAAATCTGGTGCAATTCTACTAGTTTCAGTCAAGTTTCAGGTGGGTAGCCATGTTATTGTAGTAGCAGAACAAAATTTGAGTCCAGTAGCACCTTAAGAGACCAACAAAATTTTCCAGGATATAAGCTTTCATGACTCAAAGCTCACTTCGTCAGATAGAAGAGTCAAATAAACTTAGGCTGTCTTTATTAGAAGGGCCATGTATTCACTCCCAGACTGCAGATATGCATCTGTTTTCTATATTATAGTGTTTCTTTCTTCAGCATTTCTTTGCTTGTAGCCTGAGGGCTATTTAAGCAAGATGAGCCTTTTCACCTAGAAGACCATAAAATGGAGGGAAGCTAACTAGGGGCTATGAGGTGTGATGGTGAGAGCTGATGAAGTGTATTTACTGGCACTCTGCAAAATAGTTCAAACATTAAGTGATACAGACAAAATCCATGTGCCACCAATTTCTCGGAGAATGTGAGAAGTGGAACTTTCCCCCCAATGGCGATTCATCGATATATTGGTGTCAAGAAGAAAGGTACACAGAAAATGTCAAGGTCCAATCCAAAGATCTTTTCTGAGCTGACCATGTTCTAAGTCCTCTGCAAATCTGAAGTTCCAGCCACTATATATAAGAAATAGCAGATCAGTCTTCAAAAAGGCAAGCCATTTTAGTGAACTGATCTACAATCAAAACCCATGTGGCCTAAAAATATAATCTGGTTCAGGAGGGGCCTAGAGATCTCCCAGAATTACACTGATCTCCAGACAGCAGAGATGAGTTCCCCTGAACAAAATGGCTGCTTTGGGTGGTAGACTGTATGCCCCTGGAAGAGCATTACACTCAGGAAAGAAGAACTTGCTGGCCCGAGAGAGGTCTGGCTGTCCTCAACTGGTTCCCCTGCCTGGTGGAACGCTCTGCTGGAAGACATCTGTGTCCTGTGGGAGCTGTTACCTTTCCATAGGGCATGCAAGGCAGAGATGTTCCACCGGGCCTTTGGTGACGGGGCTTCTTCTGGCACTCTCATATAACTCCCCATCTCTCATAACCCCTCCCCACAAGGAGGCTGGGGAGTTACGATTTTTCTGCCATCTCATATATTGTATATATACTGGTTTTTACTTACTGGTATTTATTGGACTGTTTTAATGTAGTTTTTATATTGAGATTGCATATTTGTTGTAAGCCACTCTGAGCCCTACTCATAGGCCTAGTAAATCCAAATACCTAAACAAACTCCTGCTGAGGTCTTTTCCTAGGCTTCACTTCCAAATCACCAGAAATTTTCCAACCTGAATTTGGCATATTCTTAGTAATGGGTATATTAAATGTTCTTGTACAGCCATATTGGTAAATGCTGGATCAATCCACTTTTTCTCTTGCCAATTAAATGATAAATATAAGCAGGCCCATAGCTACAGTGGGGCATCTTGGGGCCAGGCCCCCCTACTTGCCAGCAGGGCCCCCTGACTTCCCATCCAATGCAGGGCATCACAGCCTTTTCCCCTAGATTAATTTGATTAGCAGTACCCCCTAAGAAATTTAAATGCTCCCTGACTTAAAAAATCCTGGCTACGGGCCTGAATATAAGGGTTTTAGAGTGTCGCAAAGACTAGCACATAATGATTAATTATGTACACGATGTTAAAATCAGCTTGCATCAGCTTGGTATTAAAGAAGCAATATTGCAGTCCCTCTGTCTTTGAAGATAGATGAAGATGGGTAGCCAAGTTAGTCTGTCTGAAGATGTGACTCATGAAAGCTCATACCCTACCACAAATTTTGTTAGTCTTTCAGGTACTACTGGACTCCACCTCTTTCTTTGTTGAAGTCTTGCTCCACTAGTGATGCTTCTGAAATTCTCCCCATCTAAAATTTTTCCTTGATTTTAAAGCTGCAAATTATCTGAACTTCTGAGCCTTACATGGACCTGATATCATTAGCAGTACAATCCTAGGTAGAATTACACCCTTCTAAGGCCATTGACTTCAATAGAGAAGGGTGTAACTCTGCTTAGCATGGCATTGTAAAGAATCGTAGAGCTTTCATCGTCTCCACTTAATTTGCTGATTTTCACCCTTTGTGCTGATAAAATGCTTCAAAATATAGTTACAGCCACAGTACTTTTGGCATGATGACTACTGTGCATGTAAGCATCTGAAAGAAATCCATGCTAAAAGAATCCTGATACGATCATAAATATGACTGCACGAAGATGTTGGTTCTCTAGCCAAGCCACATCAGCAACGGTTTAGAGAAGCACAATGAGGAAGATGCTGTCATACCACAGAAGCTTGGCTTGCTCCAGGCTATTGGCAATGTAGGTGGTGATGGGAATCACATCCTTCACCTGTGCCACTGCTGGCCAGCTTGGATCTGGTCAGCGCCAGTGCAGGAAAAACCAATGTGACTATGTACCTTGTCTGAGGCTACAAAATACCTTGGAATAGCCCTTATTTGTTTATTTATTTGTTTCATTTATACTTTGGGGAACCCAAAGTGGCATACAGCATTCTCCTTTCCTCCTTTTTTCCTCACAACAACCCTGTGAAGGTAGGTTAGGCTGAGAGCACCCAGCAAGCTTTCATGGCAGATTGGAGATTCAAACCTGGCTCTCCCACGTCCTAGTCTGACACTGTAACCACGGCACCACGCTGATCAGGCAGTGCTTTTTTGCAGTGTTTAATCAGTGTTCATTTCAGTGACACAAGACGGGGGCAATACAAATCAACTGAAGACAATGAAAATTACAGCAATACGTCTGTGCTCCAACTCCATATTTCCCTGTCCTCCAAATACAAACATTGGATCAGCAAGATATGGTATACAATAGCTATCCATTTTATTTCTTCTGTACTGATAACCATAATTTGATATCTTTGTGATTACTGAAAGTCCTGAGTATAGCCCAGAGGCTTTTAGATCAGAGGCACTTGGTCAGACTGCAGTCCACAGCAAAACTTAACTGTTTGGTTCAGTTTTTGGCTGTTTCTGCTAATGCTGTTTAAATGGGGTGTAGATCCCTTAGGCTAGGAAAGTCAAAGGTCATCTTCAGAAGTGGTGTTGGCCATTGACCACCTCATTGTTGTTGTAGAATAAGAATATGTTTTAGCTGTGCTGACAACATACCTGAGGGTATGAAACTGAAAAGGTCATGGTGATGGTATTAATGACGCAGCGTAGAACTGTAACTTTTTTCTAACCTGAGGCCTTTGAAGCCTCCTTAGAATCAGAGAACCTGGTTGCCAGCTCCTTCACCACTCTGCTCTACTCCTTTAATTTTTGGGACGGTGTTAAAAGGCAGACCAATGCAGATGATGAAATTTAATGTGGATGTTGCTATGCAACCTCCAAATAAATAATTAGATATTCAATCCAGATAAGACTGTTGACAATCAGGCTGCTTCCACATGGCATTTTTTTCGTTGCATAGAAAACAGGAAGGCGAGAGGCACTTTCGGGTTGGTAGGCTGATAGCAGCCGTTTCTCCCAGCTCCCAGGGACACGGACTGCAAACCAGAGGATAGAGAGGGGGTGCAATTGTACACATCTCTCCAGGGCTCAAGGGATGAGCCCTGAGTCAGGGGGTGTTGAGGTTCGCCAACGCCCCGGCTTTTAGCCTGGGGGTGGGGGCATCCTTTTGCCCTGATGGCCTCTCTGCTGTGTTCCAGTACTGGCCGAGGCTTTGCGTACCGGAAAACCAAACGGGCGGTGATCGAGTCTTAATTAAGTGACTGGCTGAATCGATGGAAGTAACTGAAGAAGTGTGAGTACAAGTTAATGAAGCATTAGAGGGAAGAGTTTATCCCTGCAAGCATGGGGGGAGGTAATTGCAGACCCCCCCCCCGGATGATCAGATAAAGGAAATTATTACTGGATAAATGGAGCTTGAAGGGACTGTGATGGAGGAACGCTGAGATCGAAGAACTGAGTAACAGATAAGCAAACGTTTGGAACTTTAAAAAACAGCATTTGAATATGGCTAGCTAGAAATGGCTAGAAGGAAGAATCCGAACTTTCTCTTTTAAAGACTGTTAACACCACAGTAAGAGACAGAGTGGAGCAAAGTCTACCCCCCCAAAAAAAAAGAAGTGGGGGGAAAGGGAACTCCCTTCCCCCATATAACAATATAAAAATAAAACTCTTAGGAGGTAGGCGGAGTGAAGAGGATGCCAGAAAAGAGAGAAAGTATTGAATGGGAAAACTTACAAGAGTTGAAGTGCTTCCTGAATACTGGCTGGAAATGCTGCAGAACCTTCCTTTAGCAGACAGAGGGTGGGAAATCTCCCCTCTCGAAAGACAAAGTGACTGTGTAAACATCTGAAAATAACCTTTTTAGGCACTGGAAAGTGTTCTTTTTCTTCTTAAAGAGACTTTAAATATCTCTGTGAGTGGTGGCAGTGAAGCATTGAAGGGAGGGGAAGTCCCCCCTTTTAAAAATTAAATATTTTGGAATTAACTGGAAATAAGTTGGATAGACCTAGAAAATCATTGGAGGTGGCAGAACAATTTGATGGATTTATGGGACCCTGGCAATCTGGCAACAAAAAGAAGATAAAAAGACCCCTGGCATTGGAAATGGCACCTCTGGAAATGGCACCTGTTGCGTCGAAAGAATTAAAACAAAACTGAGTCTTCTTCAGGAAGTCGAAAGTTTAACTGAACCATAAATTCCACTGAGAAAGATTGGTGGGGTAGTAAAGCAGCTATGTTGTCCTATGACAAGCGGGGGGGAGGGGAAACTCTCCTCCTAAAAATAAAGTTACTATATATTTTGATGGGGGGACATAGCTAATGAAATGTTGGGTGAAAGGTGATTATGTGGATTAAAGGTTCAGGAGATAGCGGAGTTCCAGAAGATATTAACAATATGGACTGTGAGCTGAAGAAGATTGAGGGGATAAAATTCTCCAGTGAAGATCCTTTTTGGAGATAAGACTTTTGGCTGAGGGGGGGATGTTTTGATAAAATAGGGGGGATGGGTTTACACAGAAAAGATGGATGTTTGAGGATGAGTGCTCAAATGAAATTTAAATGCTTTTTATAAACTTTGACTAGTATCATAAAAGGGAAAGGGAAAGGGGATGTTATCTGATGCCTACTTAGGTTCTTTCTTTTCTGTCTTTTTTCTTTCTTAATAAGAGGGTGAATGGAGAGCCTTCAGGAGAAGCATATTCAAGCCTAATTTGGGTGTATTTAATAAACTTACTTGAATAGTTTTGGATTGCAGGTAATGGTTGTTTAAATTTTTTTAAATAGTCAGATGAGCAGAAAGCAATAGCCAGATAGGCAGAAATTATTGTAACCAGATGATGAGGATGCCTGATGTTTGCATAAAAGAAATTTAAGTGTATTTTAGAAGTATACTCCAAACAGTCAGTATGAGCTAGAGCTCCTACAAGCGATGTGTTCAACTGTCACCTTCAGGGTTTACAAATAAAAGTTTTTTGTTTGTTAATGCCATATTTGTAAGCATTATATACAATCATCACACCTTGGACTTTCTTTCCTGTCATCCCTTTCTTGTAGTTGTTTATGTTAGTACCCTTCCCCTTTTCTGTAGATATTTAGAAAATGCAATAAAAAATCCCCTTCCCCCTCCCCCCCCCCAAAAAAAAAAAAAAAGAAAACAGGAAGGCATCTCATGGTGCTCATTCCAAGCAGGATCCAAACAGGAACCATGGCAGGGGCAGGCTTCAGAGCAACCAGGATTTGTGGTATCAGTTCCTCTAGAAGGAAATGCATTTCCTTGAGGACAGGGTTCACAGCTTGGGGTCTTCACAACTTAGATCCAGGCCTTCAGACAGATGTCCAGACCTGTTCTGTGTTATGTAGTACCTTCAGCTAGCTTTGGCTGATGCACCAGCTGTGGCCTTACTGTGAGAAGTGTCATTTGGCAACATTCATCCATACACTGATGACATCCAGCAGGGCTGCAATCACACACACTAAATAATCCACTTTCAATGCACTTTCCAACTGGATTTTACTGTGTGAACTGGCAAAATCCAGTTGGAAAGTGCATTGAAAATGGATGAAAGTGAATTATTTAGTGTGTGTGATTGCATAGAAGGTTGGGCCCAGTGTAGCATGTTCTACATGGGGCTGCTTTGCAGCCTGGAAGGTCCAAGTGGTCCACAAAACAGCAGCAAGATAACGCACAGGTATGAGTTCCAGAAGTCCGATTTCAGCAACTTCAAAAGGTCTTCACTGACTGCATGGCCTAAAAGCCAAAGTGCTAGTTGTTAATAACCCTATGGGGTCTTGGACCCAGGGTGCTTGCAGGATGAACTATTTTCATGTATGCACAAGAGACAGCTGGCTTTCCTTTGCAGCTGCAGTCATTTATCGAATGTCACCCAAGGGAATCCCCCAACTTTCATGAGTGGCTTTTCAGGGGGCACTAGGGAGTGATGCAGTGGGATGAGTGAGCCTCCGAAGCTTCGTTGTGTGTACTGAATACTTTTGATCCCAGACCCTGTTTGTATGGCTCAATAGAAACTATGTTACACTTTTACTTTTATGGCTCAATTCTGCTACAGTGGTGCTTCTAAAAATATTAAACAATCATTTAAAATCATATCAGACTCAGAAAATTGAGATATCAAAAACATTGTTAATGTGCTGCGGTGGCTCAGTGGTTAAGACGCTGAACTGCAGGCTGTGAGGTCGGTAGTTCAGCAGTTCAAGACCTGAGTGCCGCATGATGGAGTGAGCTCCCATCTCTGGCTCCAGCTCCTGCCAACCAAGCAGTTTGAAAGCAAGAAACTGCAAATAGATAAATAGATACCGCTTCAGTGGGAAGGTAACAGTGTTCCATGCGCCTTGGCATCTAGTCATGCCAACCACATGACCATGGAAATGTCTTTGGACAGCGCTGGCTCTTCAGCTTGGAAACAGAGATGAGCACTGCAACCCTAGAGTCAGATTTTACTGGCTTTCGAGCAAGGGAAACCTTACCTAATTTAAAGATATCTGATACAGGCATAAATGATGAAAGGTCTATTGTCTGAAGAAGGGGAATCGTATTATTTGAAATAACAACACTTTCTGAAATAACAGAAGTATTATTTTCCTGATAAACCTTCTATTATTTTTTGGATGATATCTACCTTGAAAAGTTTCCCGAATCTGTTGATTCCAAATACATCTCCATCATTTTATAGGTATAACCATAAAACAGTGACAATAACAGTTTATGTTCTTTTAAATAAAAATGTTTATTTCATTTCTGTCAATAGTGGTGACAGTTTAATGAGTAGAATTTGTAGACAACAGATACTTCCTCAACAGCTTCAAGCACACAACATAAAAGAAAATACATAAATGATTATATGACTAATAGGAAAAGCAACAATTATACTAATTATGAATATGTATTCATGGAACATACAAGGTAGGTTTTGGAGACTCCTGTCATCCTATAACATGAATCAAGGCCGGAAGTGTTGAAAATATATCCCAACAAGAGGGAAACCACAAGGACTTGCACAGAGGCAGCTCATTTTCCCCTCCACCACAATTTCCTCTTTCCTTTCACTGAAAACTCCTATAGCCTTACCCTTGTCCTGTTCCTTCTCTTCTTCCCACCCAACAGCCAGCCCACCTTTATCTGTCCCTCTGTCTTCAGCCCCTCTTGTATCCCCTAACTAGGAAAAATATGGTCCAGTTGTGCATTGCCAGCTGCTGGGGCAGATCCACATGTGTGGTAGGAAAGCTTCAAGGACTTGTGGGTTGTGTGGTAGGGAACCCTCAAGGATTCCCCACATTATTTCTCCTTTTCCTCCTCCTGGCAACCCACATGTCCTCTCCCATTTCCCTGCTTCATTCTCTCCTTCTCAGCTATTCACCAACCTACCTTTCATATACCTCCATCTTCAGCTATATTTATGTGTGGCGATGTCCCTGTTTAGGGGTGGGGTTTTCCCCACTGACCAGCTGGTCCACAGTGGGGAGAAGCCCCTGAAACTGAGGGATCCTCTGCCCATATCTGGGGGGTGGCAATCCTATCCTGATGAGTACTCCCTCAAAAGCCAAAATACTCTTGGAAAGGGCCTTGCCCCCTCCCCCTGCCTTTTACTGACAGAAACCAAGCCTAGCAACAGCCACTGAGGGCTTCCATTGATTAAAGTTACAAGGCTCCTCTTATATCATGGCAAGCTGTGGCTTTGGTGATGTTCCCTTATTGAACTGTTTAGTTATTTCCCCCTGTCCCTTAGGGCCAAAAAGCATGTGTTGTAGTTTAGGCTGATTTTGCACAAGGAGCTGTGCTGCCATCATACCTCCCTTTGCCCCGTTTCCACTCGAAGTCATGCGGCCGCATTTTGACCCATGGCTTCGCCCAGTTATCCCCGCGGTTTTGTGATCCTCAAAAAACAGGATCACGAAAACACGGGGAAAATTGGGCAAAGCTGCACGTCAAAATGTGGCCGCACTGTTTTGAGTGGGAAATTGACCAATGGAAACGAGACAAAGGGAGGTGTGATGGCAATGCAGCTCCTTGTGCAAAATCGGCCTTAGTTTCACTTTCCAGGGAAGTTCTGCTTTGTTCTAATAAACCTGCAATCATTCTAGCCCGGTGTGCTTGTGGAATTATTATAGCTCCTTTTATCATTTTGGAGTGGTTTTTAAAAAAGAAAAAAAGAAAAACCAAAGTATTTTCTTAGATTTCAGATTTTTCTGCAAACCTGTGGCATTTTTCAGATTTGTAGAAACATCCGTCTTGTTGCTTCACAGGTCCAATCCCCAGATTTAAGTATCCTCAGATTTGGCCAACTTCACTATTAGACTATACAAGTGGAAACCCATAACGAAATGTTGATTCTGTTGTGGTTAGTTTTCATTAATACTGTAAGTTGAGGGGTGGTGGCTCTTTTCTGTAGTATTTATGTTTTTGCCTCCTGCTTAATTTTTGACAGTACTGTATACAGATTTTATAAATGATTATTCCTGTTTTTAGTGTTTTGTTGTTGCTGCTTATCTAATCGAATGGGAGGGGGAGGATGGGAGACCCAGATTCTTTCTCTAAACTGTTTCCAGCTGCTGTGGTTGTAGGAAGGAGCGTCCCTGTGAGAGCCTTATGAGTGGAGGACAAGGGAAGGCACTAAAGCTTGGAGCCAATATTAAACAATCATTTAAAATCATATTAGACTCAGGAAATTGAGATATCAAAAACATTGTTAATGTGCTGCGGTGGCTCAGTGGTTAAGACGCTGAACTGCAGGCTGTGAGGTCGGTAGTTCAGCAGTTCAAGACCTGAGTGCCGCATGATGGAGTGAGCTCCCATCTCTGGCTCCAGCTCCTGCCAACCAAGCAGTTTGAAAGCAAGAAACTGCAAATAGATAAATAGGTACCGCTTCAGTGGGAAGGTAACAGCATTCCGTGCGCCTTGACATCTAGTCATGCCGACCACATGACCATGGAAATGTCTTTGGACAGCGCTGGCTCTCCAGCTTGGAAACAGAGATGAGCACTGCAACCCTAGAGTCGGATTTGACTGGCTTTCGAGCAACGGAAACCTTATCTAATTTAAAGATATCCGATACAGGCATAAATGATGAAAGGTCTATTGTCTGAAGAAGGGGAATCGTATTATTTGAAATAACAACACTTTCTGAAATAACAGAAGTATTATTTTCCTGATAAACCTTCTATTATTTTTTGGATGATATCTACCTTGAAAAGTTTCCCGAAGGCACTAAAGCTTGGAGCCAATCTTTACACTTTCCCATTTATTATGGGTGGGATCACAGTCACAGAAGAGTGTTTTGAGGTCCTTCCCCTCTCCACTGAGTTCCCTCCTCTCTCCAAACCCCACCTTTCTTAGGCTCCACCCCCAAATCTCCAGGATTTTCTCAACCCAGCACTGGCAACCCTATGGAGGGATCTGAAGGAGGAAAAACAGAAGAAGCCTGTCATATGGCTATTTCCCTTTCCTTTTGTATGTTCTCATTGAAATCAGTTTCTCTGCTGTTGCTGATGGTTCCAGTGTGCCACAGTTAGAACGTTGGACCTGTACTGGGGAAATCTTGGGTTCATATACCTCCTCTGCTATGAAGCTTGTGGTGTGACTTGGAGCTGTAACCTTGTGGTACTGCATCAGAGGAGGAGTCAGAAGGGATGGTGCCTGAAGTAAGTTTTTGGAATTCAGAAATTAATCCCCCGCCAATGTATTACCAAACTATGGCTTGTCTTACAGAGTGAGGGAAGAAGGAACATGAATCATATGACTAGAACTCTTGGGTTCAGATGAGATATAGGTTGCAGTCACACATGCCAGATAAAATGGGGGGGGGGAAGCAAGGCTATTCCCTCTGGAGGAATTTGACCCACAGTTGCGCAATCACACAGTCATTTGAAACTACGGGCACAGCCCACCACTGTGTGATCTGATGCAACCACGGGCTAGTCAGGAGTTTTTTTTGCTGTTTGTTTCTGATGAGCTTAAACGAGGAATCAATGAATTGCACCTCCGCATTGAGGGCTGTCTACGAAGTATGTGATGATGTGCATACTGAGAAGGGGGAAAAAAACAACAGCACGAAATCAGTATGGCCTGATCAGACCATCTCAATGCTATGAGAGTGTGATGGAGCGATCAGACAGAGGAAAGTCCATCCGTGGCCCATAGTGACCCATTTGCTACTGGACTTTTGTGGCAGAGCTGATGGCTGCAGGACATTTCCCAGATGTGTCTGATTGCACCCTTTAAATCTGCCTGGCATTCGTGGCTATGTCGTGACTATTTGTGTGTATGATCGCAGCCCTTCTGTATAATTTATGCTCTGGGTTTTGTGCTTCTAGCCTATAATTTGTACCATCTACACATAGGCTGACAGCTTTTGTTATGGGCTAGCAAGGCTCAGGTGGTCATGATAGCCCTATTCTGTTTATGATTAATGAACAGGACACTTTGCTATGTGTATGCCAAGTGGGGAGGGGCTGTGGCTCAGTGGTAGAGCTTCTGCTTCACGTGCAGAAGAACTATACAAAAGCGATGAAAGAAGGAAAAATCCCTTCCAAGAAGGATCTTTTCAAGAACCTACAGTTTTTCTCTTTTAATGTTTATGCTTATGCACTGTGTATACTAGATGCAGACTCTGACGTTATAATGTTGTTTGGTCACTGGATTGTAAATAAAGAATGAAAGAATGACAACCTACAGTTTTACAAAGTGTAATGAAAGCTGCAGTGAGAGCAATTGGGAGAAACAAATCACTGGGAGTAGATGGGACATTATCAGAGCTATTCCAAGCCACAGAAATGGGGTCCATCAAAATCTTCACAAGAATATGCCAACAAATATGGGAAACAAAACAATGGGCCACAGACTGGGATTGGTCACTTTACATTTCAGTTCCGAAAAAGGAGATGTCAAAGACTGCAGCAGCAGCTATCAAACCATAACATTAATTTCTCACACAAGTAAAGCAATGCTCAAAATTTTATCATATATGGAACAAGAAATGACAGATGTTTGAGCTGGATTCAGAAAAGAAAGGCACTAGAGCTCATATTGCAAATTTATGGTGGTTACTGGAGCATACGAGAGAATTTCAGAAGAAAATAAACTTACAGTGAAGCTCGTGACTGTGTGGATCATGAAAAGCTATGGTTGGTTTTAAAAGAAATGGGTGTGCCACAGCATCTGTTTTATTGCATAAACTCCGGCCAAGAAGTGACTGGTAGAACAGGATATGGAGATACAGAATAGTTTCCAGTGGGCAAAGGTGTCAGACAAGGATGTATTTTATTTCCCTATCTGTTCAATCTATATGCAAAACATATCATAAGGAAAACTGGGTTAGATTTAGATTTAAGTGGAGTGAAAATTGGTGGAAGAAACATTAACAGTTTGAGACATGCAGGTAACACCACATTGCTAGCAGAAAATACTGAAGACTGATGAATACTGATGAAAGTTAAAGCAGAAAGTGCCAGAGCAGGATTACAGCTGAACATCAAGAAGACAAAAGTAATGACTACTGGGGAATTACACAGCTTTAAGGTTAATAATGAAAAAATTGAAATTGTTCAAGATTTTCTTTTCCTTGGCTCCATCATCAACCAAAAGGGAGACTGCACCTAAGAAATCAGAAGGAGATTGAGACTCGGAAGGGCAGCCATGAAGGAGCTAGAAAAGATTCTTAAGGGTAAGGATGTATTGCTGGTGACCAAGATAATTCTTATTGCCACAGTATGCCCCATTACTATGTGTGGGTGTGAAAGTTCGACAATGAAAAAAGCTGGCAGGAAGAAAGTTGATTCCTTTGAAATGTGGTATTGAATGAGAGTGTTATGAATCCTGTGGACTGCCAAAATGACAAATAAGTGAGTTCTATATCAAATCAAGCCTGAACTCTCCCAAGAAGCTCAAATGACTAAACTGAGGCTCTTGTACTTTGGCGACATAATGTGAAGACAAGAGTCACTGGAAATACAATAATGCTAGGAAAAGTTGAGATAACAGGAAAAGCAGAAGACCCAACATGAGATGGATTGACTCTATCAAGGAAGCTACAGCCCTCAGTTTGCACGATCTGAGCAAGGCTATTAACGATAGGACATTTTGGAGGACATTAATTCACAGGGTCACCATAAGTCATAACTGACTTGATGGCACCTTCTCCCCCTACACATATTGCTCCTGAGGTTCTCTGTTCCTCAGGAAAGGCATGTTGACCTGCTGTGGGAAGAGGGAAGCAGGGAAGCCCTGTTCCTTCCATTAGCAGACATTTATCATGGGATCCAGGCCACTGCCAGTCCAAAAATAGACCTAACAATGAATTAGTCTGAAAGTACACCATGCCTTTTCTGGAAAAGACCCAAAGTTCTTTCTAAAGCCCTGCTGCCTATGATCTAAAAAAGCAGACTCTTGTAAAGGTCCAGATGTTTCTTAATACATTTGCTGCTCCTAAAACACAGGAGGGAATTGTACTGAATAGTTAGCCTACTTTCTTGCTTCTAGGTATATTCTTTCTGATGATTGTAAATCACCTTTTTTCTATCCTTGCTATTTAAAAGTAAATTTTCTTGTTAGATACTTTAAAGTCAAACAATGACCAACTGGAGACCCGTGTTATTGCTTTATTAGTTGGAACTAATCTCTAACAGGTATAGGTAATTATGTGCTGCATGCGGGGGTCCGTTAAGACTTTCTACTTGATTAAATTTCCCTGTAGGGAAGATAATTGCTGTTGTACACTGAGGCTACTGAAGCTGTGTAGAAACATCGTCTCTCCAGCAAGTCCTGAGGCAATGCTGATAAATCCTGTAGAGTCTCTTGGCTGCCAGAAAAGTAGCTGATCTACAATATTTTACATTGGCTTAGCTACATGTAATGCATTCCTGAGGAAACTATGAGGTGGAGTCCTGCCTCTTGCATATCAGCTCATGATAATGAGACAAATGTAGGTCACCTATTCCAGGTAAGTTGGCAACAGCTTCGAATTGGCTTCAGTGATGAGTAACCATCTGTACACTATAATATAATGTTTTTCTCCTTTCTCAAAATACTTGATCTCATTGGGCAAGAACTCACTGGAGATCAATCTGGGAGCTATCCAGGCACCACCTGGAGGCTGGCAACCCTAGGTTTGATCCAGCAGAACTCTTCTTTTGTATATCTAAAGCCATATCAAAGGGGTTTGCATAACAGCTGAATGAATCACATTAGAATTGCAGATAAGCTTACTTTGGTAAGATCTCTTACAGTGGAACAGCATGTTTCATTTAAATAAAGGAACAATTTGGAAGCTTATATCCACAGCACCAGTGTTGTGGAAAGGGGATGGGACTATGTGGGGTTTGCCAAAGATAGGATGTTCCTTCCCCACACACCCTCTCCTTCCATCCTGCCCCATTCATTCTTAGAGCTGGCAAGCACCTTCACCACCTGCCACAACTTTGGTTCCAGGGCTTTACTGGAGAAGGTTTGGAACACCCTTCTTGTCTCTCAAGCAAGTCCCCTTTCAGTCAGGACACCCCCAGATATCTGACTGAATATGAGGTATGAAGAACCCAGGCAGAGTGAATGGGAAACAGTTTATTAAACAAATACTATAACAGGTAATTAAACAGTTAAGCTAGTAACAGGGCTTCAGTATGAGCTGTGGGGCTGGTAGAGAAGTCAACTACAACATTGACATGGAAAATGACCTGAAGTGACTTCCTGGGATGTTCCAGCAAAAGAGCTTAACAGAGGCTGTCTTCACTGTGGAAGAGGAGAAGTGTTCTGTCTTCACTGTGGAAGAGGAGAAGTGTTTGCCCACTCCAGAAGCACCGATTTCGGGAGGGGGTTTGAAAGACCTGAATCAGATTGCGGTAACAAGAGAGGAAGTCCTCCGACTGATGGACAATTTAAAAACTAATAAATCACCAGGCCCGGATGGCATTCATCCGAGAGTTCTGAAAGAACTCAAATGTGAACTTGTGGATCTCCTGACAAAAATATGTAATCTTTCTTTAAAATCTGCCTCCATTCCTGAGGACTGGAAGGTAGCTAATGTCACTCCCATCTTTAAAAAGGGCTCCAGGGGAGATCCAGGAAATTACAGGCCAGTCAGTCTGACATCGATACCGGGTAAGTTGGTGGAAACTGTTATTAAGGAAAGAATTAGTAGGCACATTGATGAACAAAAACTATTGAGGCAGACTCAGCATGGGTTCTGTAAGGGAAGATCTTGTCTCACTAACCTGTTAGTGTTTTTTGAGGGAGTGAACAAACATGTGGACAAGGGGGACCCAATAGATATTATTTACCTTGACTTCCGGAAAGCTTTTGATACAGTTCCTCATCAAAGGCTCCTAAGTAAGCTCAATAGTCATGGGATAAAAGGACAAGTCCTCTTGTGGATCAAACACTGGCTTATAAATAGGAAACAGAGAGTGAGTATAAATGGGAAACTTTCTCAGTGGAGGGTGGTAAGCAGTGGGGTACCACAGGGATCAGTACTCGGTCCGATGCTTTTTAACTTGTTTATTAACGATTTGGAATTGGGAGTAAGCAGTGATGTGGCTAAATTTGCAGATGACACAAAGTTGTTCAGGGTGGTGAAAACCAGGGAGGATTGTGAGGCACTCCAAAGGGATCTGTTGAGGATGGGTGAGTGGGCGTCAACGTGGCACATGGGGTTCAATGTGGCCAAGTGCAAAGTGATGCACATTGGAGCCAAAAATCCTAAATATAAATACATGTTGATGGGGTCTGATCTGGCAGAGACGGACCAAGAGAAAGATCTTGGAGTCGTAGTGGATAACTCGCTGAAAATGTCTACACAATGTGTAGCTGCAATAAAGAAGGCCAACGCTATGCTGGGGATTATTAGGAAGGGAATTGATAACAAATCAGCCAGTATCATCATGCCCCTGTATAAATCATTGGTGCGACCTCATTTGGAATACTGTGTACAGTTCTGGTCACCACATCTCAAAAAGGATATTATAGCATTGGAAAAAGTGCAGAGAAGGGCAACTAGAATGATAAAAGGGTTGGAACACCTTCCCTATGAAGAAAGGTTAAAATGCTTGGGGCTCTTTAGCTTGGAGAAACGACGGTTGAGAGGTGACATGATCGAGGTTTATAAGATTATGAATGGGATTGAGCAGGTTGAGAAAGAAGTACTTTTCTCCCTTTCTCACAATACAAGAACTCGTGGGCACTCTATGAAATTGCTGAGCAGTCGGGTTAGAACAGATAAAAGGAAATACTTCTTCACCCAAAGAGTGATTAACATATGGAATTCACTGCCACAGGAGGTCGTGGCAGCTGCAAGCATGGTCAGTTTCAAGAGGAAATTAGATAAACATATGGAGCAGAGGTCCACCAGTGGCTGTTAGCCACAGGGTATGGATGGGAGCTCTCGGTCTGGGGCAGGTGATGCACTCTATTCTTGTTGCTGGAGGGGGCAGCAGTGGGAGGGCTTCTGGTGCCCTGGCCCTGCTGCTGGACCTCCTGATGGCGCCTGGTATATTTTGGCCGCTGTGTGACGGAGTGTTGGACTGGATGGGCCATTGGCCTGATTCAACATTGGCTTCTCTTATGTTCTTATGTTCAGTCAGCTGTTGGTTGCCACTTCCTTCGGGTGTTGACTTAAGAAACAGCAACACTGGGAATATGCCTCCTTTAGAACCACATTAATATAAATACCTCTGATGCAGCTGTCTCACTCAGTACTCTTTTATGAACAAAACCACAGCATTAAAGGAGCCATTACTGTACCTTCCCCTCTCACACAGGGCTGCTGCACCAGGGCACACTACCAGGTCTAGGATGCCACCATCAATCCAACAAGATCCACATTTGAAGAATTCTCGTGATGTTCCAGTGTGAGTCATGTATTCAGTCTCCAAAGAAGTGGGCAATGGCCCCCGCTTTCCTACACATGCCACTTCTTTCTGCTTCTGTACACCACTAACATTGCAATCCTATGCAGAGTTACTCCAGTCTAAATTTATCAAAATCAATGAGCTTAGGCTGGATTGCAGGGTTACCTAGCTTTGGTCCTGATCACAAAGGCCGGCTTGGCCTGTCTGCTGGATCTCCATGTCTTTTCACAGTTCTCCAGTAGCACAGTGAATACAGCTTCTCTCCATAGCAGACTAGACTTCTCTAGAGCACCTTTTATATGTTATAGAGAGGTTTGCGTGGTGAGGGAATGATGTATGAGCCACCACCCTACACCATTGCCTGATTGTGTGATCACCCACTCCATGTGATCTTTTTCCCGGTAAAGGGAGAGGGAGAGATTGCATGGTGTAGACATCTCCTTCTGGATATCATTGCAAAAGTTTAAACTAACATGATTGCAAAATGCAGCATTCATACAGTCACTTGTGTAGTTCAGCACTGACATCTGGCAAAACTTCCTCTAAAATATTTCTGATGCACAAAAATGGCACAGGTTTTTATGAGGGAAAAAGCCATTATAATGTCTAGGGGTATTTTTAAGAGCAAATTTAAGAAAGCTAGGCTTCCCTTACATTTAATGGGACTTGTTTCTAATTAAATTAGGATTGGAAAGAAAGCTGATTCATACATATTAACATCTGAAGGTGATCTATTTAGATTAGTGATATCTATTTTGACTGGCAGTGGCTTGCCATGGTCTCAGACAGAAAAAAGATCTTTCCCAATCTTTTATCTGAGGACCTTCAGCATACAAAATGTGTTCTGCCTCTGAGCCATGGTCCTGTTGACTAAGGTAAATAATGCCTGCCTCAAAAACAGTTGCGTGCAAGTAACTTTGTATGCACTTGCTTTTAAATAAATATCTTTAGGTTTGAAGAGTAGGTTACTTTGGGTCAGTGGAGCTAGTCTGAGCCATTTTAAAAAGGAGCTCCCAAACCAGTGAGATTAGAGCACAAATGAAAAAAAGGGGGGGGTCTGATGCTGTCTAATAATTTCATACTTACTTTCACTAACTATAAATCCATGCAAGCAAAACGGTAAGCATTTACTTAGACTTATTATCCTAATTGTCCCTTACAGATACATTGAATTCACCCATTGGTTTCTTAACACAGCCTGACATCTTGTCTAAATGAAGAAAATTTTCTTCCTCCCTGTGGCTATTTCTGGAGACTTACATAGGTTCTTCCATGTCTCCTCAGCTGTTACCCTGCGGTTCTCAACTAGGTCCTGGGTCTTCCATTATCTCCCATGTCTGTCTCTACATATAGAATCAATTGCTACTTTTGTGGGTTGTAATTATAATATATCCAATTATGTCTGGGAAGGGTTTCTTCTCTCCTACAAAGGATCTGGTTTTATTTTTATTTAAATTTTCTCTGAGACTCCAGGGATTGCTATGACTAGACACAAGAAACTGGTGATGTGAGGTTGCAGCCAGTGCTTTCCTTGCACTCATCATCTTTATGACTGGATTCATATTCTGGGTTGTAAAGGAATTTTGTTCCCTGATCAAACTGGGCAGTCTTTTGTCTTTGGGCATAACACAGTTTCGGCATACAGTCTCTGGGTCATTACTAGACACATATTCTTTGCATATGTACTTCTTCAGAGTAGGGTAACATTAGATATAAATAGTGGTCACATGATCCAGACTGATTTGTAATCCCTGCTTCTTCTCATGGATTCTCGAAAACAGGGAAATTGGGAGGAAAATTAATGTTTTACACTAGGTGTCCTACATGAAGGACATTTTCTGGAGGTGAGAAGTGCTTGCTCAATTGTCACAGTGATTTACACTCTCTTGCAAACTCTGCTGTGCTAGTTAGCAAGGGAATGTGGAACCTCCTGCGCCACAGGTGTGTCTGCCAAAGACTACTATTATTTAACAAAGCCCATGGCTCAGAGCTGAGGATCAAAAAGGGTCATAGGTTAAACACTTTTAGTGAAGACTAATTGCTTGCACTTTATGTCTGGCCCGTGTTACTCATTTGGATGCTGCTATATTCATCAGCGTGCCTTAGTACCTTGTAAATTCTTTCAGTGCAACCAAAGCCAATCACTAATCATTAATGCTTTATGTGTTTAAAGTGGTTTCTTATTTTTTTTTAATTAGGCAAGAAAAAAGCTTGTCTGTAATGTGGTATAACAAATTTAGAGTCCAGTGGCATCTTTCAGACCAACAGAGGTTTATTTGAAAATGTGTGCATGCACGTGAAAGCTCATACCTTGAATAAACTTTTGTTGGTCTTAAAGGTGCCCCCACTGGACTCTAAATTTGTTCTACTGCTTCAGACTAACACAGCTGACCACCCGAAACTATCTTTAATATGGTATGACTAGCACAGAATTTGTTGTTCTTTATCAAAAGATTGTAATCCAAGCAAATTACATTTCTCTGGAACCATAAGTGTGCTCTTCAATGGAAAATGAATGATCAGTGTTAAGAAGCCTGTTTATGTTTCTCTTAAATGAACATAAATGAAAGTTATACTAAATAACAGCTGGTGGGTTGATTTCATTCTAAAAGAATAGCTTGCTGTTATTGCAAACACATCCACAGGGCAAAAGAGAAGGTGAGACTAAACTTTACACTGATTTCATTTTGCCAGAATTGCTAAAGTTTTTTTTGTTTTCAAATTAACATTTGGGGTTGATTCAACGATTTGAGATTTTGGACCTGATTCTCTCAGGGGAAGTGTAGGCATGTAATGTACATGCATGGGGGTCCCTTTGAACCAATCAAGATCTGCCTTTCCCAACACGCAAGCACAGTTGTGTATGCAGGCAGTAAGGTACATTGTAGGGAATGGAAGATCAGTGTACATCTGTGATATCCTCATCTAACCCTTCTTCTATGTAATATTTTTGTGTTCTGATTAATTTCTTTTAAAAAGCCTTTCTAGGAAAAATCATCTTCTGTTTTGCAGAATGACTATATTTTTCTTAATGGTCCAATATTCTTTTTAAATAGAGTCTTAGCTGTCATTTAATTATGAGCTGTAATTAATCTCATTTAATAGAAATGGAAGCAAACTTCTTTTGTTGTTCCTTTATTTTTCCATCTAAGAGTACTCTGTGTACCCTGGAAAAAAAATCCTTGTCCTTTTAAAGCTAGTTTTAAAAATCAAGAAGTCAAGAGTTCATATAAAGTGAAAACATTTTTGCTAGCTTTTTCTAAAGCTATTTTAGGTTTAGACATTACACCCAAAGCAAAAATCCAACAACCATCTTGATTTTATTTAGAACAGAGAAGAATCAAAAATATACTTTTTACAACTTTTCATGTAAGTGGGTCAGATCAGACACAATATTTAAAATTATATGAAGCTGTTTAGTTCAGTAAATATTGCATTTGGTAATAATTATATGAATTAAACAGCTGTCCTGGATTCACAGGTAGGAGGTGTGACTCTCATATCAGTCTCTGGTCTCCTTGTGAATTTCATCTTTATGGTAATTCAGCATGTATTTAAGATCACCTTGTACAATTATAAAGATCCCAGTGCTGATTATTACAATTTAATTGTCATTCTCTCTCATCAGCTTTGTGAGATCATTAGGGCATGACACAGTCAGGGTAAAAATTGTAAAGGAGAATAGATGGGGGCTGGGTAAGGAGGAATGTCTGTGGAGATGAATAAGCTTCTAAAAGACAAGAAAGCATGTTTAAAAAACAGCATGTTTTATCTTGTCATTTCTTTCTCTGCTGTCTGTTTCTATGGCCATCAGGCTTTATAAAGCACCAAAAGGCTCTTTGCATTCTTTACTTTCTCACAGCCCTTCCTCTCAAAGGCCATAATTACTTGCTTCCAAGTTCCCAACAGGAAGCAGAGACAATGCTTCCTTAATGGAAGCAATGGTTGGATATTCATAGGTTGTATGATTCTAGCAGGAGCAAGGCCTAGTTTGTTCTTGTCAGCTAAAGAGGCCTGTTTTACAAGGCCAGGGTTTTAGGTTCAACTTGCAAACAAGGCTCTCCAGCACACAGTGTATATTTAGCAGGACAAGGAATTCAACAGGCCATACAAACACAAGAAATAGAATTTATGTTACCAGAGCTTTGCATATTGCAGTTTTGCCTCTTCTGTCCTTAATAAAAGAGGTATAATTGCAACACAACCAGTGTTGATCATCACATGCCACATCTTCAGTTATCCTAGTTCTTGTGATTCAGTGATTCAGTTCTTGTGATTTTCAGTGAGCAGGAACTCTGGGTTGGGGACATGCTTAAAAGAATATGAGATCACTGAACATGAGTACCTAGGAATTAGATACAGGTGGAATTCAAGTGTAAAATTCATTCATTCATTTTCAACCTTCCATTTCGACTTGCTCTAATTTCATTCGGGCTGGACTGGGGCAGCCAGCAAATGTCTTCATGCCCACATATTATAAAATGGTAGGAACAGGGGAGCTAAAGCATCCAGGGGAGCCCATCTGAGCCATTTTCTGATTTCCCTGTGGAGGGTGGGGCTCCAGCATTATCTATAAAAGATGCTTTTAGAGTTTGCTGACTGGGAGATCTAAGAGGCTGTGGCTGTCAGCACTGAAAAGGCCGAGTGAAGCAACCTGCTCTTTACCACTGAGGGATTCATCCCATTTGTGGGATGTCTTGCTCAGGCTGGAGGAGGCTCAAAACCTTGACAATGTCATTCAGTGTGGTAGACCTATTGCTCCATTTCTCATGTTTGAGATGTCTAAGCAATAACAGTGTTCACTAGGAAAAGACAGATTTTTATCACCATATATATATTAGCCAATTTCAGCATGCTCTTAGGAAACAAAAATACCACATGACCTCAATTATAGCAGAATACTGCTACAAAAACATTCACAAGGAACCAGCAATGAAACACTAGTATATAAATTACAAATGTCATTTGCAAAAATTAATATTTTTAAATGAATTATCTCCTACAAAAGAAGGACTAAATTTCCTGGGACTTTTGTCCTACTCAAGTCTGACAGCCATGTGGTCTTTTGCAGCTCCCTTTCATTCCAGTGGAGCTGGAACAGGAGATCATTCCAGAGGATCATGTCATAATTTTTTTTTGTGATGAAACAGTAGCTACTTCAAATGAACAGGGTCGGCCTGATTCTTATCTAATTGGAAACGTTACACACAACCTCAAAAATAGTCATAGAAATCTAGAGTATTTTTATTGCCACTGTGAGCTATTATTTGTTATGGCAATGCTCAGAATTCCTCTCTGTATGTACTTAAGTTAAGTGCCATATGAGATGACATGGAGAGCCAGGATTTAAAGCAGATTAAGGTGTGGTTGGTTCAGAATGCGTAAGTTCCAGTTGAAATGCCAGTCACTGAAATCTGAATAGGCCTCTGTGGTACCAATTAGTACAGCTGCTACTGCTTTTTAAGAAATTCAAAGTATGTGCTTGAACAAAAACAAAATGACATGGGTGGAGAGCAAGTCTTTTGGAGAATGTCTGGATTTTGCAACATTAGCTTGATTTGCAGCATACAAATTCAATCCAAATTCCATGCTGGAAGAGGTTTTCTTGTGGAACAGATGGAGCAACTGGCAAAACCATCTGGTAAGAAATGATGGGCCCTCTTTCTGTTCTTTTAAAAGTGATCTTGATGGGAATGAACTTGCTTCCCAAATGCAGACGACCACACTAAACAAAATGCTGTGACTTTCATGTTTGGTTCTCAATGAAAAACAGCTCTACAGATCTGCTATTTGCCCCAGTGGGACAAACATACAGGCCAACATGCAGCATCAAACACAAGGCCTTTAATCACTCGTCGGTTACCTGAAAACAGCCCTAAGAAGGCTGAGTATGTCTTGTTAGGTGGCAATATAAATAGTACCTTTCCTGGTCCTATTTGACTGAAAGACATTGAAAGACAAGCAAAAATGACACCATGCTATATTCAGCATTTAAACTGAAGCTATTATCTGGCTCCAGACTAAACATCTGAAGTTCTCTATGATACCAGAAAGATCACAAGTAAAATTGTACAAAATGTCAACACAATGTCAATACTTCCTAAATGCAAGTGCATCACCTTGTTTGTCTTTTAGCATTAGACTACACGTAGAAATTTGATAATTAATAGAAAATTTAGGAGTGAATGAAGGGATGTCATTCCCACCATTCCTTTCTGGAATGTGATAGTCAGCAGACATTTCTTAAGGCTCAACTCCCTAGATAAAGTAAAAAACAAAAACAAATTAGGAATGTAAATCAAATATACCTTGTTTTTTTTTACCCACCCCTACACTGTGGCTTGGTGAAAAACCAGAGGACTTCCCCCAGTGTGGACCTGATTCATCAGAATATGGAACATAAAGCCAACGGACAAAAATCCAGGACATATTTGTAGAAACACATAATTTCTGTGCCTGCAATAAAAATCTGGTTGTTCATCATGATCCTGACCTTCAATACAAAAGCGAGCATTACAGCCCCGAATTCTGGACTACATATCCAAATCACAGAAGTACTCGCTACTCTCCCTTCATCTTGCTGGCATGATTAGTGATGTTTATTTGTGTCAGGCACCTTGGAGTACAACATTTCTCAGGATGTCCCATGCACACCACAGCAATTGCAAAACAATACCCAAGGTTCCAAGGAAAAGACAGGAAAGAGGAGGAGGCTGGGAGAAAAAGAGATTTCTTCATGTGTTTCTGTTGGCTGGACACAGCCACCAGCCTCTGCAAGATACAGCAGCACCAATAGCTAGGACATTATTTTGAGGAGGGAGAGAGGCCTTTAGAGGCCAATTCTAAGCATGAAAAAATGAGATCTTTTGAAATATTTTGGCAAACTTTATTTGTGCCCAGGGCTGAGGTAAACCCAAGGGGCTTACTCATCACTGATCTGTGCAAGTCCAGGAAATTACAAGAGGACTTTTCCCCCCTGAAGCTTATTTTGAACATTGTTTCTTGGAACTTAATGTTAAATATCTGTTTCCTTGGTTTACTTTTAGATTCTATGTTCTTTTTGTTACTGTTAGAGTCTATGGCTTTGCATATTCTGATATCAATGTGTGTGTGTGTCCATAGGTACATGCAACATTAATTACAGCCAAATCTGGATTCTGAGATGCTTGCAAATGACTTACCTTTGGGTGGAACAGCTGGATGGAATTAAAGAGGGCCCTGACTTGGTGAGTAGCAGGATATAGAAATGGTTTCTGAGTTCTGGAACAGCTGAAAACCTAAAAACCTAAGCTTGGGAATGTCACATTATTTGCTATTGGTTTTTAAATGTGGCTGGCACAAACAGCACATTGAATTAATTAATCCTGTAACAAAGGACATGTTAGAATGACTATGTCCTTTTAACCAAAAGAATCAAAGTGGCTTTTTTATTTGACCTTTCTAGTCTTCATGCAAAAGACAGGATGTCCTTTTGTTATGAAAGTCAGTGTAATAATTAAAACCTGACAGACTTCGAAGTTCACCATAAAAAGTTAACCCAATTGTTAAAAGATTTGCTTTATTGTTTGAAAAAGAAACCCTCAGCTACATTAAATATGCACTTGATCGGAATTAACATGGGGTAATATCTTCATAATGATTAATTATTTTTTAGTGACAGCATTTATGGCCTCAATGATTCCACCCCCCAAAAAAACCCCTGTTTTGAATTATAGCAATAATAATTGACTAATGACTTTTCGGAGACTTGGTAAAACTTTTCTCTGTGTCTAATTAGAAGTATTGTACAATCTCAGAACAATTAATTAAACATAATAATCAGATATCTGTAATAAAACTTTTCACATATCAAAATCTAATCAGTAGTAATTGTTTTCTTCACATGGAAGGCCTTGAGGAATAGATAATGTGCTTCTCATTTCTTTAAGTGGTAAGAAGCTCCAGAGTGACAGATTCATCTTTTGTTTTTTAAAATATTTATGTTCTGCATATTAGGTGTGCTTTTCTCACAGGGACTCAGGCTCGTAGCCAGGATTTTTTAATTTGGGGGGCCTTTAAATAAGTCAGGGGGCACCCCACACAAACCCCTGCACACACACCCAGGGGAGCGCCTGGGCTGGATGGGAGGTCAGGGGGCCTTGGCGGTAAGCTGGGCCCCAGGATGCCCCACTGTAGCTACAGGCCTGCTGGGACTCAAGGCATTTTACACAGAGTGAGTCAATATAGTCAACACAACAAAATGGGACATTAGTTGGCATATTTCTCATTGGTATGTTTTAAGTATCACACACAAATATGTGTGTACTAAGTCAAACTATGGCTTTCTCAACACCAGTATTGCCTACTCAGACTGGCTGTGGCTCTCCAGGGTTTTAGGCAGAGGTCGTTCACATTACCTACCACCTGGTCCTTTTAGCTGCAGATATCAGGAATTGAAACAGGGGGCTTCTGCATGCCAAGCAGATGCTCTACCACTGAGCCACAGCCCTGTTGTACATATTAGATTCCATGTGGAAAATGAAGTCAAATGAGGAGGAAGATCTATGTTTTATTTCAATTAACAGAAAAACAGTTGGACCAAATAGTCCATCCAAAATTAACTACTTTTTCTCAGCATATTTCGGAGATATGCTTCAATTAACAGGAAAACAATTGGACGAAATAACTCATTTAAAAAATTGACTACTTTCTTCTTTTTCTTCTTCATCTTCTTCTTCTTGAACATATTCTGCGCATATTCAGGAAATACATGATATTTTATACATGGACTGACATCATCAAAAAAACAATATTCAAAAAGCATAATTGGTTACAAAAGACAGTGGTCATTTGAATAATAAGCCTCTGATTTGTCAGATGTAAAGAAATCTACATCAAATCTACATAAAACCTAAGTGTTTACTTAACCTAACCTAAATGATAATGGGCAAGGATTCTTCATATCCCAAACAAAAGTGTTTGTTGTTCTTGATGTAAGACCAAAATCTTATCTGACCCAGACATTGCAAAGTGTTGCCCTTAAGAACTACAGAATCATGAACTTTGTACCTATTATGTTGTCTGCTAACAATATCAGACCTACAAGACAAAAGCCTTCTATATAACAGGCCTTTCTAACATGCTAGTAAAATATTACTTAAAAGAGGAATTCATAAAACCAAGAAAAAATATGAATATGAACAATCAAGAAGAAAAAAACTATATAAAAAATCTTTATATTCCCATTCATACTACAGCTCCTTCCCAAACATCTAAAACACACACATCTTCTCACAAGGGAAGATATGGAAATCACCATGGTAGAGGTTTCCCAGAAATATAAAATACTTGGTCTTCTGTCATGATTAATCAACTTCCTATCCCCTCCCTCTCTCCCTCCCTCTAATCTTTTAGTAAGGTTAGCCATGGAACATAAACATTAATCGCAAATCTCTAAGGAGTAAAGGAGCAGTACAGTCTTTCACTCATTGCCTAGTACTTCCCTATTTCCTTCTTCCTCTTTTTTTCTGCAGAAGCCAAAAAAGGCTTAATCTGAGGCAGGGCTAAACTCCAGACCCTTTTCCCAAAGTGCTGGTAGCCCTGGAATATGTAAAGTAATAGTAAGAAAACAGTGCATTTCCTTGGCTCCTGAATAACCACAGGCAGTAGAAATAGCTTTAACAACGAAGATGTACCAGTGACTTCCACATCCACAGTTGTTCTGAGCCATGGCCCAGCAATCTGAGATTATTTGTTCCTCCCCCGTCTTGTGGTCTTCACTCCATCATTGGACTGTCCAGATCACATAATATCTCTCTCTCCATATCTCATCAGCATTTGGACACAGGGTGTCAAATGGCTACTCCATCAACATGACACTTGCTTCACCTAACTGCCCTGATGATTAGCTTCCTACAGGTACAAAACAAAGCCTTGTGTTGCCTACCAGTTCCCTAAACCCCTTCTCCACTGATGGTTCAATAAGGTAATAACCATACCACAGCTGACAAAATTTTACAGCTACCAATAGAAACAGCTCTGAGGGCTAATTTTTATATGTTCTACTGCAAAAAGTAATCTGGGGTAAAGCAGAGACTGAGCAGCATGATTTACACTTCACTAACAAGGCAGTATAAAACAGTACAGAGGTTAAGGTGAGAGCAAACCACTGCTGTTTTTACAAAGTATGCAAACACACCCTTAGAATGATCTCATCTTGACTTCATGAAACAAAAATACCATATTGAAATAGTGTATGACGGCCGTTAAGCTGTATAATAAAATTGTGAAATCCTCCGTTGAATTATAAAACTAAGCTTTGATATCTAAATCTAATTTCGTTCCATCCTGGTTCATTAATATGGAAGGGCCTATATGATTTCATTTGGTGGTAAACAAAAAAGTTAGCAGAGGTTAAAAAAGGAAAAGGGGGATGGGCTGATTCAGTACTTCACCTGTGGTATTAATGAATCCATTTGAATAGGTTTTGTTACCACTGATAAACATGTTTGACTGCTACATTTTTACAAAAACATGTTTTATAAAGAATACTAAAAGTCTTCCCCTTTTGTACCTTTTACAGCACCCATTCTAAGGACCAATGAAGATTCTTATGAAAAATATTTTTGTTGCTTATATAGGCAATGAGTAGGTGAGCATCTAAGGAATACGCACGAATCCAAAAGAAATGAAGGATAGATATGGGGGAGACCTGAACTATTTCAGAACAGTAGGAGACAGAACAAGCCTGCTTAGTGTGAAAAATTGTATGAAAATTCATGAAGCTGAACCTCAAATTTTCCATTTCCGTGTTGGAAAATAACACATGAATGGGGAACGTTGGCTGTAAATAACCAGACCAGGTCTGGCTATATGTTATATGATTCAGTTTACAGTTACATCTGTGTCCAAGATGTTTTTAGAACAAGCTTTGAGTTGGCTAGTGATGAGGGTAAACCGGGCATTCCAAATAGGATTCTCTTAACTTGCCATCAGCGCCCCTCTCTGAATTTCATGATCTTTTCTCTTTTGGCAATTTGTCTCCAAGGCCTTTATTAATAAAGAAAGTCATGTTTGGAGTTTCCAAACATATATAGTTTGCCAAAAAACAAAAGCCCACTTTGACTGCTGCAAAACTGCATCACAGTTAGAATACAGTTAGATTTAAAATATTTGAGGAAACAGTAGATTTCCCCCTAAATTTGCTGCCCTGTTTTCATAAGGTGCAAAAGGTATCCTTTGTCAGATATTCCTTGGTTAGAGGCTGCAAACAATGGCAAAGTGTTTTCAAACCTTGGTGGTGGTCCTGGCAGCAGTAATTGCTCTCCCCACTACTTAGTGTTGTTTTCTCGCTGGATGAGGGCTGGAAGTATTGTCCTCACTCCCTTTAACTTTATGATAATGTCATGTAGCCAATCAGATTTGGCTTCTGGCAAAGACCAACCAGAGTGTGGCTTATCCTGCTTGTCCTTACTGGGATTCAACCAAAGGAAAAAATGGCATCACCAGTGGTAGGAAATATAGTTATTTCTGATTAAAACAATAATGTGCAGTGTTACATGAATCATTTGACCCTGTCACATCAAAAAATTTAGGACTTTAAAATTTAAACTCCCTATGGGAGCGAAAAATATGCTATTTGGTATACTGTCTAATAAATAACCAAAATTTTGGAAGAGATATTCAAATACATGGTGGTAGCGGCTAGAATTATCTACACAGCAAAATGGAAATTAGACACCTGTCCAAGCTTAGAAGAATGGGAAAATAAACTTGCCAACCAGGGGTCGGTTGGGGGGAGCGTGCTGGAGCACTGCTCTGGGAGCCCAGGAGTGGGCACAAATGGCAGTAGCAATAAGCCCCGCCCCCAGCTTCCCGCCCCCACCCCCGCACTCCTTCTGTCTAGAGTTGCACCACAACAGCAGCATGATTTCTCCATTGTATTCTGTGGCCCCATAGAATACAATGGCGAGATCGTGCCACTGCTGCGGTGCAACTCCAGATAGAAGGGTTTAAAGTTTAACTCCAGAGAGAAGGGGTTTAAACTTTAAACCCCTTCTCTCTTTGCTTCCCACCCAGCCTGCTGGGTGCGTCCCATCCCTGGGCGAAACAGCTTCCCGGAAGGCAGGAGACACTTGTGAGGAAGCAGCGCTGCTGGCTCTGGACCCACCCCCTTTAAAATTCCCCTTGTGGGCCATCTGGGACAGGAGCAGGAAGCAGACGATGTATCTTGCTCACTGCTGACTCTGGCCTCTTCCTCCTGGGTGAGGGAGCCTTCGGATCACCACCACCACTGGTGGGGGGAGCCATGGCCGTGGCCGGGGGCTGCTGCGGGGCCCTGTACAACACGCTGTGGATTGTGCTTATCAAGAGCCACATGAACTGGCTGGTCAGAGGCAAGGTGTGTCTTTGAATGCCAGATGTTCAAACCGGGGGCGGGGGTGCCTGCCAGGGCTTGCTGCCCAGAGGGATCCTGTTGGAGACAGGATCATGCTGGGCTAGCAGCTCAGCTCTTTCTGGGACATGTGGTTCAGTGGTTAGACTGACTGGAGAGAACTGGACTCAGATTTCTTTTCGGCCATGGCATGAAGTTAACTTGGTTATCTTGAAAAACAGAGCTTGAGTCCCCGGGCACCTTTAAGACCAGCAAAATGTTATTCTGGGTAGAATGGGAAGGAGGAAAAGTCACTTTACAGTTTAAAAGCTAGGAGGGAGTCATACACCCCTTTAGAAAGACCATGAAGATTTTGCATGTCTGCCGTTTTGCCCCCATTCAAAAGGTGATCTGTGTTTTCAAAGCTGCACCTGTTGAATGGCTGCTGGATAGAGCACTTTTAACGGCACAGTGCCTGACCTGAGTGGCCCAGGCTAGCCTGACCTTGTCAGATCTCAGAGGCTAAGTAGTGTTGGCCCTGGTTTGTGTTTGGATGGGAAACCACCGAGGAAATCCAGAGTCCTTATAAAGAATCAGGCAATGGAAAACCACCTCTGAACGTCTCTTGCCTCGCAGACCCCACTTTCTACCATCACTACCCATCTTAAACTCCTTTTTTAAAAAAAGAAATAAGATTCCTGGAGCCGAAAGGCTCGCCTTCACCTCTCTACTGCTGTTATGGAGATACAGAACCTAGGAAGAGCAGAGAGGGGAAAGTATCGTTACTTTCCTTGTTCAGAGCTCAAACAGCTGTTGTGCAATTGCCACTTGGCTAAAGAATAATCCAGATCTAAACAGAATCAGATCTGGAGATACCTGCATAACTGCGGCATGCACAGGAAAGCTTGAACCCAGAATTAAACTTAAAGGTGCCACTGGACTCACACTTTTTTCTGTGGCTTCCTGTGTTTGTGTTTGAGCCAAGCAGGGTGGTATGACTGAATAGCCCAGGTCATCAGTTGACTTTAATATAAAATTGGAGGAAGGTGGAGGGGGGGGGACACAGGTGGAAAGTGGATTGGGGGGATATAGGTGAAGTCCTAAACAGGCTGGGTTAGAAGGATCATTCTCTGTTGTTGGTGTGTTCACTGCAGTGGCAGAATAACCATTAACCAGACTAAGCATGTGCTTAGGGCACCAGGGCCAAAAGGGGCACCACAAAGTTGGGAAAAGGGTGAAAAGGAAAAAATAAATAAATGAAGATTTGTTTAAAAAAAAAGATTGATAAAACTAGTGCAAATTGATTATGGTGCACCCTAGGGTTATCTTCTTTTTTTTGTTGGCGAGGTGCATTGTCATAGACTATGTTTAAAAGTAAAATGCATGTGTTTAAAAGTAAAATGATGGAGCCAAATTCAAATGGACTGGATCAGTGTGGAAAGGAAGGGGGCACCAGGATTGGTCAGTGCTTAGGGTACCAGAGAGCCTTAATCTGCCCCTGGTTCACTGTGTTCATTGTGTAAACATCCATACAAATGAAATTGCGCAGATATGTGCGTCCCCCCCAAAAAAGCTAACAATCCAAAACAGTCTAGTGGCACCTTCAAGACCAAGGTTTGAACCATGCAGGCTCAGCTCCATGTAGGTATCCAGTTCTCACATTTTCACAACAAGCTAGGGTTGCCAGGTCCCACTTGGCTATCAGCAGGGGATGGGAGGTAAGGTTGCCAGATCCAAGCTGGGAAACTCCTGGAGGTTTGGGGATGGAGCCTGGGGAGGACACGAACTAGGGTTGCCAGGTACTCACCACGCACTGGTGGGGGGTGGGAGGGAGCCTTCCAGTAGTAGGGTGGGGCTCTGCCCCCAAAGAGTGATGTCACGGTGTGAAATCACTGATGCGATGACATCACATGACATCATCACATTGGGGATGCTGCGCAGCAATGCTCTGGTTTGAGGGCAAAACTCTATGGTAAAATTGCCCCCAAACCATAGAGTTTTGCTCTCAAACCAGAGCGTTGCCATACAGTATTGTGTTTGGGGGGGGCAGGGTTTTCCCCACTGGCCACCTGGCCAGTGGTGGACAGAAGCCCTCAAAACTGGGGTTTTCCCTGCCCAGATCTGGGGAATGGGCCTCAGTGGTGTACAATGCTGTAGAATCCATTCTCCAAAGCAGCCATTTTCTCCAGGTGAACTGATCTCTGTAGTCTGGAGGTGAGCTGTACTTCCTGGGGATCTCCAGATCCCACCTATAAGGACAACAAGCTTAAACAGGTTGTTAAAAGTCCCCAAAAGAAACAGTGACTCCAAGCCCCTATAGCTTGTCTCCTTTTCTTGCTTCATTCTCTCCTTCTCACCCACCAGCCAGTTTATCTTTATCTGCCTCTCTGTCGTCAGTTCTTCCATCCCCTTGGCAGCCTCTGAGAAAAGTCTGGCCCAGTTGCATGGTACCAGCTGCTAAACCAGGCCCAATTGTGTGGTGCAAAACCTGCAAGGACTTTTTAAAAGAGCTGCTGCTTCCAGAACACTTGATTGGCAGTGTCTCAGAGAGGTTCTGGTAGAGGCAGAGGCTGAGGTGCAGCTGCAGTAGTGATCAGAGCAGCTCTGGACCTCTCTTAAAATGAGGCATCCTGTTAGAACATATAAGCAATAATAGGCCATGTGCAGTTTGCCACACTGCCTCTAAGGGCCTGGGAGGGGTGCAACAAAGGGGTCAACAGCTATCTACTTGACACCATGCAAAAGGGAGGATCAAGATGTTTACAACCCTTCCCCACATTCTGTGGCTATAGAAGGTACTAAAATGGGGACCCTGGAGACTGAGGCTGGAGAAGGTGGTAGGTCCACATCCTCTCTCACATAACATTTATTTATTTATTTATTATTCACATTTATATCCCGCCCTCCCCATCGGGCTCAGGGTGGCTAACAGTAAGGGCTCGAAGCCATAGTAAAACAGTTAAAACCCAGGTAAAACAATACAAAATTATGGTAAAGTGCTGGTGTTGGGGTGTATCAACATGAATGAATGAGCTTTCTGAACAGTTCCTAAGAAGAATGAAATTGTGGATTTTGATGGGATTTAGACTTCTTAAGATCCGTTGAACAGGAATACAAGGAAAGCCAAAACCCCAGGTCATTTGAACAACCAGTCGATACATGTATAGAGGGCACAGAGCAACTGTAACAAGCTACATGACACAGAGGGTGGAACAGCTGACCATCTTTCTTCTTGTCTCCTTAATCTAAGATGGAAAGGTCCATCTGTCCCCACTATACTGCCTGTATCGTCTTGGAAAAGACTTCTTCCTAGTTTGAGAATTCTGGATGCATCTCATCTAGACTATTCTAAGAGACAGACTGGTAATGTAGCACTGAATGTCTGCTCTATACTCCCTCTACAAGGACAAAAAGGATATTCACATAAACTAAAAGACAGCACATTAAAATGTAATGAAGGAAGATTTTTTTAAAAAAATACAGTATTATCTTTATCTGCATTAACATAGCTAATTAAGCTGAAATGATATGATAATTAACCTGAAATGATAGGCTTAGTGCCTATTTTGCCTCAGTTTTTTCCTAAAGAAGAGAAAAGGCTCCTCTAGAGATGACAGTAAGCAAGGCGCAGTGTCCGGGCTGCTGGTTGACATGGACAGAGAGGTAGATGAGAAGCACCTGGCTGCGCTGAATGCAAACCCCCTGGGCCAGATGGTATGCACCCAATAGTGCTCAAATAACTTTCCAGAGAGCTTGCAGAGCCTTTGTCCATCATCCTCCAGACCCCATGGAGGACAGGAGATGTGCCACAAGACTGGAGGAGGGCAGATGTTATACCCAATTTTCAAAAAAGCGAGGAGGGATGACCCAGGAAACTACAGGCCAGTCAGTCTGACCTCGGTCTCAGGGAAGTTACCAGAGCAGATTTTAGAGAGATCAATCTGTGAGAATCTAAAGGACAACTTGGGGATCTGGGAAAGTCAGTACAGATTTGTCACCAACAGCTCCTGCCAGACCAACCTCATTTCCTTCTTTGATTGAGTGACAAGCTTACTGGATCGAGGGAATACTGATGATGTTGTTTACCTGGATTTTGGTAACGCTTTTGACAGGGTTCCCCATGATGTTCTGATGGGTAAACTAGAGGACTGTGGGCTGGACTGTAGGATAGTTAGATGGATAGGGAACTGGTTGGAGAACCGCACTCAAAGAGTAGTTGTCAATGGCATTTCATCTGAATGGAGGGAGGTGTCCAATAGGGTGCCATGGTTCTGGGCCCAGTACTTTTCAATATTTTTATCAGTGATCTGGATGAGGGTGTGGAGGTGCTACTCATTAAATTTGCAGATGACACTGAATTGGGAGGAGCAGTGAACACACCAGAAGATAGAGATAGAATTCAATGAGATCTGAACACCCTGGGAAAGTGGGCGGATGTGAACAAAAAGCAATTTAACAAGGATAAGTGCCAGAATTTACATCTGGGTAACAAAAATGAGGAACATGCATACTGGATGGGGATACATTCCTAGGTAGCAGTGTGTGTGAACAAGATCTTGGTGGTACAGGCGGATCGTAAGTTAAATATGAACAGCCAGTGTGATACAGCAACAAAAAAGGCTAATGCGATCTTGGCGTGTATCAACAGAGGCATTAAATCCAAATCACATCATGTCATAGTCCCGCTGTACACTGCATTGGTCAGGCTGTACCTGGAGTTTTGGAGACCCATGTCTGTAACCCTACTCAGTCATGGCTTTAGATTTTCTCATTCCCACTATTTGAACCTCCAAATCTCCAGGCTCCTCAATTGTACATATATAATATGTAAATGATGTATATTGTATGTATAAATATCTTATAAATTATATGTAGAAACACTGATGTACAACAGAAGCAAATCTGCAAAATCAAAAGCGAAAACTGAAGACTCAAAGCCATTGATAAAAATATAAATGGATGTAAAGAGAATCAAAACAGAGAATATTCACATCCCCAGATAGAATGTGGACTTGAGTATTGCGTTCCAATATCCCAAACCAACATTTTATGAATTATTATTATTATTATTATTATTATTATTATTATTATTATTATTATTATTATTATTTAGATTTATACCCCGCACAAGGGCCCCAACCTTTTTTAGCCTGTTGGCACCTTTGGAATTTGGATACAGGGTGGTAGGCACAACCACAAAATGGCCAACAAGGAAGAGAGGTTGTTGCAGAGCCACACACATACACAGAGAGGAAGCCCAAATGCAGGGTATAAAAGAAGTAACTTTAAAAAAAAATGCCATGGGAAAGAGGCATGAGAGAGACTAAACCAACTCTGTGGGGGCAGCTACTGCCAAAACAGTGTTATTTTAATCTGTACACCCAATGAGATCTCCAGTGGCCGGTCAGAAGCCCTGCTGGGCAGGAGCCACACCTGGTCTCAACCACTTCTACAAACATTTGGAGGGTGCCAGAAAAGGTGCCACTGGGTGCCATAGAGCCCACGAACACCATGTTGGGGGGCCCTGCAAAAAGGCAGTTTGCGAGATGGGATATGGGAGGCAGGTGTTGTCCATAGACTAGCATAAAAACACTATTGAGTGTTTTCTGTGGCATGTAGACATAACTTCTGTATGGAACTACCTTTTACATGGTATGATGGATGGACAGCTTAAACATTGGCTGTATACCTTCATCATAAGCAGCTGTCCAAGGGCCCCAGCAATATAGCATATGGACTTTGATCTTTTAAAAAATATATATAGTAAATAAAGCTGATAACTTTTCATTTTAATGAACATCATAATCATAATGTTCAAATGAAAACACAACCCTAAGCTAGTAGAAAAGTTGCAGTACAGGATTGAAACCATAGGGTAGAGGGGTAGCTAGGTCAATTGCTATTGTTCTGTTTTTAAGCTATAACTCAACTCGAACCAAAATTTTGGGCAGTGCAATCCTAAATGTGTTACACAATTCTAAGTGCAGTGATAATGCTTGGGACTGAACTGTAAAGGAGCAATCCTGTCTCTGAATGGCTCAGGATATCAAGTAAGCCCTGTGCTGGCATACTGCCAAGATATGCTAGAGTAACCCATTTCTGCTGATATCCCTGCTCCTGCTGGTGCACTATAAGCTAACGTCCAGGGCTGGGGACCTTTATTCCGCCCTTCATGTTCTGGGTGTGTGTGTGTCGGGGCGGGGGGGGGAGGTTGGCTTCAGAGAGATGTGCAGATATCATGAGGCTCTGACTGACTTCTTTCATTTCTGTCTCTCATGGAAGCATAATTCAACAGCATGCTGAGCTGTGGTTGGTGAGTCCTGGTGGTGTTGGTGTGCTGTCCATACCTTGGTGTTGGAACGATTTGTATATATTTCCACTCTGCTAAGGTTATTAACTAGCAGCACGGGGACCCAGGGTTTAGGATTTGGATTGCCTATGCAGAAGTACATAACAAAATAATTTCTTTTTTTTTTTTCAAAAATATCAATTTTAATTTGCTTATGTATAACAAATAAGTATAACTTTTTTGCCCTTTTGCCAGAAACTATATTTTTGTTTATAACTATGAAATTTTTTATACTCTGAACATTTATGTGAGAATGCTCCCCCACAGCCCCCAAAATAACTTGGAGCATACTTATTGGCAACATTTCTTAATTAAGACAACATCCACTCAAAGTGAATTACTGTATCCAATTATGTTAATTTGACATTTTTTGAGAAACACTTCAGCTTACATTAGTGTTCATTCAGTCTAACAATTCTTCATTTAGTGAGGGTTTTCAGCACCAAAGCACATGTAAGATTATCTTTCAAAACATCTTTAGTGTCACTGTTGACACGCATCAAGCCTCATAATCTAGACCAAAGTATGCCACAAGCGCGTTGGCCCAAATGATCTGTAGATTTAGATTGTCAATGAAGAAGTGCAATGGTTTGCAGAAAGAAATGAAATTGGTTAGATAAAAGGCTGGATTCAACTAGAATTTCCACTGGTGAAAAAAGGAGGAGAAAGAGTCTCTTTTAACCACCAAAAAAGTCTGTTCTGGAGATCATGGGACCTACAGGGACAAAAGCCATGAGTGACAGTGGTTGGAGTAAGGAGGACAAAGGGGCAAGATTGAGCAAGCAAGCTGGCTGCATTCCACCCTATGTTTAATTATAAGTATATAGTAGAAGTCATAATAGAGAAGTCTGACAATTCCTTGCTGCAGGTGTAGCATGAAATACAGTGTTGAAGGGCTTCATAATTGAAGGAAATGAATACAAAATGAGAACAATAGCATTAAGAAAGCTGAGACGTTTCTGAGACGTTTGCATCACACAGCTGGCTTGTATGATTATGGATGTCTCAGGCAGCCTTTTAAATATATTTGAACAATACATGGGAAATTGTAAATTGTTTATTTTCTATTATCAAAATGAGAAATGATCTTGTTCTGAAGAAAGCACTAAAGGAAATGTAACTCTACTGCAACCAAAATGCCCATTGGGAGCTTGGGATTCCTGTCATTAGATAAGCCTCCTGTTCCAGAATTATCATTTGACCAAATCTGAGGGCACCTCCATTTGCAAAAGAGCAGGAAATTATTCTTCCTTAGCTTCAAGGCCACCCAACAGTCAATGTGCCAAGTTCACTTATATGAAACAGCCATACATTTAATTTGTCCAAATGAGAAACATTTACTTGTCTGCAAAGGAAAGGGCTGCACACAATAAAATGAGAGCTCGGACAGCATTCTTCAGATGTTCTTTGATCCTGCAAACTTGAATTGTCGTACATACCAGCAGCAAACTGAACACTGGTTAAAGCCCCCCTCCCCTTCACTACAGTAGCTTGCTTATACCCAATCCTGCTTCCTCTGCTTGAGGAAAGCTCAGGGACTAAGCCACAGGACCTTTTGTTAGCTTCCCAAGCCAAAATGTTAGTGGAGGCGGACAGGGTGAAGAGGCAGTGGAAACAAAGTGATGGAGCGAATGTGTGGAGACAAGAACAGAGAGCTTTATTTAATTTTACAAAATGTTTATCCTGCCTTTCTACCCTCTTCAGGGCCACCAAGGCAGCTAACAGGTTTAAAACATACATAATAAAAACATACGTGATAAAAACATCTTAAAAACCTTTAAACTCAAACAAGAACACATCATTGAAACAATTACTCTGCATTTGATTCACTGGTTTGTCTGAATTGCAGTCTGAAGGCAGAGTTTGAGCAGTTTCAGAAGATGCTCTGAGCTCTAGTTTCATCATAACACTAGTCTTCAGTCAAAGAAAGGGCATGGGAATAGGGGAAACAGATGGCTAGCACTTAGTGAAGTTGTGATCTGAGTTGTTATCAGTGTTATTTCACAGTTTTCCAGCGCCTTACAGGATGAGTTGTTCATCCATCATGTTATTTAATGATCGTCTAACTATCCAGGTAGAATCCATATCACCTACTGCACAGGAGAAAAAACCTCCGCAAGGCTGGAAATGAAATCACCATCATAGCTACTGCAAAGCTCTTTGATAGCCATTCCAGGTAGGGTTTTTTGTTTTTGTTTATAGTGTGTGTGCGTGTATGTGTGTGTTTTGTGTGCTTGCCTGGAAGTCATTGGGGCTTGGATGCTTATCAGAGAGGTGGCTTGGTTAGCCTGCCTCTGCATCCCACCTCTGGTATTCCTTGAAGGTTGCCCTTCCAAGTACTTGCCAGAGCCTACCTTGTGTTGCCCTGCAAGGCTTTTTATGCCTTTTATGAACTGAAATAAAGTATGAACTGTGCAAAGCATGCGCAAGGAACTGTACAGCATGGTAGCCCACTATGATGCCAGACTGAAACTGCACCCTGAGAGGAAAACACCTTTCCTTCTATATTGCTGCTCCAGGGGCACTGCAAGGTTACCAGCCCTCTTTACCTGATGGAAGATGGATCAGTTCCATGAGTTTGCACAAAGCACCAAACGCCATGCCATGCTGAGGCATGAGGACAAAGGACTCCAAAACACCATTAGGAGACCTCTCCAACACATGCAGGAAACCTCTCTCTCCCCCATCACCTGCGAAGCTACACGTAGCCCCAGAGAATCCATTCATGGTTACCTAGAGACTAATCACTCGCACATCAAGGACCCGGCTAAGGCCATCAAGGAACAATGGCTTTGGCCCAGTGACTCATCTCACCTACAACCAGGTGCCAGCCTCCAGTCTAAGTTGCTAGTTCTCAATATTGCCCACTCCCCTAGACCCTTCCCCCCTGAACCCAGCACCAATCAGCATGTTTTAGGGATGGACTAGTAGATGGACCAAGACATGTGACCAGCTTGGGCCACCCCCAAGAGGCATGTGACTAGGACACATGGCCAGCCTGACCCAACCTCCCCACACCACATTATAAAAGGGGCTACCCGACCACATGCTCTCTCTCTCTACTTCCCCCCCCAACGACCTTTATACTCTCTAACCCTTGAACTTGTGGCTATCTTGCCACACCTTACCCTGAGGCTCTTGGACGGCCGCCAGAGTCTTCCATGTGCTTTCTGCTGGTTCAGTTTGCACTCTCCATTTTTCTAGCATAGGTCCCATTTTTCTATAATTCCCTTATTTTTCCATTTGGAAGCCTTCATCTCATCGGACAGGTAAATATAATCCAAACAATGAATATCCTGCTCATGCAAACGTGCTGATTAACTATCGATATCTCCTAGGTACTGTACAATCGTGTGTGTGCTTGTGTTGTTGTATGCTTGAAATACATTCAGTAAACAACATCTTCTTATACTGATGTCAGACTCAGTGTCTATTTGGTGGGTCTGGAGGGAACTGCAGCCCTGTATACATAGATACTTGCCCCCGCATTGCCTATTGCCTGATTTAAGATCATAACTCCCCAGATTAAATAACAATTTAAGGCAATTTGGCTAACACCTGCTTAGCTTCTCTGATGGGATTGAGCTTGCCTGGGCTATCCAGGTAAGGCAACAGCCATTCCAGGTGGGGTTGATGGACATGTCAACAAACTTAATGTTACGCTCACAGTTGATTGTGGTTGTCAGACAAGGTATGCTCAATTATCAAAAGTATGCACTGTGAAATATTTGGTATCTCTAGATCAGGCCATTTGCAGACCAACCAAATGGTACTGTGGTTGTCATCTTATTTTATCTGTGTGTGCATACATAGCTACTTGGTACTTCAAGGTCTCTTTAAGTAAATGCACTTAGAAATTTCTCAATAGCCACCTTTGAACAAATACATAGTATAAACTCAACGTCTATGGACAGCAAGCAGGAATGAGACAGTGCTGGCCCCACTGCCATCTATGCATAAATACTGGAAAGTGAGTACAGTGCCTAAGTGCATACAAACTGTATGTACGTAAGCTGCATCCCTGTAATCAGGAACGCTGCTATTTTGAATATACCTGATCACAGGGAGGGAACCTAGATACATGCACTAACGTGTGTCTATGTGCTGTGCTCACATTCTGGCAGTGGCATGTAGGCAGAGGGAGTGTGCTTGTTCCCACTGCCCCTCTACACAGGTTGTTGTCATCTAGGGTATATTATCTGAAGAAGACTAATGTGCCAGTGTGTAAATCCTCATCATTTAGTAGTGAAAGCATCTGTATAAAGCAGGCCATCTCTGCTATTTTTTGAAGACGTAGCTGAACCAAGATGCAAACAAATCATGAATCTGAACATTTTATATGTTGAAAAATATACATTGATAATCCCTTCAGAGTGTCCCCACTCAAACAGTGCTATGTATTAGTATAAATGGTTTCCAGGGTTTAATAAATAAAAAACAAAACAAATTTATTTTAGTATAAAATGTTGAAATACTTGGACTGTATCATCATTTCCCCATTGCCTTTTCTGGATTGGAACATTTCTTCTGCTGGCTCTGCTAAGACAGTTTGACAGGATCTCCTATCTAATTTCGTATATGTGTCCAAATGTGCATAAGACGATGAGAATTTGCCAAGATGAATAGAAAGAATTATGCAGCAACGGGAGGGCCTACAGAACCATCAAATAGAATCCTCTGATACTTGAGAGAGCCCCTTTAAAATTATGGTTTGTTTTCTTTCTCTGACCTGCCTTCTCAAATAACAATATTCTGTAACACACCCCTGTAATTGTCAGACTCTTTTAATAGACATAGCTTTTTCCTTTCCTTACAGCAGTATTAGAAATAGTATCAGAAAAAGTTGTGTCCTAGAAAAACGTTTAGATGTTGTGTTCTAGAAGGGGAATCTGGATATGGCTACGTATACAAGCAAACATTTTCAATCTGAAGGGGAAACCCACCCACCCCACTATGAATTGCAAGACACTAACCAAAATGTAAACCCTAGGACTGGTGCCTATCAAAAATCTGGAAACAGAAGCATATTATGAGCATGTCCAGCAGCATCTTCTGCCTGAAGAAAACAGAGATTTTTAAAGTTGACCTAGAATCAGAGCACTGAACACATCTGAAAAGCAGAATCATTCCAAGTAGCTACATATGTTTATGGTGCAGTCCTAAGTAGAATTGTACCCTTCTATACCTATTGGCTTCAACTGACTTAGAAAGCAGTAACATTCTTTAGAAGCTAAAATGGCTAAATTGAGGCTATCATACTTTGGTCACATTATGAGAAGACAAGAGTTACTGAAAAAGACTAATGCTAGGGAGTGGCCTGTGTTCTAAATCTGGGGTGGTTTCCTGTAGATTTGGATATAAGTAAGTTTTGGTTATGGTTCAAATCAGGCCTTGACCATATTAGGAACTGGTATAGACAAGGGAAATTTTTTACCAAACAAGAAATAGATTTAAAGCTACAAGAGCAAGTACTATGGTTCCAATATTTTCAAATGAGAACAATAATGCTTTCCTATGCTACCAGAATTGGTTTCCTTAGACTACTAACTAAGTTTGAGACACTTCTAACTGTACCTTTGAGGGTTATGAAAGGTCTCTTGTCTAAAACATACAAATACTCTTTAGGTCCTGTACCCTAAATTTCCAACATGTGGGAGAAAGAACTGCCTGGAGAACTTACAACAGATGATTGAGATGCTATTTGGAGTTCACCTTTGAATAAATCCACTATCCATTTGATTAGGACACAGTTTTATAAATTAATTGCAAACTGGTATCTCTGTCCCAATAGAGTACATAAAATAAATCAGGGCTGCAGCCCTAACTGCTGGAAGCTCTGTGGGCAAAAAGGTTCTTCAATTCACTTGTGGTGGAAATGCCCCAATATCCATCATTTATGGTTGGCTGTCTCAAAGGCAATCTTCCAAATTACTAGGATTAAGCTCCCTTTCTCTCTGAAGTTGTTTATATTTGATATTTGGAATGATATCCAAATCCCCAAAGAGACAAGGAAACTTGTTTCCAAATTATTAGAAGTGGGTCATTTGACAATTGCTGCTTCCTGGTCAAATCCAGTTGGACCATCCTTAGATAGATGGCATGAGAAACTTTGGGAGATCTATGTTTTGTGTTTTGGAGAAAATTGTACATAACCCCTTTTTCTATAGTTCACAACATAGTGTGCAATAATGTAGCTATGAAGACACCTGGAATCCCGTCTTTGATTATTTAGAAGTCAGAGGCATCCTGGCATGGAAAAAAGATTATACACTTCGGTTCACTTTTTAATGTTTTTTTTTTCCTGTGAAGCTGGTATACCTTCCATCATTTCCTGGAGAACTAAATGTGTTTATATCTGGGTACCTTGCTTTAGGTGATTCTTACTGAATCCAATATTTAAAATTTCTGTTCCTTCTTTTGATGTTAAGGTTGTTTCAGTGTATAGTCTCAACTTGACTTCTGCTTTTCATGGTCCTTGTATTTCTCTGACTAAGATGTTTCAGGTTGACTTTTGTTTTTCTTTTTAATACAAATAATATTTTTTAAAAAAAACATAATGCAGAGAACATCATATGATATACAATGTGACTCTCTGCACATAATACACTTGCCACTCAGAGAAGTCTGCCTCAGGAAGCAACTTGAATTGGCTTCTCTAGCTGGTAGACACTTGGTGTCATGGTGTGTACACAGGGTCTAAGCCAATACCTTTTCCCCTTTGCTCTATTTAACTTTTGAATGTAAGCACATTTGTAATCTGTATTTTAAAAATGAAAAATCATAGAGCAAAACACTCTTTCAGTGCTGGTAAGGAAGGCACTTTTGTTTGGCCTTCCTGCTGCCAGGATTTGTCAAACATTGTCAAATGTATGAAACTCTGTTATCTGGAAATGGCCTTTTTGAATAATGCATACTGGCTTGGTTTTATAGTTACCTTGAACTATGATATTAGATCTGTGGGACCTGTCAAGCTCCTTGTGTACACTTATTTTATAAGACATACCCAGACTGTAGGAAAGAACATGATGACTTTGGCCCAGTCAGTCACTCTTAACCACTTTGGAGCAAACTGTTATACTCAAAACAAGGGTTACCAGCTTCCAAGTGGAGGCTGGAGATCTCCCTGAATAACAGTTTATCTCCAAACTACAGAAATCTGTTTCCTTGAAAAATATGTTTCCCTGGAGGTTGACCTGTATGCCATTATACCACACAGAGGTCCTTCCATTCCTCAAACCTCACCCTCCCCAAGCTCCACCCCCAAATGTCCATGAATTTCCAAACCCAGAGTTGGCAACCCTAAAGTATAAAGCCAGAAAAGGATGTATTCCGAAATATCAGTGAAAACTCAAGAGAAAAGGGGTTTTGTACCATTTATTCAAGGTAAAAATACCACCTATTTGCATGTTAAAATGAATGCAAAGTGAGCAACAAATATCACCTGCTATACAGTATCTATTTTACCACAAGTTTGTTGAATATGGAGCTCGGAGGTCAACTTCAGGCTAACTTTGGTGGAGAAAAAGAATCCTTAGATTCCACTCAGTTTGAAAGAATGGTTTGCCTTGGAATTACAGCAAGCATTGCCTTGGTTAAAAGTATGAAATCCCTACCAAGGTTGTTTGTTATTATTTAGCATACAGCTACCATTCTGCCTATGTGATTATTTTGATATTTAATTCCCAGCAGATGTGACTAATTTACTGAGGCTAATAACAATCTAAAGCATCTGATCAAAAACATTTAACAAATACAACCAAATCACCAATAACAATGCAAGCGGTTAAGCACATAAAAATATGATACCTAGTAAGGCAGCCAAGTTGTAAATGAACCATCTACTGAATACCCAAATACAACAGGAAGTAATTTGAACAGGGCCCTGTTCTCTTTCTATCATATTTTCATAAACCACTAGGAAGGGCCTGCTTCAGTGTCTGATTATGGCAACAATACTAAGAACACTTTCCTGGGAGTAATCCCCACTGAATAAAATGGGATTTATTTCTCAGTAGGCATCCTTAAGATGGCTCTCTATTGTTTACTCTGGCCCTCTGAATGGTTTCTCTCTTTGTAAGAAATTTTGGGGCATTTATTTCAATGTTATCTCTTTACCATCTGCTTCCCAACTATGGAAAAAACATATCTCAACTTGATTGGGAATTGTTGTTTAGTCATAAGAAAATAAGGAAAGCCACTGGATCAGGCCAAAGGCCTGCCCAACTACTACAGCATTCTGTTCACACAGTGTCCAACCAGCTACCTCTAGGAAGCCCACAAACAGGAAGGCTGGAAGAGCATAATTCTGCCTGTGCTCCCCAGCAACTGATTTAAGGAGACAAACTGATTTAAGGAGTAGATATCCATCATGATTAGTAGCCATGATAGCCCAGTCCTCCAATGATTTGTCCACTTCCCTTTTAATGCCTTCCAGGTTAGCTTTACATCCTGGGGCAGCGAATTCCACAAATTACCTGTGGCTGTATGAAGTCTAAATGCAGTCTCGTTCTCGTTCTGATATTCCTTGTGTTTTGCTCAGAAAACAACTAGCTTTTCCTAGAAATACGCAAAAAGAACATCTTACAGAACTGTGCTTTAGGAACAGCCTCTCCACTGGTGTATGCTTTGTTGTCCCCAAAGAGTCATAGTTTAAAGTACAAAAGGTTTCTATTAAAAAGAAGCCAGTACTGACAGTGTTAACCAAGAAACAAGAAATGCTATGCCAATTCACTGCCAAAAACATATTTCCTTAAGCACATATAGACAGACAAGTCCTGGCCTCAATGCCATTTCCCATTAGCATATTATGTATGTCAGGTTTTGAAAAATGCCTAATTTAAAAATGTGTCTTTTGCACATGAAATTTGGTTGTGCTGGAACCTAAAAGATTTTTTTTCAGACTTGCCACTTGTACCTCCAGGCAGTCTGTACCTTCAGCTAACCAATTTAACCTCTGCCAATAGGAAACAACTTTTCAGGGGAAAAAATCCATGGATCAGAGAATGACTCCGTTTCTAACCCCAAATTCAACTGACTTATTGGAACATCTCACAGTGTTCATAAAGAACACTGAAGCCAAAAACATTAGCCAATATAATTCCAAAATACGCAGCAGGAGGAAAGCTTGGAATGAAGAAGTGTTGATTATCCTTATGCTCACCTCAAAGCAAATTTCAGTTTCCCCAACATGGCTGATTTGCCACGACTGCCTTGGCTTCCTTATTTATTTATTTATTTGTTTGTTTGTTGGATTTATATCCCACCCTCCCTGCAAGCAGGATTAGGATAGGTAACAGCAAGAGAATTTATAGAACCATTAAAACAACTTATCACAATGAACAGCTTAAAACCATGTAAAACATGTCAAATAATGTATAAATTTATAAGGTTCCAGCAGTGCTAAATATAAACGTAAGCACAGAACAGTTGTAGAATCAAATGATATGGTTTAGTGTCTTTCTCATCCTTTCTGTGTTGGAGTCCAGCATCTTTAGGTTCTCCTTCACATGATATATATTTACATAGAGATAACCCAGTAGCTCAACAAGTGGCAATATCCATGTAATATGGAATGCTGGTGTTACACAGAGCCCCACTCTGAATGGCAATATCCATGTAATATAGAATGCTGGTGTTACACAGAGCCCCACTCTGAACTGCTCAAGAACTATTCAGCTGAGTGTTTTGATCCATAACAAGTTTTATTAGCCATATGCTAAATGTAGACTGTGTTTTGTCATTACTGGGGGTCATCTTTCCAGTTTTCCTTGAGGTGTTTGTTGTCTGTCCATCATCCCCTTTGGGCTGTTCCTATTTCTCATCACTTTTGTGATACAGTTGAGTGTGCTCCTCTGATACTTGTGGGAGAAACAATATTTTCTTTTTCTGATAAATCTCACAGGCGTTGTTTTCCCAACTCCAGCTTGACAACTTCTTGTTTTAAAGAAAGAATGATCTAATTGAACCATTTATCAAACTTTAGAAAGGGTAGTATGACAAATTAGCTCTATCTTCCACCCAACATCTGATGGATGGGAAGATAAAGATGTGGAGGCTGTTGTTTTAGCTGGAAAATCTCAGCAATATCAACTGTTGGGCTCTGGGCCAAAGTACCCTAACAGATTGCAACTACCAATGATAGATCCTGAAAATGTATACTGTGTCAGATCTGGCAGCAGCTAGGAATCTGCCCTTATTAGCAAAGTTCCTCTGACTTCACCTTGAAAAATTAGGGCCGTTTTCATTTTGACATTTTGATCTTATACTTTTTTAGATAAGAAAAACAGAGAAAAGCTTATATTTACTGGCACTGTACATTGATAACAAGTTATAATTTTCTTTATAGAAATGGATATAACATTACGTATCCCCACAGTATTTTTATTAGGCCTGATCTAAAATGTTGTTAGGTTTGAATTATGCCAAAAATTTGGGTGATATTAAACTTTCCCCATGCAATCTCCATAGCTTTCCTCCGTCACATTCCCCTCCATCATCTTTTCTTCCTATGGGAAAACCCCTATAACAATGGTATCCACATCTCCCTCTAGACTACACATAACAGGAGATAATGGTTTATTACATAGTTGGCAAGTTGCTAGTAAATCATGTGATGGATAAAATGGAGGAGAAGCCTGCCTGAGTTTTCAGGGAAAGCCCTTGAAAAGGAGAGATACCAGGGACACAATAGGGCAATGAAGTCTGGGCAGTCCAAATATCTGGGCAGTCTGAATGAAGCCCAGGGGTCTGTTGAGATGCAGACAAAGATCTTTAGATTGTTGTAACAGTATCAGTGCATTTTACAGAGAGTTCTTTTGAGTTCTTCTGTGTCAGGTTCACAGAGGAGGTGACCACCTTTTGGTTGTCAGGCATGGATGTGGAGTACCAATGAGATTACTTTGGGATGTAGCCTTTCATGGATTTTTTTAAAGGAAAAAGGATTACTAAACATGCTGTATGGAATGTTTTAGATGTATATTTTGAGAGGGACAGGAGCTGGCATTAATAGCGCAGTCTTAAACAGAATCACACCCTTTTGAGCCCAGCCCATTGACTTCAGTGAGCATAGAAGTGTGTAACTCTGTTTAAAACCACATTGTAATCCTGTTTCATTTCCCCCATTCTATCATGAAGTGATATTGAATTTTAATTTCTAAGCAGCTTGAAAGCACATTTTAAAATATGCTTTCACTAGAGGGCAGTGGAGAGAATAGTTTGTACATTGCTGTATTAGATTTAGTTAGGACTGGGAGCAATTGACATATACAATGCCAACTTTTACAGATATACTAACTTTCTGACCCTGAAAAATATTATTCAGTTCATTCACCTTAGTGGAACTGGAGTGTTATATATGGAAGGATTTCAAAGTGCCATTGAAATTCAGGGCCTTATTTCTCTTCTCCTTGGCCATTTGGTTCTTTGTTCCATTTCCTCATTCAACAATGTGTAGGAAAGCACATGCCATCAAAACTCAATAACACTAGCTGGGAAAACGATCTCTTTCACCTGTAGAAACCCCTATCAAAATGATAAATGGCAACTGAAATCAAAGCTTACTAGGTATCATCTCTGTACTTTTTCACTTTTATGCTCACAGCACATTGGAAAGCACAACTATTTCCTTTCCCTCTAAAATCACTTGCTAACTATATTTTTTGCTGGTAGTTATTCTCTCTGCAGTCTTTCTCTTCTTGGAATGAAGTAGATCAGTTTGTCTACCTTTTGACAGAACTCTCCTCCATGAATTTATTTAATCTCCATTTAAAGCCTAGATTAGCAGCCATTACTGTATCTTGAGGCAACAGATCCTACACATTAGTTATGTGCTGTTTGAAGAACTATTTTATTTTGTCTGTCCTGAATGTATAGCTGCTATCAGGTGGATCCCCCCTCCCAAGTTTTAATATAGTGAAAAAATCTGACTTTCTCCACATGTTGTATAAAATTTTGTGATTTTTTTTCTGTGCTTCTGGCTATTGAGTCATAGTGGGTGCCTGACCCTGTCCACAGGTTCTGAGTGTTTCAAGGACTATTGGTTACATGGATCTCTGTACATTGAAACCAGTGAGTTAAAACAAGACATTTACTGACTCCACATTTTGGGGACTATTATAAACTTTAACATTTTTAGCTTTAAAAAATTTGAAAACATCGAGCCTTGTTTTGTCTCTGCGGAAGAACTTAAATCAATTGCACAACACCACCCTCATTTAGCTGCATCATTCCTTTGGGGAATTTGCGTATCTTGCCAGTTGCAAACTAGTGGCCTTGTGACTGTTGATTCTTTTACAGCCAAGCTAGTAACATTTGAATAATAGTAGATCATGCCTGGAAAATCCTGCTAGCTCTTTAGCTACTTTGTCAGTATAGTGATAGAACTCTTAGGATTCCCCCCCCCCAAAAAAATATTCATTTTCTTGTCATTGTTGCCTCCACATGTTCCCCAGAGAGTACTAAGATTGGGGTCCCAAAATCATTTGGCCTTTCCAGGCCCTAAAGAAGCCAGGCTAGTGGTGACGAGAGCCAGGGCCTTCTCTGTGGCAGCCCTGTACTAGTGGAATGACATCAGGGCCCTGTGGGACCTTTTACAGTTCTTCAGAGCCTGTAAAATGGAGTTCTTCCACCAGGGTTTTGATGAGGGTGCCGCCTTCTAATGTTATGGCCTTGGCCCCAACATCAGCACCAATTTAATTTAATATCCAGTAGCCTGGTGGGAACCCAGACTGTGGTGGTAGCTGACTGCCTGGATGTTGAGAGCATACCACCATCACTTCTTAGCACTTAATGACATCTATGTTACTGGCACCTATAATTTTATATGTTTACTTATTTAAATACTGTGCTTTAACTCATTTGTTGTATGTATGTATGTGTGTGTGTGTGTGTATACACACACATACACACACACACACACACACACATATATATATATATATATATATATATATATATATATATATATATATATGTATGTATGTTTGTTTGTTTGTTTGTTTGTTTCGATTTGTATCCCGCCCTCCCCGAAGGCTCAGGGCGGCTAACAGGGGCATGAATGCCAATTTAAACAATATAAAACAATATCAACAGGTAAAATTATAAAATCAAGCAATACAACATAAGCACAACATTTAAAACCAAGATGACAGGAATACGATGGCATGGTTTTCGAGGTGGGATATCGAAGGTGGAATAGCAGCAGTGGCGGCTCCTACTCAAAAGCCTGGCAGAAGAGCTCCGTCTTGCAGGCCCTGCGGAACTGGACAAGGTCCCGCAGGGCCCGAATCTCCTCTGGGAGCTCCTTCCACCAGGTAGGAGCCGCCACCGAAAAAGCCCTGGCTCTTGTGGCAGCCAGCCTCACGTCTCTGGGGCCCAGAATTTCCAGGAGATGACGGCCCCCAGACCGAAGTGCCCTTGGGGGAACATGTAGGGAAAGGCGGTCCCTCAGGTAAGCCGGACCCTGGCCATACAGGCACTTTGAAGCGAATCCGGTACGCTATTGGCAGCCAGTGCAGCGCTTTCAACACAGGCTGAATATGGTCCCTCCTAGAGAGACCCATCAGCAGCCTGGCTGCAGCATTCTCCACTAGCTGCAGCTTCCGGATTTGCGACAAAGGCAGCCCTAAGTAGAGAGCGTTACAGTAGTCTAACCTTGAGGTTATTTATCTAACCTGTAAGCCACCCTGAGCAAATTAAATAATAAACAAACAAATAAATAAAATTGTCCTTTCCCAAGAGAATTTATTTTGAAAACAATGTTTTTTTTTTTTTTTTTTTAAATAAATAATACCATATCAATAATGCTATTAGCTACAGGGTATAGATGGGAACTCTCAGTCTGGGGCAGGTGATGCACTCTATTCTTGATGCTGGAGGGGGCAGCAGTGGGAGGGCTTCTAGTGTTTTGGCCCCACTGCTGGACCTTCTGATGGCACGTGGTATATTTTGGCCGCTGTGTGACAGAGTGTTGGACTAGATGGGCCACTGGCCTGATTCAGCATTGGCTTCTCTTATGTTCTTATGTTCTTAATGCTGAAGAAAGTTGGACCACCAAAAAAACAAATAAGTGGGTTGGACTACCAAAAAGACAAATAAGTGGGTTCTATATTGAATCAATCCTGAACCATCCCTAGAAGCTAACCTGCCTAAACTGAGGTTATTGTACTTTGGTCACATTATGAGAAGACAAGAGTCACTGGAAAAGATAATGGCTGAGTTCAAACTGGCAATTTGCCCCGCTATAGCCACTTTTCAGCCGCGTTTCCCAACTGGATTAAAGGGGGTGTTCACACAGGCACATTTATCCCATGTTATTCCAGTTCCCGGAAGTGTGAAAGCAAAGCCGAAAAGTTGGGAGCGACCGGCTTCTATAGTGTGCGCCAGGTGTTTCCGTACCTAAGGCAGCAGTGATCAGATTGGCTGTGCTCCGCTCTACCACCCAATGAGGTGCCAGTGCAATGGGGTCCGCCCCAAATTGGCCGGATGTGCTTACGCGCATGAGCACGTATGTGCCCATGCGCCCATACACACATAGAGGAAAAAGCCATTTATAGTCACGCCTCTGGGCCAGCAGTCTGAATGCTCCAGTGCGCCTCCTCCCAGTATGCTCCTGCATCTGTCGGCCCCGTGTGACCAGGAAAACCCGGAACAGTTTATTCCAGGGCTTTTTTGCCACGACTGGCTCCCGCTGCAAACTGCCAGTCTGAACTCAGCCAATACTACTAGGAAAAGTTGAAGGCAGCAGGAAAAGAGGAAGACCCAACATGAAGTGGATTGACACAATCAAGGAAACGACGTCCCTCATTTTGCAAGACCTGAACCAGCCTGTTACTAATAGGTCATTAATTCATAGTTCATTGGAGGTCATTAGTTCATAGGGTCACCATAAGTCAGAAGCGACTTGATGGCACTTAACACAAACACACAGGTTACATGATTTGAAAGTTTTCCCATCCCTACCTTAAGAAGTATATTGGTTTCCTTCAAATGAGCCATGCCAGAATTAGGGAATACAGGGTAATTTTTACTTTAAAGAAATCAATTGAATAAATTATATCAGCAAATTGGTCTAGAAATATGGAATTATCACACAACCAGCTACACATATTTAAACCCTGTTCAGAACCATGTTTTAATAGCCTAGCTTAGCCCGAGCTTGTCAGAACCTGGAAGATAAGCAGGGTTGGCCATGTTAATGGAAAGAAGTTTACACGGGGCTATTTTGTAATGATTACAGACTTCATTTGGAAAGTGGGCCATGTTCAGATGTGTGTCTAGGGTACATATGTACAGTGACAACATACAATAACAGTATGCAGTGATCATCGCACTGTGTTCAGATCTCCGTCAGTGACATGAAATTGAAGCAGAGAAACTGTGATGCTATCGCAGCATGGGATAAGTGATCCTATGTATTGTTTTGGGCAGAAGAACAACTTGATACAGAAATGTCATTTTCCATGGCAGCATGGTTTGTGTTGCTGCCCTTACACACCTACAGAGGACATTATGAATTTAGAGAATGAAATCACGTGGAGCTCAAGAAACCGAATTTAACACCACTCTCTAATCACCAGTCGCAATCAGTTAGTAGTCCTGTAGCAAAAGTGATGTATTCTAGGAGCACTTTGGTTTCTTTTCTGTATGGGAGCAACAGCAGAAACACTTTACAGTCCAGTTTCTATTGATTTGCCATTCAAAACCACCAATATTTAATCCTCCTTTTAAAAGTGGATTTGAATATTTCCTGTTTGGAGCAATAATATCCATGATTTGAATAGGAGGAACGGCGGGGCTTGTTTATGTTGGCAGTTGGTTATCCATTCAATATGCTCTGTATGCAAGCTTGTTGGTCTTGTTACCCTAAGAGACCTGCTTCACTGTTCCAAATAAAGCAGGAACCAGTTCTGTTTTTGGAAGCTGCAGCATCGGGAGACTACCACCTTCATGTGGGTTGGTATTTTTCTGGTCACCAAAGACTAACGTTGCTTTGTATTTTCCATTAAGTGAGAAAGATTAAAAGGCAAAATGTTAATAAGGCGAAATGTGGCTGAGGGACTAATTGAGGGGGAAAACATTAAGTGCATGATAGCACTGCAGGTAGTTGGGTTAAAAAAAAGAAAGAAATAGTGTAATAAGCAGGGATAATTTCTCTTTACCTTTCAACTGAGGGAGCTCATTGTCTCCTTTAAACACTGTGTAGTAGGAAAAGTTCTCACATTCTCTCAAGGATATGGCCTCACGCTTAGCCCCTGATCCTATAATCAGCTCCTTGTGGGAGCACTCCAGAGTTGTTTGTTTTCATTGAGCAGTGGAAGGTACTTTTGTTTTATCTGCATCCCACATGCTGACAAAGAATGGTGCTATATTTTGACTCTTTCCAGAAGGACAGGCAATCTTACATTAAGGAAAACACAATGTGATAAATCTTAAAGTGAGTTATAGGAAAAACCTGTGACATAAAACCGAGGGAGAAGTAAAGCAAATAATAATGACTCTGGTCCCTATGAAGCTTTATGAATGTGCTTTATAGGACTTGCTTTATAGTAGTCCATTGAAGGTTGTCTACGATCTTATGATCTCTATTGAGACATTAGAAGGTTTTTTTTTATTATTAATGGTAAACTCTCAAAAGGAAAGCCCAGATGGGACATTTTGGACAAATTCTGAATGTTCTGTCATAGCTGAGATTCAGAGTTAGGGCTGTGAACCGCCAGGTGAGGCCTGGAGGTCTCCCTGAATTACAGCTCACCTCAGACTACAGAAGAAGAAGACGAAGAAGAAGGAGAAAAGAAGAAGAAGAAGAAGAGTTGGTTTTATACCCTGCTCTTCACTACCTGAAGGAGTCTCAGAGCAGCTTACAATTGCCTTCCCTTCCTCTCCCTACAACAGACACCCTGTGAGGTAGGTTGGCCTAAGAGAGCTGTGAGAGAGCTGTGACTGACCCAAGGTCACTCAGCTGGCTGCATGTGAAGGGAATCAGACGCAGTCCTCCAGATTAGAGTCCACTGCTCTTAACCACTACACCAAGCTGGCTCTCAAGCTAGCAACAGTACAGTATTTGAGAAGCAAGCCGGAGAGCAGGCCTGACTGCTACAACCAGGGCCAACAAACGTTCCAAAGCTTCTTCCACCTGTAGCACCTATAGCTGTAGTGCCAGAAGTTGGTATATCATACAGGTTTGATCTGACAGTTCCCTGGTTCATAACTTGTTTTGAGCACAAGTGCATTTGGTAGCTTTAGGCAAGTGGCTTTATCTCTCCTCCTCATGCAATACAGAGATAAAATATTGCTCTACCTTACAGGGCTGTTGCAAGGGTTGCACGAAAATGATATATGTAAATCACTTTGGACACTGAAAGTACTATATAAGTACTATACACTGGGTATTATCAAACCTTGGTGGAAATTTAATTTTTCATAATAAAAATGAAACTGCTAGTGATACAAGTAAATGCACCACTTGGATTCTGAAGCACGAAAGTGTAGTGGCACTTTATCCCCAACTAATCAAGCTTTATTTCTTTGGATATTTTAAATTATACTGTAATATAGATAGAAAGATAGATATATATTTGCTTTTTAATGTCACCCAGAGGCTGCTCCAGATGCAGGGAAATCTGTTGCTGTCTGCCCTGCCATGCAATAATTTGCATTTAAGTTAAAACTTTGGGAAATGAGTCACAGATTTATTAGCCTTCAGGAATAGTAGTTATTTTAAATGTCAAAAGGATGTCTTTGTTCTTGACACACATTAAACGCCCATCTGATATTGAGTGTCATCAAAATATTACTTACAGCTGAAACTATTTTGGAATTGGGCTAGGGATGATGAGGTTTGATAAATGGAGTTGGATGATGAAAACATTTCAGTCTTTCTGGAACACAGCAAAACTATGACAGCAGATAAGTCTTCAAAGAGATTTATTATTGCTCCTAGCTGCTGAGTGTCCACTACTTGCTGTTTGTGGAGGAATCCTGGGAACCTCCTGATTACAGAAGCTGCAATTATCTAATGGCCCAGATCACAGCAGTTAATAAACCAGAGTATTTCAGATTTCATCTGATCAAGTGGAATTTGCAATGGCCTCAGATCAAGGGTTCACCACTTAGGAGGCAGGACACCCTCTCTTGCTGCTCCTTGGCCATGTAAATCATTCACTTTTATTCATGCACAAGGTGCCAATTCTTTGGGGGCCTTCCTGCCCTGGGTCAAGTCTCCCCTAGTTCCTAGCCTCATTTGCCAGTCAGGGTCTGTCCCCTGGCACCCCTCCAAAATGTCCTGACCTCTTGGCTTTTTGGCCCTCAGTCTTTCCACTGAATCCATCCCTATGTCTTGAGGAACTCTGTTCACCTGCTCTCCCACCCCCTACCTAGTGTTAGCATGGCCCTTGGGGACTACCACAGCTGCCTTGGAGGGTGAGAAGCTTGCTCCTTCCCTGCAACCACTTGCCTCTCTGCTCCTTTTGATGCTTTCATGAGTCCTTGGAGTGCTTGGCTGTCATCCTGATTGCAGGTGCTGGCCCTTGTAAGCCCCATGCCTTGCTTCTCACTCATTTCTTCTCAGCTCCCATGAGCAGTCCACTGCCAGTCTTTTCTGCTGTGGCTGCAGTGGTGACCTTCCTGGCCCTCCTCAGCTTCTCCGGCTGCCACCTCCTACGCTTCCTCAGCTCCAGTCCCTGTCTCCTGGCCCTGGCTCATTTTAGCCCCTGCCAACCTTTATGTTGGTTTGTAAACCCTATTGTGCCAGATCCCACCCTTTTGTCATCATTCGTGCACCACTTCTGACTTAGTCATTGTTGCTTCTGTCTGAGCCATGACTCAGAGGCCTCCACCACCAACTGGGCCCCTTGGGACCAACTGGTCAGGCTCAGTCTTCTAAAATTTAGCTGATCCCTGTGGTAGCCATTGCAAAGCCCAATTCACTGTGTGTGAAGCAATTTAGGCTGTCTCAGTTTGGTGTTGCGCCCTCATCTCTTTCACGTCACCTTTTTGCAGCCCAAACCTAAAGGAGGGTATGTTACACAAACCCTGCTAGATAAGGTCAGGTTCAGCATCTTGATTCCCACAAGCAGGTGCCTCTGGGGATGGCCTTAAGTAGGGCATGAATCCCTTTCCTGTTATTATATCCCCCTCCCAGCAAGTTCTGTCCAGAGGTATGCTGCATCTGAATGGAGGTTCCATCTAAACATCATGGCTAATAGTCATTGTCAGACCTATCCTGTATGAATGCGTGCAGTTTTCTTTTAAAGCCCATCACCACTTATGCTAGAGCCCATCACCACTTCTTGTAACAGCAAATCTATTTCATGCTAGGTTGATCTTCTTGGCTGTGAAGGTGGAGTGTTAGCAGCAACCAAAGGGAGGCAGCTGCCTCAAGCGATGGATCTGGGGCATTGTTAAGTGTAGTCCTGTGCAGTGTAATTCATTAGGGAGTTGTTCTGGACAACTGAACTGAATGATCAGCTCCATTTCAACTGGGCCCCATGTTAATTAGTTGAAGGCATTCCCATTCAGATCACAGACTGCTGATGCCCAAATATCTTGAGTCAGTTTGACTATGGAGCAGCTTTTACCCAATGCCAGCACAGGAATAGAATTCGAAACTCTGAGTTTTGTCATAACACAAAATTTAATCACTACATTTATTACATGACTTTTGTCCTTTGTAGGCCATAAGGAAGGTTCCCTGGACATCTCTCACCCAGCCAGATCTTCTTAGCTTCTGAAAGGTTGCTGTATCACATGCCCTCAGGCCCTGAGACTTTACTTGGTTATTCTTCCTGTGGCAATGACCAGTAGCAAAGAAATCATTTGCCATAGGCTAGAACACTTTCCAAGAAAAATCATCACCCATATATATATATATATATATAAGAAGCAGAGCAATATATGTTACTATGTAATAGTGTACTGTTTCTTCAACAAGTGGAAACATTATATATATATATGAGTAGCTGACTGAAAGAGTAGCAATTGAAAGAGTAGCTGAAGCGGCTGAAGCTAAAGAAGCTAAAGGAATCAATACGCCAACCTACTCTCCAACTGACCTAGTTTTAAAAAGACTCTGGCTTAGAATCCCCATCTCCCTTGAGAATGCACTGCCCCCTTGTAAATAGCTCTGATCACATTCCTCCTTTCCTCAAAATATAAATCACCTTTCCACTCTAGACAAACTCATTAATCTAGTTGTCACATGAGCAGATACTGACTTGAGCCTTATGTGCTTATTAGAATTGTTCGATAAATATGTCTGTCCTTAATCCTAAAAAGTTTCACCATCTCTCTTTTAGCCTGTGTATTTCAGTAAGGGTTTAAAAACTGGGAGAATTTAAATAATATAGGAAACTTTCTTCTTGTACTCTCCAAATTGATGCCCCCAAATAGACAATAAATAGGCTAAACAATAATTGATAGTTAAGGGCTCTTATTGTCAGGAAGACGTTAAAAATTAAAATTACATGTTAACCTGAGAAGCAATGTGGTTAAAAAAAAAGTCAGAGTGCCTGGGGAGGCCTAGGTTCAAATCCCTACCCAAACATGAACTCCACTGCATCACCTTAGGCCACTCATTCTCTCAGCTTAACTACCATTCACGGTGGTTGTAAAGAGAAAAAGAGAACCATGCAAGCTGCCCAGAGCTTTCTGGAGGAAAAGTTGGGTAAAAATCTAGTAGATACATTTAAGTCAGAAAAAAATTAAAGATAATTTATCAAATGTTCAGCATCAGGACAAGTTTCAGAGGGCAGCTGTGCTGGCCCTCAGTAGAAGAGCTAGATCTGAGTCCAGTAGAACCTTAGAGACCAACAAGGTTTTTGAGGTACGAACTTTCAAGAATATCTGAAGTGAGCTTTGATTCTCAAAAGCTCACACCCAAAAGATCTTGTTGGTCTCTAAGGTGCTACTGGACTCAAATCTAGCAGGACAAAGTTATTCACCCACACAATATTTGTCTGATCTGTTTGGTTCCTGAAACCAGATCTGGCTGATCTGAAAATGGACTCAATTCTCAATTGCCCAAGAACAGCGGCAGGGACCTCAGTGGAAGAGGGTGGGATTCACTTCCCTCTCTTCTGAAGAGCAGGGTCTTATAGGGCCACCATCACCATCACCATCACCTCATATCATCTAGTTTCCAGATCACTAAATGACCAATAATCATAATAATAATGATGTACATAGCCTCTGTGTATTCCTGACACCCTCAGAAGAGTGAGTATACCTGGGATAGTGGGGCTTATATCTATGCACAGATGAAGACGATAGCCTCATATATGCAGTTTCACTTTACCTCCATGCCACGAGGACAACTGATTTTGTACAGGTGTATTGGAAAGTATGTGTGGAAGAAAGAAAAATAAGTACATAACCTATCATTTCTCTTTCCCAGTAGAGCTCATACCGTTCAATGTAAAAGCACAAATTTCAGAAAGGCTGAAAAGAGACATCTGTTTCTTGTGTGGCAGTTTGCACCTCAACTCAAGCAAAATCAGTTTTGAAATAATCTCAGATTGTCTGACACCTGTATCCTATTAGAAGTGACACATGGAAACACCTTCAACATGCTAAGTTTAGCTCTGTGTCAACAGTTGAAAAGTAATACTAGAAAAATGGGGAAATTATTGCTTCCTCGAGGGCATCTGCAGATGAGTCTAACTGGGGGGATTGGAAGGACTGTTTCATTGCTTCTGATCCCTAGAGGGTTTCCAGTGGGATGTTTTGGTTTGTCCTCCTCTGTGCTGGTCTATATGAATAAGACTTATAGTAGCCAACTGTGGAAGCTTGCAATTGTTACACATAGGTTTAATCTGGATTTTGGGGTTCATCAACACTTATCTGTGTTATTGTTAGTTCTTTAATGGCTATGGACAAGATAATTGAGTGTCTGCAAAACTCAGGAGGAAAAAAAATCCATATCAGCCATTTGGCTCAAGTTCCTGTCAGCCACAAGCTGTATTCATACTAACAGTTCTTGCAGTTAAACAAATACACAAAAGCTCTGTGTTTACTGAGAGAGTTGGTCACCAGCTTCTCAGCAGGATCAGAGAAGCCATATGTCAAGCAGGCAAGTGTGTGGGAATTATGCTAGGGGCATTGGAGAGAAGAACATGGAAGAACACTCAGCCACTGCCTAGATCAGGAGTGTCAAACATAAGGCCCAAGGGCGAGATCTGGCCTATCCAGGGCTCTTATGTGGCCCACAAGCAACTAGTTCAAGGGAGGGAACAGGGGACTGCTTAGGGGGGAGTGGGAGAAGCCACCCCAATTGTGGCTTCAGGATGGCGGAACAACCTTGTCTGCAGCAGTCAAGCAATGTGGGAATGTTTGCCCAGTGCTGCACCACTGGCTCTCCGGTCCACACATGCAGATTTTCCTTTGTACTCCCCTCCCAGCCCATGAGGCCTTGCAGTGAGGATACATCAACTCGGAGCTTACAAGCTGCTGTCCTTTATATACAGTTTATATCTCTGGTATCTGGCATTACATTTTAGGGCACACATGGCCTGGCCCAACAAAGTGGCATTTATGTCAGATCTGGCCCTTATAACAAATGAGTTCAACACCTCTGGCTAGATTTTGAGGACACAACAAAACTGGAAAAACAGCCTATTGCAACTCCCTCCTCAAAAGTTCACCACAGCTAGGGTTGCCAGGCAACTGGCAGCAAATAGGGGAGGCAGGGACTTATAGTGGGCACATGATCAGTTTCCCTGGCATGATGATGTCACTTCTGGCATGAAGTGAAGTAGAGACATCCTGCTGGGGTTGATGCTCGAACATCCTCCCAAAATTCGATGTTTGAATGTCTTGGACAAATGCTAGAGTATCACCTGCACAATGGCTTCACTTCTAGGTGATGCCAGAAATTATGCCATCACTACAGGGATGCCAAAAGCATGACCTCCATTTCATGAGCTATTTGCCTACTCCTAACCAACTGAGTAGCGGGGAGCAAAGATGGTGGGGGAGGGAGGTCTCCTGTCATCAGTGTGCAGATGGGCACCCTACCCTATAGCCACAGCCAGTTTTGCCCCATGCTCTCATACAACTCCAACTGCTGCAGTGAAGAAAGAAAGCTTAGGAGAGAAATCTGTAGACAAGAGGCCTATGCTTGGTCACAAGAGGCGGAGAATGGCAGTGTCTCAATTCACCTGGAGAAGCAAACACTTAGCAGGGCCTGGGTTTCTTCCATAACCTTGATTTCACAGTGAGTACTTAAACTTATCACAAAATTAGTGAACCTAGAAATTAGCTGTTGTAGATTTTTCAGGTTGTCTGGCCGTGGTCTTGGAATTGTAGGACCTGACGTTTCGTCAGTAGCTGTGACTGGCATCTTCAGAGGTATAACACAGAAAGACGAGTACTCTCTGTGTCAAGGTGAGAAGAAAAATGGTAGGCAGGTAATTTATATCTACTCAGGAAGGTGGGGTAGGGCTGAGTCATTATCATGTAGGAGTTCCTCAGGCTGTGAAACATGCTAACGGAGGAGCTTTCCTGAGGATGTTCTTTTGTATATGGATTGGCTGTTTCCAGAAGAGGGGTTTTTTGCATATGGATTGTTTCCTGAGGAGGTTTCCTGTTTCCTGAGAGATTCTTTTGCATGTGGATTGGCTGTTGAAATTCTAATCTTATCTGTAGTGCTATTTTCAGATGTAGAGCCTTTTGTGTTTGAAATGCTTGAACCTAGAAATGCTTGAGAAGCCAGTGCAGAACTGACTCTCTGTTGTGTGCATCCATAATAAAATGTGCACCTATATAGACTTCTGTTTCTTTATGTTTTTGGTGTACACTAATATAAACCTTTATAAAGGGAGACAAAGAAGTAATATTAGGATCACTGTTTATATATAAAATTATGGCTACTTATTGTGCTCTATATCTATAAAATTACATGTTACAGAGCAGAATATGGCATCCTGTCTTGCGATAAGGCTAGGCTTCTGAAATCACATTGTTCCTATGCTCTGATGTCTTTCATGGTTCTTTGTTATGTTCCAGGCAAGAGGGTCTGCCTACATCTTGGGCTACACATACCTTACAGAACCAGCATGGGGTACTGATTGGAGAGACCTGAATTCAAATCTCAACTCAGCCATCAAAATATATTAGGTGATCATGGGCCAGTCATTTTTTCTTAGCCTGAACTACCCACAGAAAGGGGGATCACAGACATCACACTGAGATCCTTGCAGTAAGGCACATCTAAGTCAGAAACCATTTCTATATTGATTGCAATCTTATGGATTAAACTCTCTGTGTGCCAAGTGCATAACAATTATCTGACAAGGTCATGTTAGGAACTGTATTGGGTGGCTTGCACACAAATATAGAGCTCCTTTTCTCTAGATGTTCTCCAGAGTTGGAGCCTGAGTGTTTACCTGAAGCATAGTGAGAGCTTTTGTATCTGTCTGGCTTTCAGAGATCAGGATAAATTGAATATGGAATAATTTATATTTACTGTATAATAATATTTTTAAAATTTGTTTAGTACCTTTTCATCTGATCTTTTCTGCAGGGAGCTCAGGGTGCATAAATCCCTCCTCTGTTCTACCCTCACAGCAGCTTTGTGGGAAATGTTAATCTGAGGTTGCGTTCACACAGGCAATTTGATCCATTACCCTTGCTGTACCATTATGGATTTAAAGTGCATGACCAGACAGCAACATTGGTCTGTCGTGCCTCGGTCGTCTGAGTTTCATTCCACCTCTCCCTTTGCCCCATGTTTTTTTTTTCATACCTGATAAAGTCTGGTCCTGTTGGTCTGAGCTGCTTCAAAAGTGGATTTCCTGTCATTTAGTCACTCTGTTGCACAGCCAATCCGTTAGGCAGGTCTCACTGAACTCTTGCTTTCTGGCCAAACCCCCCCCCAAGTTAGCAAGGATTGCATGACTATATATACTCACCTCTCTCCCCCACCGGGGGCTGCTCAAAACCTTGTTTTCTTTTGAAAAACTCTCAAAGAAAGACACCCCTGTTCTGCAGCTTTTTAATATCATTTGGGGAAGGGGTAAATGGAAAAGATTAGAGGGAGGACAGCAGTGGCCTCCATTTCCCAGCAGTCTCTTCACTGCTTGTGCGATTGCTCTGTGAACTTAATTTAAAAAGAAAATGGCCAACAGCTCCATAAACTCCATATCCCAGCATGCTGAGTGCTTCTGGGCATGCTCCTAAGGCAAACTTCTAAAAAAATGGGCAATGGGCTCCCTGGTTTCTGCCATCTAGTCATGCAAGGAGGGGTAAAATGGCATTGAAGTGTGCTAAAATGGGTGAGTCTGGTCAGGATTCTCTGCCACAAAATAACCTGGCTTAATTTGAGGCGGGGCAACAGTGGATTAAACTGACCATCTGATCGGATTCTCAGAGAGCATGACTGGGCTAAGGTCACCCAGCAAACTTCATAGCAGAGAGAGTATTTGAACCTGGGTCTCTCAGATCCTAGTTCAGCTCTGTAACCACTGCACAGTGCTGGCTATTTTGATATTTCATATGAAACATATTTTAATTTTCATTGGATTGTTATGTTAAAATACCCTTTTCTATCCAACATCATTGGGATAAGCATGGTGAATATCTAAATTTTAAAATGAAGCAAGTGGATAATATTTTCTCATGCACAGAGACAAGTGCTTTCATTTTACAGGAAGTGTCTGAGTTGATTAAAATCAAAGCACAGATGTTTTGGACATTCTCAGCAAGAGAGGTCTGCTGAACTTGTTTCTTGTTTTTCAGTATTCCTCCATCAGTGCCTTCTTTTTTTCTAGCCTAGATTCTGATGAAAAGTAACTATGATTCCAATTCCATATATATAATACTTACAAAACATTATCCATATTTCAAGACATCTGGTCTTGCTGATTCTGGTTTGGGAAAGAGATGGAATGTTGGCAAAAGCCAGTAAAACTTGCATTTAAAGAGGTCCTGGTAGGACAAAAAGCCATTGTTTTGATTTATAAACCATAAAGAACATTAAGAAGACAAAGTGTTTTTGCCTTTATTTCATTCTCCGCTTCCTTGAGATAAGGTCAGCTGCCCCTCCCGGGTATTAGGCGAACATAAACATATATGAGCCGCCCCATTATAATGCTGACCCACAAGGATCACACAGATTCCATCTCAAGCTAAATTCACGCTAGTCTTCCTTGATAACCCACAAGAGTTTGCTGGAAATTAAATATTGATGGAAGAAGATTTAGTTCACCATTCGACATGAATGCATACAAGTGCTTTTTCTTGGTTCAGGTCCCAAAATAGTGTATTATCTGAAATAAACAAAGAAATCATAACAGGGTGAATGCCGTTGTGTGCACTTCTGTAGTTATTAATATTAGAGTTAGCTTTCATAGACTAAACAAGGTGACATTGTTTTAATTGTAAGCTGCCTTGAGCAGGACTCTGGAGAGGTGGCATAGCAATATCCTAAATAAACAAATAAAACAGTTCAGCAAGGATAATCCTTAACCGGGAAACAATGTTAATCAAACAGTTAATTCAACATTTAAAGCATCATATGAAACTGAAGCTAAATTTAGGTTGCTTGTATAAGAGAAGTTTCGGTAGTATAGAAAAAAGTGTTTTTGAAAAGAGAGGTATGAAATACTGTTACCATTTATACTGTTTACCCTTAGCATGGTGCAAATTGGAGAGATCCGTCTCTGGAGTGGCCAGCCAAACCCTGGTGGTTGTGTGAATAATCCAGAAATCTGGACATTTATTATAGACCAGAAGTGGCCCAGCTGGGAGCAAAATCTGACCTGCGAAGCAGCTGTATATAGTTCCTAGATGTCCTACTAGATTAAAGAGAAATACATATTTTACCCACATATTATTCATCTTAGAGAGAGAGAGATCTCCCCAAATTCTTTGGGTTTATGCTACTAATGCCCTACCATACCCAAGAGCATGCACTCCAGGACTTTACATCTGTCGTCTTAGGATGTGTGTAGAGCCTCAAGACCTATGAAGGGTGTGTTTTGCAGCAAAATGATGATGTTGTGAGTTTAGGGTCTTATTACTATGGATGGCTTGTGGGCTCACCTAAAGTGGTGTGCTGGGAGGAAGCCAGAGCCAGAGTTTAACAACTATGGATCTTTTCTCAGTGGGCATCAGTTACTAGGCGATGGTCCTCTAATGCTGAAGCAGCCATAAGAGTTTAGAAGAGGTGATTCTCCCATATGAGGGAGGAAACAAAGACAGAGATAGAAGATGGAGAAGCAACAGACAGGAATCAATTGGCTGAAGCCCCTTTGGGGCGCAGTCTCTCTCTCTCTCTTTCTTTCTTTCTCTCTCTCTCTCTCTCTCTCTCTCTCTCTCTCTCTCTCTCTCTCTCTCTCTCTCTCTCTCTCTCTCTGGTCTGACATGCTGTTACAGTGCCTACTCACCTCCATTTGCACTTCACTTATAAGCAAAGCAGATATTACTGAAAAGCCACAAGTGTTCAGTTCTCTTTTCTCCAAAGCAAACCAGTCCAGGTAAGTGCTGCCCTGGAACTTCTCACTGTTGGGGTAGTGTAATTTATATACTTACAACTCCAGAATTCTGTCTGGAGGATACTGTGTTTCCAGCTAACACAGAAGTTGGCTGTGTCTCTTGCAGGTCGCTATCTGAAAGATAAATGCCTGCCCATGGCAATTACTTTAAAATAATATGATCCTGTGGTCAACTGTAAAGGAACTGTGATCAGGACTGCAAATAAAATACTGGCCAGTGATTGGACAGAAAGCCAACTCCTAGACTGTTGTTTTGATGTGATATATAACTGAGGGGAATGGCAACTATAAAGTATATGTGCAAGGTCACATATATTTTTACCATTAGCAAACAATAAAATTTAATTCCTCATTTATACACTTAGTAAGAAATATATGGGTTAAGGTCAAAGTAGTTTTAAAAGCCTTAAAATCCACTATTGATCTATGTCTCTCTTCAATCATCTTAACAATGCCATACATCAAAATCATCATTTAACAGCATCCCCAGATGTTTTCCAACATTTGTTTTTAGCTTGGATTTTCTCCCAACCTTCTGTAAAAAAGAAAGGACTTTAATGATTTCACATTACAGAAATTATTAGAATTAAATGCAAGTTACATGTGTTACCTTTCCAGAAAGAAAATGTTTCCTGTGGAAACAGATATAACAGAAAAATTTAAAGAAAACATTTACAGAATTAGGAAATGCTGTTCTTAAAACAAGAGAAACAATGTTTAGGTCTGTGCACTGACACAAGATGCTCTGATGTGCATCCAGGTTTGCATGCTAGTGACCACCACAATGGTCTTCAAAACATGGGATACCTTGTTCTTTTAAATATTCTCTGGTGCGTTTCTAGTGGATCAGACTTTGTGAGCTTTTTGGAAAAGAAGAACCTCTGTCCACTAGAGACAGAACAAAACAAACATCTGGGGGGGGGGTGCACAGATAGGCCATGGTCTGAAAGAAGGTAGCCAGCAAGATTGTGGAGGAAGGTGAAACAAAACAGGAATCAATTTAAATCTGGGGAAAGACAATTGTGTTTTATGCATATTTCCTACAACCAGATGCTGTAGTATTCTGCTGTTCAACTGTATATTTTTGGTGCGTAACCATGTTGATCTGAAGCAACAGAACAAAATTTGAGTCCAGTAGCAGCTTTAAGACCAGCAAAGTTTAATTCTGTATATTTGATGAAATGTGCATGCACACAAAAGCTTATACCCAGAATTAAACTTTGTTGGTCTTAAAGTTGCCATTGGACTCAAACTTTGTTCTATATATTTTTGCTTTTTGTAACCATTGACTGCATATACAGCTAAGAGTGGTTTTTTTTAAATTGGAATATTTGGTTTTCGTGCCCACTTTGCACCCACATACAAAGCCTAAACTTGGCACGTGTTTACCAGAGTTCAAAGAAAAGGCAAAGAGAGCTTGCCTAGCTGTGATAATATCTCAGGGGTGACATTTCTATGGTTTCCTTATTCCCAGGTTGGACATGGAATAGGAAAAGAGATTTTTGATTTTGGAACAGAGTCTGTCTGCAGAACTACCTCTGTTGACCTGCTGATGAAAGAAGTGGGTAAATCCTCTTTGTGGAACTGAGGGTTCAGTTAAGCTGAAGAGGAGAAATCCTCAGGGCAATCAGTTTGAGATCTAAATGTGGTGATCTCTGCTTGCAAAGAGCACCTTGGATCACGCCTGTAAAAAAAAGTGTGCAATATGCCAATGTCCTATAATGAAGTTGTATATAACAAAAAGTAGTCTTCAGGGACATAAGTGTCAGCATAAGTTGAGCAGGTGCTCATTATGCGGATTCAGAAACTGTCTTGTATTGCCCAATCAAAGGGCTTATGGAGGGAACATCTTTGATTGGCTATTGTTATGGAATATGATTGGTCCTTATAACTGCATTATGATTGGCTGCCTTGTTCAAATGTTATTGGCGCGTTTTACATTCTGTGGGTGTGGCTACTACAGCCCGAAGTGTATATAAACTGCTATTTTGGAACTGTATTTTGTCTAGCTGGTCTAGTCCTTAGCTGGTCTAACTTGGAGCTGAAATAAAGCTGAAATCACTTTTGAACTTACCTCCGGTGTGTTGTCTCATACTTATCAACAAGGGTGGAATATGATCTCTCCCTCGGCCCCACCTCTCTACAAGAACTTTATATGTAGCTGGCACTTAGCTGGTGATATTTCCAAATTCACAGCCTGGATACTTAACTTTGGGCATACTTCCACTGTGGCACTTCTCTTCTGTCTAGTGTGATGTTTGTTTACAACATATCGGTGTCTAGCACCTGCTGTTCACTGAACAATTTGGACCTGTTTGATGGGTTACATTTCAAGTATTCAGACAGTAAAATGCACTACAAGTAGCAGTGCTTCAGATGTGCACATGCTTACACAGCCCAGTGGGAATCCTACTTCCTCCTTCTCGTAGACCTGTTGTTGCTACACACTAGTCAGCATCCAATCATATTATATATAAAAACCATGAGCATTTTCTTTTTCCATCAAGTTGCCCCTGACTTATGGCAACCCCTTTGGGTTTTCAAGGCCAGAGATTTTCAAAGGTGGTTTGCCATTGCCTGCCTCTGTATACCAACCCTAGACTTCCTTGGCAGTCTCCCATCCAAGTACTAACCAGCATGGGGTAGTGCATAAACACCTAGTTTCTTTAAATGAAACTTAGTCCTCAGGGGCCACCCTGAGCCTGCCTTGGCGGGGAGGGCAGGGTACAAAACAAACAAACAAACTGCATCCAAGGGTACTAAAAGAAAGTGGATGTAATTTCTGAGCCTCTGTCCATTATTTCTGAGAATTCTTGGAAAACAGGTGAGGTGCTAGAAGACTGGAGGCAGACCAATGTTGTCCCCATATTCAAGAAAAGAGAAAAGGAAGATCTGGGTAACTACTGACCCGTCAGCTTGATGTCTATACCTGGGAAAATTTTAGAACAAATCATTAAACAGCCAGTCCTTGAGCATTTAGAAAGGATGGCTGTGATTATTAAGAGTCAACATGGGTTTCTCAAGAACAAGTCATGTCAGACTGACCTTATCTTTTTTTTTTTTAAAGTTACTACATTACTGGATCAGGGGAATGCTGTAGACATAGTTTACCTTAATTTCAGTAAGGCTTTTGATAAGGTTCCACATAATAGTCCTGTTGACAAGTTGGTAAAATGTGGTTTGGATCCTATTACTTATAAGTGGATCTGTAACTGGTTGGCAGATTGCACTCAAAGATTGGTTCCTCACCCTTTTAGAGAGGAGTGATAAGTGGAGTGCCTCAAGGATATGTCCTGGGACCTGTTTTGTTCAACATCTTTATAAAAGATTTGGATGAAGGAATAGAGGGAATGCTTATTAAATTTGCAGATGATACTAAATTGGGAGGGGTAGCAAATATGGTAGAAGACAGAGTCAGGATACAGGATGATCTTGACAGGCTGGAAAACAAATAAAATAGGCTTCCCCAGGAGGTGGAACAGGCTTCCTCAAGGTGGTGGGCTCTTCTTTTTTGGAGGTTTTTAAACAGAGGCTAGATGGCCATCTGACAACAATGTGATTCTGTGACTTTAGGCAGATCATGAGTGGGAGGACAGGAAGGGTTGCATCAGTGCTTAGTTCTTGTGGCCCTTGCTTCCACACCCAGGGAAAGCTGATCACCACTTTGGGGTCAGGCAGTAATTTTTCTCCAGGCCAGTTTGGCCAGGGACCCTGGAGAGTTTTTTGCCATCTTCTGGCCATGGAGGAGGGGTCACTGGGTGTGTGTGGGGTATTAGTGAATTTCCTGCCTTGTGCAGGGGGTTGGACTAGATGAGCCTGGAGGTTCCTTCCAACTCTATGATTCTATGACTCTATATGAAATCTAGCTACTTAGACTGTGACCTACAGACCAATTAAACTAGCTTTGGTCCATTGAATTGAACTGAACTGTTTAATAGATTAAGTTCTTTAACTGCATTTTTGAAAGATATATTATGCATAACTGAGTGTTCAGATAGAAGCACTCTGAGTTTCCAACTAATTCCTTGAATGGAATTGTAAGGTATTCAAACATAAGCTTTCATTTCTGAGTGACAGCTCTGAATGTTGTTTGTAGCAACAGCACACACTTGAACAATTTGCTTGTTTACCAAAAGAAAATATTTATTTCTCCTGCCAGTCTTAATTGTAGTCATCCTTTCTTCCTGATATTACAGCAGCTTGAAGACAATTTCCAACTGTAAGCAGTTAAATCCTACTTCCAAAGCTATCACTTTCCCTGTCTGCTTGTCAGACCTCATGGTGAGATAATGGATTGACATCATTAATGTTCTTGCCTCTGAACTGTTGGTGGAGTGTTCAAGGTTATCATGCCTTGCTTTGGAGTTTGTGGGATGATGGACAGTAATGGATGGTTACGCTGATAAGTATATTGTTCTTATAAGGCAGTGACCAGTGCTAAGCAGCTGGCAGTGAAACTGTTTCATTGTGGTGGAGAATAAAGTCCTGATAGACAAATAGTACCATGGAAACGATTTATGATTCATATAGCAGACCTATGCTTGACCTGCATATATTTCCTTGTTCCCAAAAGCACCATGTGTACAACATCTCCTGTATTTTTTAAGTAGGTAACTGGAAGACATCAAGGTGTCAAAGCTACCTAAATTTGCAACCTGCTCTCTGTCCTAGTCATTAACAGTGTGATCTTAAATGCAATTACTCAAAACTAAGCCTCATTAAATTCAATGAGATTTACTCCCTAATAAGTTTGCTTAGGGTAGTGCTTAGGTATAACTTTGTTGATCAGCTAAATCTAGCTGTTTTATAACTGATTTAATTATTTTTAAACTCATTATATAATTGTAAAAAGGAGAAGGGGAAGGAAGAGCATCTTCCTCAGCTGCAGATGTGTGGTATCTAATTGGTGTTAATTAAATCAGCGATGAAATTAAGGAATTCTGTGAATACCTGCTCTGACTAAAGAGCTGTATAAGTTATTAGGATATTTTAAATGGGTGGCAGATCCTGAAAGGAAAATACTGAATAGTTCTAGCGTTCATATGGAAAGCACTGTATGTCATATTAAGCACATTAAGTAGAGTCTAAACAATGATGCCATGTTATTGAAAGTTGTTTCTTTTTCCCCAGAAAAGAAGAAACATGGATTGATCTGAATGAGCTTGAAATAGCTTGCTATTCCCAACAACTCTTCTTCATGCAATTTGTCCTAGCATCTAGGATATTCAGGGATAAGACACCTAAGGTATGATAACAATGGAATTGTATGCAGTTACTCCAGGCTAACCCACTGATTTGCATAAAGTTGTACTGTTACAGGGCCATCCTAACAATCACCTTTCTAAACAAAAACCTTTCTAAACCCTTTGAATAAATAGGCTTAGTCCAGAGTGACTCTGCATACAATCCCACTGTTATCATACCCTACGTACTGTATCCCCAAACATCCCAGATGCTAGGAACAAACTGCATGAAGCAGAGTCGCTGCCTTCGTGATCAGCTCCCAAAACATCTGGCTGGTGCCATCTACCATTGGAAACAGGATGCTGCACTAAATGGACTTTTGGTCTGATCTACAAGTGCTCTTAAATACACACATGAATACCCAGCTACCTTATACTGAACTGCTCCATTTGTCTATAATGGTCAGCATTGTCACTCCCCAGTGACATTTTTGACTGAAGATACCAAAGATAGACTCTGGAGATTTCTGCATGCAAAGCAGATGCTAACCCATGGAGCCATGGCCCTTTCTTATGGTCTTACAGGAACTCTATAGTGGCCACTCCATGAATGGTCTCTATGTGTTTGTGTGCAAAACTGTGCCATCAAATCACAGGTGGCCTATAGCAACCCCCTGGAGTTTTCAAGGTAAGAGACTAACATAGGTGGTTTGCTTGTGTAAACATAGCAAGACTTTTTGCTGTCATTGCCAGAAAGGAGTCACAATCAGTTATTTCAGGACGGTTCTTAAATGAGTTTTGATTTTGGTTCTGTTTGGCTTGGAACATAGGCTTGTGGTTCTACTGGAATTACTGGGTTCTGCAATGGTTCTGTTGGGCTTGTTGTTGGTTCTTCCCTGGAAGAAATTTGACCAGTGATTGCTTCTTGCAGTTTAGGCTTTTGGCCTGGAAGCTGCTTGGAGGCTTTTTTTGTCCCCCTCCATAGGAAATAATGGAGGATGGCTGGGGGCATCCTGTTCGGGGGCACCCTTTTCAGGGGCCCATAGCATTGGACTCCTTAGTCTAATCTACTTGAAATTGGGTGGTTATTTAAAGGACAGGCACAAGCAGCTCCACTGCAGTTTTGGTGGCTGTACCTTTAAAAACACCACCCACACAACCACCTGGAAAGTTTACCCATAGGGAATAATGGATCTGAAAAATTTGGGAACCCCCCCAAAACCTGGATCTGAGTATCATACTAGTATTTGGAACTCAGGAATATTGGGAATACCAATATTTTTGGGGTCCAATATACTCAACCCCCCCAAAATACGATTTCCTCTCCCCAGCCCTAGTTTCCAGTGTCAGCATCATAGAATGTGCAAAATGTCTTGGAATGGGCTGCTTGGTAGAGGGTGACAAGAATTGCATCTACAGGAGCACTGGTACAGCTTAGATGTTCAAACTAGAGTTTGCATTGTCCTTTCACTTTAGAAAAGTTCCTTGTAAATCCCAAAAGAATGTACAATATTTTTCCTGCAGACACTGGTTCCAATATGCCTCATTTGCCCTGGCCTGGATCTTGTCAGATCTTGGAAGCTAAGCAGGTTCAGCCCTGGTTTATACTTGGATGGCAGACAATCAAGGAAATCAAAGATTATAGTTTTAGCACACTAGAGAATCTGGTCTGACTCCATAAATCACACAGTGAGGCAGTTTGCTAATAAAAAAATAATTGATGTTTTGAAGTTGAGGTGCTGGTAAAAAAGACAAAATAAATGATCCAAAAATAAATTATACAACAAATGGAAATATCCTTTATAATGGTCATGATTTATTTTAAGAATCTGGGTATATAATTGAATAGATATTTGAGGCTAGCCTATTTCATACAATGAAAGAAGTACTGATGATGACATATTAAGAATGGTTTTTGTGAGGAGGGCAAAAGGAACAGTCCAAATGTACCACCAGCCAGCAGCTTTCTACAATGAATTCTTTTAATTTGAACCCCCACAAAACGATGAAGCACGCTCTCTGGCCATCCATTTCTTCTTGGCGAAGAGTACCTCATTAATCATGTTTGTCATGTCTGCTAATACTGGAACTCTTTCCTGTAGGTGGAACAGAGCCTGATTCTGAACATATTCTCCCTAAATATCGAAGAGCCTTCACCTTGGCCTGCTTTAATGTCTTACCTTCAGTTCTTCTGATAAGGAGATATTCACGCACCTCATGTACCAACATGTTTGTCCTTGCCAATTGAATGCAGTTGAAACAGCTAAAAATGTGCTGTTACATCACCCCAATTGTATCCAATTTCCCAGGTAGGTCCAACAACTTTTATATGTTCCTTCTCCTTTCTAATCATTCTAATGAAACAACCTTTTAATTTGGCTAAATTTCATGCTTTGGCTTGTTTAATTAGAAAGCACCTGGGTTTTATTGATTACGCACATAACACAGAATTTAGTTTATAATGAGGCTATTTTTTAAAACTGTATATATCATGTGTTGCTGACTCTGTTAACTATGTTATTGCTGGCTGAGCTATAATCATAATAAAAGTAAGTAAGACTATATTATGACCACATAGCAACCCCCAACCCCCTCAAAGAAACAGTTGAGGAAGCATTTCATTTTCCCAGAGACAAGGGTTTCTATCATGGCTTTTCTGCACTATCGGTATTTAAATGTGTCTGTTTCATGCCACCCATATCTGTCATTGCACAAAGTAGCAAAGCTGTTTTTCATATAACAATATTCTTTCATGATTTTTTGGTGTTAAGTCATTTGTGATTTGCCACCAGGATAAGATAATATCTAGGTAGCCTACAGTGAAAATGTGACAAGTGTCTTTTTCTTTTGTGCACCATTGCACTTGCTTACAAGGTGCTGGTGCTGGTGGTGGAAAGTTCCATCAAGTCACAGCCCATTTATGGTGACCCCGTAGCATTTTCTAGACAAGAGACCTTCAGACATTGCTATTGGTTGCCTCTGTGTAGAGGCCCTGGACTTCCCTGGTAGCCTCCCTTCTGAATATTGATCAGGGCCAACCCTGCTTAGCTTCTGAGAATGGATGAGATTAGGCTAACTTGGGCAGAGGGAGAGCAGATGTGCAGAAGACTTGTGTCCAAAATGATCCCCGTGATTATGGATCAACTGCTAAGACTGGGAATCCAAGACATGCTAGAACAAGGAATAAGTCGAGTGTATGGAAATGCCCACAGTGGTGTTCAAAGTAGCTGCTCTGGTTCAGGGACCCTTTTCATCAGGTTGATCATAGCCTCTGTATACTTTGCATAGTTACCACAAGGAATGAAAAGTCTTCATCTGAAAATTTAGAGGTCACAAGAGATTATTTAGAGTTTCTTAAAGATAAAGGGTCAGAGCTGATGTGCTTTGCTTCAGGCTTATTCTCTCAAATGAAAGCTTCTTCCATGGAAGGAAAGTTTCCTCTGTCCAAATAAAGGGCATTACATAGTGGAAGGGGTCTAACTTGCTGAGTCTACCCCCATGTGTTTCCCCCAGTATTATATATTTTAAATGGTAATGGCCTTTTAAGATTTTGATGCTGTACTGAAATCTTTGGGGCCTGGGTGGTGACGGAAAGAAGGGGATTCATAAATATCATGCAAAGCAAATGTTACTGCACCAGATAAATGTCAGAAACAAGCTCTCCTGTCTCTACTGTTTTCTTTTTGGTGCATTACAGAGCCTAAGTTTCACAGTGATGGGAAGAACAGCCATGACATTTTAAAATACCTTTTTTAAAAAGTAAACAGACTGTTCCAGTTTGGTTAATAGCTACCATTAACAAGATGCTGACCCCAGCATCCCTGCTGTTGTACAGCAGCCGCATCCCCCTTAAAGACCAAAGAATGCTTCACCTCATTAACTTTTTGTAACTGGCTTCTTTATATAAGTGACAGAGACCTCTTGCCCTTTGTACATCAAATGACTAATTCCTTTACAATCTACAGATGGAAATTATGAACAGGTTTATTGGAAGGAAAGGATGCTACTGCTTACAGTGAGGACCTCTGGGACTGGCAACTTGAAAGGATATTGAACTTGAGAGGATGTTGAAATACGTCATTCTGTTGTTCATAGGAATTTCTCTGGAACCTAAATGAAAATTTAGAATTCTATGTTTTGATACTTGCTTTATAAGGAGAAATTGTCATCAGGTACATGATTTCAGGATAAAGAGAGCCCTATTTAAAATTCATTGTATTAATCTTTAAAAACATTATTAGTGACAATGTATGGCATTTTTATGAGTAGTGCGCAGTAAGAAAGAAAGATAGGCTTGCTCAGGCAAAAGGCAGGCATAAAAGTATTTTAAATAAGTCAATAAATCTATCCTGCATGAAACAGAACTGTCAACACAATCAGTGATAATGTTAATGTATTATTTCTGTATTGAAACCTGAGTTATGAATTGTACAGTATCTCTGGGGCATTCCCCCTCCCCATTCTCTGTTGCACCACAACTGATTACAATACAAAGAAGCATCATATCCCAATGTTGTTCCTGTACATATTGCACAGAAAGCAGAAATTCTTCGAAGTACAATTTCTGTCCATCATTCCATAATATTTTGGCTTTGTATCTAACATGGTGCTATAGTCACTTTCTCTCCTTCAGTAGTTTCCATCCACAGTGCAGATGGATAGTAGAACAATATGGGCTGAGATCAGGACACATCATTGTGTGTGGGGGAAGAACACCAAGAAGATGGAAAGTGCATTTCACATCTATCTTCAAGGTGGTTTTAGGACTCAGTATAGAAAGGCTTATGGGAAAGCCTTACTGGAAAAGAGGTAATTCACTGCAATCAGCATTAGTTAAGACTAGTATAACGGTGATGGTGTTTCTTGACTTTTTCCTCATATAGCAAAGCCATATCCTCTCAATCTCTTTTGAGTATCCACATAGCTGTGTGAAGAAGAAGAGGAAGAGGAAGAAGAAGAGGAGGAGGAGAAGGAGGAGGAAGAAGAAATTGGATTTATATCCCACCCTTTCAAGAACTGCTTGTGAGAGAACAGCACTGAAAGAACTTGTAACTGATCCAAGTTCACACCAGCAGCTGCATGTGTAGGAGTGGGGAATCAAACCTGGTTCTCCCAGATTGGAGTCGCGCTCCTAACCATTACACCAAACTGGCTCTCAAAAGGAAACTAGGGGGTAAAAAACTTGAAGATAATATCTGTCTTTCCCTCTGGCCCACCTCTCCACAATTGTTATCTCATTAGGTGCACAGAGGAACCCTGTACCCAAGGAGTCCTGGTCTCTAGCATATTTGAGATCCCTATGTCTCCTGTTTGGAGAACAAAAATCCATAGGCTTATGCAATGAATTGTTTCTGTAATATAAGGCTTGGTGTAATAAGTTGCCTTGCTTGTTCAACTGTCTCACAGTGTTGGTCTGTAATCAGTCAAATATGCCTATTTGAGGGTGGCGGGGGCAGGAATTGAAACAAAGAAACAACAATGTTACATGTTACACTGAAAAAATCCAAGGAAAATGCACACCAGTCTGAACTACAAAACACCCCTCTCTATTCAAGGCTGGTGTTTGACAAAGGACGTACTTTGGAGAACCAAGTAGAGAACAGGGGGGAATAAGAAACATAGAAATGGAACTGGATAACTGGACCCAAGAAGTAAGTGCTGAAACCAATCTTCTTAATGCATTTGCCTATCAGTCCATCTGTGGCTAAGCAGCTAGTATGTTGTGAGTACCACAGATGGTAAATTCACAAACACAGCTGGCCACATCTGGTGTACAGGTGGTTGCTTTACATTGTCTGGCTAGATTTTTCAAAGAGAGATGGAAAAAGTACAAGGGATATTTGTTCTTAAGTGGGGAGGGGGGAGATTAGACAGATGCCCCTAAGCTTCTAACCTTTGGTAATGCGTTCTGAGTTTCAGCTAGTCTTAAAATCACTCTTAAAATTGTTACAAGCCTTCACTGTTTAGATCTGGATGGATTTATAAAGGTCAAGCTTCTGTCTATCATTTGCATCTCTCTAAGTATGCTGGTTTTGGGGTGGCGGTGGTGGTTTAATAATACACATTTATAAAGTGCAGATAATAACTCACAGACCTCTGAAATGATGGCACAATTCAATGTATTACCAGCATTTCTTTGCAAAACCAACGACTCTTACAGATTTCACACTGGAACCAGCTAAATATATCAGGTATGTTCCAGCTGATGGAATAAGCTTGGCGTTTGGGTCAGACATGGAATTAATGCTGAAATCCAAAATCATGTCATAAAGCTATGTAAGCAGAATATGTTTCAAAGTTTTGGCAAAACTTTATGCTGAAACAGAAAACTTACCCCCCTCCTCAGACTCCAGGGACTCGTGTAATAAGGCAAGGAGGTCACAAATTAAAATAACTCAATTATTAGATTACTGAATCAGTCATCTGTAGCCAAAGCATATAATATTCATTGCACTGGTGGTGTTTAATACATTTTTAAAAAGTTTTTAAATTATCAGTTACAGCGTAATACCATGCTACTAAGACTAAATAAAAGACTGAACCAAGGATCATAAAACACCTTTCTGTCCATTTTAAAAATAAGAACATTTAATCATCATCAGAAGTGATACATGAACAATGGACCTCTAGTTTCTTTGCATTAAACAGAGTATATTCTCTCTCAGGAGCTGAACATATATTTTATTCTGTCAGGAGCAGAACATGTATATTGCTATCTTTTGCAAATATAATGTCTAACAAATTATATAAAAGATAATGGACAGGTGTTCAGTATCTTACTACTGATGAAGCTCATAATCCTATTGGGTGAGGTTTTCAGGTCTCTTGAGACTAGGTCAGTAAATTGCTAAACTCACAATTCCATCTTTCCTTGGTCTTTGTATTTCTAGCGTTTTATACAATTACAAACAGGAACCCACAAGGAATTGTGGGGGTGAATTTCCCTTTCCCCTGCTAGTTCCTTTCCCCCTTTCCTGCTTCCTCTCCTTCTCATTTACCAGCCAACTGACCTTTATCTCCTCCCCCCATCTTTACTTTTTCACCCCACCCTACCCCTGGCACCTTCTACCCAGAAAAACTATGGCCCAGTTGTGCAGTGCCAGCTGCCAGTGCAGACCCAGTGGCATAGTGGGGAACCTGTAAGGACTTGCAAAGGGCAACCATTTCCCTGTCTCAACTTCCTCACACTATTCCCTCTTTCCCTCTTTCCCTCCACCTGACAACTTCCACATCCTCAATCTCTGCTTCTTCGTCTCCTTCCCACTCATCCACCAACCTTTTATTTGCCCCTCTATCTTCAGGTCACATTGGGGACCAAAGTAGTTTACCTTATTCTCATCTCTTCCTTTTTATCCACACAACAGCCCTGTCAGGCAGGTTAGTGACTGGTCCAGTGACTGGTCCAAAATCACCCAGTGAGCTTCCACAGCAAAATGGGAATTTGAACCACCGTCTCCTAGACTCTACTTTGAAGTTCTAACCACTATACCATACTGGCTTTCATAGGGTTGCTACTGACAGCAGCAAGCAGTCAGGCTTAGTTAAGTCATGCAAGTTGGGTGGTATCAAGTCACCCAAAGGATGTTGCCAGGCCTAGGGTGTCAACTGCTGAATATGTTCTGAATTGATTCCAGGCTGGAGGTTATGTAGTCCTTCCAGCCCCAGCCCTCTATGCCATACAGAAGATGGGGGATTGCCTTATGAGTAAATAATTTTACCAGTGGATCTACAAGGAATCCACCTTTGGTGTAATAAAATCTCAGAATTGCACCTATTATTTTTTTTGTAGAGGCTTTAACAATATCCAAATGTATTTTCCAATTTAAAGTCTCACTAAAGGTCACTCCCAAATATTTAAAAGAGCTGCATTGCTCAATAGCCATTCCATGAATACTCCAAGGAAACTTTCTGGTCTAAAGACCATAAACTTGGTCTTCTTGTAGTTTATATTAAGAGCCTCCTCTTTGCAGTATTTGCCAAGTTGGTGTAGCAACCTTTTAAATCCAATTTGGGTAAGAGAAATTAAAACCATGTCATTTACATATAATAAAATTGGAATCTTCTGATGACCAAACGAGGGAGCGACAAACTTGGGTCCTGAGAGCCTATGAACTATATCATTTATGTACAGGTTGAAAAGCAGAGGGGCAAGAACACATCCCTGCTTAAACCCCCTAAGGATTGGAATATCATTTGTCAGGGAACCTGAAGTGCCCACTCTAATCTTGGCAGATATATCTACATGTAATTCCTGAACAAGAAACAGCAAATGTTTATCTATATTTGTGTTGGCTAGCTTCTTCCAGAGACAATTTCTATCTATAGAATCAAATGCAGCAGCCAGGTCTACAAATACAACAAAAAGGGACACACTGAAGATTGTGAAAGGTCACCTGGCACGAACTTTCAAGCAGTTCATGGTGGTTCGTGGATGGATACACTTCCAACAGACTGTCTTTGCTCTAACAAAATGTCTACCGAACTTCAGAGTAAATTTAAAGCACCAGGGGGGTGGAATTCTCCAGCCTTGGAAACAGCAATAGGCTCCCTATGTGTTCAATGTGTGTAGCTTGCACTTTTGGACCTCTGCCTGACATTTCCCCCAAAAGCACTTTCCTGGGGGCATCTTCTTTGGGAGGCCATAACTCAGATCCCTGCGTTCAATCTGCACATAGCTTGGAGGGCATGTAGAGGAGCATCAGGGGAAGATCCCCTGTGAGGTTGATGTCTCTAGCTTGCACAGGATCCGTTCTATACACTCCTGAACCTCCTGAACCTGCTGTGCCTGTCAAAATGACCACCTGTCATTTCCCCAAAAAGCACTTTCCTGGGGGCATCTTCTGGGAGGGGGCATAACTCGGATTCCATAAATCCAATCCTCACCAAACTTTGAGGGCAGGTAGAAGAGAGTCAGCTAGAGATCTCCTGCAAGTTTGGTGTCTTTAGCATGCCAGCGGGATGTGCTACTGCATCACAAACCTCACTAACCAACTAGTTCATTTGGTGGCTAAAAGTTCATGACAGTTCTTGGTTTGTGAACTGGGTACATGATGAACCACAAATCAAACTGCATTTTCCTGGTTTGTGCCAATCCTTATATAGGTCTATCAATGGTTGTTTTGCCATCATATCAATATGATGCCATCATCTTGGCCTGGATCCACAAAGAGCATCTTTCTTGCTTTCTGCTGCTGCTGCTGCAATCCAAAGTGCTCTTCTGAAAAGATGCACCTCTGGAAGAGAAAGTTTCCATCTGTGAGGAGAGATCCTTTCATCAGAGAAAAGCTCCAGTGGACCAAAGCTATTCAAAGGTACTTCTCCAAATACCAGTTTGGGGGAGGGGACTAAGGAATGCTGTTGCCTTTGTGTTCCTAGAGGCATCTAGTTGACTGCTGTTAAAAAGAGGAAGCTGGAGTAGGTAGATTTTTGGTCTGATGCAGCAAGGCTTATCCGGCATGGAGCTTTGGACATCAAAAGGCCTGTCCATGTCAAAAAATACCCAGTGATCTAGGCCTGTGTAGTTAAGCTGATATGCCTTAAGTTTAATTCACACCTACATTTTCAGTTGCAACTCATTTCATTCACAATGTACAAATTCAGGTGACTAGTTATGACTGAAATGTTGAATCCTCCATAGGATGACTCTTTTTATAGTGAGCATTCCATTCCAGTGTACTGACTGACCTGTCAAAGATGTGGCAAAATCTTAATTAAAAACTTCATGTAAGAATATTCAAATAACCAATTAGGATGCAAAAGTGTGTGTGCGTTTTTGTACACATACAGTGCTGTGGCATCAGCATAATTATCACAAGCTCATATGTTCATCTCAGTCTGTCCTAAGGTAGCATATTTCCATAGCAGAAAAAACTAAGTGGATACAGTCCTTGTAGGAAAAGTTTATCAAACCATGTATTTTTCATGTGGGTAGCTCCTCCATAGAGTCTAATTTATTCGAAAGAATTTTCTTTGCTTTAAGTTAAGTTGGAACTGGGACTATACAAAGAAGTGTGTGGTTGCATTGCTAATAAAAATCTATATTCTTCGCAGCTGGGCCCCAAATTTGGCTGATGTATTACTTTCACTGGTATTGCTCATGTGCTACCAGTGCTTGCCAAAAATCACAACTCTTTCTTCAAAGAGAACCACCCAGTGAGTCAGAGGGGACCTAAAGCTACAGTTTATTTGTAGTACAGAAGCTAAAGCTCATACTTCTAGTATATCTCTGCTTCTTAGTGGATGAAACAAATACCACATGCCAAGAAGAGGTACTTCCCATCATCATCATCACCGCAATCGCTCTTGCTTGTTTATGTCCCGGTCTTCATAATCATATACTTAGCAAATAGCTTAAAGAGGAAGACTGTCTCAGTGTGATGGCAGATGGAGGTAACACAGCTGATGCATTTCCCTTTCAGAATAAAATACTTTTATAGTGTTCTGCTTTCTTCCTTTTGGAGGCCAGTAGCTTGGTTTGTTGCTCTACTGCAAGCTAGCCTGACTGTTCTCCAGGATCATACATATCCAGCATCAAGATGTACATTTGTACACATTGAAGTAGCAGCGATATTTATGCACATGGATTGTCTGAGCAATATACATATACATGATCCATATTCTGCACACACTAGCAGGGGACCCATGAGACGTGCAGGGTGAGGGGAAGCCCATTCCATCCTTTTATCCTGATTTTCTCCGCCACTTCCCTTGCAGCCTCCCCACCCCCTTGCTGACCTCTTCCATTCCTTTTTTCACTCCATCCTCAGTCTCTTGCCTTTCCTACCCTTTCTGCACCTCCTCCTCCTCAGGACCTCCTCACATCCCTCACCCTTCCTACTGCCTCACCTACCCATCAGCTCTCTCACTTGCTGGCCAGCCCAGCTGCCCACCATGCTGCAGTGCTGCATCCACCTCCATCTGCCTTGGGTGACACTCATAGAGGCAACTCCTCCTTGTGGACCCCACAAGCATAGAGGGTCTGCAGGCAAGGAATTCACATAGACCACCTTGATTTTGGAGACTGAAGAGGCCACAGCTTTTATTGGTGATGCCATAGGAGTACTTGTGCTGCACAGGGATGGATCCCTCATCAGGTGACTTGCCTGCAACCTGATGAACCTGCCTGCTGGGGTGCTACCAAGGAGTGGCAATCCTCTGGGAGCCACATGGATGCTGGCCACTGCATGGTTCCCTTGCCAGCTGATATTGAGAGCTCTGCTGACAGCCCCTCAGCTGGGCATGCAGCTGAATTGACTCTACCCTAAGACCCCTTAGGGATGTCCCAGAACCACGGGAGATGGGCATGCAGGCACCGCCACCAAAACCAATGGGATCTGTATCCATGCCCAAACTACCCAAAGCTGTGACATTTTTAAACAATGCATACATAACCCATAGCTACCAGATAGCAGGGAGGGAGGATGGACAATCCGTGGTGAACAGAGAATGGAAATGGCGCACAGCACCTGACTAAATAGCTGAGGGGTAGGCAGGTAAGGCTCCCCAGGCCGGCCACCCCCTCCCTATGCCCACCTGACATCAGCCACACTGCCAGGACATCCAGCCCTTCTTCTCTGGATCCAGCCATGTGACCAATTCATCAGCAGCCACATGGCCTCCTTGCCTGCTTCCCCCAGGCCTGAGGCCACAAAAGTCCCAGCTGCATCTTCCCCGCTGTTGGTTCCCACTCTCTCCTGCTACCATCTCACTGCCTCCTCCCCCTTGCTTCTCCACTGTTGCCTCTTACTTCACCTTTCCTTCCATGCGTTCTCCTCTCTTACTCACTGCCTCACTCTGTTATGTACTGAAGCTTGAATCCATCCTATGCTTTCCTTTCCTATGTTAAGCTTCAGGCTGAATGTGGATTGTAATCTGTCGCATTCTATTGGCTGGTTTCTGTGAAACCTCTGTAAATATCCAATCACAGTGTACATATGTATCAAAGAGGGAACAGTCCTGATTGGCCTTTATCCCTGTATTGTTATTGGTATTTAACTTGTTATGGGTGTGGCTTTGACAGCCCGGGATGGTTTAAAAAGGGAGCTGTGCTCCACTTGTTGTCGTGTGTTCCTGAGTTGAAGTTTGCTGTTAAATAAAGCTGAATCACATTTGGTGAAATCCAAATCGTGTTCATACTTAACACACTCACCCTGCGTATTACCCAGAGAAGACTGGGTGACTCCCTAGCAGCTGATTGTTGATCAGAGTGCTAGATCTCATCCCAGGCAAACATGTCTCAGCCACTTGGCCACAGAAACAAGCTTCTTATGTGTCCAGGACTGGCAAACCAAGAGACCTGTGAAACAAACAAATATCCCCCTTCCTTGGAAATGGAAACCAGCATCTCTTTCCCGATCCAAGAGCTGATTCTGGATTTTCTGTCTGTTTAGTCTAGGAGGTACTTTTAGGAGGGCACCAGAAGCACCTTGCTTTTGCACATGCAGGAGAATCTCATTCAGAAGCAGCTGCCTCCATTGTAGGAACCTAGGCTGATTTTCCACTACAGCTGCCTCGGTGTTGCACCGCCGTTTCCCCGACACTATTGGTCAATTTCACACCCGAAGCCGCGGGGCTGCATTTGACCCGCGGCTTCGCCCGATTTCCTTTGCAGTTTCGTAATCCTCAAAAAACAGGATTACAAAACTGTGGAGGAAATCAGGCGAAGCTCATGGGTCAAAATGCAGCCCCCCGGCTTCGGGTGTGAAATTGACCAATAGTGTCGGGGCAAACGGCAGCGCAACACCGAGGCAGCTGTAGTGGGAAATCAGCCCCAGTGTTTTGTAACTGTCCCCTTCTCCGTGGCAACCATCTGGCAATTGGCTCTATCCTTCTGGCAGCCATTTTGTAATGGTGACTACTACCGTTCCTTAAGATTCCTCCAATTGCCTTCAGACCTAGTGAGCTGGAGAGACCTGTGTTCTCTTTCATAAGCTGTTATACATTTACTATTTCCTTAACAAAGGACATAATTTTGAGTGACCTTTCTTGTGAGCTGTGAGTGTTGATGGTTTGTTAGCTAGCTAAACTCAAAGGTCTCCTTACTTACCTGAGAACTGGCCAGAACCCCAAACTGAATAAAAATGTTAGAAAATTATCCAGTAGATGAAGAATTCAGCAGACCATATGTCATCGTGTGTTGGTTTTGTCATTCTTTCTTTTTTTTTAAGTTTCTCAGTGATCTGAAAATTGCTCAGAGAGCCTGATAGTTTTCACCTATATGCAATTGCCAGCACAAGAAAGGCACACATAAAAAGAAAAGATGTTTTCTTTATAAATATACATTGTAGGGAGTCAGTTGAAGTTTTATAAGCATAAGGCACTGAAAATAATTACACTGGTGCCTACACTCATTCATCTGAGTACTAGACTGAAACAAGCACAGTCCTCTTGGCAAAAATTTAGCACCTTAAGTGATGCAGCTGGACTAGAAATCACAGATTAAAGAACAAATTACTGTTTTGCAGTAGTTTTTCCCCTCGTATAATCACACTTCAGTGAAATGAGATGACAGCTTGGTGCATCTAAATAGTGGGAAGGCTACCAATCCACAGGATGACCCTACTAGGGATGTGTGAGGGGGGGGAAGTATTTTTTTGGGATCTGGATATATTGGAGGTAAAAAATATCAGTATCCCCAGTTTCCTGGGTTCCAAATGCCAGTATGGTATTCAGATCTGGATCTTTTTTGGGTTTCCAATTTTTCCGGCTCCATTATTCCTTATGGGGAATCTTTCCAGGGGACTGGGAGTGTTTTTAAAAGTACTGGCACCAAAACTGCATGGGAGCTGTTGGTTCCTGTCCTTTAAATACCCCAGAATTTCAAGTCAATTGGACCAAGGGGTCCAATTCCATGGGCCCCTGAACATGGTGCCCCCAGCAGTTCTCCATTGTTTCCTATGGAGGGAAAAAACCATGTAAAATGTAAACCCCCCCCCCAAAAAAAAAACCTACTATTGGAAGCTATTGCTATTGCTAAGCCTAACCAATGTAAAATAGAAAAATCTGAACCAATGTAAAATGGGAGAATCTGAACCTACATAAAATCTCAATGTAAACCACAAGAATTCACAAAAAACTGTGAACCCAACAAAAGAACAAACCCAGCAAAGAACAAACTTAATAACAACAAGAACAAGAACACTTGAAATTAATAGAATCTCACCTAAAGTATCCTGGCGAGCCAATACTAAGTCCTGGGAGACATACAAAACAGTCCTGGGAGCCTGCAAACACTGACCTCAATACTCCCAGTTAATCCCAAATACTTCCACAATTTTGAAGGACCCATTTTTGGAGTCCCCCAAATCCCAGATATATTTGGGAGACCCGAATATATCCAGAAAATACTGATAAGGTATTTTTCAGATACATTTTTGGATCAGGAATATCCAAATACACATTCCTACCACATCCTCCCTGATCGCTACCCACCCAAATGTTCTCTTACCTGCCCCATCTATGGAAGCCCCTCTTATTAGCCATGGAATGGAACATCCATATTGCAAAACAGTACACCTCTAAATACCATGTTAGCAATGGGAGAACGCTTTCTTTGTAAGTTGCTCAGATGCATTTGTCTTAAAAGAATGCCGGACTGGATGGAGATAAATGATTTGCCAAAACTTTCAGACTTGAATACAAAGCACAATTGACCCCATATTTTCTGCCACAACATCTATATGACAACAGCTATATGGCAAAATACATGTTACGGTTGACACCTGTTGGGACATGGGTGGTGCCTGATGCTACTTGTAGTCAAATGTTAAAGAGGGGACTAACTTTTAAAAAACTCAATATGATTTCATTGTCCCACATGCAAAGGGGAAGGAGGGGCTTCAAGCTGTTTCACTAGCAGAAATGGCTGCACAAGGGCCCCTTTTGCCCCCTCCTTTGTTCTATGTGCCCTTGGAATGGACACAAACAGCCAGAGGAAGGGACAAACAGCTCCCCTCCCCACAGCCATTTCTGCTAGCAAAAATAGCACAGGAAGGAAGCCTGCACTCCCTTGCTATGTTGGAGAGCAATGGAGACATTTTAAAGACATGTTGCGATCTTCATATAGAGGTCACTAAAAGGGCTTGAGTGTGTCTTCCACAGGATGACCCGTACACATGCAGGTTCTGCATGCCAGTGAAGCCACAACTTCAGATGTTGACTTTGGTCCTGATTTGCCCTCCGCTGCCTTTAGCCAGTGCCTTGGACAAAAAAATGAGAGATATGTCTGTCTTCTGTTCTGTCCTCTCAATCTTCAAGCACTGGATTCTCACTTTGACTCGTCCAAAGTGTCTGTGTGATTTTTGGATGAAGTCTTCACTAATCTGTTGCTTTGGAGTTACACCTTAAAAGAGAAAATAAATCACGGTGGGATTTTGAGAATAAATGATACACAGAAATGAGAGTGACTGAATCTTACTGTGACTGTTTCCATCATGAAAACTGTAGAATCTTAGTTTCCCAAGAATCTGCGAAAGGCTGAACTGTGGATGCTTCTAACCATGAGTCCCAGACCACTGCCATATGTGAAACAGCAGACCTATTTGGCACAGAGTGGGCTGCACAGTTTAGCTTGGCATAGGTTTCCCATAGATGGCTGGACTTTAAAAGAGACAGATAAGTTTCTCTTGATTTGCATATATCCCTTTTGGCAGGGAGAATGTATTTATTATGACTTAGATGAGGAGGGGAAGAGGCAACCCTGTGAGGTTTCAGAACATCCAACTGGGTATTTGTAACGACCAGCAATGCTTTGCATATTCTTGCCAACATTCATGGAGTGCAACTGATGCATACAAAGCCCAGCATTCCCCTAGATTTGGAGAAAGTGGTCTATTATTTCTAGTTACAAAAAGTATGTCTTCTATTACAGCTCCTATTACCAAATACCAAAGCAGTTGAAGCTTGAGTGATGAAACAGGGTCACAAAAATAATGGCCACTGAAATATAAGCAACATCACTTTCACTTCTTTTGTTTATTTATGTGAGAAGTTGGATTTGGACTTCAATCCGCAACCTGATTCTGGACCAGTCCCCATTGGCTTGATCAGAATTTTCTTAAATAATCATCTCATCAATTTCAGCTGTTCTTATCAGCAACGTTATTTGTTTACCTTTAGGCAATAAATGTATAAAAAAACATAAATGTTGGAATGCAAGCCAGAATGGAAACAATGCACAAATTCTAGCTGTACAGAGGATGGCTGTGGTTGGTTAGGGATACCTTCTGGAAGTGCTCAGAACCATTTTTATGTTACCAGCAGCCCTGGAACAATTTCTAAATACTGACTCAGATTTAGACCTATCTACAGATCATGTATTACCCTTAGTTAGACTCCCTAGAACCTTTATAAAGATTGTATATTTATGATCAAGTTCTAACCAGTATTCCCTCTAAGCTGAGTTAGTGTGAGCTAGCTCACAGTTTTTTAGCCTCCGGCTCACACATTTTTGCCTTAGCTCAGGAAGGATGGCTCCAGAGCAAACTAATGTATGCAGTAGTCAAATCGCTCGCTCACAACTTTAAGGCCAGCAGCTCACAGGGTAGAATTTTTGCTCACAAGGTTCCACAGCTTAGAGGGAACATTGGTTCTAACAGCCCAAGTTGATTAATATGCTGCAACTAGTACAAATAACAATTAAGTTTGTGATAGCTACCGTGCCATCCTGCCTTTAGCTAAGAAGGCAAAGATGTCTGTGTTCCATTCATTTCAAACATCTTTCATTTTTCTAGAACAGCAGTGTGGATCCCTGTTCTGAAACAAGGGCCTGTGGTACCTTAAAGATCCACGGATTTATCATCATACCTTCTATTGGCAAGAATCTTTTTTATCCTACATACTTCCTACATCAGAGACTTATGTCCTGTATCTTACTAATGCAGCTCATGCCTTCAAAAACTCACATGCATATGCTTTTATTTACAATACCACAAACTCATTTTTGCTACAACAGATTAACATACTGACTCTCTGGAACTGATCCCTGACCGAGGTTCTGAGGCAGGTAAAAGGCCCACAGAATTCAGAGTAAGGTGCTGTTCCATTCCCCAGCACACCAGTACTCCATAAATCTCTGATGTGGCACAGCAGTTTAATTAAACACCATGGCAGTGAGTGATATGAGCCACTGCACTGCAACTGTGGAGCAGTGATTATGAGAGCAATCCTAAGCAGGTCTATTCAGAATCCCACCTGGGTCTATGCAGTAGGGCTTACTTCCAGGAAAGTGTGCTTTGACTTGCACTGTATATGTCTTTGCACCAATGCAAGAGGATGGGTTCTCCATTGTATCAGCATCCTTCTATTTTAGATCCCTTCCACTAGAGCCCGGGCATTGCTGCATCACAAACCATGTTGTTGCCTGACAGTTTCTTGTGCTATCTTTGCAAGAAGATACATCACAGAATAGATCACATTTTTGTCTCCTCTTTCCTCAAGGTGGAGTATATGATTCTCACCTGCTCCATTTTATTCTTGTAACAGTCCCATGAGGTAGGTTAGATTGAGAAAATTGTGACTGGCCAAAAGTCACTCAGTTGCTTATTGGCTGATCAGAGACTTTCCAGTTGTGGCAGAACATGCCCGCTCTGGCCTGCAGACCCTGTTCTGCCTTGTCCTCCTGCCAACTCCCTAGAGGGGCTTTTTACTCTCCAGTAGCCACTCCCTCATGGATCACTGCCTTGTCGTGGTGAGGGGGCTTGTGTGGTTCGATGAGGCTGTGGGCTATGCCGTGGAGGGCCACCCAGGACAGACAGGCCACAGCAGAGAACTCAGACCAAGTGTGGTCCACTGGAGAAGGAAATGGCAACCCACTCCAGTATCTTTGCCAAGAAAACCCCATGGACAGTGTCAAGCCCCCCTGACGCAAGGGGGGCGCCAGCTGCTGTCGGAGTCGCCAGGGGCTGCCGCCGAGATGGAGACAGCTGCTACGCCCCACCCCGGGATGCTGGAGGGGCCAGGAGGGCAGGGTAAGAGGACCTCAGGAGGTATGGGCAACAGCCTCAGAAACCGGGCGCATCAGGGGTTACGTCACCGCCTTTGCCCGCTCAGGGTCTGGCTTGCGGAGCAGGGAGCTCCCCGGGACTTTGGCGCACTCTCTCTCTTTTGACAGCTTGCCCACTCTCCAGCGCGTCCCAGCCAGCCCAGCTTTCTTCCTCCCCGGCCGTGTTCCCCTCTCCTCCTTTTATTACTCCCACCTCCCTCATGGCTCCTCCCTGGCCAGGGCCCCGCCTTCCTCCAAAAACAGGGATGCCGAGCCGGACACCTCCCTTCCAGTTCCCTGGCCCCGCGTCGAGGCGCCAGCCGGGGCTGTCGCTGCTTGTTCCTGCGGCACGGCTGGCTGTCCGGGCTCCCGTTCGCGCTGCTGGCCGGACCTCACTCGTCCTGCCCACGGCACGCTTCCTTCTTCATGCCGCCTGCCGGCGGCGGTAAGTGTTCTCTGGTGGGTGGGGGCTGCGGCTGGGCCCCCTCTCAAGTCGCTGCTGCCCTCCGGGTGGGGGGTGAGGGCCGTTGCCGGTTCCTCCGGCTCAGGGCCGTGCGGCCTGGTGCCGTCTTGGCCGGGGATGGGACAGACAGTAACAAAAGGCTAAAAGATATGATGCTGGAAGATGAGCCTCTCAGGTCGGAAGGTGTCCAATATGCTACTGGGGAAGAGCAGAGGGCAAGTACAAGTAACCCCAGAAAGAGTGAAGTGGCTGGGCCAAAGCCAAAAGGATGCTCAGTTGTGGATGTGTCTGACGGTGAAAGGAAAGTCCGATGCTGCAAAGAACAATACTGCATAGGAACCTGGAATATAAGATCTATGAATCAAGGTAAGCTTGATGTGGTCAAAAATGAGATGGCAAGAATGAACATTGACATCTTGGGAGTCAGTGAACTAAAGTGGACAGGAATGGGTGAATTTAACTCAGAAGACCATTATATCTACTACTGTGGCCAGGAATCCCATAGAAAAAATGGTGTGGCCTTTATAGTCAACAAGAGAGTGAGAAAGGCAGTATTAGGATACAATCTCAAAAATGATAGAATGATCTCGGTCCGAATCCAAGGCAAACCATTCAACATCACAGTAATCCAAGTCTATGCCCCAATCACTGCTGCAGAAGAGGTTGAAGTGGACCGGTTCTATGAAGATCTACAGCACCTCATAGAACTAACACTAAAAAATGATGTCCTCATCATCATAGGGGACTGGAATGCTAAAGTAGGAAATCAAAAAGTAACCGGAATAACAGACAAGTTTGGCCTTGGAGAACAAAATGAAGCAGGGCAAAGGCTAACAGAGTTTTGTCAAGAGAACACGCTGGTCATAGCGAAAACCCTTTTCCAACAACCTAAGAGGCGACTCTACACATGGACATCACCAGATGGGCAACACCGAAATCAGATTGACTATATAATTTGCAGTCAAAGATGGAGAAGCTCTATCCAGTCAGTAAAAACAAGACCTGGAGCTGACTGTGGCTCAGATCATGAGCTACTCATTGCAAAATTCAGACTTAAACTGAAGAAAGTTGGGGAAACCACTAGGCCATTCAGATTTGACCTAGATCGCATCCCCGATGAATATACAGTAGAGGTGAAGAATAGGTTTAAGGGACTAGATTTGATAGACAGAATGCCTGAAGAACTATGGACAGAGGTTCGTGACATTGTACAGGAGGCAGCAATCACCACCATCCCAAAGAAAAAGAAATGCAAGAAAGCAAAGTGGCTGTCTGATGAGGCTTTACAAATAGCAGAGGAAAGAAGGAAAGCAAAAGGCAAAGGTGAAAAGGAAAGATTTACCCAACTGAATGCAGATTTCCAGAGAACAGCAAGGAGAGATAAGGAGGCATTCCTGAATGAACAATGCAAAGTAATAGAGGAAAACAATAGATTGGGAAGGACTAGAGATCTCTTCAAGAAAATTGGAGAAATCAAGGGAACGTTCCATGCAAAGCTGGCCATGATAAAGGACAAAAACAGTAGGGACCTAACAGAAGCAGAAGAGATTAGGAGAAGATGGCAAGAATACACAGAAGAATTATGCAAGAATGACCTCAGAGTCCCTGACAACCACGACGGAATAATCACTGACCTCGAGCCAGACATCCTGGAATGCGAAGTTAAATGGGCCTTAGAAAGCATTACTAACAAAGCTAGTGGAGGTGATGGTATCCCAGCTGAGCTATTCAAAGTCTTAAAAGAAGATGCTGTTAAAGTGCTGCACTCAATTTGCCAACAAATTTGGAAAACACAACAGTGACCACAGGATTGGAAAAGGTCAGTATACATTCCAATCCCAAAGAAGGGCAATGCCAAGGAATGTTCAAACTATCACACAATTGCACTCATTTCACACGCTAGCAAGGTCATGCTAAAGATCCTACAAGCTAGGCTCCAACAGTACGTGGATAGAGAACTGCCAGAAGTACAAGCTGGGTTTCAAAGAGGTAGAGGAACTAGAAATCAAATTGCCAACATTCGCTGGATTATGGAGAAAGCAAGAGAGTACCAGAAAAAGATCTACTTCTGCTTCATTGACTACGCTAAAGCCTTTGATTGTGTGGATCACAATAAACTATGGCAGGTTCTTAAAGAGATGGGAGTACCAGACCACCTCACATGTCTCCTGAGAAACCTGTATAAGGGTCAAGAAGCTACAGTTAGAACCGGATATGGAACAACTGATTGGTTTAGCATAGAAAAAGAAGTACGACAAGGCTGTATATTGTCACCGTGCTTATTTAATTTATATGCAGAGTACATCATGCGAAATGCTGGCCTGGATGAATCACAAGCTGGAGTTAAGATTGCTGGGGAAAAGATCAATAACCTCAGATATGCAGACGATACCACTCTGATGGTAGAAAGTGAAGAGGACCTAAAAAGCCTCTTGCTCAGGGTCAAAGAGGAGAGCGCAAAAGTGGGCTTGAAGCTCAACATCAAAAAAACTAAGATCATGGCATCTGGCCCCATCACTCCTTGGCAAATAGAAGGGGAAGTCTTAGAAGTAGTGACAGACTTCACGTTCCTGGGATCCCAGATCACTGCAGATGGAGACTGCAGCCATGAAATTAAAAGACACCTGCTCCTTGGGAGGAAAGCAATGGCAAACCTAAACAGCATGATAAAAAGCAGAGACATCACCTTGCCAACAAAAGTCTGCATGGTCAAAGCAATGGTATTCCCAGTAGTAATGTATGGCTGAGAGAGTTGGACTATAAGGAAGGCCGAGCGCCGAAGAATAGATTCTTTTGAACTATGGTGTTGGAGAAAACTCTTGAGAGTCCCTTGAACTGCAAGGAGATCAAATCATTCAATCCTAAAAGAAATCAACCCTGACTGTTCCCTGGAAGGCCAGATCCTGAAGTTGAAGCTCAAATACTTTGGCCACTCACTGGAGAAGACCCTAATGCTGGGAAAGATTGAAGGTCAAAGAAGAAGGGGACGGCAAAGGATGAGATGGTTAGACAGTGTCATCGATGCAACAAACATGAAATTGAGCAAACTTCAGAGGACAGCAGAAGACAGGAGGGCCTGGCGTGATCTGGTCCATGGGGTCGCGAAGAGTCAGACTTGACTGTGTGACTGAACAACAACAAAGCCACCACCACCACCTAATCAGTACAGGGATTTCCCAGTGAAGAGATCAGGACCTTCAGCTCCCCTTCCCAGCACAGAGGACTTACCTCAGTGTCTCCCACTAGCTCAGTGCCTGGCTACCTCAGGACAGATTAATGCCTTGTACGCCCCGGGGGGGGCGGGGATAGCCAGTTGCTAATTGCTTGCCTTCCACCCTCCTGGGGCTCCCCTTTTAAATAGTGTGTCCAAAACAGTGGGGGGAGGTCTTTGTGGTACAGAGAACCACTTCCAGGATCAAAAATTTAAATTATTCCACAGGGCCTGTAAAATGTAGTTCTTCTGCCAGGCTTTTGAGTGAGGCAGCGGATGTCAAATATCATCTGGCCCCTACCTGTTACCACTCTGTTACTATCTGTTGTCAACGATTATGGTCTTCAATTTTCAGGGACTCAGAACAATAACTCGCATTGGTTCAGTCAAGGTTAGGGTATCTACCATCTGGAATCCCTTAGGGGATTTAGCTTTCTCCACTTTGACTAATATCGGGACACCATGGAAATGGTATGAAACTGGTAAGTAGTCTGAATTGTTTCAAGGGTTAAGTTTTTACAGTTTTAATGCTTGATTTTATTGTTCTATAAGTAATGTTTGTAACCACCCTGAGACCATTCATGGGAAGGGCGGGATAGCAATCGAACCAAATAAATAGATATATAATCACTAGTGTATATATATATATATATATATATATATATATATATATATATATATATATATATATATATATATATATATATATATATATACACACACTAGGCCACATCAGCCTTCCGTCTACCAGTGACGCTAGGATGAAGAGTTCTGTACAATCTGTATTTGGGCATACATGTTACCATAAAGTGGCCAAAAAAAAAAAAAAATCTGCTTTATCCCATCTCCTGAAGGGCCAGCACTGCAGTTCATGCTGCCCTTATCCTGTGCTGCCTCTGGCCGTAATTTCAGTTACGCAGACTTTTGGCTCTGATGATGCCTTTCTCACACACTTTCTTCATTTCAAAAATATATACCTTTCATAAGTTCAAGGTAACTGCCCACCCTGTTTACCAGCCTTGCAGCTGCAAGCAATGAATGGGCACAGCACAGGGTTTGGGGTTTTACAATCTGTATCTCCAAAATGCAGTTATACTTATAGTTATATTATATACTATTTCTACAATTCACAGACAAGTTTATGATCCCCCCCGAGAAAAATCCACTTTTTCCAATGAGCACTGGGTTATACTACATATAAAATGAGTTTATTATAGTTTTGGCAGGTCGATGCAAGCCCTGTTAATTAGCACAAGTCACAATGTGCTATGGTGGAAAAGCAGGTATGGAGACTTTGGCTCCAACAGAGTATATAATTTCCAATTCTCCAGTGTTGATTTTAGTCAGGAGATTTCCTTAAACTAACCCCCTTTTGATTCTAGTGTTTTTGTAGGGCTGCAGATGAAATTCCATGCCACATTTTCACCTGTGATTTCTTCCAGAATCAGTGGCATAGTCCACCTGCTGCAAGTCAGCTGCTAAGAGGGAGATGGCTTCCAACTGCTCCCTTAACCACACATAGGTATGTTAAATTGGGGAAAGATTTACAAGTTTGCTCTTTCACAAAAACAAGGTTTGTTGGGCACTGGAACACTTTTCCAGGGGAAAATGTAGAACGGTTTTAAACGAGCTTCATGTACAGGACATTCAATGTTCTGTGATTCTGAAAAACACACAGGGAAGAAATATGACCGGGGTTGGCAACTGCTTCCTTTCAGCTTCTTTGGAACCTCTGTACTCTCCTGCTGTGAATGCCGGGAGTGTTAATCCAGCAGTGTTTTTCAAAAGAACACAGGGGAAGCTGGTTCCCTGCAGGCTCATTTGCTGCTAATTCACACAGTCATTCCAGTCTTCTGGCTGTGGTGGATGCACGGGCACTTCAGTGTGCAAACTGAGCCTTTGCGGAACAAGGCTTACCCCGTCTGTTTCAGGGTTGAGGGTACAAATGGAGCTCTGATTGATGGCTCATGTGTTTACTTGAACGCACAGCCATTGGAATGACTCTGTAGTGCAGGGGCTGTGGTTAGGAGAGGGTGCAGGGCTCAGTGGCCCCCAAATCTGTGGTGCATGCAGAAGATCTCAGGTTCAGTCCTCAGCATCTCCAGTTAAAAAGGATCTGGCAAAAGGTGATATGAAAGACCCTGGTGAGCCGCTGCCACAGAGTAAGCAATACTGAGCTTGATTGACAAATGGTATAACTCACTTTAAGGCAGCTTCATGCAAAGTGGCAATATCAGAATCTGGCATTCATTAGAATACATCTGGGTGTTTTGGGGTTTTTTTAAAGCAGTATCCCTGCTGCTTATCAAACGCTATACTTATAAACTGGTGTTATTGTTTATGCCATACATTTTTACATCAGACAAAAAAAACACTAACTTGAGTTTTAACTGGGAAATGATGAACAAAGAGGCTCTGAGACGTAAATAGCTGCTGTTGGGTATAGCAAAGATATTTCTGTTTCCCTCCTTAAAGAGCCATGGGGATGACGTCCCACCTGGAGCATTGATTCACCTATCTATGCATTTTTCAAGAGAGCAAGCTTATGAACTGATGACACAAATCCTTCCATTTAAATAACGTTTTAAGAATACAGTAAAAACAACAACCCTGCTTAATAATATTTAGTGGCATCAGGTGCCCCCCCCCCAAGCAGTCATGTTTTAAATTCTGTCCATCTAATACACTAAACGCTCAGATTCCCCCTCTGCTGGGTGGATTTTTCATGATCGAAGAAACAAAATATCCCTGGGGTTATGACTATGAGCGGGGTGCTCATAGGGGGTTTTAAGGGGTTTTAAGCCAAGGGGGTTTTAAGGAATGTATTTTATAGGAACGAACTGTGGCCCTAAAAACCATGGCAATGTTCCTGAGTGTATCCACATGAGGGGTTTTCCTTGAGCAGTGCAAAGCAGGCGGGAATAATTAAAATTCAACCAACGCAGGGTGTACCATACAGAGTGAAATTCTGGTCAGGGATTCTTATGTTTACCATAACATTCTTACCCTTTAAAAAAAGAACTTCTGAACTTCCAATTTGGTCCTAAAGCACTGAAGCGGAAGCAATACTGTGCAGGCTGGCTCCTTTACTGCACCGGGTAGATTGATTTTGACATCATTCAGCGGGGTTAAGTATCTTCTGTTGATGTAGAAGCCAGTCTCCATTTTATTGTATTATAAGTTTTTTGGAACTATTTTGTATTTGTGCATGAAATAGCACTGAGGTTATAATTATGGACTGGCCAGACATAGGGGCTATTGAGCTGAAAAGATCCCATACCCAACCATGAGCACTATAGCCATGTTAAGGGACTTGCTGCAGCATTTAATAAAGCGAAAAAGTAGGATTTTATAAATCTAAGGAGTTTCTATATGTTAATGAATAATATGATCCTAACATGCAGCCCACTATCTTTTATATAACATGTACAATTTCTTTTAAGACTCTTGAGTCCTCTGTGAATTTTCTCAGTAGATTGGCATGTTGCTGTTTAACCCAGATGTTTCTTTAATTTGGGTATATTAGGAGATTCATGGTGCATCGGCCAAGTGTTAACCATGTAAACTATAATGTAACACATGCTAGGACTGGAGATAGGCTGTCTAAATATAAGACCCTCTAAATTGTTAGAGGGTCTTATATTAACGAAACATCCATCCCTGTCCAAATAGATTTCTATATAGCCTGCATTTATAGTACAGCAAAGTCCACTTTAAATTTAAGTGCTATTGAATATTTTTGGACACTCAGAGGATACTCAGTTACAAATGGAAGGAAAGTACTTTCTTGGGCATTGGGGTCAGCTTTCCATCTGATGCTCTTTGCAATGCAAGCCAAACTGGTGCCAGCAAACTACAGGTGGATGCCACATGAGCAAGCAAAAATGTGTTTGTGAAAAGTTTGCTGACAATTTTGTGTGCACCTAATAGAGTTCTTTAAGCAGCCCATGCATCTGTTCTGCATTTCACCACTTAAAAACTAGTTTTAAGGATATTCAAGCAGGTACAATACCTGATATTCAGGAGATTTAATAAACATCAGATAGGCAAAGGATTGCAAGACCAACATTTTTCTTCAGTCTATTATTTCAGGGTTTTCATTGCCTTTGAATAACTACAGATGCTTTATTTTTGCCGGTAGTCCCATTGCTTTCTGCTTCTTTTTGTGTTTCTGAGGCCCTATTTATGGGGTGACGTAGTGGCCATTCTTCTAGAATATGATGATGACCGCTATGACCAATGTCTTTCAGTGTCACCTCCCTGCTGCAACTTCATTCTTTTTTATTTTAGAGGATGTTGCATACTATGCTTTGGAATCTGAGCCATTCTTTTCATTTTTTCATTTCAATAAACTATGTCCAGCATCTCTTTATAGCATTTCCATTTTAAAAAATAAAATAATGTAGCCAAACTTTTTACATCAAGAGTTCAGCAGTGGTTTCGGTTTCCGGCGTTGCGAATGGCGGCCACCTTTCGGGAAGCTCCCGGAGGTGGTTAGCCCACACGCAGTTTGGGGGGGTCTTTGCAGGTTTGCAAGACCCTAGTGAGCCTTAGGCAAAGGCTCCAAACCGGGGGCGCTTGGGGAGTAGCCTCTTTGCCGGCAGTCAGCCGGGAAATTGAGGCTTTCTCCCCGCCCCAATCGGCCCCGCTGCGGCGTGCCCGTAATGGGACTTAGCAACACCACCGATTTCCAACAGGAGTGAGGAACAGTGATGAATTAAAGCAAAAAGAAGAAACGGCAGGAACCGTGAGTTGGAGGTCTGAATTTGAAGCGAAACCCGAGCCCTTCCCCCGTAAGCGAATAAGCAGCTGGGAGGAGGGGGAATCCCCCCCCCTGAGAAGCGGGATTTGTATAAGAAAGCTAAGGGGGATGAAAGGGAAGAAGGGTTGGCGAAATTACCTTTGGGGTGCCATTGAAGCGAATGAGTTAGCGGGACTCCTGAGCGACGCGTCACGAACTTTTATAAAGTAAACAAATACAAGAAATGTCAGCCATGAAGAAGGTCCCTTTGAAAACGGAGAAGAAGGGAGGCGGGACTTCCGGTCCGGGTAATCCCCCTCCAGAGCCGACTGTCAGTCAACAGACAAGCGAGCTACTGCACCCTCTGCTGGTCCAAATACAGAAAATCAGCGAAACCTTAACTAATATGGAAGGTGTTCTCAACAGTCAACAGAGGCAACTAACAGAGACGTCAAAGAAGATGGAGGAGATCGCACAGAAATGTTTGGTCTCGTCGGAAGACATCGGAAAAGTGAAGAAAAGGGTCAACAAGTTAGAAAAGCATCAGGATGTGCAAGAAAAAAGAATTTTGATGTTGCAAATGGAAAAATCGAATCTGACTCTTCGATTTCAGGGCATTAAAGAAGAAGAGAAGGAAGATCTCAGATCTATACTTGCGAATGCCTTGGCACCCGTAACTGGCAGAGATCAGCGTGAGTTAAAAGAAGAAATGGATAAGGTCTATAGGGCCTACTCCACATTTACAAAAAAAAAATAATCTGCCAGCAGAAATGGTTGTCAAGTTTGTCAAGCAGAGTACCAGAGATCAAATCTTGCGTGCAGTTGCAGCGGTGCCCTTAAAAATTGGGGAGCAGACCATCAGAATATTGAAAGATGTGCCTTATGAAATCCGGATGAAAAGGAAAGCTTATAAAGGATTGACCACTTTTCTACAAAGAAGACAGGTCATATACAGATGGACCTATCCTGAAGGCCTTTTGTTCAAGTACAAGGATAAAAGAGAGAAGATTGACTCCATCTTCAAGGCGCAGGAATTTCTGAAGAGACACGCCAGTCCAGAGGAAGAGGCAGCACTCGCAACGTGGACAGATTTGAGTAGTGAAGACGACAGCGGCCCAGAGGAGGGAGGTGCCGGAGCGGGAGAAGTGAAAACCAAAGGTGGCCCATCCTATAACTTGAGGGATACCAAAGGAAGACAACCTAAGAAATAACTGTTCGGGAAGCGTCAAAAAGGAGATGACTAACAACTAACCCCAAAGGACATTACTAACCTCATTAGCAGAGTTATTTTGAATTTTTGTTAGATGAAAAGAAGACCCTCAAATCACAGAGATTGCCAAAAACTGTATCTATATTGATTTAAACTAACCTTTATTAACAGAATACTCACTCCGCTCTTTTCTTTATCCCTCTATATACCCTACCCTTTTCTATTTATAAAAATAATAAATTCCTCTCCTTTTTAGGAGGGTTTTGATAAAAAAAAAAGAGTTCAGCAGTAATCTGCAGCATGTGGGACAATTTATATTTGGATAAAATAATTTTTATCTTCTCACACTTTGTTGTCTCTCAATAAACTCATGTCCAGAGGTTTTCCCAGTCACCTTAATTTTTGCTTTTTACTTCACTACACTTCAAAAAGATGTACTACAAAAAAACCCCACCTCTTTAGGGTTAACTGTTAAAAATTCAGAATCAAATTAGTTGTGATTACAGTCCAACGTTCTACTAGTCTCTGATACATATTTAGAGTTTGGTACAAGCTAAGTTATGAGGCCATTAGAAATACTCTTTAAATGCCTTCCTATCTTATGCACCAGGAGCTGCGGTGGCTCAAGTGGTTAAGACGCTGAACTGCAGGCTGTGGAAGGTCAGTAGTTCAGCAGTTCGAGACCCGGGTGCCGCATGACAGGGTGAGCTCCTGTCTCTAGTTCCAGCTCCTGCCAACCTAGCAGTTCGAAAGCAAGAAATTGCAAGTAGATAAATAGGTACCACTTCGGTGGGAAGGTAACAGCGTTCCGTGCACCTTGGTGTTTAGTCATGCCGGCCACATGACCACGGAAACGTCTTCGGACAGCGCTGGCTCTTCGGCTTTGAAACGGAGATGAGCACCGCAACCCTAGAGTCGGATTCGACTGGCTTTCGAGCAAGGGAACCTTTACCTTTACCTTATCTTATGCACCGGCCATTTCCCAGTGTTGAAGAGAAGTTCACATGTGCTTTGGATTCCCCAAGACTGCAGGACTGGGGTATCAGAATGCCAAATGCTTTTCTTCTAATATGCATAATTTGGCACCAGCGTTCCCTCTAAGCTGAGTTAGTGTGAGCTAGCTCACATTTTTTTAGCTTCTGGCTCACACATTTTTGTCTTAATTCAGAGCAAACTAATTTATGCAGTAGCCAAACCGCTCACTCACAACTTTAATGCCAGTAGCTCACAAAGTAGGATTTTTGTTCACAAGACCCCACAGCTTAGAGGGAGCATTGTTTGGCACCTGTCAATATTGTCTAACCACTTTTCACATTCATGCCCTTGGGAACTTACAGGAAATGAGCAAACATTTACAAAATAGTATCAGAGACGGAAAACGGTCATATTTTGATATCTCCTAATTTAGCAAATGATGCACACAGATCCCCCACCCATACAACATCTCCCAACAAAATGTGTTTGATTTTGAAAATAAAAAAAAACCCAAAGAAGAAATATCATAGCAAAGAAAGGTTTTTTAAAAGAAAAGAGAGGAAAAGGCTCTTTGCACATGGATGTTGTAAACTTTCTAATACTATCCGAGAACCTATCCCATTAAATGCTGAGAACCTATCCCATTGAACATATTCTTTGATTAATTCTGATCAATGAATATGTTTGTAAGCAAAATATTTTTTCTTCTTATGATAGACTTTCAATTTCATAATAGTTTGGCTGGCATTCTGGAATATTGTTCCATTTTATGAAAAGTGATGCCTGAACATTTTTTTTTACAAAGGTTTTAAGCCATGGTAGGTGTCAAACATTTCTCCCTGATATGCTGTGTCCTATAGCCAAACCCAAATGTGATTCATACATAATTTAAAACATTTTGTGCCATTTTGAGTTGAATACAGGCCTTGGAAGCTGTTAGATAAAAGTTGATGACATTTGTAACTGTTTGATAGCCCACTTCTCCTTCTCAATTACACACCAGGAAAAAAATCTGTTTCTGAAAAAATTGCTCTCCATATTTTCCATCACACAATTCCTCTTCCATTAGACTTTTCTGGTCAGTCATAATGTGAATCTAAATCTCCCTTTGCAAGAGAATTCTTGGTAAGCTTCTTACACAGTGACTTTGCCAAATAATTTTCAGGGATCTTCTCTGAGAAAACATAGATTCATTCACATGAAGAAAGTCTATTTCACATAAATGTTTCTACACATTAATGCATTCTTCATATGATGCTACAGTTCAGAGAAGCCTCCTCTCTCCCATGAATGGTGGGAGAGTGATATCACGCATTCTCCCCCTATGGACTCAGCTGCCAAGGCCACTGGATGTCCACAAATTGATGTACAGGCAAAACATAAAACCAGGCTAAACTACAGATACAATAGAGTAGCATACACATACATAAAAACAACAATTATAAACAGGAAGGAGGAAATGCCAAACAAAACAAAAATGTCTTCAGCAGTTGGCAGAAGATGGCAACAAAAGGGGACAAGTAAGTCTTTCTGAGGAGACAGTTCCAGAGTTTTAGTGCCACAACTGATAAGACCCTCTCCTAGGTTGCCACCAGTGTTCCCTCTAAGCTGAGTTAGTGTGAACTTAACTCATAGTTTTTAGCCTTCAGCTCACACATTTTTGTCTTAGCTCAGGAAGGATGGCTCCAGAGCAAACTAATTTATGTAGTAGCCAAATCGCTCGCTCACAACTTTAATGCCAGTAGCTCACAAAGTAGAAGTTTTGCTTACAAAGCTCCACAGCTTAGAGGGAGCATTGGTTGCCACCTGCCTAATCTCAGAAGGCAGAGGCACTTGAAGCAGGGCCTTGGAAGATGACTGTAGCAGCCAGGTAGGTTTGTAAGGGAGACAGTGGTACTTCAGGGATAGTGATCCCAAACCATGTAAGGCTTTAAAGCTCAACACCAGCATTTTGAATTGTGCCTGGAACCAGATTGGGACAAGAGTGATATGGTCCCTACTGTCCACTTCAGTCAACATCCTGGCTGAACATTCTGAACTAATCGAAGTTTCTGAACACTTGCAGTGTGTGCCTAGATTTTATGTTTAGGCCTATAGTCAATTTTAATTATTTGAATGATGTGTTTTGTTTGGTTTTAATTGTTTTAAAGATGTGTTTCTTATTATGTATGATTTTAAAGTGTTAGCCACCTTGGTGGCTCTAGGATCTCCCCCAACTGGGGGGCAGCTTCCTAGAGTGTCATGCGACATGGTGATGTCACTTCTGGGTTCCAGCCTGAAGTAACATTGCTGCATTGCATGATGCTGTCCCCCTTCCCAGTTTTGACTCTCATTGCCGTGTGGAGCAAGGGCCAGGGCTTGGGAGGTGGCACCTCTGCCTCCCCACTACTACAGAGATCATCCTTATGAACACTGAATTGTGCAGTGGCCCTGTTTCTGAAATTAGATCAGGCATTTATGAGGAGGCCTTGCCTCAAATGCTATATCATTAGAGTTGCCTGCCTTGTTCTGGCAACCCCTAGAGCAGAGATGTTGAACTCATTTGTTACACAGGCCAGATCTGACATAAATGTCACCTTGCTGGTCCAGGCCATGGGTGTGTTCAGACGGGCCATTTAGTCTGCTTTTGGCACGCTTCAGTAACGGATTTTATATCCATGTTCACACACTCAACATCTGCACACCATCCCCAGCCATCGGTTTCCAGATCAAACTCCTCTTAAAATGGAGTATTTTGATACCACTTACCCAAGTGGTGTCTTCCTGATTCTCCAGTTTGGTGTAGTGGTTAAGTGTGCAGACTTTAATCTGAGAGAACTGTGGGAAGGGGGAGCTCACTGACAGAGCAATGTCAGTTCTGGGTGATCACCAGCAAGTGACATAACTGCATCAATAATATTCTAGGAATTCCCCCAATCACTATGGTGAAGATCAGAGTTTGGGTAAATTCTATGGCATCCAGGGCACGGCAACTGGAAGTGATGCCACCACATCTGCAATTTCATTCCCCCCCCCCCAATTTTTGCCCACTGCTTAATTGCCTGAGAGCTGAGGAAAGGGAGGTTGCCCACTGAGGGTGGTTAACTGGCAGTCCTATGTACTATCTGAATGGTGCAGGACATCGCTATTCCACCACCTGAATGCCCCAAGTAATTATTGAACCAGTGCAGAAAATTCTGAAGACTGGTTGCATTTACTAAGGGATCAATCCTACAGCTAGCACATTCAGGGTAGTATGTTGAGCCATCTCACAGGATTCAAGGGAGCTCTCCTTTCCTCTCTAGGACCAGAATTCATTTATGTCATGTTCTTTTGAAGAAAAAAGTTTGTTTTAGATGGAATGAGAGTACTCCAGGTATTAAAGTAATAATGTGAAAAATGACCTAGAACATAAATAACCAATACAAAAAAAGGAAGAAGAGAAATTCAACTGCTGATGGATTCTGCTGGCAATTGTGCCCTACAAAATTCTTTATTGCTCCCCAAACAACCTATAATTATTCCATCTTTGAGAAGCAATTCAGCCTGACACTTGTTAGTATTTCTTCTGCCACAAACCAGTTTTACAAGGAGTCTAAGATTATTTTTTGATGGATTAGCTGTAAGATTAAATTATCACTGGAATAAGTAAAGTTAACAAAACCACTATTCCACTGCAGTTCCATGACAGAATTGTTACAATTATTGCTTTAAATTCCATTAGGGAGCTAAAATGATGATATACTACTGATTAGAAGTGGGAATAAATGTCTAATGCCAGGTTCTGATGAATTTATTTTTCCCCATGCCCTCGTTGACAGAGAAAATGTGATAAAGCAACTATTTCTTTAACAAATCTATAATATAATTTCAAGCATGTCTGACTCTAAAATATGTGGAACTGTATTAAAAATAAACAGAAGTATGAAATATGTAAAGGGCTACCCCCATCTCTTTTCTGCTTCATCCTCCACAGAACTAAATGGCTTACCAAAGAATATATTAGCAAATCTATACTCAGTTGGTTCATGCATGAGATTTTTCCTAAAATAAAAACCAAAAACAAACTGTGAAAACCATAATTATACGTTCATCATAACAAATGAACTTCTGAAGTGTTTTATTACAGACAGTACACTGATTCTTCATGTGTTAGGGTGTACATGTGTGTTCACAGAACAAAGTTTAAGTTCAGTGGTACCTTTAAGACCAACAAAGTTAATTCTGGGTATAGCGGCTTAATGTGCTGCCTTCCATGAAAATAGATTCAGGCAGGGGTCTTTTCGGGGGGGAGCGCAGCGGAGCGCAGCTCCGGGAGCTCAGGAGCCAAGCCCCGCCCCCAGCCAGCGTCCCGGAGAGTCTTTCAGGCAGCAGCCGAATGTCAATTTCAGCTCCATTATATCCTATGGGCCATTGAAGTCAATGGTGAAAACATAGGGTATATTCTAGGGGCTGGAGGGGAGGGGGTTTGAGGGAGAGGCTCCAAACTCACAGGATAGCTGACGGAGCCTCTCCCCAAGATACCCACCAAGTTTCAAAAACATTAGACCAGGGGGTCCAATTCTATGGGCCCCTAAACAGGTTGCCCCTATTCCCTCCATTGTTCTCTATGGTGGGAAAAACATAACTTTTTTCCCACCATAGAGAACAATGGAGGAAATGGGGCAACCTGTTTGGGGCCCATAGAATTGGACCCCCTGGTCCAATGTTCTTGAAACTTGGTCGGTATCTTGGGGAGAGGCTCCGTCAGCTATCCTGTGATCTTGGAGCCTCTCCCTCAAACCCTCCCTCCAGCCTCTAGAATATACCTATGTTTTCACCATTGACTTCAATGGCCCATAGGGTATAATGGGGCTGAATTGCCACTGAATTTCTTTCATTCCCTCCTTTCCTTCTTTCTTTTTCCTCTTCTCTCTCTTCTCCTCTTCTCTTCTCTTCTCTTCTCTCTCTTCTCTTCTCTTCTCTTCTCTTCTCTTCTCTTCTCTTCTCTCTTTCTTTCTTTCCCACCTTCTTCTCTTCTCTTTTTCCTCCTTTCCCTGTTTTCCTCCTTCTTCCCTCTCTTTCTTTCCCTCTTCCTTCTTTCCTTCTCTCTACTCTCTCTCTTTCCTTCCCTCTTTCCTCCTTCTGTGGCCCAACTCTCATGAGAAGGAGTTTAAACCTTAAACCCCTTCTCTCTTAGCTCCCCCACCCAGACCAGCTGGGGAAGGGAAGGGGAGACTTTTGAAGATGCTTCCCCCCCTTTTGCTTCCCCTTCTGACATCACTTCCGGTGATGTCAGGGGGCGTGGTATATGCTAATAGCCTAATAGCTCATTAGCATACCATATGCTAATGAGCTCCTGCAGCTGTTCTTCTACGAAAAGACCCCTGGATTCAGGTGGATACCCATGTTGGTCTGAAGCAACAGAACAAAGTTGTTCTTAAAGGTGCCACTGGACTCAAACTTTGTTCTGTTGCTTCAGACCAACATGGCCACACACCTACCTGAATGTGTGTTCATAGTTTTTCATATGAAGGACAATGGTATATAAGTTGTCCTTGACCTCTACAGTCTTAAATGGTCTGGAACCAGGTTATCTGGAGGACCACCTTCTCCATGAAGGTGCTTGTGAATGAAGATCACTTTTGAACACCCTTCTTAAGATATGCCTCCCTTTGGAAATGAGGCAGGATAGATAGAAAAGGTTCTTTCTGTGGTGGCACCCTTGCTTTGGAACTGTGTTCCCAAGAATATTCTTTAAAGCATCAAACTATGTCTATCCTATTGACTAAAGTTTCTAATACTATTCAACTATTATTGTAGCCATGCAGAATTTGTATTATTGCCTGAAATGCAGTTTTGGTTATAATGCTGTGGTTTTTATTTAAAGCTTGTTTATTTAAAATATTTTTAGGTCCACCTTTCTTCTAGAACTTCTAGAACCAGTGGCAAGACTTCAAAGACCCTTTGAAGTGGAAAGGCAGGCTATACATTTCTTAAACGAAGTTTGAAGAGGCCCTGGATCACAAGTCTCTAACATATTTATGCACAAATGTCTTGTGTTATTGATTTCTGCATAGGTGACCTTCAAAAATGCCTGTTGATGCCAATGGTTCTTATCAGTTTTTAGTTCAGATTGTCCCTCCTTATTCTGATACTGATCTTCATGCATTACTTGTAAGAGGAAGTATTCCTCTTTCTCAGTTGTATGGTAGAATTTCTAACTGTTTGGGTCATTTAAAATGAAGTTGGACTATGTGATTGCTCTCACACCCTTGAAATCTCCTGCAGAAGTATACTACTACAGAGATTCTCACATTTTGGATGACTTATGATGTTAGAGACAAAAAAATGAGAAAAATAGATAAAGAAGGAACTTGAAACCTCTGATAGATTCTGTCCTTAAACAATACATTAACCCTCCTGGAAATCATGACCCATGGTCAAATTGCCATCTCTGCATCTACAAAGCTGTATGACTTATTTATGGCAGATTACATTTTTAAATGCTAATGTTATAAAGCAAATCCTATGTCAATAACTAAAAATCTGGATGCCTTCAAGGCATCCTAAGGAATATATAAAAGGGGCAGGGGGCCAAATGATCAAATCAATGATATAAAATCTCTGCACAGTATTTATTTAAATGAATGTTCATTTTGACTCTATTTAAACATGGGTGATCTTCCATAGTAGGTCATGCAATGAAGCACAGGCTACTTTCAGCAAAAATTAATATACTTGAAGATATGGCTTGCATACAGTAGTGCAATGTTATGGCCCAAGGCCTTTCTTTTTTCCTGTGCCTTGCAGTTTCTGAACCTTGACTGCAATTTCTGGTAAACTTGCTAAACAAATTACATACACATTTCTATGCTGCACAAAAAAGTCAGAACAATGGTTTATGACTCTGTATTGTAAACATAATTCCATTACCCATTCCATTAGCTATGGCCTTTTATTGTTAAATGTTGACTGAGTCCAAAAATGCCACAATCATTTTATGACCTTTAAAGACAGATGTTGCTAGGTAAAGTAACATAATCATGGCCTAATGAAATGTGTTATTTTAGGATGTAAACTCAAGCTTCCGTGTCTGACTGTGGCCTATCTAACACAGGACTCCTATAGCAGTTCTTATTTATTCTTTCCTGGAGAACCAGGCCTATGGCTGCAATCCTGTGCACATTCAGAAGACCCACTGATTTCAGTGGAACTTATTTCTAAGCAAACCCAGCATAGGATCAGGTTGCTTTGATTGAAAGTATGTTACTCTGGACATAGTAATCATAGCTATGGAACTGCACAGACAACCGTATCAGGGTTCTGAAAATAGTGGACAGAGCATTCTAATTCTAATGACAAATAATGGAGGAAAACTTTGGTAGTGGATGTATGGAGTTGAATGTAGCATGGGAAAACCTCCTAGGAATAAATAGTGTATATTGCTGGGGAAAAGGTGGCTAGCGAACATAAAGGACTGCAGGGCAGTGGCCTGAAGATCCACATGGGTCACCAAAGCCAAAGAGGCAACTAAAATGAAGATGCTCCATGAGCAATCGGAGTTTGAGGATCTCATTGAACTGCTGAACTACCGACCTTCCAGCCTGCACAGAGATGCACAGGAGACTTAATACAGCAAAACATGGTTTATTGTAGATATGACTAGTTTTTGATCAAATATTCTGTTCTCAGATGATCGGTCCTAGTTTGCCTTATTGACAAATAGTGGCTTTAATTCCTCCTCTCTGTAGGCTGGGAAAGAACAAAGTAGTATTAAACCTGGGTTAAGCCAGGATGTCTGCATTCACACATCGCACAAAAGAACAGGTTAGATTAATAGTGGTGAAGAAACTAACTTCAGATCCTAACATCAGATCCCTGGTTTGACATAGCCACATCTAGGACTACTGACCTGTGTGCAGATATCCAAACTAACTATACTCAAACCATGATTTCATACATTCAACCATAATATTCAAGTTTTCCATTTTGAAAACATACACACGCACCTTTGTCCTTCTGTTTTTCCTAAAATGTTTTGGTATATCCAGAATTTTTAAAAGTCAGTTACGTAGTAACTAGTATGTAAGATACCTTTAGAGATGCAAGTGACATTGATATGATTTTTTAAAATAATAAAAAATAAAGACTCTTTATCCACCATTCAAGATCTATGGATCAAAGGAGCTTAAAAGAATGAAAGGAAAGGAAAGGAATTTTGAAACAAACTGTTATCAATTGGGAGGACAGGCATGGTCCAAAGTACTTGAAGCTTTGTTCTTATAGTGCTTTAAATGTTAGCCACATAAACATTCCCTTTTTTCCCCTTTTTGTTCTATTGGAAAAACCTGTTGTTGTTGTAACCTTGAAGTCTTCATGGCAGTCTGGATCTTCAAGGACTCATCAAATATCCAGTTCTTTAGCCAGTGCAGCATATGTGACTGAAAAGAGTTCTCTTTTGTGGCCAAACTGAAGCTTGTGTCTAAACATCTCTTCAAGGATTCTTTCCATTTTTGCTGCCAAATATTCTGTCTCTTTAGTATAAGGCATCCTGTTACTTGGGAACCAGACCATTTCTTCTGCATCAAAGGTATCCTCTCCCCTTTCCTGTCATCTCCTACCATTTTTTATAAAGATTAAAAGAATATTTTCCCTCTTCATGTGTGTTCAAAACTAATTCTCATTATTTGTCTTAATACCTAATCCTCATTATTGTCATTTTATGTACCTCAGGTCTAATGGCTTATGCAAAAGTAGCCCATGTGTCCAATATGCATGTGAACCACCTAATTCCCAGTCTTTCCCGTGAAACGCTTCACTGATAGTGATCATACCAATACTTCTTGCCTTAGTAAATGTAACTCAGTAGCCTTGTTAGCCTGATTGCACGTTATTATGAATAATAACGAGGGGAATATGATTGATTATTAATAAGCAATCGGCTGCGAGAGCGAACACCTGTGTATACAGAGGTCAGCCCCGCCGGGAGGTGTTGGTGACAGACCAGGAGACTTTTGTAGTTGAAAAATAAAGTCTTTTACTGAAGTTCTGCACACGCAAACAATTACACAAGCTCACACACAATTATTCAAGGTCTAAGAAATACAGAGAGAGGCAAAGCACATTTGCATTAGCAGGTAAATTGTTGGTGAGGTATATTTACCAGTCCCGTTGTGTAGAGCATTCCTCAGGAAAAATGGAGGGGAAAGAAACTAAGAAAATTGGGAACCACGCGGCCTGGCCAGCAGGGAACACGTGGGAACTCGGCCTGCAAACCAGAGTTTGGTTTTGTGTTTTTTTTGAAACAAAATTTTTATTGGGATGCATTCAACATTGTTAAACATCATTACCAATACAATTTAAAAAGATTTTCACCCCATCCCCCATCCCCCCCAATAGGCTTCCAACACTGCTAATAACAAAAAAGAAAAAGTTAAAAGGTAATCAAGTTTAGACTTGTAACATAGACCAGAGTTTAAAGATGGAGGCAGGGGTTGGGGATAGCAAGCTGGACATAAGAGGGTCAAAGGTTCGATAGGGGTCAAAGAGCAGAGAGAGAGCTGGTGGTCTGGCGTCTCCTTATAAGCAGGAGGGTGGGGGCTGGTTCCAGCCTCTGATCCCACCTCCTGGTAAGTCCGTCCCTGAAAATACCCTGTTGGTTGGAAGATGTAGGAGAGGTGTGTGGAGGTGTGCCTAGGGGATGGTCAATACTGAGAGCTAGAAACTTGCTCATGTCTGACACCTGGTAGCAGCTAGGATGAGTCACCAGGCTGATTCCATTGTCTTCTTGATGGCATTAGCCAGGCTGCTGATGGCCATCAATTAGTTACTAGGCAATGATGAATAGACTCTGCCAGGGCTACGTGAGGTCTTGCAGGTGAGGGGGGAGGAAAAGAGGCTGCCTGCCTGATGTAGAAGGAACTCTCAATGGCGTTTTTGGAGTTCCTCGTCCTTGTATTTTATTAAGGCATGGTACTGTGCTTAGTGTATACTGGGTCTGTTCCATTTTCCTTCATGAGGAACAGGCTGGTAACCTATGCTGGGCACTGGAGCTGCTGGAAAGGTCATGAGAAGCGTCTCTTGCCTGGATGCAGTCTCTGCTGGCATCTGGGTGGGTTACCATGTGGTTCAGTTCCTTATACACACACTGGCACAGTTTATTATTTTATTACAGTTCAAAACGAGGCTCAAAAGCCTTGCAGGGCAACAGCCTTAGGTAAAGGTAAAGGTTTCCCTTGCTTGAAAGCCAGTTGAATCTGACTCTAGGGTTCTGGTGCTCATCTCCATTTCCAAGCCAAAGAGTAAGTGCTGTCTGAAGATGTTTCTATGGTCATTTGGCTGGCATGACTAAACGCCAAGGCACACGGAACACTGTTACCTTCCCACCGAAGTGGTACCTATTTATCTACTTGCAATTTCTTGATTTTGAACTGCTAGGTTGGCAGGAGCTGGAACCAGAGATGGGAGCTCACTCCATCTTGTGGCACTCAGGTCTACCGAACTTCCAGCCTGCAGTTCAGTGTCTTAACTTAAGCCTTAGGTCACCATAAATGTGGCAAATTACTGATATATAATCCTTGACAATATTAAATGACAACCATCAGACATAACTGACCCAAGAAGAGCGTATACTTGCTGTGTTTATTATTACTTTATACTATGGGCACGTTATAAATGATGTCCATTTTGCCTCTAAATAAAAAAAAACACACCAGAAACATCAGTGAAAATGGGCAAACTGAAACCTTTCACAGTAACATCTCAAAACACAAATGTGTGTAGACAATTCCTACTTAACCATATGAGGTTGAATGTAAGATAGTACAGGGTAAGCATACTGAAATAATATAAAACTATCATAAATAATAATCAACATCAACCAATTGACTAACACATTTCATAGGGCCAAGTGTATATATACAAATAGTGAAACAATTGTACATGACATGTGAAAGAACATATGACAAAGCATGCACAACTTACATTTACTTATTTATGTAAATGTGTGCATCCCACTTTTCTCTCTCATAGATTCAAAGTGGCCCATGTATAGAATATATAAAAATACAATTGATATCAGTAAGGCACCCAGTACACTCTGCAAAGAAATAATGTGTTATGCAGTCCTCTCAGGTGGGGCTGGTTTCTTTGGTACAGCTCAAGCAGGGCCACAGACCGAGGTCCAGGTTAAAGGCCCAGAACCATTTGTCACACCAAGCCTGAGGGAAAAACAGATGCTCAGCTACAGGTCTTGTCTAGGATAATTTTCTCCTATATTCCTGAAATTTGGAAGGGAGGATTGTTTGGGTGAGAGTAAAATCCTTGAGAATTATTTCCCAAATGGGGGAGGAAGTTTGACCGGCATATGCATTTCCCATACAAACCAATGGAAACTACAGTTGTAGTGATACTCAATGCAGTGGCTTGGGAGTCTCACATGGCTCTTCAGTATGCTACCTGTGGCTCTTCTGAGCAGTATTTCCTGATATGGCATCTCCCCATTCTCAGGAAAGTAGGCAAGGCCATTGCCTAGTGAGTTTCCTGGTCAATAGGTGGCTTCCATTTTGAAACAGCTGCCTCTGGAGGGACTGGAGGATGAGTAAGTTGTGGATCTCCCTGATGTGCCTCATGCCAGGGATAGAAGTGGTCAGTCCTCTCTAACAACCCCCTTCCCCATCTTCTTCACAGCTAAGAGCCTCTGTATACTCATCTCAGCACCTAGGTGGCTACTAAGAAGAAGAAGACTTGGTTTTTATACCCTGCTTTTCTCTACCTTAAGGAGTATCAAAGCAGTTTATAATCTCATTTCCTTCCTCTCCTCACAACAGGCACCTTGTGAGGTAGGTGGCGCTGAGAAAGTTACCTAGCAGGCTTCATGTGGAGGAGTGGGGAATCAAACCCAGTTCTCCAGATCTGAGTCTGCCATTGTTAACCACTACACCACGCTGGCTCTCAAGAGAGAGGACTGCAACCTGGCCCCAGAAAGAAGAGAGTAACACCTCACCATGGCAGCCACCCAGAAAGAGAGCAAGCTAGTCACAGCAGGGTGGTGATAATTTTATTCTCCTTTCTCCACAGCCAGCTTGCTCTCCTTTGGATGCCTTGCCAATCTCTCTGTGACCTATGGAGTAAGTGCAATGGATTTTCTAATAGTTGCTGTAGATTTTCCAGGTTGTGTGGCTGTGGTCTTGGCATTGTAGGACCTGATGTCCTACACTGTAGGACCTGATGCCAAGATCATGGCCATACAACCTGGAAAATCTACAGCAACTAATGAACTCTGACCGGGAAAGCCTTCGATTTTCTAATACTTATAATTACTTTTAATTCTGAATTAAAGAATCTAGCTAAAGTTTTTAGAAAAACAAATGGACTTAATACAACTTTGATTTATTCATTGCACACCCTAATATAGATATACATTCATTTCTAAGCTAAGAACATCAAAGCTTGCAATAAAATTAACATGTTTATAGGGTAATGAAAACGAATGGGAATAACCACAAAGAACAAATTCCATTTGTTTCTTTCATTATTTTGCCTTTAATTGCCTATAAAACTGAGATATTCTTCTATCTATGTGAAATCTGTCTGGAAAGATTGCCTCAATGTGGGATTTAATTTCCCTTCATGCAAACTGGATGGAAAGAAAGAAGTTACATGGGAAATGTTTCCTATTTAAACCAATGGAAACAAAAACATAACACACAAACATAATAAGGAAAACAAAGATGTGTAATAACAAATATTATGAAACCCCAAACTTCTAACTGAGTCATTTTCATGGTCTGCTTCCAGCTTGGTGGCTGTTTTTTAAAATCTCATTTTAGGCTGTTGAATGTTCCTTTATGCTGTTTTCACACCCCTGGCTTATTTTTTATGTCTTGTTTTATTTTTTAATATTTTATTGTTTTATGACTATTGTTTTTACTTTGTAAACCATCTCAAGCAAGTGTCTGGGGAAGTGGCACATCTATTTCCTAAATAAAGAATTATAGTATCAGCATTTTAAAAAACCCAAAAGTTCTATGGCTGTTGTCATGATAGCACAGAAATAATTTGGATTTACAGTCATATAATGTATCCACTATTATGGGGCTACTCTGCAGTTTATAAGAACCTATCATATGAACCTATCTTTTGTTTCCTCCTCCACCCCACCTGTGTGTGTGTGACAAGTGTGATGCTGCATAAAACGCCTCTGTGGTTCACTCACCAGAATAGTATATTTTTTCCTTGTAGGCGTGACATCCTTCTCACCTCTCAAGGTCATCCATCACCTGATAAAATGAATATATATTACCTCAAGAGTTGGTCAAAGGGTTTGCATAAATATTATTTACACCAACTGTCTCTGGTAAATGGAAATCCAGACTTTATATACAATCGTTTAAAATGTTTGGTGCTGGAATTTTACTGGAAGTCAAGGACGGGTAATTGATGCCTCATGGTCTTTTTATTGTCTCCCACGTGGCAGACTCCAGCTATTCAGTGGATCCTTGAAGTGTGCTCAGGCATCATGCCAGATCATCAGGAAGCAAGGTCATATGTGATGAACACGCAGGGCTTGAAATAGGAATCGCATGTATCAGGACTTTGAAAAGGGCTTTCATTCCAGTTCCATCAGATTAAATCCAGAAACTGGATTTGCAGAGCAGGGGTGGGATAGGGTGGGGGAGGCTGCTCATCCAGATATATACAAATCTCTCCAACCTTGCAAAGGACTCAAATGAGATTTATGAATATGCATCACTAGATAACATGGTATCATTTAAAAGCGCCTTACAGCTTCTTATAAACCAGAGATTATCACCAGCTCCAGTGCAGCTATTTGATTCCCTATGGAGTGCCATACCATTCATCTATGTCGGAGTCTGATGAGTATTTACCTAACCACTGTTAAAAAAGAACCCCAACCATATCTGTTGCACCCTGACAGCAGCTACTCCGTAGTATTATTTTCTATACAGTAATTCCTGACCATTATCATATTTTTCTGCTTTCACAAACATCTGCTTCATAAAGCCCCTGTTGAAAGAAAATTTGAAGAAGGAAAGAAGCACTGTGCACAGGAAAAGTTGTCTTCAAGTTTCTTTGAATAAATCTGCACCAGATTGAGAATTTGAAACCATTTATGAGGTTCTGACACTTTTGTGATGTTACTTTTAGGCATAATGTGATGGGAGGCAAACTTGTGCCTTGTAACATATGGCTTTGCACAATGACGAAGGGGAGGGTTAGAATGAGGTAGTTATGTTTTAGGCTATTTCTTACTGCTACGTTCTTCTCCTTAAAACTCTTGCAGAAGAAGCTGACACAACGAGCAATCTCAGTTTTGTCACAATAATCAAATGGTAAATCATTACACTAAAGGTTCCCTAAACTGTGTCAATGAAAGCCTCCAGTCAGCAAAATTAGTCAAGAAAATCACCTGTCACAATAAATCTAGATGTTCAACAGCAGTAAATGTGGGTGTTGAGGAGGCAGCCCCAAATTGCACTCAAGTCCAGATTTTTACAAGCTGGAGAAAAGTGACCTGGCTCGTAGAACTGAGATGTGGTTGGAAGAAAATGATGTGGTCTGTTTTCCCCACTTAACTCCAACTGGCTGCGTGGTCCTTCATCAACCCTGCCCCAGTGGTCAAGGAGAAGTAGCTACTATCTTCTGTGAGCCCTTCCGTTTTTGCTGACTCCTAATACAAACTATAGCTGGCACTGATATTATGCTCCTTGCACTGGGGACTCAGGATAGATTAAGCATTCTGCTTCTTTACTAGCCACTTTGTTCCGTAGTAGGAACCCTCTTGGAGGTCACAGAGGTGCTTGCACATGTTTGAGAAACCTAGACTAATTGTTCTGGATGACTTCTATATTAATGATGAGTGTTCTTTGCCAGGACTGGTTTGAAATTACGTTATGTATTGGGAATGAAACATCCCAGGAATGTTCTACTAGAGACTGGCTGAGCTTGGAGCACAAGAACAATAGTCTACCAGGACTCTGGAATTAACCAATCAAGTAGTAATGTTATGTAAATAGCCTATCACTGGGAGTGGGGTGTGTTTGAGTGTGGCAATTGCATGCTATTTAACAGAGCTAAGGCTCTGGGGTCTGGTCTTGCTCTTGCTGAAATCACAAATAAGGTTGAGCTGATCACTGGACTTGAGCCTGCTCATCCATGGAACCCCCACTATTTAACAGTGGCAACGAGGATGGGATCCTGTTGAGCCCGCCCAGAGTCCATCTGCACTGCATCGCACATCAAGCTCCAGTGCTATGTGCATCGCATTGCAACTGGGACCATGGCTGCTGCTCCAGGACATCTGCCGGAATTTGACCCCACTCACCCAGAGCTTTGGGAAGAAGAAGGACCTGAGCAGGAGAGCCTTCTTCTTCTGTAATTTACTGCACAGCTGGGTGATGTAAGGTAGATGGTCAGAAGACTTCTAAAACGACACCGGCAGAACACTTGTAATGAATCTGACAGAGCATGCTGTCAAGCCCACTGGGAGACCTATGAAGAGGTGGTGATAGTGGCAAAGAAATGTTACTTCTCTGTCAGTTCATGACCATCCCAATTGTTTACGTTATCTCAACATTTGCTGACTCCTAAATCTGAATATTATCCCAGGAGCAGACAATTAGCTATGATACTTTTGCAAAGTTGTTGCTGATAAAATAACATGAACATGCTCTGATATGGATGCCGGCTGTAACACAGGTGAGGCAAAAGAAATGACTTTGTCTGGTCTGCTTGTGGGCCATTTTGAGAGTTCCTAGCCCTGTGGAGTGGCCTTTCTGAGGAGGATAGGAAGGCTCTCATGCTCATGATACTTTGCAAACTGGGTAAAACAGAATTGCTCAGGAGGGTACATTTTATAAAAGAAATAGGGCTACATCATAACAGATTGGTCCAGGGGAATGCATTGTGTTTCTACTGACATCATATCATGTTCTGCATTGTTTAACATGTCATGTTTAATACTTATCCATTCAGACAATAGCTCCATTTCAAATTTCTGCATTTCCTAGTCCTATGACATTGCTTATTGGATGTATTCATTTACTACCAGCACAATTCAAGGTGCTGGTCTTAACATTTAAAGCCTGACATGGCTTTGGACCAGCATACCTGAAGGACTGACTACTCCCTTACAAACCTAACTGCTACAATCATCTTCTGAGGCCTACTATGGGTGCCCCTGCCTTCTGAGATCAGTCAATTGCCACCCCAGAAGAGGGTCTTCTCAGCCGGGGCACCAAAATTCTGGAATTCTCCCCCCATATAGATTTGCCTGTCCGCTTCTTTTGCTCTCTTCCACCAGCAGGTAAAGGCTTTTTTGTTTCTTCTGGTCTCTCCTTCCTGCCCTGTATTTTAATTGCTGTTTTTATGCATGTGTATTTTATTCTATTCTATGTGCATCTTACCCTGACCTGAATGGCCCCAGTTAGCCCAATCTTATCAGATCTCAGAAGTTAAGCAGGCTCAGCCCTGGTTAGTACTTGGATGGAAGGCCACTAAGGAAGTCCAGGGTCTCAGTCTAGGCAATGGCAAACCACCTATGTTAGTCTCTTGCCTTGAAAACCCTACGGGATCATCATAAGTCCGCTAGACTTAATGACACTTGACAAATATGCATGTGCATTTTAGTTTAATTTTAATTGTTTTAATGATGTGTTTTTGTTTGGTTTTAATGGTTTATAAGATTTGTTTTTATTATGTAAGTTTTTAATCTATTGGCTGCCTTTGGAGCCCTGATGAGGGCAGAAAGGCAGGGTGGAAATTTTGCTAATAAATAAATAATAAAATAGATACCATCCTATTGACTGCATTGACTTACATTGTGTCATCTGCCTTGAGTCTCAGTGAGAAAGGCAGACTATAAATAATGTAAATAAATAAATGCTTGAATGCTCCCCCATAAAGAGCACTCCTCACACTGAAATCTTACATGCCATGAAGGAGAGTTGTAGGCTAGCCTTCTTCCTGATCTGCTAGATAGCTGCATGTGGCAAGGGTTTTTGGGTGCATTCAAACATGTGATCTGCTATCTGCAGCCTGAAGTAGTACAAGTTAGGAATAGGGTTGCCAGGTCCTACCTGGCTGCCAGTGGGGGAATACAGGCTCTGCTCTGGGATCTTCTTGTGTGTGTGTGTGAAGGACACACGCAGCAATGACATCAGCCAGAAGTGATGTCATTGCATCAGGGACATGGGGGGTGACACCCTAGATTTTGGGCAAAACTCTATGGGTTTTTGCCTTCAAAACTGTAGAGTCTGCCCAAAAACTACAGCATCACCCCTGGTGTGATGATGTCACTTCCAGGTGATGTCATCACATCTGGGACATTGCCCAGTGACATTCCTGTTTGAGGGTGGGACTTCCCCTCTTGTCAGCTGGTCAGCAATGGATTGGAGCCCCCCAAAAAGGGGGAACCCACACTGGAAACTGGGGGCAGGCAACCCTAGTTAGGAACATGGCTATTAAAGCACAAGATGGTCCCTAGCTGTAAGCAGTTACACCTCAATGGTCTACAGATTAAAGGGACCATGTAAACAAAGACACACTCATTGAAAACAAATGCAGTCTCCTCCTCAGATCAAAACAGGGATTTCTATGGTGAAGCACATAATATAGCAACCTTGTGAAAAGACAAAGACCAGCACGTGGAGAGTACTTTCAGGGAGGCAGAACTGGAACCCTGTAAACATTTGGTTCAAATGTCTCCATTGCCATGGACTCACTTTCTGTTGTTCAGTTGCACAGTCAAATCTGACTCTTTGCTACCCCATGGACAACAACACACCAGGCCCTTCTATCTTCTGCTGTCCTCTGGAGTTTGTTTAATTTCATGTTTGTTGCATTGATAACACTGTCTAACCATCTCATTCTTTGCCGTCCCCTTCTTCTTTCACCTTCAATCTTTCCCAGCATCAGGGTCTTCTCCAGTGAGTGCTCCCTTCTCATTTGGTGGCCAAAGTATTTGAGCTTCAGCTTCAGTATCTGGCCTTCCAGGGAACAGTCAGGGTTGATTTCTTTTAGGATTGACTGATTTGATCTCCTTGCAGTCCAAGGGACTCTCAAGAGTCTTCTCCAGCACCATAATTCAAAAGCATCTATTCTTCAGCACTCAGTGCCAAGGAGTGATGAGGCCAGATGCCATGATCTTAGTTTTTTTGATGTTGAGTTTCAAGCCAACTTTAGCGCTCTCCTCTTTCACTCTCAGGAAGAAGCTCTTTAGGTCTTCTTCACTTTCTGCCATTAGAGTGGTATTGTCTGCATATCTGAGGTTGTTGATGTTTTTCCTGACAATCTTAATTTGCTGGAATATTGAGTGCAGAACTTTAACAGCATCATCTTTTAAGACTTTGAATAGCTCAGCTGGGATGTTGTCACCTCCGCTAGCTTTTTTTGTTAGGAATACTTTCTAAGGCCTATTTGACTTCATACTCCAGGATGTCTGGTTTGAGGTCAATGATCACACTGTCGTGGTTGTTAAGGACTTTGAGGTCCTTCTTGTATAGTTCTTCTGTGTATTATTGCCATCTCTTCCTAATCTCTTCTGCTTTTGTTAGGTCCCTACCATTTTGGCCTTTTATCATGGCAAGCTTTGCATGGAACGTTCCCTTGATTTATCCAGTTTTCTTGAAGAGAACTCTAGTCCTTCCCATTCTACTGTTTTCTTCTATTACTTTGCATTGTTCATTCAGAAAGGCCTCCTTATCTCTCCTTGCGGTTCTCTGGAAATCTGCATTCAGTTGGTTAAATCTTTCCTTTTCACCTTTGCCTTTCACTTTCCTACTTTCCTCAGCTATTTGTAAAGCCTCATCAGAAGCCACTTTGCTTTATTGCATTTTTATTTCTTTGGGATTGTACTAATTGCTGCCTCCTGTACAGTACCATGAACTTTCATCCATAATTTTTCAGGCACTCTGTCTATCAAATCTAGTCCCTTAAACCTATTCTTCATCTCCACTGTATATTCATAAGGGATGTGATCTAAGTCAAACCTGAATGACCTAATGGTTTCCCCAACTTTCTTCAGTTTAAGTCTGAATTTTCAATGAGTAGGTCATGATCTGAGCCACAGTCAGCTCTGGGACTTGTTTTTACTGACTGTATAGAGCTTCTCCATTTTTGACTGCAAATGACATTATCAATCTGATTTCGGTGTTGCCCATTTGATGATGTCCATGTGTAGATTCATCTCTTAGGCTGAGCGAAGACAAAATTGTGTGAGCCAGAGGCTAAAAACCTGTGAGCTAGCTCACACTAACTCAGCTTAGAGGGAACACTGATATCAATGATCAGCATTATGCTTTGATTTGTTTCTGTCTTAAATTGAAGATGATACCCCACTTTAGACAATTAAATGGGTTAAAGGGGTGTGAAAGATAAACTTTCCTCAGTTCTTTTCACTATCAACAGAAGCTACTGAACATATATGGAATATAGTTACGTATAATAAACTACCTTTGAGTTAATGGGGTTTCTGTTTTGGAATCAGAATAATTGTCGAACACTCCACCCCTTCTTCTGAAAGCAACAAAAAACATTCATGGCACATCTTGAATCCACTTAGCTTTCATTGTTGAAAAATTTTGCACACATGGACACCCACTGTTCATACAGGTGCAAATTTTACAGACTTGCATATTCCTCACCGAGAAGGAAACCATTAGACTTAAGAGCAAAAAAGGGGGCCACACTGACTCCTGCACACACATGTTGTTGGGTTTTGTTTTTTTAAAAACACACTGGTCAGAATCCAACCATCATTAAGCACCCCAGATCCATTTAGATCCCATGGATTTCATGTTGCTTGAAATCAATGGGATTTCAACAGTGCAGTCCTAAACAGAGGTACATCCTTTAAAACTCATTGAATCCAAAGTATTACAGAGTGCTTAACATGAGTGTGGATTGAGTTAAGTACCTTTAGTTTCATGATGGTATTTTATGCCAAAATATAGAAGGTGAAAAAGATGTCTTTTGCTTCTCTGTCACACATTCAAGAAAACCAGGAGGGAACATCCGGGTTAAGTGTTTCGCTGCTTGGTTGCATCCCTGTCTTGCTCCGATGGGGTTGTGCCAAGACTCTGCTGACGGGAAGGGTCCGAGAGTGTCCTGGACCCTCCCGGGGTCTCTGTAGGAGGCCCTCAGCCTGGAGAGCTGAGGAGAGCCTCTTCCAAAGTGACGGCTAACAATTGAGGCTCACCTTTATCTCCGAGAGTCATTGGTGGCTATTTCCAGTTGACGTTTTTTTCTCCAGACCCAGCATTAGAGGATTAGCGAAAACAAAAGCTGCATAATAACGAAAAGCGTATTAAGTTCTGCTAACTTTTACTTTGTTTTGGGAAACTTACTTCTTGTTGATATTATGGCTGTGAGAGTGCTGAAGCTAGGTCTGGAGAAAAAAACGTCAACTGGAAATAGCCACCAATGACTCTCTCCCACAACCAGGAAGTAGCTGTAGATATGTCTACACTGTTGGCGAATGCACTGCTCCCCCTAATGGAGTAGATGACTAACCTCAATGTTAAAATGGATAATATGCAAAAGCAGATGACTCAAATGGACAGAAGGACTTCAGTAACCGAAAAGACATTAAAAAAATGGAAACAGACTGAGAGTATCAATAAATGAGCAGATGAAGCAGAAAAAGAGAGATCCTCCAATAAAACTCAACTAATACAAATCCAGCTGGATCCATGTACATCCTACGTTTCCAAGGGATCCCAGAAGAAAAGAATGAAGACTTAAAGGCTCTCTTAGCAGAGACTTTGGTTCCAATAATGGATTACAAACAGGAAGATTTACTGAAGGAGGTGGACTGGGCTTACAGGACTTATCCAGACTTTATTAAAAAAATAAACTCCCAGGAGAAATATGTTTGAAATTCACAAGAAGGTCTACCAGAGATCTGGTGCTGAGATCTACACAGAGGAACCCCTTAAAAATCAAGAATGAAGAGATAAAAATCTTGAAGGATATCCCCTTTGAAGTTAGAAAGCGGAGGAGACTCTACAGGGAGCTTACTCTCTCTCTACAGAAGAAAGGGGTCCCTTACAGGTGGTTATTTCCCGAAGGTTTGAGTTTCAAATATGAAGACAGAAAGTATAATATTGACACTGTTCCTAAGGCCAAAAAGTTTGTGGATCAATATTGTAATTTAAAGCAACACAACAAAGATAAGAAACCTAAAAAGGATGAGGAGGAAGAAGAGGAAGAAGAAGAATCCTACTCACAGGATTCAGCAAGCAGTAGTCCAAAACGCTTTAGTTCTTCAGCTACATCGGAGTCAGAGAAAGGAGCAGCTGCTCCCAAACCCTGAGGAAAAAAGAAACGCAAGAAGAAAAGAACCTAAAACTATCACTGATAATGCAATTTTTGCTAACCAGTCAGTTTATGCAACTCTTTATTATTTTTTGTTAAATTTTTATAAGCAATAATAACTTTGTAACATTAGGTGACAATGACATATATGTAACCAGATCGTGTCACCGTGTTAGTCTTCCCTTCCCTATATCTAGTAGTTTGTTTAGAGTTAGGGTTTAGTTTCCTTTCCTCATCCTTGTAGAGTATGTGGGATTAGATTTCCTTCCCTATTTCCCACAGGTTTTAGAAGTAGGGATTTAGTAACCTTTCCCCATATCCTGTAGTAATGCAAAATCAATAAAATACTTATAAAAAAGAAAAAAGAAGAAAATCAGGCAAAACTGTGCCTTTTGAACTCCATGTCAATTGCTTGCTAATCATGCACAAAATTATAATTCAGTATTGAGCAAGCATTTTATCTGTACATGGTGAATTCTTTACAGTCAATTTTCTCCATCACTGTTTTAAGAGCATTTCATACTTCTGGGGTAACTATTCTAAAATTTTCAGATGTATAGTTTACTACCATTTTTAAGGGAAGAAATATTTCTGATATATTTCTGAAACACACACACACAAAATGCCTGAATATTTAAGTAAGCAAAATGTAAAGGATTTTTCAGTGTTGGAACGAAAGAAGGAGGTTATACTCTCAAGCACGAAATTTTGCTGTGACGCACACAGCTCTTACAAGCATCTGAAACACTTAAATCCATTTAACTTCAGTTCTGTAATCTGAGATTAGTGGATACTTATAGTCAATACTCTTTCAGAGACATCTTGCCTTTTGGGAGGTATTTTCATGCATGTTAAATGATACTAAAACCATAGAGTTATGCAGAAATTTAAAAGAATTAAATGAAGCATGTTTTTAATGTGAAGTTTAGTGACCACACGGATTTGAAAAAAGTTGCTCAGACACTTGATATAATTTTCATAATTAAAAACGATGTTATAATATTAGTGGCACACTATTGTTAAGTGATCTGGCCATTGTTCATGATTAATGTTTCAGTGGAAAATAAAACGTGCAATATATAGATATGAAGCCAGGGTTGTCACAAAATCCCCTCAAGGAAGCTTGTGGAGACTCCATACCAGGGATTTCTTTTGAAGCCAGGAATACCTTTTGTCTGGGTCTTCTAGCTATAAATAGCTAAGATTTAACTAAAGCAAAAAAGATCATCTGTGTTAAAAGAACTCTTGCCATAAAATTTGGAAAGCAGCAGTGCATATTGCTTTCTTTGTTGTCACTAAAAGGAGACTGGATGGGATTCACCAGGATGGTAGCAAATGTGTCAGAGAACTTTGCTTTGTTAAATGGTGCTATAGTATATTTGAGTCAGATTCCTTATTACAGAATATTGTTGAATATAGCTTTTCTTCTGTGCCATAGCACTGCTGTTAGAAGCCAGCATTTTCACCACATACAATCTGTAATCTCAAGAGAAAATGGACCATGAAAGGTCAAGAGTCATCAAGAAACAGCTATAATAACAGCTGCATCACAGTCCTGCTGCTGCCCAAATTTCTTTTCATGACAGTCCTCTCCAATAACAAATATTTTACTAATGAATGGAGAATTATGCAAGAATAAGTTTATTCTTTTGCATATTGGTAGCGGTATCTATTTAATCAGTTTACATGATACAGAACAGTAAGAGTTTTCCAGGTTGTTATTATTAATTAGACAGACAGAGCCTAATGGTCAAAGGTTGTACCTGAGGAATGTGGCAACTTTTAGAAGAGACAGGCAAAAAGATGGCATAGAATCATAGAATCACAGAGTTGGAAGGGGCCAGACAGGCCATCTAGTCCAACCCCCTGCTCAATGCAGGATCAGCCTAGAGCATCCCTGACAACTGTTTGTCCAGATGCTGCTTAAAGACTGCCAGGGAGGGGGAGCTCACCACCTCCCTAGGCAGCTGATTCCACTGTTGCACAACTCTTACTATAAAAAAGTTTTCCCTAACATCCAGTCGGTACCTTCCCACCCATTTAAACCCATTATTTCAAGTCCTACTGTCTGCTGCCAACAGGAACAGCTCCCTGCCCTCCTCTAAGTGACAGCCCTTTAAATACTTAAAGAGAACAATGAGGTTTCTAGCAATCTAGAAATGACGAGGCTGTCTAGAGGATGAACTTAACCCCTGACCAGTAAGATACACCATTATTTGGACAGTTGTGGCAATTTGCTGGGTGTGATCCTGACAGCAACAGAATATTATGATAACAGAACTATCAAGAGCACAATTGCCAAAAAACTGCACACATGTTGTAAGTTATCTTGATCTTTAATTTCTCCATTAATTGTTGTTGTTCAGTCGCACAGTCGAGTCCGACTCTTCACGACCCCATGGACCAGATTACGCCAGGCCCTCCTGTCTTCCGCTGTCCGCTGAAGTCTGCTCAATTTCATGTTCGTTGCATCGATGACACTGTCTAACCATCTCATCCTTTGCCGTCCCCTTCTTCTTTGACCTTCAATCTTTCCCAGCATCAGGGTCTTCTCCAGTGAATGCTCCCTTCTCATTTGGTGGCCAAAGTATTTGAGCTTCAGCTTCAGGATCTGGCCTTCCAGGGAACAGTCAGGGTTGATTTCTTTTAGGATTGAATGATTTGATCTCCTTGCAGTCCAAGGGACTCTCAAGAGTCTTCTCCAGCACCATAGTTCAAAAGAATCTATTCTTCGGCGCTCAGCCTTCCTTATAGTCCAACTCTCGCAGCCATACATTACTACGGGGAATACCATTGCTTTGACCATGCGGACTTTTGTTGGCAAGGTGATGTCTCTGCTTTTTATCATGCTGTTTAGGTTTGCCATCGCTTTCCTCCCAAGGAGCAGGCGTCTTTTAATTTCATGGCTGCAGTCACCATCTGTAGTGATCTGGGATCCTAGGAACGTGAAGTCTGTCACTACTTCTACGACTTCCCCTTCTATTTGCCAAGGAGTGATGGGGCCAGATGCCATGATCTTAGTTTTTTTGATGTTGAGCTTCAAGTCCACTTTTGCACTCTCCTCTTTCACCCTGAGCAAGAGGCTCTTTAGGTCCTCTTCACTTTCTGCCATCAGAGTGGTATCGTCTGCATATCTGAGGTTATTGATCTTTCCCCCAGCAATCTTAACTCCAGCTTGTGATCCATCCAGGCCAGCATTTCGCATGATGTACTCTGCATATAAATTAAATAAGCAAGGTGACAATATACATCCTTGTCGTACTCCTTTTCCTATGCTAAACCAATCAGTTGTTCCATATCCGGTTCTAACTTTTGCTTCTTGACCCTTATACAGGTTTCTCAGGAGACATATGAGGTGGTCTGGTACTCCCATCTCTTTAAGAACCTGCCATAATTTATTGTGATCCACACAATCAAAGGCTTTAGCATAGTCAATGAAGCAGAAATAGATGTTTTTCTGGTACTCTCTTGCTTTCTCCATAATCCAGCGAATGTTCGCAATTTGATCTCTAGTTCCTCTACCTCTTCGAAACCCAGCTTGTACTTCTGGCAGTTCTCTATCCACGTACTGTTGGAGCCTAGCTTGTAGGATTTTGAGCATGACCTTGCTAGTGTGTGAAATGAGTGCAATTGTGCGATAGTTTGAACATTCTTTGACATTGCCCTTCTTTGGGATTGGAATGTAAACTGACCTTTTCCAATCCTGTGGCCACTGTTGTGTTTTCCAAATTTGTTGGCAAATTGAGTGCAGCACTTTAACAGCATCTTCTTTTAAGACTTTGAATAACTCAGCTGGGATACCATCACCTCCACTAGCTTTGTTGTTAGTAATGCTTTCTAAGGCCCATTTAACTTCGCTTTCCAGGATGTCTGGCTCGAGGTCAGTGATTATACCATTGTGGTTGTCAAGGACATCGAGGGTCCTTCTTGTATAGTTCTTCTGTGTATTCTTGCCATCTTTTCCTAATCTCTTCTGCTTCTGTTAAGTCCCTACCGTTTTTGTCCTTTATCATGGCCAGCTTTGCATGGAACGTTCCCTTGATTTCTCCAATTTTCTTGAAGAGATCTCTAATCCTTCCCAATCTATTGTTTTCCTCTATTACTCTGCATTGTTCATTCAGGAAAGCCTCCTTATCTCTCCTTGCTGTTCTCTGGAAATCTGCATTAAATTGGGCAAATCTTTCCTTATCCCCATTGCCTTTAGCTTTCCTTCTTTCCTCTGCTATGTGTAAAGCCTCATCAGACAGCCACTTTGCTTTTTTGCATTTCTTTTTCTTTGGGATGGCGGTGAGTGCTGCCTCCTTTACAATGTCACGGACCTCTGTCCATAGTTCTTCAGGCACTCTGTCTATCAAATCTAGTCCCTTAAACCTATTCTTCACCTCTACTGTATATTCATCGGGGATGTGATCTAGGTCAAATCTGAATGGCCTTGTGGTCTTCCCAACTTTCTTCAATTTAAGTCTGAATTTTGCAATGAGTAGCTCATGATCTGAGCCACAGTCAGCTCCAGGTCTTGTTTTTACTGACTGGATAGAGCTTCTCCATCTTTGACTGCAAATTATATAGTCAATCTGATTTCGGTGTTGCCCATCTGGTGATGTCCATGTGTAGAGACGCCTCTTAGGTTGTTGGAAAAGGGTGTTTGCTATGACCAGCGTGTTCTCTTGACAAAACTCTGTTAGCCTTTGCCCTGCTTCATTTTGTTCTCCAAGGCCAAATTTGTCTGTTATTCCGGTTACCTTTTGATTTCCTACTTTAGCATTCCAGTCCCCTATGATGATGAGGACATCATTTTTTGGTGTTAGTTCTACGAGCTGTTGTAGGTCTTCGTAGAACTGGTCCACTTCAGCCTCTTCTGCAGCAGTGGTTGGGGCATAGACTTGGATTACTGTGATATTGAATGGTTTGCCTTGGATTCGGACCGAGATCATTCTGTCATTTTTGAGATTGTATCCCAATACTGCCTTTCTCACTCTCTTGTTGACTATAAAGGCCACACCATTTTTTCTACGGGATTCCTGGCCACAGTAGTAGATATAATGGTCTTCTGAGTTAAATTCGCCCATTCCTGTCCACTTTAGTTCACTGATTCCCAAGATGTCGATGTTCATTCTTGCCATCTCATTTTTGACCACGTCAAGCTTACCTTGATTCATAGATCTTACATTCCAGGTTCCTATGCAGTATTGTTCTTTGCAGCATCGAACTTTCCTTTCACCGTCAGACACATCCACAACTGAGCGTCCTTTCGGCTTTGGCCCAGCCGCTTCACTCTTTCTGGGGTTACTCGTACTTGCCCTCTGCTCTTCCTCAGTAGCATATTGGACACCTTCCAACCTGAGGGGCTCATCTTCCGGCGTCATATCTTTTAGCCTTTTGTTACTGTCCATGGGGTTTTCTTGGCAAAGATACTGGAGTGGGTTGCCATTTCCTTCTCCAGGGGATCACGCTTGGTCTGAGTTCTCTGCTGTGGCCTGTCCGTCCTGGGTGGCCCTCCACGGTATAGCCCACAGCCTCATCGAACCACGCAAGCCCCCTCGCCACGACAAGGCAGTGATCCATGAGGGGGCTCTCCATTAATATAATCATGCTAATCATGCTTGGATGCTATCTGAAAAATGTGCCTAGTAATTTTGGTGACTATTATGATTTCTTAATAGTATGGGCATAATGTATTGCTGTGTTGGTTAGAATGGAGTCTGCCTGGTACTATTTTGCACATAGATTGTCTTTGATGACTGTATAGGCAGATACAAGATACAGTTAGGGAAACAAGGAATTATTTTACAGGACTGATGGAAATCTTTCATCATTGCTTTTGTCTCTTGTTTCTATGGACTACAGTTTTGTAGAACATCAGATCCAGCTCTGCATTATATTTTATTAGCTGTGAAATGCTACAAATGTTTTGAACTTAATCACTGACTTTAGGGCAGTATCATGGGTAATATTTCTGCAGATCAGAGGTGGAGCTTGTGTACTTGAAGTAGCAGTTCAAAAGACAGAAGTTCCAGTGGAGCAATTTTGTCCTTCCTTGGAGCCCTGATTCCCTTTTCTTGACAACTTAAATATTCAGGATGCCTGTAATCTGTCACACCTGGCCATCTGACATGTGGGCCACTGGAACATTAGCAAAGAGCTGACAAGCAATCAAAGTGTCCACACTGCTGACTAGGACTACAGTAATTCTATTCAAAATATGTGGGTTAGGATAAGTATATATCAGTGTTCTACTGTAACACAGTTTTGAAGGGTACCCAGTGTATGTCATCTCAACATTTCAAAGACGCCAACAGTTTCTATTTGTGTTGGTTTTTTGCCCATCCCTAGCATTCACATATCATGAAGTATTTTTGGAACTTGTTCAGGGCCTAGGATCCATGTTTTGTACATGGTAAAATGTACTCCTGCATTCTCCTCAGTCACACATATATGGGAATTTGTTTTAATGGTTTCAAAATGGAAATATGTTTTAATGGTTTCAAAATGAAACAAAAATATTTGCCCTCAGAGTGAAGGCAGAAAATACTTCTATCATTTGACTTCATTTTGTGATGTAATCATGAAGCCAAGTATAATTGGCTATACAGCATTGGCAGAAAACATTTTTTAAATTAGAGTTACAAGAAGGTGGACCTTTTCAGTGGCAGCCCCACAAATATGGAACAACTTCCTCAAAGAGGTGTGCCTGGTCACTTCACTTTCAATGTTTAGGAAGCAGTTGAAGATGGTTTTGTTTAGGACTGCATTTGGTTAAGTTGTGAGTTGTGATTTAAATTTTGGTTCTTATGCTTGTGGTTTTTTTTAATTTTTGCTGCAAGCTTCTGTGACTTCCATAAAGAAGAAAGGCAGCTAATACATGTTTTAAATAAATAAATAAAAACTTATAGTGTGGAAAATGTAACACAGCCCTAAATACTTCTGCCATTTTAATTCTGTACATCACACCCAAATGCAAAGCAATATTATCTTGGTTGGTAGATAGATGATAGATTTATTATTGTTGTTATTGTTACTGTTATTATTGTTGCTGCTGCTGCTGTGCTGCTCTTGTTTTATTAAAAAGATGTAGGTTTCCAATTTGTGCTGTCTTTCCTGCCATCAGCTGCTTCTGTTACTGTTTTGTAGCTTTTCTGCAGATAGCTCATGTTCCATTATTAAGAATTATGCAGCAGCACCACCCTACATCATTTGACCCCCACAAACCTGCACTGGATATCAAGAGTTTCACATTTGTTTTATGTTTCTTTGGGATGGGTTCCTAAACAGAAGTCAGTATTTCTGTAAAAACTAATGAAAAGGTGGGTTGGGGATCTTCTAAAACCTTATGAAACTAGGTGTCTGCCTTCTGTTGCAGCAAGGGAATTCTTTATGATAATGCCCAGGACTTGGATCATTTTGGCATGCTTTGTCCAAATACATTTGACCTGATCATCTCATTCATTTCCAGTGGTTAAAGCACTTTCAGATCCAATTATTGTTGCCCCACTCTGATAGATAACAGAATAAAGCAGTTAAGTATTCATCTGGGTCAATTTCCAAAATATACAGAAAAGTATAACATTTAAACACAGCATCAACGTTGGACCTATACTAACAAGATCACATTTGAATTGATCAAAAAACAATTATTTTTAAAAAAACCAAAACAACATTTTTCTTCATGTCTCATCTTATATATATATAATTCTCTTGATGCGTTGGCCATTTCCAGCTCTCCCATTGGCTGTGTTGTGCACTTCATCAGCCATTGGCCCATCAACCACCACTCAAGAGTAATTGCATGCCATTGGCTGGGGGCTGGGTCTGCTCCTCTTCCCTGATCACTATGACTTTAGCCACTGTTCCCTGTCAGAATAACGGCCAACCGGCTTTCTCTCCTGACGAAGACACTTCTCCTGCATGGCTCCTGTGGGACTAACTTTTCCCTCAGTGGTCATTGCTAGGCAACCAAGCTTGGCTCTGTCAGTAAAAAGGCAAAACCAGGAAGCCCTTTCCAGGCCCTTGTGGGGAATTCATTGGGGCCAGTCCTGACTAGGGTTGCCAGCTCCAGGTTACGAAATTTCTGGAGATTTCATGCTGAAGTCTATGGAAGCCAGAGTTTGGGGAGGGGGCCTCAGCTGAATAGAATGCTATAGAGTCTACCCTCCAAAGCAGTTATTTTCTTCAGGGGGAGAGAGAGAGAGAACTGTTGTCTGAAGTTCAGTTGTGATACCAGGCAATACCACAGCCACTGTGGTGTAGCAGTTAGCACTTCAGAGAAGGATCTTCCAGACCTAGGTTCTTGCTGTGGAAGCTGACTGGGTGATTTCAGACGAGTCACAGACTTTCAGTGTTAGGGATATGCATTCAGTTCGGCCCCAAAAGTGGCACATTCGCCTTCCCTTCCCTTGGGTTGCTCGGATTTCCCGTGGCTGTGGGGAGCCCGAGCAAGCCGGCTGCCGGAGGGGAGGGGAGGCGGTTTAAATTGCCTTCTCTTTCCTACACTTGCTTGGGCTTCCTGCAGCTGTGGGGAGCCCAAACAAACTGGCTGCTGGAGGGGAGGCACTTTAAAATGCCTTCCCTTGGCTTGCTCAGGCTTCCTGCAGCTGCGGGGAGCCTGAGCAAGCTGGCTGCTAGAGGGAAGGGGAGGCACTTTAAAGCACCTTCCATTTCCTTGGCTTGCTCTGGCTTCCCATAGCTGCAGGGAGCCTGAGCAAGCCGGCTCCTGGAGGGGAGGGGAGGCAGTTTAAACCACCTTCCCTTCCCTTGGCTTGCTCGAGTTTCCTGTAGCTGTGGGGAGCCCGAGCAAGCCGGCTGCTGGAAGGGATGGGAGGCAGTTTAAAGTGCCTTCCTTTCCCTCTGAAGGCTGAAAGTCATTCGGCTGGCCAAATGGCATCCGAATCTGCTTTTAATGATGAAAGTAGCATTTGGGGGGCCGAAACAGGTAAAGGTAGGTTGATGGTTGGCTGGGAAGGAGATTGGGTTGCCAACTCCAGGCAGGGAAATTTCTAGAGATTTGAGGGGTGGAGCCTGGAGAGGGTGTGGTTTGAGGAGGGGTGGGACCTCAGACAGGTACAATGCCATAGACTCCACCCTCCACCCTCCAAACCTGCTGTTTCCTTCTGGGGAATCATTGTTGCCAATCTACAGGTGGGGGCTGGAGATCACTCGGAATTACAACTGCTTTCCAGGAGGGAGGGGGGAGGAGATGGAAAGCCAAAGTCAGAGGGGCAGATAAAGGTAGGTTGATGGTTGGCCGGATAGGAGATAGGGTTGCCAGCTCCAGGTGGAGCTTGAAGAGGGTGAGGTTTGAGGAGGGGTGGGACCTCAGAGATGCACAGTACCATAGATTCCACCCTCTAAACCAGCCATTTCCTCCTGGGGTTGAGATCACTCAAAATTACAACTCCCCTTCAGGTAGCAGAGATCAGTTCCTCTTGAGAAAATGGTAGACTAGGTGTCATTATACCCTGCTGAGGTTACCACAGCAAATTGACACTGAGTGCCAAAGGCCAGGGCACTCTCCCAGAGCCTCTTTCTAGCTCTCATTGTATTTATTTCCACAATGGTACTTATTCCTAGTATACTATAATGCAGTTAAGTATTTTGAGTTCCTGCAATTGCATTGAACTATCTGCCTATGAAATCTGCTACACATTTAAGAGCAAAACAAGGTTGTATAAAATATATTGCCTTATCATTGCTTCCGATTTACTGGAATTGTGATTTCCAAATCTAAGGCCTATTAATAGTACTTCAGGTTATTAATATACCCACATATTTTTCTTTGTGTCCTAGAGCAGGTGCTTAGGGATGTCTCCAGTTAACTAGAGGTAATTTCAGTTATCTTGTTTCACAGTCCAATGATTTCTCACACGTTCCAGAGTGTCAATGTACACATGAAGTTCTATCACTGAAAAGACTTTTTAGTGCTGTAGTCTAAACAGTTTCACTCTAGGATACAAGAAACTGCATTGATACAGAAGGTCTGTGCATTCTCCAGTTTTGTAACCTAACATTTTATTGGAAATAATCATGCACTCTAAATTAGGGAGTATTTTTGCAATGGTCCAGGTTATTAGTGTGAAAACAGGACTGTTCTATATTATTAGTATTGCTTCATACCCACTCACTTTTTCCCCTCCTTAAATCCCAACTGGAGGTTCAGGGTGGCCCTGTGAACCTTGTGTAAGAAGTAACCAAACACCATTTAAAATATATAGCAGGATACATTTATTTTAACATATTGAACATATTGCAATGCCATAAATCCCACACACCTCGAAATGATGCCAGAACTGCATTATCCATTAACAGCTTGTGTCTTGTCAGATTTTTTAGAAAATCTATGTATACAATAATTTGTATTTATTTTGACTGTCTCACCCTTCCAATCCCGGTGGGCCTAAGTCCACTGGACTTAGACCCGTTCACAAAGTTTTGATGTGTAAAAAATTATTAGTGTATATACATGTGTGTGTGCATATACACACATGTGGGGGGGAGATTAAGCTCAACATAAGACTGACCAACCCCCCCCCCCAACAACTACCACAAGTTCAAATAGTTATGAGAATACTTTGGACAAGATACTTTGTAGACAGGAGTGCACTTGTTGTTGTTCAGTCGCACAGTTGAGTCCAACCACATGGACCAGATTACACCAGGCCCTCCTTTCTTCCACTGTCTGCTGAAGTTTGCTCAATTTCATGTTCATTGCATCGATGACACTGTCTAACCATCTCATCCTTTGCCGTTCCCTTCTTCTTTGACCTTCAATCTTTCCCAGCATCAGGGTCTTCTCCAGTGAATGCTCTTCTCCAGTGCACTAGTCTCCAATAATGGATTTTTTTTTCATGTACATTAAAAAAATACAGAATCTGTGACCAGCAGATGTGTTGGTGCCTTTTCCATTTCTGCATAAACCCTTACTTGTCAAAGAGCCCTATCTAGCAATCTTGAGCCTGTATATTAATAAAAATATATCTAATTCTCAATCTGGCCCTAGTTGTGGATACTTAAACCCCAAGACCGAAGTCATGAACAGACAAGACAGATCTTTCTACACAGCTGAGAAAAGTCCTGAAATTTTGAAATCTAAACAACAACAACAACAACAACAACAACAACACATTGTTGTTAACACCCTCCTCCCCAAAAATAACAGAAGCAATGCCTATAGCTTTAAGAAGTGAATGCCCTTAGTGGCTGTTAACTAGGTGACCACAACAGTATTGCCTGCTTTCAAGCCTTGGTTTCTGTCAATAAAAGACAGGAAGAGGGGATACAGCCCTTTCCAAGGATGTATTGACCTTTGAAGGAAGACTCATGGGGCCAGGCCAAGTAGCAACCACTAGAAAACCTGCTAAACATGACTTGTGTGACTCACCCAGGAGAGAACAAAGCAGGGAAAGTTGAGGATATGGGGACTACCAGGAGAAAGAAAAGAGAAAATAGCGTAGGGACAGAATACAGGGGAAAACGAGGTGCACCCTACAAGTCTTTGCTGGTTCCCTTTTATGCAACTGTGCATGGCCCATTGGTTAGCACTGCATGACTTAACCAGTTTTTTTAAGGGCAAAACTGCTGGGGGAGTTAAAGAGGAAAAGCTGACAACAGATGGGAAGATAAAGGTAGGTTATATGATGGGTGGGAAGGTCAAAAGGAAGCAAGAAAAAGCTATAGAGGCTTTCAGGGAAGGGAAAGATGAAATAGCAGGGGAGGCGAAAATGAGATGCTCCTGTCAAGTCCTTGCTGGTTTAATATATTTCCATTCAAGCCCTTTTCCTCAACTCTATGACAAATTGATATCTGTTTTGTTTATGATGGAGGTCAAGTATATGTGGTGCTTCTAAGTTCATAATGACCACTAGGTAATTATTTAAATCAGGATATACTGAACCTGTCATGTGACCCAACCATTTTGCCATTTATTTTATGCTAATCCAGGTGCAAATAAACTGCTGCTGGCACTAGCTCATTCTACCAACATGGAAGCATGCTATATTAAATCTTTTATTGTTATTCTTGCATTCTAACATGTTGTTGCACGTAACAATATGCTTGGATTCTATTTTTCCCTTGAGTCAATAAATCATATATTGGATAGTGAGCTAAATCTGTTAAACCATACTGCAAAAACACACACAATTATTAAATAAAATATAACAATAGCATTTCAAAGATAAAAAATCCAGGTTCCAATTTTTGCTACATCAATAGCCTTGAAAATGCTGTATTTATTTTATTGCAGCATTTACAAACTGCCTTTTGTGTGTCTTAAAGCAGCTAACAAATTACTGTTTAAAACATACAAAATAAAACAAAACACATACATGCAGTTTGTATGGGCAAATAAACCTTGGTACATAAAATGGCCTTCCAAGGCATGCAAAACATTTCTAGAGCTGGCCACCCCCTCACCTCCTCAGGAAGCCCATCCCAGGTAGTGGGAGTTACAATAGAAAAGGCAAGAGATCTGTTTGTCTGTCAGCACAAATTTCATCTTCCTTCTCATTCCCCCCCTCAAACCTCATTAATTAATTATGCATTGAAACTTCTCCAGTGCAGTCCTTAGGATATGTTGTCGAAGGCTTTCACGGCCAGAGTTCATTAGTTGCTGTAGATTTTCTGGGTTGTGTGGCCATGGTCATTGTAGGACCTCATGTTTCACCTGTAGCTGTGACTGGCATCCTCAGAGGTATAACACAGAAAGATGGAGTACTCTCTGTGTCAAGGTGAGAAGAAAAATGGTAGGCAAGTAATTTATTTCTACCCTGGAAGGTGGGGTAGGCTGAGTCAATTATCTTGTGTAGTTATCCAGGCTATGAACATGCCAATAAGGAACTTTCCTGAGGAGGTTCTTTTGTCTATGGATTGTTTCCTGAGGAGGTTTGAGGAGGTTCTTTTGTGTGGAATGGCTATTGAAACTCTAATCTTATCTGTAGTGTTATTGCCAGCTGTAGAGCATTCTGTGTTTTTCAGGATAGGAAACCATGCCCTAATTATTTTTAAACTCTCTTCTTTCCTGTTGAAATTGTGTTTATGTTGATGAATTTCAATGGCTTCCCTGTGTAATCTGACATGGTAATTGGAAGTGTTGTCCAGTCTTACAGTGTCTTGGAACAAAATGCTGTGTCCTGTTTCGGTTAGGCTATGTTCAGCCACTGCTGATTTTTCAGGTTGGCCAAGTCTGCAGTGTCTTTCATGTTCTTTTATTCTTGTCTGAATGCTCCGCTGTGTGATCCCAATGTAAACTTGTCCACAACTGCATGGTATGCGGTATACTCCTGTAGAAGTTAGTTGGTCAGAAGAGACAAGAATAAAAGAACATGAAAGACGCTGCAGATTTGGCCAACCTGAAAAATCAGCAGTGGCTGAACATAGCCTAACCCAAACATAGCCTAACCCAAACAGGAAAAAGTTAAACTCCTTTTAATATCAAGAATACAGCAAGACACACAAAAATCAAGAACACATTATGTTCTTGATTTACACTAGTATTTTGCAGGGGACCATGTCCTTTGTTAGTTCAGTTTGGGAAACATTAGAGAAATTTTATTGCTTTGAAGACCAGGAACATCACCTTTCAACTTTTTAACATCAGGAAACAACAGAAGCATGGTGGAGAGAAAATAATGATCTTAGGTCCTATTTGATTCAGTACAAATAAGTGTTTGGGGGGTTATTTCTTTTTGAGATGAGGGAAGAGAATTCAAATTTCACCAACATGTATTTATCTAAACAGTTTTGATCATGATTAAAACTGAATAACTCACATTCCTCTCCCAGATACTCAGGAGGGCAAAGGAAGCCCTGGTGTGAATTCTTCATTGACCGTTTATTCATTGGGCTATAGGTTGAAAAGAAAAATGTTAAAGATTTAGGCTTTTTGCTGCCTCAGTGACCAGTGCTGAATTTCATCAATATTTTCTATAACAAGACTATCTTTCCCCCCCTTTTACATAACAAAAAATAATCACCATTTGGTTTCCATGCCAATTTAATCTGTCCTTCAGTCCAACCTAAGTAGCTCAGCATGATGGAGTGTGCCACTCTCCTGAGCAGTAACTGCATATTGTTAATGGCACAGGTAGGGGGGAGATAATATTGCTGCATAACATATGATGGCCACTTACAGTTCAAAGGTACATTTAAGAAGAAGTGTAATGTATACAACCCCACTGGGTCAGATTAGCCACTGCTTTGAAGACAGAAGGCCTATTTTTCTACTGCACTCTATGGTTGACAATTTGGCTCCTGTACATTTAGTCCTTAAGCACTAGAGAGAAAATCTGGTCACCACAGTTTATGTCACTATGGTCTGGTTACAACCCTACCCCAGTGCACCACAGAGGTCTTCAGTTCCACAATGTGGCAAACAGAAAAGGAGACTGGTGAATTTTCACTGTGACAAAATAAGACCTGGAGTCCATATTAAAGCTTAATAGGGATGCCACAAAAATGTATGTATTTCTTTATTAAAATAGTTATAGACTGCCTTTTCCTTAGAGGGCACCAGGGAGTTCGCATAAAAATTCTATGCAGCATAAAAACCAAAGCCAATGACAGCCATTATTAAAACAATCCAATTAAACAAAATAAAATAGTCAAAATGGAGCTGTTCCACCAGGCCTTGGTGAGGTGGTGGGCATCCAATTATTCAGCCTCCCTTGCTGAAGCTTTCCATCTCTGTATGGCCCAGACTAAGAAGATCCCCATATTCTGGGGGTTACAGTTTAGCTGCTTCAGTCATTTGAGATTATTGAATTTTTCTATTTATATTGCTACCCATTTTTAAAGTATTGTGCTTTTTGTTTTAATTGTTTCAACTATTTAATTACTATGATTGTTTTAATGACTGTGTAAAACTACTGTTGTGTTCTGCCCTGAGTCCACTTGTGGGGAGGGTGGAATATAAATTGAAATAAATAAACAAGTCAACAAATGGTCTCCAGAACAAAATTGTTTGCATAATCTTCTGAAAACTGCTAAAGAAGTTGTACTCCAAACCTCTAGTGGAAGGACTGGATCTTCCAGTCCATGAATATGAGGATCACGAATCTTTCCTGCATTCCCCTCCCTCCCAGCAGTCCTTTCAAATCCTAGGAAAGTTTATTCTGGGGTTATGACTCCTGTGTGGACTAATAGCCATGCTGGTCAGGAAGATGCAGCAGGAAGAGGAAAGGGGGTAAAACCACCCTTCCTTCCTCTTACATCAGCAGGGAATCCATGTGGCCATTAGTCCATGTGGTTCCCACAATCCCAGGAAATAACTGCTGGGAGGAGGGGAATGGGGGAAATATCCAGGATCATCTGTGCTTTCTGCTGACAGATCCAAACTGGAAAATGTTGTAGAGCAATGGAGAAACTCCTGAAAATGTCTTAGGCTGACTGAACTTCCTTAAGGGAGAACTATAAAAAGGAGCAACTGGTGAACAGGCATATAATGAGAGGTGAGTCCCAAATGATAAAGCTTTGTAAGTAACCCAAAACAGAGCCCTAAACAAAAAAAATATCCAAGGCAAACACTCCCAAATATGTGTAAGATTTATATAATGATCCGTTCTAGTTAACAACAAATTACTGTATTCTGTACCTATTGCAGTTGCTGGATCGCTTTTAGGGCAGCCCCTCATAGAGCACCTTAAAGTAACCAAGTACTGAGGATACAGTAGCAGCAGAGGAGGAGGAAGAAGAGGAGGTTGGATTTATACCCTGCCCTTCACTCGGAGTCTCAGAGCAGCTTACAAACTCCTTGCCCTCCCCCACCGCACAGCAGACACCCTGTGAGGTAGGTGGGGCTGATAGGGCTCTTTCAAGAACTGCCCTTTCAAGAACAGCTCTGAAAGAACTATGATGCCCAAGGTCATCCAACAGTTGCAAGTGGAGGAGTGGGGAATCAAACCCAGTTCTCTCAGATTAGATTCCATGCACTTAACCACCACACCAAACTGGCTCTCTGGAGTATGTACTCTCAGTCCAAGCAGTAACATTTGCATATATCTCTAACACTCACCCCTCTTTCCATTTTCCAAGGTAACCATCTGAATTAGCCTCCAGGTCAATTTGTCATGAGTTTCTGTGCAGCATTTCTCCAATCCAATTTAAAATTAATTTTGATAGCACTCTTCTTTGGAAGACACAGCACAGAGGTCTATGTCATAACACAGAGTCTTGTATTGCTCCAGAGAGTAAGTTAAAAAAAATATTAACTTTTCTGGATTACTTTGCTCATATAGCTGCAAGATTTCTGCCCTGTTAGTTTTTAATAGCTTGCATAATATAACTGGAGTGCCAGTTACTTCCCTATGTGCCTGTTATTATGTTCATCTACTGTTACACCTGTATAAAGTTTGCCTTATTTAAGAATATTTTTATTCATCTGTTTTATTTAAAACATTGCTATGTTTCCTTTCCAACCAAATAGGGTCCCCAAGGTGGAAAACATCAAGGAGTTAAAACATTTCAAGAACAACAACCTTCCTGAAGCTAAGGAGGACTGATCTGGCTGGTGCCCATTTGGCAGGGTCCCTTGTGTTTGTTGCCTTTATTTGTTTAGTACATTTTATCCCTTCCGCTAAGGAGCTCTTATATTCTAATACCTTTGAATACTTAAATCCAGTGACTGGAGCTGTGAATAGGCAAGATGGATCTTTCTACAAACCTGAAAAGGGCCCCTAGTTTGCAGAAAATTGTGAAAACTGAAAAAATATGTTGGGCAGCTTAAAAAAATCCAAAAATGATAAAAGGGAGAGCCTGTAGCTTTAACCAACAGATTCCCTCAGTGACTGTTGCTAGCCAACCATAGAATTCCAAGCTTTTCTGTCAGTAAAGGGTAGGGGGAAGGTGGGGGCCCTTTCCAGTCCTATTTTGACCTCTGAGGGAAGACTCATCAGGGCCAGGCCTGGCTAGGGTTGCCAGCTCCACACTGGAAAATTCCTGGGAGTGCAGGGCTTGAGGAGGGAGAGCCCTCAGTCGGATATTATATCATAAAGTCAACCCTTCAAAGCTGTCGTTTTCTCCAGGGAGACAGAACTCTGCATCTAGAGTTCAGTTGTAATTCTGGAAGCTCTCCAGGTCCTTCCTGGATGTTGGAAACCCTAAGCCTGGAAGCAGCCTTTTATTTGATTTGATACCACCTGACTTGTATGACTGTTCAGCAGCAGCCACCCTATGAAAGCCAGTGTGGTGTAGCAATTAGAGCTTCAGGGTAGTGTCTGGAGGACCCAGGCTCAAATTCCTATATTGCTGCGAAAGTACACTGGGTGATTTTGAACAAGTCACATACTTTCATACAAACCTACCTCACAGGATTGTTGTGTGGATAAAAAGGGGGAGAGGGGAATAATATAAGCGTCTTTGGTCCCCATTGTGGAGAAAGATGGGGTATAAAATACTAAACATTGCTGAAAATGGGAGGCAATTAAAATGTAGGTTGGCAAATGGCTGAAGAGATATTCATGTGGGTAGCCGCATTGGTCTGAAACAGCAGAACAAAGAGAAGGTTGCCTGCAGGAAGAAAAGAGGAAATAGTGTGGGGAGGGGGATACAGGGGAAAGTGAGGTGCCACCCCACAAGTCCTCAAAGGTTTCTACCATGCAGGTGGGCCTGGCCCAGTGGCCAGCACCACACAATTGGGCCACAGTTTTCCTAGGTAGAGGCTCCAGGGGGGGTGACTTAAGACAGAACAGCAGATAAAGGTAGGTTGGTTGCTGGGTGAGAAAGAGATAGGGTTGCCAACTCCAAGTTAGGGAACTCCTAGAGATGTGCAAGGTGGGCCTGGAGAGAGTGGGATTTGAGGAGAGAAGGGACCTCAGAGGGGTATAATGCCATAGACTGTACTCTCCAAAGCATCTATTTCTTCCATGGGAACTAGGGTTGCCAACCTCCAGGTGGGAGCTCCCAAAATTGCTCACCTGAAATTGTAACTGATCCCCAGATGACAGAGATCAGTTCCCCTGGGGAAAATGGCTGTGGAGAGTGAACTCTATGAAATTATTCCCTGCTGAGGTCACCTCACCCTTCCAAGGCTTCACCTCTAAATCTCCAGGAATTTTCCAACCTGTAGTTGGCAACCTTGATGGTGGAATTGGTCTCTGTAGTTGGAGGATCTGATGTGATTCCAGGACATCTCCAAGTCCTACGTGGAGGCTGGCTAGCCTAGGAGAAGGAAGCAGGAAAAGGGGAGAGGCTATGGGGGCTTTCAGGAAAGGTAAAGCAGAGATAGTGGGGGAGAGGAAATGAGATTTCTCTCGCAATGTTGCCACTTGTACATAATTATTTCTCTCCAATTTATCATCACAGCAATTATGTGAGATAGTTTATTGTATGAAAACATGGCTGGGCCATTCTAGACATCTTGGTTTTCTCTTTATTGAATCTGGCAGCAATAGTGGTAATGAGTGAGGTGGGATGGTGCAAAGGCATAGTTTGCCAAGGTTGCTAAAAACCCTTTGGCTGGCCTTGGTGAGAATTTAGACATTCTAACTTGAGCCCATAGAAACCTCTGCTTGTTCACTCTAGTGTCCAAATTCCCCATGAGCTTGGTGATGAAACTGAAATGTACATTAAGTAGCTGCCTTATATTGAACCAGACCATTGGTCCATCAAGGTCAGTATCATCTACTCAGACTGGCATCTCCAGGGTCTCAGGCTGAGGTCTTCCACATCACCTACTACCTGATCCTTTTTACTGGAGATGCTGGGGACTGAACCTCGGACTTTTTGCATGCCAAGCAGTTGCTCTACCAATGAGCCACAGTCCCTATATATTAAGTAAGTACAGACAACAGAAGTTTCAAGGAGTCCAGTATTCATGTTTATCAAGTACTTTCATCTGCATAGATATGAGAAAGTAACTGCAGCTTCAGTGCTGATATACAATTGGGTATATCTATACTTTTATTTTAAAAGATGGTCTAGAATTAGGTCTGAGTGTGGGCACAAAAAGACTTGCTCCAGATTCTGTAATGCATGAGAACTTTCCTAAGCACTTAACCTGTCCAGTCAAAATATGGATCCAGTCACTGCATGTAGTCCAGAAATGTCCAATACATAGCAGTGGCTAATTTAATAGGTTGTATTACAAGAAATCAGGCAGATATCTGTGAACGGGATATGGTTGATTTACCTTATTGTAAGCCTGTCACTGGCACTGTAGTATAGCAGCATTGGGAAACGATTAAGCTGGGCAGTTATTCACCACTTACACACCATTAAATGAATTTTCCCTGGGTGCAAGAGTTCCAGATTGCATCTCAAGGGGTGCATCAATTACTGTCACTTGCTTGTCAGCAGTCTCACATGATAAATTAGCAAGATCCACATTTCTGCATGTCTGACATCACACATGGTTCTGTTTCCTCCATCTGTTTTCATTGGTGTTACAGACCAAACTGTTCCACTTCATGTCCCTTGTCAGGGTTATATTAATGCCTCAAGTTACTTTGAACAATACCCAAACCCCACAGACTACCTAAATGTAATAAAAATGAAGATGTAAAAAAGAAGCAGGCTGAAAGAATGATTTAGTGGAACTGCAACTCGAGACACTCAGGGAGGCTGGTACGTTACAATTAAGGAAAACTTCTTTGCTTTAATGAGTCATATCTTCTGAGAAGCCTGCCATGTTATCTTTATGTACAGTGAACAGACATTTCATTCACAAAGACTGAGGAAGCCATGGAAAACCATAGTCCTTGGACATTCTGGAAGAAAGTTTGAGGGAAATGGAATTTTTACCACAGTTAAGACTGAAATAGATGAGAAGTGTGTTTAACTCCAACAAGAGGCCCCGGTCATACGGGCCAGAGAATGCGGGGGGGAGGCGTGGCTGTTTGCCCTGGAGCAAAATAAGGCGCAGTAGCCCGATCACACGGGCCACCTGGTTGCCATGCTCCGGCACCGAGCACACAGCACTGCTACAGCATGGCAAAAAAGCAGTGCAGCAGAGCACGCAAGCCGTGCTGTAGCAAAGGATGCATGTGCCGTGGGGGCGGGCCACTGTTGGTGTCTTGTGTGTGCGCATGCATCCTTCAGTGTTGGTGTGCATCCCATGGAAACTTACAACATCCGGAAACCCCGAGACATGGGCGGGCGTCGGAAGCCACAGGATACTGGCGCTCCCGCGATCAGACGCCGGCCTGTGCCCCGGGGTTTCCGGAAACTAGTACTTCGACCCTAGTAGTTTTTTACTCCGCGTTTTCCATGGGAAGCCACGGGTTGGCTACGGGAGCGCTACGCCTTCCAGATGTGCTGGTATGATCGGGCACGGAAAGTCCGCAGGGCTACCATGCCTTCAGCGGGGCAAATGCTCTGTGTGAACAGGGCCAGACTCAATTCCCATCATATCAAGGGTCAGTTGCTCACCGAGCACAAGCCCTCAGAAACCATGAGGAATGACTCACCGACACTGCTCCTGTGCCACCTTGTCTGGGCTGCTCTTAGAGTTGGTGTTTGGTGTGATGGAATGAATCTCTCAGAGGTGCTAGATAACCTGAAGTGCCATAAACCAGCAATCTCTGAGTGACTCAACCAAATTGCCTCACTCTCTCTCAAGAGGGCCAAATTGGTATTTTTGGTTACAGTTTTAACTCGCTATTTCTTTTTAATAATTATCTAGCCTGATTTTTGTGTTTCATCCCATTGTGCACTCTCTCTTCTCTCCCTGTACCTGTTCTCTCTAAACCATTTCCTTTGTAATCCTTCCTTCGTCTCTCTGTAACCTAAAGCACATGGACTCTCCCTCACAACTCTGCATCTCATCTCTCAGCTCCATCTACACATTACAAACTCTTTATGTTTATTGAGGAAACAATATCAGGGCCCCTTTCACATTACCATTCTAAACTGGATGTTATCTGTTGTTGGCCTTGTTCTGAGTAAAGTGATACAGGGATGGAGGTTTCATACAGTGAATTTCATTCCATTAATGAGCGGTCTCTGAAGCAATCTGGCCAATTCAAACAGTGTCATGCTTTCCCCCTTGCCCTTTTTCGCCATGTGATCTTCCTCAAACTTTTAAAAAAACATTCTAAGTTGAGTGCTATAGTGCTAAACAAATATAGAAGAAGGAGAGATTGGATTTATACCCCGCCCTTCACTGCCCAAAGGCATCTCAGAGTGGCTTACAAACTCCTTTCCCTTCCCCTCCCCACAACAGACACCCTGTGAGGTAGGTGGGGCTGATAGAGCTCTTGACAGAAACTGCTCTTTTTTCAAAAACAGCTCTTATCAGAACTATGGTTTGCCCAAGGTCATCCAGCCAGGTGCAAGTGGAGGAGTGGGGAATCAAACCCGGTTCTCTGAGATTAGAGTCCATGCACTTAACCACTACACCAAACTGGCTCTTTGACAGGCCTTTGGTCTGTTCCAGTATGGCTATTACATTCTTATGGAGCGGGAAAACAACTTGGGGAATCCTTACAACGATCCATTTGACACACATGTAGGGGGGAAAATGGCAAGGCAGAACAAAGCGTGCTATTGGTGATCAGCTGCCTTACCAAGATAATTCACACTTAAATGTAAGAACATAGATTTTAAGGAATTTCACATTACCGAGATTCTGCTGGATTGAAGCTGTTTCTGATTCGTCTTGAAGTAAACCGGTACAGGGCTGCCATTTCACACATGGCTTTCTCTGACAGAAAAGAGCCGAATCAGAAGCGGTTTGGCAATTCAGACTGCACCGCTTTGTTTTCCCACCGTTTCCTGCCACGCCTTTTTTAAAAAAATGTTTGCTTTAGAGCGCTATAGCACTATAGTGCTATAAAACAACACTGCAGGCATTCCAATGGGGTTGCTATGATGCTATTGCGCTATTGCACTATAGCGCTCTAAAGCGAACATTAAAAAAAAAAAAAGCCGGAGATCGCCCACGCGGGCGAAAAAAGGTGGGAAAAAAGCATATCGGATCCAGGAGAAGAAACTGACGACTACTTGGAAGCGGTTGACAGGTAAAACGCTTCAGCCCCGTTTCCTGAATGGGACAGAAGCGATTCTGTGTGAAATTACAAATATATTCTGGTAGGGAACCGGTTCTAAAACGGTTCTGTCTGAAATGCCAGACCAGAAACCGTTTGGGAACCATCCCTCTTCCGGATTATATCATCTGTCTGAAATATCTTGCCAGTTAGGAAAAAAAATTAATTCTGCAAAGAACATAGCAGAATTGAATCTCTTTTTATTCAAGGATGTTTTCTAGATACAGATGTACGGTGCAATCCAAAGAACACCTTCTTGGGAGTAAGCCCCACTGAACAGACCTTTGTAAGATTCTGAGTAGACCTGGTCAAGATTGGTCTTGCACTCTCTGATTATTAAGTACTTTGTAGCATTTTTTGAAGGTTATAAGAGTTATCCCTTATAAGGAAAAAAATAAGACTCTGTGGATCCATATATACATTTTCTTGGCTGCTGGAGTGGACTTAGTAACAAAATCAAGCCCAGCTGTAGATTCACCTACAGCAAATCAGAAACAGAATGCACAAACTCAGGGAGTCATCTGTGATCCATTTGATTTGGCTTCAGGAAAAAACATACTTTTGTGGTCCCCTCCCCCGCAAACTGATGTCAAGGAGGGAAGGATATCTGGTGGGGAAAGATCAGCCATGGAAGTCTGTTCCTGCAGCCTCTTGGAAAGCGCAGGAGTGATGCAAAGCAAGCATGGTCTGAATTCATGTTTGTAGAGGTTATCCCCCCCTTTTTTTTGCAGGAATCTTTTGAAGCAAAACTTGCCCTTTGATGGAGAGATGAATGATATCCTTTTAGTCCTGATGGTACCACACATCCTCCTCTCCATCTGTAATAAATGTCCTGCCTGAAGCAATGAAATAAGCAGCTAATGGTGCCATTTGAAGCAGAGTAAATACCCCTTTATGCTCATTGACTTCACTGGACTTAGAACTCTGCTTAGGATTGAACTAATGCCTTGGCCTTTATAGGCATGAAGAAAGAGCAATGGAAGCTATTACACCAATTCACATATATGTAGGAATACATTCCTGGGCCTTGTTGTTGTAAGAATCTCACCTAAGGGCAAGGAAAGGGAATGTGAACTCTCACTTTCACCTTGCCCTTCAGTCCAGGTGGGGTGCTCACGCAAACACATGTGGCCCTGGGCTCAGCTAGCTTCCGCACATCTCAGGCCACCACAAGCTGTTTATGCTTGACCTTTGGCTCTGACTTCATTCCAACATTCAAAAGTTGCTGTGAAGCTGGACTGCTGCAAACTGAGATCGGAGGGACCACTAAAGTTGCTACATGGAAGAGCTTGGTTGCTGAAGCAAGCTTTTGAGTGAAAATCAACTAATGCTGGAAGCCATAGTGATTGAGAATTTCATGATCATATATCAGTTTTACAGTAACTAGGAGAACAAGGTGTTGTTGTTTTTTTGCACTGTACCCAGTCGCCTACAAAGTTTATCACTCAGCAAGAAACACCCCCCCAATCTACTTAAATTCAAGACACAGAGAAATAGCAGTAGCTCAACATATCCATTCTAATGTAAGGTTGGAACAGACATTATACAATCAAAAACAGTGATCCCATCATGCACTAAATAAATATAGATTCTTCATTCAAGATATTTTTCCTATAAAACTTATATCCTCCCAACCAAATATTACTGTTGCTATGCTCACACTTCTAAAGTTTGTATTCTGTGTCAGTCAAGAGAATTCTACATCTGTATTAATAGCATCAGAATTCTGTCTTCAGACAAAACAGTAGTTCCAGGGCTTTTACAGGTTGAAAAAAACAGCACGCTATGGCTAATGCCATGGTCCTTTCATGCTATGGTCACCATTAGAATCAGCCCCATGACCTAAAACATGAACTTTAAAAAGTGGGAATTCCTTTCACGGAACTCCCATCATCTCCTCTAGTTTGTTCCATAGGCAGCCCCATATACAGCACATTATTGTAATCTAACTTGGAGCTTAGTGTGGACTATGCTGCCAGTATGATACATGTGTATATAATTGCTCATTGATTAGGATTCCATATTTTACCATAATGAATGAGACATCTTTAAAAGCTTTGATAGGCAAAAGAAAATGAACTTCCAAGCTTGATCTTTTTTTGACATCTAAAAATACAAACCCTCTTGTTCTGAAATGGAAGTTTCAGATTCTTCCATTTCCAAACAAGAGTATTTTGAAGATTTCTCCAGGAACACAATAATTGAAATTGCATTCAACTTGTTATAAAATCAGTAATGAGAGAATAAAAGTGATCAAAGTCCATAGCAACCTGCTAATCCTGGCAACATGCAGCAGGGACATGTGCTTCTGTGGCTGGTCACAAGAGCTGCTTCAAATTTTCCTCCAGTTGTGTTTGAACAGCTGCTTAAACTGGAACTGAGGTTGTGGATTTGAAAGCACATGACCTCTTGCCTCAGGAAAGAAGACAAACAAAGCCAGGGACCTTCTTTGTGAAAAGATCCTCACAGATTGGCTCTGCCCAAAAAAACATTTTGGGCAGAGGACAAACAGTTCAGAAATGTTTCCATCATTTAATAAATAAACACAGCAATGTTATCTGAAAGAGATAAGCACCTTTTTATGTGTGTGCATTTTTTTCCCTTGCTGGTCATTACATTGTTGCACAAACTGGGTGCTCATGTGGCATTTTTGAAAATGGAGAACGCAAGAAACATTTGCCCTACCACAGAATGAAGACCTTTTCTTTAAACTAACAAACAAAAACTGCTTGGTGTTAAAGTGCAGCCAGGTAATCTTTGGTGTGGTCTCAGCACTTCGCACACTATAAATCTGTTGGAAACTAAATGTGCTTCAAAGCAGTTCACTCAGCTGTTCATTTGACATTTTCTGAAACATTAAATACTTCCAGGTTTTTGTTTTGCCTTTGTTTCTCTCCCATCTTGCTGTCTTGAGAACTAGCTAATTTCATGCCAGACTCAGATCATGAGGGGCAGGAATGCATTCTCACCTATTTCAGATAGAATCCATGGGGAGAGATAGAGCATCTGGTCTCTCTCTATCTCTGCCATTCTGGGTGGTTGTTTCCTCCTGTTTCTTTCGTCACTGGTGAGTGATGATAGAGTGCGTGTCATACAAAGCCTCTGATCACACTGCTGTTGTAACCTAAGAAGTAGCCCAGGGTTAACTATCACCTCAATTGCCTGAAAGATGAATGTCACATGAGCAGAACTAACAAGATACAGGGAAAGTGACACTTAATGTGTCAGTTAACACTCACTGCTACATTGACAGTGAGTTCTAAGATAGAAAAACACTACAAGTGTTTCTTCTTCATGTGAAATTAAAAGTCCACCCCCCCAGAAATTATAATTTATTGCACATCTGTTTATCCAAAGGTAGACTGAGGGGCAGTTTTTATCTCAGGCCTAGGGACTTGCCATGGTGGAAGGAAGTATTGAACTTGCATTTTATCAAGGAAAGTAGTGTCCAACCTACTCCAAGCCCAGCAGAACAAAAAGCCTTCTGTGGAGGAACATGCCTGCTCGGGCCTGCAGGCTCTATTCCACATTGCCCTCCTAGGTTTTCCCCAACACTTGGAGAGGCTTTTTTCCACTCTCAGGGTAGCTTGCTGCCACCACCTGACCTTTGTATGGAATTGCCCACTGGGAGGGTCAGGACTCCCAACTTCTCTTCCTACTGCCTGGCACCTGGTCACCATGGGGACAGCTTACTGCCTTGCACGCCCCTGTAGGAATAGTAGCTTGCCATTTGCCTGCCTTCCCCCCGGTGCTCCTTTTAAAACAGCATGTCTTTGATGGTGGAGGTCTATGTGGTACAAAGAACCACTACCAGCATTATAGTTATAAAGTATCTATCAAAAAGAAAATGTTCATGAGCATACTTTTAGCACAGCACCAGATTTGAGCAAGGGATACAAAAGGAATTAATTTAAAAACTCAGTCCTCTGTTCCTCTCTCTATACATGCCTTATCCAGATGTTAAAATATAGGACAGGCTCTTTAGCTTTAGGAAGTTACAGATCTCTTCAAACTTGCCTTTACCTTGAAGCTCCCTTCGGCTGTCCAGACCAACCACATGATCAGTAGCTGCCTCCTCAGTGGACAGGTCTCCATGTGCTCATGTCCTCAGCACCCAAAGAAGAGGCCTCCTTCCTGCTGCAAGGAGTTTTTATCATATCTGTTTCTTGATCCACTGACTAGGTCGTACCAGGTCAAAGAAGCATTTCCTAGGGAGATTATTCCTAGATCCAGTCTAGCCTAAGTTGTCCATCTCTTTTCCCTGCTTGAAGAAAGGGAAGAGTTTGACCATCCCATTGTCTTTAGCTAGACCTGTTAGCATATCTTATGAGGTAGCTGAGGTGAGCCTGGAAGGCCACTGACTAATTTCCTCCTTCCCATCTCCGTCTCTGCCCAGAGGGGGAAAAAACCCTGTTAAAATGCAAAGTGGAAGTTTCACTCCTTGCAAACCTCCCAGGAAAAAAAAAATGCATTTCTTCACATCCTCAGTCCCAAGAAGGAAGTGAGTACAAAACTTAGTATTGTAACAATGTAATGCATATACTTAAAGAGGTGATAGGGTCTATCTCTCCCACATGTGTCTAGGAGTATGGCCTAAACCCAATGTTTGAACCATGTTTTATGTCAGTTTGGCTGGAACATATAAAACATATTACATCAATGTTGCTTGTTTTTGGATTTCACACAGACCACTATGGCTGTACAACTTTTTCTAAAGCAAAACACTTGGCTGGGTTATATAGAACTTGTAAGAATTTATGAGTGGACTACCAATTAGATGAGAACGAATGTCCAAGGAATGATAAAAATTCCCTTCTTCTCAGGATGGCAAGGCAACAATGCACGTGTATGTGAGGACAGGCATTCCTTTAGTTTTGTGGTGAAGGCTATTCCCACTCCCTGGATGGGTTTATAGGTTATGGCTTTAACTTGTGGATTCTCATTTGAGTCTCACCGAATGATCAAGTTCTTTGTGCCACCTTGCCAGAACTGGCCCTATGATGAAGCCAACTGAGGTGGTCACCTCAGGCGATGAGTGTAGGAAGCAAGGAGCAATGCTTCCATCCTCATGTCTTGTCTGCTGCTACCACTTCCTCCAAATCACCCCATGCACTGTGGCCAAACTCTCACAAGAGTTATGTCTGATTCTGTGTGTCATGTGACTCTCTCATAGACCATTGCCTTGACGTGGCAAGGAGGTTTGCATGGTTCAATGAGGCTGAGGGCTATGCCATGGAGGGCCACCCAAAATGGACAAGCCACAGTGGAGAACTCAGACAAAACGTGATCCCCTGGAGAAGGAAACGGCAACCCACTCCAGTATCTTTGCCAACCCACTCCAGTATCTTTGCCAAGAGAACCCCATGGACAGTAACAAAAGGCTAAAAGATACAATGCTGGAAGATGAGCCCCTCAGGCTAGAAGGTGTCCATCTATATATCTACTACTGTGCCAAGAATCCCATAGAAAAAATGGTGTGGCCACAGTATAGTCAACAAGACAGTGAAAAGGGCAGTAATGGGATACAATCTCAAAAACGACAGAATGATCTCAGTCCGAATCCAAGGCAAACCATTCAATATCACAGTAATCCAAGTCTATGCCCCAACCACTGACGCAGAGGAGGCTGAAATAGTCTGGTTCTATGAAGACCTACAACACCTCCTAGAACTAACACCAGAAAAAGATGTCCTTATCCTTATAGGGGACTGGAATACTAAAGTAGGAAGTCAAATGGTAACTGGAATAATGGACAAGTTTGGCCTTGGAGAACAAAATGAAGCCAAGCAAAGGCTAACAGAGTTTTGTCAAGAGAACATAATGGTCATAGCGAACACCCTCTTCCAACAACCTAAGAGGCAACTCTACACATGGACATCATCAGATGGGCAACACTGAAATCAGATTGATTATATCATTTGCAGTCAAAGATGAAGAAGCTCTATATGGTCAGTTAAAACAAGACCTGGAGCTGACGGTGGCTCAGATCATGAGCTACTCATTGCAAAATTCAGGCTTAAACTGAAGAAAGTTGGGAAAATGATCAGGCCATTCAGGTTTGACTTAGATCACATCCCTTATGAATATACAGTGGAGGTGAAGATAAGGTTTAAGGGACAGAGCGTCTGAAGAACTATGGACAGAGGTTCATGACATTGTACAGGAGGCAACAGTTAGAACCATCCCAAAGAAAAAGAAATGCAAGATAGTGAAGTGGCTGTCTGATGAGGCTTTACAAATAGCAGACGAAAGAAGGAAAGCAAAAGGCAAAGGTGAAAAGGAAAGATTTAACCAACTGAATGCAGATTTCCAGAGAACAGCAAGGAGAGATAAGGAGGCTTTCCTAAATGCACAATGCAAAGTGATAGAGGAAAACAATAGAATGGGAAGGACTAGAGATCTCTTCAAGAAAATTGGAGAGATCAAGGGAATGTTCCATGCAAAGCTTGCCATGATAAAGGACAAAAATGGTAGGGACCTAACAGAAGCAGAAGAGATTAGGAAGAGATGACAAGAATACACAGAATAACTATACAAGAAGGACCTCAATGTCCTTGACAACCATGACAGTGTGATCACTGTCCTCGAGCCAGACATCCTGGAGTGTGAAGTCAAATGGGCCTTAGAAAGCATTACTAACAACAAAGCTAGCAGAGGTGATGGTATCCCAGCTGAGCTATTCAAAGTCTTAAAAGATGATGCTGTTAAAGTGCTGCACTTCATATGCCAGCAAATTTGGAAAACGCAACACTGGCCACAGGGTTGGAAAAGGTCAGTTTACATTCCAGTCCCAAAGAAGGGCAATGCCACGGAATGTTCAAACTATCGCACAATTGCACTGATTTCACACACTACCAAGGTCATGCTCAAGATCCTACAAGCTAGGCTTCAGCAGTACGTGGATAGAGAACTGCTAGAAGTACAAGCTGGGTTTTGAAGAGGTAGAGGAACTAGAGATCAAACTGCCAACATTCGCTGGATTGTGGAGAAAGCAAGGGAGTACCAGGAAAAACATCTACTTCTCCTTCATTGTCTACACTAAAGCCTTTGATTGTGTGGATCACAACAAACTATGGTAAGTCCTTAAAGAGATGGGAGTACCAGACCACCTCATGTCTCTTGAGAAACCTGTATAAGGGTCAAGAAGTGACAGTCAGAACTGGATATGGAACAACTGATTGGTTTGGCATTGGAAAAGGAATACAACAAGGATGTATATTGTTACCCTGCTTATTTAATTTATATGCAGAGTACATCATGCGAAATGCCAGCCTGGAAAAATCACAAGCCGGAATTAAGACTACCGGGAAAAACATCAACAACCTCAGATATGTAGACGATACCACTCTAATGGCAGAAAGTGAACAGGACCTCAAGATCCTCTTGCTCAGAATGAAAGAGGAGAGCGCAAAAACTGGCTTGAAACTCAAGATCAAGAAAACTAAGATCATGGCATCTGGCCTCATCACTTCTTGGCAAATAGAAGGGGAAGTCATGAAAGCAGTGACAGACTTCACGTTCCTGGGGTCTAAGATCACTGCAGACGGTGACTGCAGCCATGAAATTAAAAGATGCCTGCTCCTTGGGAGGAAAGCTATGCCCAACCTAGACAGCATAATAAAATGTAGAGACATCACCTTGCCAACAAAAGTCCGTATGGTCAAAGCAGTGGTATTCCCAGTAGTAATGTATGGCTGCAAGAGTTGCACCATAAGGAAGGCTGAGCGCCGAAGAATAGATGCTTTTGAATTATGATGCGGGAGAAGACTTTTGAGAGTCCCTTGGATGGCAAGGAGATCAAATCGGTCAATACTAAAAGAAATCAACCCTGACTGCTCCCTGGAAGGCCAGATATTGAAGCTGAAGCTCAAATACTCTGGCCACCAAATGAGAAGAGAGCACTCACTGGAGAAAACCCTGATGCTGGGAAAGATTGAAGGTAAAAGAAGGGGACGACAAAGGAAGAGATGGTTAGACAGAGTTATCGATGCAACAGGAAATTAAGCAAACTCCAGAGGATGACGGATGACAGGAGGACCTGCTGTGATGTGGTCCATGGGGTCCTGAAGAGTTGGACTCAACTGTGCAACTGAACAACAGCAACAAAACTGTCATGTGAAATAAGGTGTTTTTTAGTGTACATGGTTAGATCTAGCTAGCTTTTCTACCTGTGAAAAAAGAGAGGAGGGGGTTCTCTTTGCCCATCAAAAAGGCTATGTTGGAGGTGATGGGACCTGTTTAGACAAAATCCATGTGCAATTGGGCTGTGGCAAGGAACGGACACATACTATATCATTTGCTTTCTCTGGCCTTACAGTGGAACCTAAAAATAGTTGAAATATGAAGTTCCATCTGGCTCTATGACTTAGTACTGAGGAAAGCTGATTGGACTATTCTTGACAGAGTAATATGCCTGAGTGAGTGATAACTGCTAAATACAAGTGGCATGGTTCAATAAAGTTGGTTACTGTAAGCCTTTTAAACTAGAAATCCCACATGTGGCTGTCAGCACAACTGACAGCTGAAAGTTCAATTATGAATTTCTCAAAGCAGACTTGACAGAACAATGAATCTCAAATTACATCTGTACAGAAGCAGCAGCTTGTAAAATAGCTCTGATGCACTTTACATTAGTGAACATTAGTGCGCTTTCCTTACTGAAAGACACAAACATGCCTTCTGATTGGATATGGCATCCCAGCAGCTGCATTGATAAGATACTCCACTGTGTACGCCAATGACCAGACAGTAATGAATAGTATACTTGTGTATACACGTTGGGTAAGAATGTGTAGAGCTACACTGACAACAGTTCCAACGGTGCGTATTGCAAAAACCATGCCTTTCCAAGGAAATTGTTCTTATGTGAAGAAAAATAAGTAGGCTTCTTAGATGTGTGGTTTACAAATAGGAGGCTGAGGTGACACCCAAGGCGGGGGGAAGGGCTGAAGACCAACTCAGACCATGAGCTTCCCACCTCTGGTGGGCCTTCACTCTGCAAAGAAAAACAGCTCTGTGTAGAGCAATCATTTTCTACAAATCAACTACACAATAAAACAGATTTTTGATCCAACGCATAAATAGAATGTTTCATTCAGTTTGGAATTAGAATATTTGCTGTTCAAAAATATGTTTGCATTTATTTAATAATCCACTCCTGGAAATATACATTTGAGGTCCTTTGCCTATACCCCGATACAACGAACATGAAATTGAGCAAACTCCAGAGGACAGTAGAGGACAGGAGGGCCTGGCATGTTGTGGTCCATGGGGTCACAAAGAGTTGGACTCGACTGTGTGACTGAACAACAACAACAAGCCTATATCCCTGCACAAAGTAAAGCACGGCAAAGCAAAAGCCTTTAAAAGTAGGCTTTTGGTGTGGGTGGGTGTTTGCATTCCCATGTCATTGCTTTGCATAATGGCCAAATGGCCAAGATAAAAAGGGGAGAGACTCTATACCAGTGAGCTGCAGAGTAGAATATTGCACATTTTGAGGTTAGTGGAGGATGCTGACATTGCTTGCTTGCTTCTGCATAAGCAGCAAGAGGCCTTTGCTTCCCCCATGTGTACCGTGTAACCCACCCAGCCTCTCTCATGAGCTATATAGTCGTGGGAATTGCATGAAATAGAATATACTGAAATGAAATAATTTTATACGATGGTGAAGAAGTTCTTTTTCTTTTACAAAGATAAATCTATTTTATTTTACTGCATTCCACTTCTGCTTCTTTCTCTGTTTTTGGCATGATTTCCCTATGGGCCTCAACATTTTCCTAGAAAGTTAAAATACAAAAAGTGGAAGGAGAAGATACAAAATTTAGGTCTCAAAAGGCAGTGGAACTTGACTTCATGAGCTTCCAAGAGGATGATCTTGGTAAATGAGTTTATTTTTTAAAATATAAATGTTACTCCAGTTCAAAGGTGCAGAATATACAAGCACCTACACCAATAGACAATGACTGTAATATAATGAAATCAAAGATTCAAAATAATTTTTCAGACATAAGAAAAAAGGTTTTATTTCTAGTTAAGTGTAAGTTAGAATGCAAAATGATTTACCTATGCATGCACTTAGGTGTTAGGACCAAGCTAGACATGTTGCTTGAAGATCTATCTGTTTAAATCCACATCTGTATTCTGCCAAATAATGTATAAAGTGATGTGTGCATTAGAAAAAGAGTTTTAGACTGGTAGGATTCATAGGTGAAGGGAGCTGAACCCTCTCTGTGCATATCACTTACTTCCTTTTCTCTCTCATTCTGTCCTACTACTGGGATGCTACTGGTACACAACAAATTATTAAAATGTGTAACTTGCTGCCAAAGGATGTAGTTATGGCCACAGTTTAACAGACAGCTTTAAAAGTGGTTAGACAGATTCATAGAGGATAGATCTATCAGTGGCTACAAGCCATGGTGACTGAAGGAAACCTCCATGCAATAAACCTCTTCATACCAGAGCCAGGAGGCAACATCAGGGGAAGGCCTTGACCCCTATACCCTGTTTTGGCCTCCAAAGTAACTGGTTGGCCACCATGTGAGACAGGATGCTGAAATATATGGATCACTGATCTGATCTAGCAGGGCTCTTCTTATGTTCTTATGGACTGTAGCTTAGCTGATGAGAAAAAGACCTGAATGAACACATTTTGAGGATAAACCATGGATGATGGAAAGTTTAGCACCTTTCATTCATTCCTCTCCATATCAGATTTTGACACAGAAGTTCTGGGAAAGTGTTCCAGGTGTAAAGCCATTCAGGGATAATAATGGGCAGAGTCTGAGAACAACATATGAAGGGTAACAGATGAGAAAGAGCTAGAAGAAAAGGAGAGAGGAGATTTGAAGGTGAGAAAATTTGGTCTGGATCAAAAAGTGGGAGAAAAATGGGTACAGAGTTTTCATATAGGTAGCACAAAGGGCAATCCTACACCTGAGTCTTGTACAGACAAGAAATTAACTATTATAAGGCAACACCAAAGAAGAACAGAGAGCAGAGGAAATCAGTGTTTAACCACAATGAGAGATTAAAATACTGCTATCAGGGCTAGAGAAGGAAAAAACAATTGAGGCAATGCTGTAGAGGAAAACAATTCTTGATCAATGGCTGGCCTCTTATTTTTCATCATAAAACTAAATTAAAGGAGAGTTCTAAAATATATTACGTGCTTTCATCATTATTTAGCCAGAAACACAATTATTATAATTACTATAATTTTTAAATTGCAAGAAACCATATCTGTAATTAATTATTCTGCATATTATAAAAACAGCCTGTCAGCCTAGTGATGTACTTACACATTTCTTACTTACAGGAACCTTTCCCCTCTCATGTCCCGGGCAATCGCAAATGCCGGCCTTCATTTTTATGACAGGTTCAGCAAAACAAAATCAAAAAACATTTGGACAGGAATTGCTTGGCTCTAGAATGTCCAACTACTCCCAGGTGTTCTTAAAATGGATTTTCATCCTTCCAAGCTGACATTTTCCTGTCTTATTTACTTCCTTTCAGTCATGCATTAGCTTGTGTTGTTCAAGCAAGAGAATTCTGAGACTTCCCATCAATAAGCCAAGAAATAAGAATGCCATATAGTTAACCCAGCACTGGTCTTCATATCAATAAAAAAATGAACATGAAGGATGTTCATTGCATAACCCTAATTATAAATGACCCAGCACTCTATGGGGTAAAACTTCACCGTAGCAGCTTAATTATATGTCCCTTGCTTTAATCAACTGTTGGATAACATTCTGGGATTTTTGTTTCTTACTGCTTCATCATTTACAAATTTTGCATTAGCACAGCACTTCAACATAAAGCACTCACAGCTTTTGCTTTTGGTTTGCCTTGTATGATGCAACCAAATGGATACTAGTATTACACAGTACCAGAAGTCTGCATAAACTCTGTTTTAGACTGGTGTGCAAAAAATTTCTACTAGTTCAATATTAATTCTGAGTTTAATCAAAATATTATAAACCAGAATAAAATTTGTATGCTGGACAGTGATTTCAGTGGGCTATAAAGATCTAGCAGCTATTAATATCTTAAAGCGTAAGAAAGGATTGTACAATTCTCACTTGCATGAATATACCAAATCTTTTATCAGGAACACATCCTGTCATATATTCTCAGCTCACATGTGCCAAAGTTACATGGACTTCTATGGGAAGCATGTGTAACTATGAGCTGAATTACAGACAATCAAAACCCCAGACAATATCTTGAGATTATCTGAAATTTAAAGACATCAGCTTGGATCCTATGATGCTTTACTTCTAAATCTTCTTTCTGGGAAGAAAGACTTCTTCCAACAGAGAATGACTTTTTCAGATGGACTTTCTCTGACGGAGAAAAGTCCTTCTTTGTTGAAGGAAGGAAATCTTTCTCTGTTGAAGAAAGACTTGCTGGAAGGGGGTCATGGTGCTGAAAAAGATTTTATGGGATCAGTTTATTTGGGAATGTGTCATAGACAAATGAATTCTTGCATAGATAACTGGGCATTTGATCACATAATGGAAACCTGACTTTTGTAATAACAAAGTTCCACTTCATGAAATGGTGGCACATCAGAAAGAAATCTTAACAGTGAGCAAATAATGATGAATTTTGGTGACATTTACTTATCTAAAATGATGCTGACATTTCACCCTTATTTTAATTATTTTGTTTCAAGCCTTGTTTTAATTTAGGAGACATTTTTTTAGTATGAGCATAATGGGAGGCAATATAAAAAAGCGATTATGTGAACACATTAGAGTTTTTGTGTACATCTTGCATTCACTAACCAGGTGAGAAGTCTGGCATTTATATGTCTCCAAAGGGAATGTTAGACACTCTCTCATGTCAGCCCCAAGTTAGCTGTCAGTTTCTCCATGAACATTTTCCATGTGCACTTTGAGGTAGTCATTTCTTGTAAACTTTTTGTGGCACAGCTGGCACTCTGCCATTGGGCGATTGGGATTGTGAGTCAGTTTATGCCGGATCAGCATTTTCTTTAGACTGAATGACAAATCACAAACCTAAAGCATAAACACAGAGACAAAAAACCAAAATATTTAGCTCCCCTGAAGAAACAGCAAGTAAGTCAGATGCAATCAACAACAAAAAAAACTGAGCACCTAACATGAGATGTAGAACCTCAGATGAGCAATCCTCTTCACCACTTTGGAAACTGAGGGGGTGTTGGTGGTCTCCTTAAGCTTTCCAGCAACCCAGTCTTATGAGGCTGCTTTAACAAACAATGGTTTATACAACTGAGAGAATTCCCAGTTCTCTGGGAAGCCAGCAGAGCTTGAGATTTAGACAGGATCAATAACCAACATTTTACTATCTTGCTCATTCTCTCACTTGACTGGGGTTGCCAATTCGGGGCTGGGAAATATGTGGAGATTTTGGGAGTGGAGAATTGGGAGAGTGAGATTTGGGGAGTGAAGCGACCTCAGCAGGGTATAATGTCATAGGGTCCACCCTCCAAAGCAGCTATTTTCTCCAGGGGAACTGACCTGTCATCTGGAGATCAGTTGTAATTCCAGGAGATCTACAGGTGCCACTTGGAGGTTGCCAGCCACACCCATGACTATCAGCCTAAGTTGCCCAATTTTTAAAATGGAAATAACAATAATCTATTTAAGTCTACCCAGTGGAAAATTAACACTAGCCTTTCAAGTCCCAATCAAATATTGATTTGTTGGATCAAACTGACTTGGGACTGAAGCTCTAAGCACTGGGACTGCAAGCTAAGAGAGGCTCCATCACCACATGCTCATCAGAATCAAACAAACTAGTTTTTTTCTGGCTCTTCAAAACATGCTTCAGTGAAATGTCAGTGATATAAAGTGTGGGTCGTAATACAAAGGCTGTGGGACGGGGTGTTCAGAACAATGACAGTGAGCATGAATGACTCATGTGCCTCTTCTCTGTGTTTCTCTGGAACACCTGAAGTGACATTTTCAAGTCTCCTCCCCCACCAATGTTCAAGCTCCCTATTGAAAACCTGCACATCTCACTTGTAAATATGCAAGTTCCACTTTTGATGTTACACAGAAGCACAGAGAATGGAAACAACTGCCCTTAGGGATGCCAACTTTCAAGCGACCCTTGCAGCTGAAGTTTGAACAGCATTTTGATATCTTGATCTGCAGCAATAAGCAATTGCTTAGTTCCATGTCAACAAAAGCTTCACTGGGGACTGAACCTATTTTATTTTAGTTATTTATTTAGATCATTTTTATGCCACCTCTCCATCTGATCAGGGTCCACAAGGCAGCAAACATAAACATTTAAATAATTAAAAACCAGTTAAAATGTAAAATTCAATTAAAACATATAAACAGATAACACTAGAGAAGGAGGGTCAATAACCATTACTGGGGAGATACCAGACAAAACAAAGTCTTCACCTGCTGGAGAAAGACAACGAAAGAGGGACACACACAAATCTCCCTGGTGAGGGAGTTCCAGTTTTTGTGCCATGACAGAGAAGGACCTTTCTCAGTTGCTACCTGTCTTGACTCAGATGGTGAGGGCAACCAAAGCAGGACCTCTGGGGATGACCAGAGTGAGCAGGTAGATGCATATGGGAGGAGGAGGTCCTTAAGATATATTGATCCCAGATCAATACCTGCACACCATGAATTGAGTCCTGAAGCAAACTGGAAGCCAGTATAGGAGGAACAAGACTGGAGTGATATAGTCCTTACAACCCACTTAGCCAACACTCCAGCTGCAGCATTCTGCACCAACCGTGCCTTCAAGACAGTCTTCAAGGGCAGCCCCATGTAAAGTGCACTGCAGTAATCTATTCTAGATGTTACCAGGGCATGCACCACAGTGGCCAGATAATTTCTGTCTAGGAAAGACCACAGCTGGCTCACCACCCAAAGTTGCTGAAAGGCACCCCTGGTCATTACTGCCGCCTGGGTCCAAGATCACCCCCAAGCTATGAACCTGCTCTGTTAAGGGGAGTGCCATCCCACCCAGAACAGGGAATAACCCATTACCTGGGTCAGACCTCCCCAATTTATGAGAAGCCTCTCCATTTTGTCACAATTATGTTTCACCTTGTTAGCCCCCATCCATTCCAAAACTGTCTCCAGGCACCTGTTCACGGTTTCCACAGCCTCCCTGGGTAGCATGGGATACAGCATATTGGGGCAACTCAGGCCAAATATCTGGATGACCTCTCCCAGTGGCTAGGGCTTTTTGCATGCAAAACAGGTGCTATCCCACTGAGCCATGGCCCCTCCCCTGCTTCCTTTTCTTTATTAAATTAACAGCAAATTCTTTATGAAATTAACTGCAAACTGCCCACCTAAAAAGAATGCCTTTCCATTTCTTATGGAAACTAGACAGTATAGGGGCCCTCCATACCTTCTTGGGAAGGCCCGGGAGCTAACATCAAAAAAGAGCAGGCCTATGCTGGTAACTGGACAAATCAGAGAGAGAACTCATCCAGGAGGTGGCCCGAGGGGGGGGAGTGGCTGAGGTAGTGAACAGGCTCACAATAAGGGGAAAAAATAGCATGTAAAACTGCATTCCAGAAAATGCAGTTTTATTTACAGAGGCATGTATTTACAGAGGCAGAGAGGGACCGCCTTTCCCCATATGTTCCCTCAAGAGCGCTACGGTCCGGGGGACAACATCTGCTGGCCATTCCAGCCCCCAAGGCGGTCAAATATGCTGTTACCAGGGCCAGGGCTTTCTCGGTGGCGGCCCCTACCTGGTGGAATGAGTTCCCAGAGGAGATCAGGGCCCTGCGGGACCTTATGCAGTTCCACAGGGCCTGCAAGACGGAACTCTTCCGCCAGGCTTTAGAGTAGGGGCTGCCGCCACAATCAGACCATCACCGTGGGGATACCACGAGGCGTACTGGCCCTGGTATGAGATTACAACTTGGTGGGACATCACTGGAGCAGGGGTAATATGCCGCCAGAGTGTTGAATGTCGACCGGCTCTAACTGAGTTACATGTTTGTTCTCCACTATTTTAATGGTTGTATTGCTAGTGATTTTTATGCTTTTAAGTATTTTATATGTCATTGCCCCTATGTGTTACTGGCAATGTATGGCTTGCTGCCTCTTGTTCGCCGCCCTGAGCCCATGTGGAAGGGCAGAGTATAAATCTAATAAATAAATAAATTTATAATATATGCGTATGAAACACAGATCTTGGGTAAATAAAAATCAGGAATTTTATTTTCATTGTGGGCTGGCAGTATAAAAACCACTATACTTTGCTTGCTGTCAAAAGACATTGCAAAATCCTAATGACCTCCCATTTTTCTCCCTAAATTCAGAATACCTCCCAAGATTTATAGATTGCTGTAGGTGGTGGTGGGTACATATGGCCCCCATTAAGAATAACTGAGGGAGGTTTTACAGCTACAAGGAGACCAACGATCCAGTGTAGCATAAATCCTTTGTGCGGAACAAAAATGGAGAATCATTTATTATGCTTAATGTGCAGAAGTTTTTATGATCTCAATGTTACTTCTGTGCTCAACATTATCAAATGCAACCATATAGACCACAGGAGAGGGCGGATTAAAGAGTAGATCTCATTGTCACTACTAAACATTCAAACAGAAATAGCAAACTGGCTTTTAACAAAATTGAGACTTTAGAGGATTTGAATGACATTTATGTTTCTCAGTAAGTACTACAGATATCCATATTTGCATAAACAATTTCATCATAGATGCATAATTTATCTTATTGGAAATAAATTGTAGGAATAGTAACTTAAACAGATGGGCTATGTCAAATTCTGCTACCCATAAGCATTTCCTAATGAGTCTAAATCATACAGTGATGACAATTTAACAATGACACATTATCTTTGCAAAATGAGAAGAATAAACTGCTTACAGACACTTAAAACCTTTTCCTTTCTGAGCAGTAAAATCCTCTCTATATGCTATAACTGTTACACTTCAAAAGACTACAAGTTAATCAAGATGTTAAAGGTCTCCCTCCACTCCTATTAGAACATTAATTGTTTCAAACAACTCATATAAAATGCATTTTTGTGACATTCTGCAAAACATAAAATTTGACAGCATCTTTTCAACTGGCTGAGAAGATATTCTAGAATGCAAACATCATGGTTGCCAGGAAGCCAGCAGAAGTGACATCACCTCTCTAGGAATTGTTGGAAAGACTGATAAAACCACAGAGTTTCTGGCAATTCCTAGAAAGGCACGACATTACTTCTGGGGTTTCCCAGGAAGTGACATCATGCCAAATGGGGACTGGATATCCCTGCCCCCACCAGGAGACTGGCAAACCTAGCAAACACTGAGAATGCCTTTCAAACCAAAAAGATAAATGTATTAAGTAGTATTTAATATACCTTTTTATGTTAAATATATTTCAATGTGTGGCATAAGACCTTCTGAAGAGAGTTTTTAAGTGCTGGGGATATGTAAAGCAATGTCACAGAGGTAGACCAGTAAGTATGCTAACAAATTTATAGATTGTTCTGGGTGTGGGGGGGATATATGGCCCACATTAAAAATAACGGCTCCTTCAACCACAGTGCAACTTTAATTTAGAAAAGGGAGAAACAGGAGAAAAGAAGAAAACTAAACACAGAGAAGTTATAGTTAGAATAGCAAAATATTCACTGAATTCTTATGAAGATAGAAAGTAGAGCAATGAAGAGATGCTTCTGCTTTTAATTCAGAAGGCAAGGAATATTTACACTTAAAAGGAATTTTCCTGAAATGCAAGAGCCTCAGTCCCTTCTGTTACTGCAGAATCCTCCTGAGGCACATAAAAGTGTTTTAATATGTTAAGAGATACTTGATCTTGTTTAAATTTTTGACACCAAAGGCATTTCTCAATGCTAATTACTGAGTTAAAATTAACAATGGGAAACCTGTTTCTAGAAACAAAAAAAGGGACATTATCAGTTTTGTCTGCTTTCCATAGAATTTTACTAGTTACCTGATTTCAGTGGGCACTTTAGTTTCCCTTAAGATCAGGGAAAATAGGAAAAAGAATTAAAAAACTGCATATACTTTGTGAGGCAGAATACAAACTACTTATCTCAGTTAGAAAGTTGACTAATTAAAAAGGAAACCTGTACTTACTGTGAATTTCTATTCTTCCAGCTGACAGACATCCCACTACCTCTGAATGCCTGAGCCTGCCACACTCTGTGTAAGGCAGTACCTGAAGAAGCCATTCTGAGTTTCCTGAAATCTGTATCCTTTTCTCTAGACTGATAATTGGATGGGAAGACTGCCTCACTGAGGAACCAGTGAAAAGTGAAATTCACAAAAGTACAAATTTGCTCTTCTCCAATGTTCTAAGGTGGACCAGTCTTTGAGTGGTTGGATGTAGAAAAGTAGTTCAGCCTTCAAAGTGGGTAAACATATAAGACTTTTTTTGTAACTATCACAATGGTACTTGTTAAATAGTGGATTCCATGGATGAACAGACCACAAGTCTAGTGATAGCTCTACTTTATTTGTGATTTCAGCAAGAGCAAGACAAGACCCCAGAGCTGCAGCTGCTTTAAACAGCATGCAATTGCCACATCCAAACACACCCCACTCCCAGTAACAGGCTATTTACATAACATTACTACTTGACTGGTTACTTCCAGAGTCCTGGTAGGCTATTGTTCTTATGCTCCAAGCTCAGCCAGTTTCTTATGTGTCATGCCTGGAATGATTCAGTCAATACATAACAGTACTTTTACTTCTACCAATGCTCCCTTGAAAAAAGTCTTCCAAATGTGTCTAATGAAGGAGTTGGCTGATTTCCGTATGACTGCCTTACAATCTACAAATAAGAAATTCCCACAGGCTGTAGCTAGTTCCATCAAGGAACGATGTTACTTGATACTACTTGAGAATGCAATCTGAGCCACCTCCCAATGGTAGAGATCCTAGAGCCCAAGGAAGAGTTGGTAAAGGACACGAAGAGGGATTCAGACTTCCTGTGTTTTCTTGTTCTAGAAGCTTAATGCTCTTTTCATATCTAAATTATACTACAGCTCTCAGATCAAACCTTAGAACCCTGTCCTTCTGGATAAATACATAGATCTTTCTCTTTTTTTACTAGCTGTGTTTAGCACAGAAATCCTCCATCTGGAAACCTATCAAACCTATCAGGAAACCTATCAAATGTTCATTCTCTAAGGGGACACCTTGGCATAAACACAAAACTAAGTGAAATAAGAGCTCATACCACCAGGTTAGTATGTCAGGATTTGATATCTATGCACTATAGGGGAGTTTAGTAGAGATAGCCGCTAAGAAATGTCTGATGTGTGAACTGAAGAAAAGAGTTTTCTGTCCTGCTAAAATCACTGCTACTTGCCATTTTAGAGCACAGGTAAGTCCTTTGACAAAGCCCAGTTTCAGGAACATGAGAAACCCCACAATTTAAACCTTCCTTGGATCATTAGCTGCTGTAGATTTTCCAGGTTGTGTGGCCGTGGTCTTGGCATTGCAGGACCTGATGTTTCACCAGTAGCTGTGACTGGCATCCTCAGAGGTATCACACAGAAAGATGGAGTACTCTCTGTGTCAAGGTGAGACACAGATCTTCTGATAGAGGTCTGAAGTGACCTCTGCTGAGTAGCCCAATGTCCAGAGCTGCTTTCATTCAGTCTTCAAGTTGTCAGCAATAATAAGATTTATCTGAGGTTGCTGTACTGGATTCTGGGATAACAGATATGGTCTCTTTGGGAATCGCCATAGGAGACTGTATACCAGAGGAGACAATCTGGAAACTAAATCTTTCTTGTCCATTGTGGAGTGATTAGAATTATTTTTGCTTTCTGTTTTATGTATAGCTCTTAGAATGAGTTTGATCAAAGGAAACCCATACATCAGTCCTCTTGGTCACTGATTGGCTACAACATCTACTGAGACTGACTGAGGGCACTGCACAACAGCTAAATTAAGGGATTTAATATATAACTGGGAGGGTTGATTCCATATGTTAAATGGGCCATTACTAATTATTTAACTGAAACAACACTGTTGTTTCCGATGCAGAAATGCTGTATTAAAAAAGGCATATTAATATCATTTTTTGGTATTTTTATATGTGCAAGTGTGTGTGTGTGTGTGTGTGCACCTGGAAGTCACGGTGACCTCTGGTGACTATCCCCTACTGGGGGCTTGGAGGATATTCAGAGATATGGCTGAATAAAGCCTGCCCTTGCCTACTGTCTCTGGTATTTCAAGGAAGTCTCCCAGAGTCAACCCTGCTTAGCTGCTGAGATCTGATGAGACTGGGGTTGGCTGGGCTATCCAGGTCCGGGCTTAATATCATTTTAAAGCATAAAATGCTTTTAAAAAATTGGACATGATCCATCCCAGTGTCTGTATATGCAGACTCATCAGCATGAGTGACTTGTATCATCCAAAGTGGGGTGGCTGAATAAAGACTCCTGTTCTCTATAATGGCCTGTTGTGCTGACTGCATGCATACCAAGATGTGAAGGTGGAGAACATGGGTATGTTGTAACTGCAGGAATCCTTTATGCACATATGTTGTACTTACAGACAGTTTAGACCAGGGGTGTCAAACATACCACCTGTGGGCCAGAACCAGCCCCTGCAGGGTTCCTATCTGGTTTGCAAGCAACTGGCTCTTGTCTGCTTCTTACTTCCTACATCGCAGCTCACTTTTGCCCAGCTCTCTCCTTTCCTGCTTCCTGCTTTGCAGAGGAGAGAGAGAAAGCCAAGCCTCCCTTCCCTCGATTGGCTGAGTGCTCCCTCTCCTCCTTTGGGGAGGAAGGGAGGGGGAGGGAAAGAGCCAGAGAGAGAGAGAGGGAGGGAGGGAGGGAGGGAGGGAGGGAGAGAGAGAGAGAGAGAGAGAGAGAGAGAGAGAGAGATGGAGTCCCATGGCACCTTTAAGACAAACAAAGTTTTATTCCAGGTATAAACTTTAGTGAGCAAGCACACTTCTTCAGAGAGAGGGAGGGATGAAGGGATGGGTGTGTGTGTGTGTGTGTGTGTGTGTGTGTGTGTGTGTGAGAGAGAGAGAGAGAGAGAGAGAGAGAGAGAGAGAGAGAGAGAGAGAGAGAGAGAGAGAGAGATCCCTCTTTCCAGTTCTAACAGATGGTGTGTGGGGAAGAAACCTAACAGCACAGCTTGCAATCTTGATTAGTGGAAAGGACATGAGTTTTCATGAGTCATGCTCACTTCTTCAGATACAACTAGAATGTGAGTCTATCTGTCCTTATATCTTGGAGAGTGAAGTGATTTCAGATGCCAAATGACAATAGCAGGCATTGGTATGAGAGAAGAAACCTAGGTCTCAGTTCAGTCCAGGAGTCTGCATTGCCTTGAGCTTCATTATCAATTGAAATTCAGCAGTCTTTCTTTCTAATCTCCCTTTGACATTCCTTTATTAAGATAACTGCTACTCTTAGGTCAGCAACTGAATGTCTTGGAAGGTTAAAATGTTTGCCCACTGGTTTTTGAATGTTATGGTTTCTAATAATAGTAGAAAAAATAAAGAATCCAATAGCAACTTAAAGACTCAACAAAATTATTTACCAGCATCTTTTATGCCAATAAAGGTTGAATGAATGAATGACTAAAAAGTTAGGGTATGAGCTTTTGTGAGTCACTGCTCACTTGTTTAAACTTATTTTCATTTATTCTTTGCCTCCTCGTGGGCTGAATCCTCCTGGACCAAACTGAGACCTAGATTTCCTGTCTCATTACCAATGCTGTTATCTCCACACCTACTACCCCTCTGCATATCACACTTAATCCAAGCAAGCCTGCTACTGCCATCTGGCATCTGAAATCATCTTTATAAAGTTTACTAGGAATAAGGCCCGTAGTGGAAATAAATACAACGAGCTCTAGAAAGAGGCTCTGGGAGAGTGCCAAGGCCTTGGGCACTCAGTGTCAATGTGCTGTGGTGACCTCAGTAGGGTCTAATGACACAGAGTCCACCATTTTCTCCAGAGGAACTAATCTCTGCTACCTGAAGAGCAGTTGTAATTTGCAATGATCCCCAGCCCTCCCCTGGAGATTGGCAACAATTGTTACCCAGGAAGAAATGGCTGGTTTGGAGGGTGGAGTCTATGGCATTGTACCTGTTTGAGGTCCTACCCCTCCTCAAACCTCACCCTCTCCAGGCTCCACCCCTCAAATTTCCAGGAATTTCCCAACCTGGAGCTGGCAACCCTATCTCCTTTCCAGCTGAGCATCAACCTGCCATTAGCTGTCCCTCTGATTTCAGCTTTGCATCTCTTCCCCCTCCCTCCTGGAGATCAGTTGTAATTCTGAGTGATTCCCACCCCTCTCCTGAGATTGGCAACAATTGTTACCCAGGAAGAAATGGCTGGTTGGGAGGGTGGAGTGTATGGCATTGTACCTGTCTGAGGTCCCACCCCTCCTCAAACCTCACCCTCTCCAGGTCCATCCCTCAAATCTCCAGGAATTTCCCACCTGGAGTTGGCAACCCTATCTCCTTCCAAACCTACTTTCTCCCCCCCGTCTCTCTTCAGCTTTCCATTTTCCCACACACACACCTGCAGCCTCTTCTGTGCTCTGAAGCCCTGACTGTCACAGAGTCCACCATTTTCTCCAGGTGAGCTGTATACAAACTGAAGAATGCAGGGCATATGAAGGAAGGGGGAACTGCCAGTCCAGAATAAGTAAGAAAATGGTTAGGGAGCATCTAGCTGCCTTAAATACTTTCAAATCTCCAGGGCTGGATGGCTTGCATCCCAGGGTGCTAAAAGAAATTGCAGATGTTATTTCAGAGCCTCTGGCTCTAATCTTTGAGATGTCCTGGAGTACTGGTGTTGTGCCAGAAGACTGGAGAAGAGTGAATGTTGTCCCGAGCTTCAAGAAAGGAAAAAAGACGGACCCGGGAAATTACATTCCTGTTTGTCAGTTTGACATCAATACCTGGGAAAATTCTAGACCAGATTATTAAATACTCTGTCTGTGAGCACCTTGAACGGAATGAGTTAATTGGCTGTAGCCAGCATGGGTTTATCAAGAATAAGACATGAATCTTTTTCAAGAATAGACATGATGTGGATGACCGAGAACTTGATCTTGCAAACACGTAAAATTGAAATTTTACCTAGAATTCTTTCTGACCACAGCCCAGTAAAGTGGTCAACATATGTTAAAAGAAAGAAATTTCGATGGAGACTCAATGAGGATTTACTGGACAAACAAAATATTGTGGACAAAATAAGGACGGAAACCAAAACGTATTTTCAACTGAATTTAAACAAGGATGTACAGACGCAAACGGTATGGGAGGCGTACAAAGCTGTGATGAGAGGACATCTAATTGCAATTAACAATAATGAAAGAAAACAACAATTGAAAATAGACAAAGAGATTATGGAAAATATTCAAAAAAAGAAGCAGAGCTCAAGAAAAGACCTGGCAAAAAGAAAATTTTGAGAGAGCTGAGGATCCTAAGGGAACAATACGAGGCGAGGTTAAATAAAGAAGTATATTGGAATTTGAAAAAATTGCAACAGAAGTCCTTTGAAGGAGCAAATAAACCAGGGAAATATTTGCCATGGCAATTGAAGAAAAGAAGAGAGAATAAAATAATAACTAAACTGAAAGATGGGAACAGAGAAATCATAGACCCAGGAGGGATCCGGAGGGAATTCTATAAATATTATGCGACTCTTTTTCAAGCAAAACAAGTGGACCAGCAAAAAATTCAAGACTATTTATCTAAAGTTAATTTGATGCAACCAAGCTCAGAAATGAAAGCAATATTAAATGCTGTGATAACTAAAGAAGAAATCAGTAAAGCAATAGGAGAGGCAAAGATCTCCAAAGTTCCAGGACCGGATGGTTTCTCAGCTAAATTTTATAAAAAATTTCAAGAAGACCTGGTTCCGGTTCTAGAGATTCTTCTAAATGAAATCAGGAAAAATGGGAAGATCCCAGATTCTTGGAATGAAGCTGCAATCACCTTAATACCGAAAGAAACCCAAGACTTAACAAATGTGAAAAATTATCGACCAATCTCACTTTTAAACAATGATTATAAAATTTTTGCAAAAATTTTAGCAGAGCGCCTTAAAGGGTTTTTGAAAGACACTATTGCTGAAGATCAAGCTGGGTTTTTGCCAAATAGACAAATAAAAGACAATATGAGGGTTGTTTTAGACGCAATTGAGTACTATGATAAACACCTGGAAAAAGAAGTTGGCTTTTTATTTTTAGACGCAGAAAAGGCATTTGATAATTTGAATTGGGAATTTATGTTTAAAGTGTTCGAGAAATCCCAGATGGGCGCAGAATTTATAAGAATGATTCAATCAATATATAAAGAACAAAAAGCTACGGTGATTGTGAATGCAGAATCAACAGAAGTGTTCTGGGTCAGAAAAGGAACCAGACAGGGTTGTCCCCTGTCACCATTGCTATTTATCTGGATTTTGGAGATATTGCTGCAAATGGTTAGAGATGATGATAACATAAAAGGTTTGAATATTAGAGGTTTTTCATATAAACTAAGAGCATTTGCTGATGATATTATGTTTATTGTTGAAGATCCTGTTAATAATATGCCTATGGTATTTGAAAAAGTAAAAGAGTTTGGCGATCTCGCAGGGTTCTATGTGAATAAGAATAAATCCAAAATATTGTGTAAAAACATGATAGCTACAAAGCAACAAATGTTACAAAATGTGACAGAATGTGAAGTGGTTAAAAAGGTTAAGTATTTGGGAGTTGAAATTACAATGAAAAATATTGACTTGTTTAAGAATAATTATGAAAAACTGTGGGTTTCGATAAAGAGTGATTTAGAAAAATGGGAAAAACTTAGATTATCTCTTCTTGGAAGAATTGCCGTTGTCAAAATGAATGTACTGCCCAGGTTAATGTTTTTGTTCCAGACAATACCAGATGTGAAGGATGTGAAAGTGTTGGTGAAATGGCAAAGAGAAATTTTCAAGTTTATCTGGGCAGGAAAGAAGCCAAGAATTAAAATGAAAATAATGTATGATATTAAAGAGAGAGGTGGCTTCCAAGTCCCGAATTTGCGTTTGTATCATGAAGCTGTATGTATGTCTTGGTTAACTGACTGGGTTAATTTGGAAAATAGAAAACTTTTGGCCCTTGAGGGTCATGATTGCAGATTTGGCTGGCATGCCTATCTTTGGTATGGGAAAAATAAAGTAGACTCAATGTTTAAGCATCATTATGTAAGAAGAACACTGTTTGATGCATGGACCAGATATAAGAACACAGTTTCTGATGAGAGGCCTTTGTGGATTGTTCCTGCTGCAGATATTCATCCCTTTTCAGAATATAAAGGTAATGATTGGTTGAAGTACCAAGAGTTGCTTCAAAAGGAAGGAAAAAAATATGTTTTAAAACCAAATAATGAATTAGAATTTGAGTATGGATGGTTGCAATATTGTCAAATACGGGATATTTACAAAAAAGATTGTAAAGAGGTTGGTTTTAGAGCTAAGAACGATGAGTTTGAAGATATATGGTTGAAAAAAGAGCGAAAAATGATATCAAAGATGTATAAAACCTTGTTGACTGTATTTACTTTGGATGAAACTGTTAAAGAGCAAATGATAAAATGGGCCATAAATATGAACAAGGAAATTTCCATGGAAGCAAATACGGATATTTACAAAAATAGGAGAGGCATGGAAGCATGGGAATTTTTATGGAAAAAAGCTTTTAAAATATCAACCTGTGTTAATGTAAAAGAAAATTGTTATAAGATGATGTACAGGTGGTACATGACACCAAAAAAGATTGCTAATATTAGTATGGATAAGAACTTGAGTAATAAGTGTTGGAAATGTAAAAAAACAGAGGGTTCTTTTTACCATATGTGGTGGTCATGTGATAAAGCAAAAATATTCTGGTCAAATGCACATTGTGAGATGCAGAAGATATTAAAAATTCCTATTAGGAAAAGTCCGGAACTTCTTCTCTTAGGTTTGACAATGGAAAAAATCCCACAAGAAAAAAGGACACTATTATGGTATATGATTACATCGGCGAGAATGGCTTTTGCTCAACAATGGAAAACGGAGAAGGTGCCAGATATACATGACTGGTTAAGAAAACTGCTATTTTTAGCTGAAATGGACAAAATGGCAGAACAATATCTAAAAGACTGGGAAGGCCTGAAACTCTACATGGAAACTGAATATAGAATGAAAGGGAAAATGTACAATCTTGATTTGTATTGATACGGAATGTGAAATGAAATGATTATTTGATTGTACTGTACCTTTATTGGAAACTATGTTGGAAAAAGTCAGGTTTTTATGTATCTGAATTTTGTTACCTGGTTTGTCGATTGTTATAAGTCTAAACTTGATTACCTTTTAACTTTTTCTTTTTTGTTATTAGCAGTGTTGGAAGCCTATTGGGGGGGTGGGGGGGTGGGATGAGAATCTTTTGAAATTGTATTGGTAACGATGTTTAACAATGTTGAATGCATCCCAATAAAAATTTTGTTTCAAGAAAAAGAAAAAAAAAGAATAAGTCATGTCAGACCAACCTTATCTCCTTTTTTGACAGAGTTACTAAAATAGTTGACTCTGGCAATGCTGTGGATATAGTGTATCTAGATTTCAGTAAGGCATTTGACAAAGTTTCTCATGATATCCTTGAGGATAAGCTAAGTGTGGGCTGGATGGTGCAACCGTTGGATAGATTCATGGTTGGTTGAAAAAATCGTACCCAACGAGTGCTTGTAAATGGCTCTGCATCTACGTGGAGAGAAGTCTTGAGTGGAGTGCCTCAGGGCTTGGTCCTGGGCCCGGTATTGTTTAATGTTTTTATAAATGACCTTGAGGAAGACATAGAGGGGATGCTTATCAAATTTGCAGATGACACAAAGCTGGGTGGGACTGCTAATTCTGAAGAAGACAGAGTCAGGATTCAAAATGATCTAGACAGGCTGGAATAGTGGGCTGAGACAAATAAAATGAATTTCAATAGAGATAAGTGCAAAGTCCTACACTTAGGTACAAAAAAATCAAAGAATGGGAGGGACTTGGCTTGACAGCAGCACATGTGAGAAGGATCTAGGTGTTATGGTTGATCACAAGCTCAACATGAGCCTGCAGTGTGATGTGGCTGTGAAGGAATCTAATGCAATCTTAGGATGCATTAACAGAAGCATTGTGTCCAGATCACGGGAGGTGGTAGTTCCGCTCTATTCTGCTATGGTCAGGCCTCACCTGGAGTCCTGTGTCCAGTTTTGGGCACCACATTTTAGGAAGGATGTTGACAAGCTAGAGCGTGACCAGAAGAGGGTGACCAGGATGGTGAGAGGGTTGGAATCCAAGTCTTATGAGGAAAGGCTGAAAGAGTTGGGTATGTTCAGCCTGGGAAAGAGAAGGCTTAGAGGGGACATGATTGCAGTCTTCAAGTATTTGAAGGGCTGTCCTTTAGAAGATGGAGCAGATCTATTCTCTCTTGCTCCGGATTGCAAGACTAGATCTAATGGGTGGAAATTACAAGGGAGTCGTTACCGGCTAAATATCAGGAGAAACTTCCTAACTGTAAGAGTGGTTGAGCAGTGGAACAGCCTGCCTCAGGAGGTGGTGGATGCTCCTTTGCTGGATGTTTTCAAGCGGAGACTGGACAACCATCTTTCAGGTATGTTGTAGGTATGTAGAGCTATCAGAGTGCAGGGGGTTGGACTAGATGACCTGCAAGGTCCCTTCCAACTCTAACATTCTATGATTCTATGATTCTATCTCCGCCATCTGGAGAGCAGTTGTAATTCTGAGTAATCTCCATCCCTCACTTGGAGATTGGCAACGATGGTTTCCCAGGAGGAAAAGTGGTCTTTCTCTGCAATGGGGACCAAAGCAGCTTACATCATTCTCCTCTCCCCCATTTGACTTGCACAACAACCCTGTGAGGTAGGTTAGGCTGAAAGTCTGTGACTGGTCCAAAATCACCCATTCAGCTTCTACAGCAAGGACCTGGATCTAGCAGACTCTGTTCTGAAGAATTGACTGCTACGCCTAGGGCAGCCAACCTCCACGTGGAGCCTGAAGATCACCAGGTATCACAACCGAACTCCAGACAACAGATCTCTCCCCCTCTGAGAAAATAACTGCTGTATGGCATTCTGTTCAGCCGAGGCCTTTCCCTTTCCCAAACCCTGGCTTCCATAGACTCTTCCAGAAAATCTCCAGGAATCTCCCTACTTGGAGCTTGGAACCCTAATCAGGAGTGGCCCCAATGAGTTCCTCACAAAGGCCTGCAAAGGGTTTCCTTCCTTTGTCTGAACCAATCTTGGTTGCCTACCATGGCGAAACGGGCTCCAGTTTACAACTCAGCTGTTTGCCTCCCACCCTCGTCCCATGGGCGTATCTCGCTCCTTAAGTTCTCTGCCACCACTCACGGAAACGTTACTGCCTTTGGGGGCTCCCTGGAAAGTTGGCAACCCAAGGGTCTGGCCTTTACTGGCTTCCCTGGGCTACCTCCTCCCTTTGATATTGTGTAGAGCAGGGGAGACTATGTGGTCAGAGCACAACACAGATTATTAGCCCAAATTAAAGAATTTATTTAACTATTTAAACAGTTATGGAGCACACACACACTGTAGGAGTAAGCACACACTATGAACCAACAGGTTATAAATCAACAGGGGTTAAACGCAATCCTCTTTCCCTACACACAATACTCTCTACCTCTGGAGGTTGTGGGCTCAAGATAGGATCTCTCCTCGGACCGGCTGCTGGCTGTACTTCAGCCGCTCTCTCTTGCCCAAGAGATCAGAGAAACTTCCATTTATTCCCCAGTCCAGCTGACTGTGAAGTGGCTGAATCTCTGCTGTCTCCCAGAGTTGAAGACTGCCTTGGGACAGTCCCTGTTTTCCCACACTTTGGCCTTGGGGCAGCTGGGAACTGTAGGCCAGCAGATGAGGAAGCCCCATTCAACCCAGTGAGTGATACCCCTGCAGGACCCTCTCTGGAACTACAGCTCAATTAAACCTTATGGGGGAACATTTTAAACAAAGAACCATAGCCATCTTATAAACACAGGTAACTGCCATTTTGAGACACCTACCAACAGCCACTGAGGGGACAGTCCCACACTGGAGGCAAACAGGAAAAGCGACTTTGTCAAAAGAGAAAGCCGTTTGCCAGTATTTCTGACAGGGCACAGTGGCTGAAGGGGGAGAGGGCGGGGAAGAGGAGCAGACCCGGCCAATGGCTAAGGGAATGCATGGAATCTTGCAACTCCAAAACAGAATTATTATACAGCGAGATACATCCTGCACCTCATGTTACATTTTATGGCACACATGGCCTGGCCTGACAAAGTGATATTTATGTCAGATCTGGCCCTCATAACAAATGAGTTCGACACCTCTTGTTTAGACCATGCCCTTTATTTTATTAGTACTCATAAAAGAAAGGTTGCTGTTGTTACCCTCTAAAAGTTGAGGAATGTTGACTGATGTATAGTTACAAGGCCACTTATGCCTAAGAACGCTTTCCTGGAAGCAAGCCTCACTGAATAACTTACTTCTGAGCAGACCTGCAGAGGATTTCTTTCTAAATTAGTCCACTGGCAAAGCAGGTATTTAATTCCTTTTCATATGGATCCTTAGACCTTATAAAATATTCTAGTCACTTTATTTTCAGAATATAATTCTATAACCAGTCCATAACTAAACATTGAAATTGATTCATATAATGAACCATGGAAACCAATAATTATTTAATGTAGCTGACCTACTTTTTATTTTAAATATGTTTTATATTTAAAAAAGAAAACGATGGCAGAGCCAAGGCATATAACTCAAGGAGCCTTGCACAAACAGACAGAATATAAACTGATTTAGATCATCTTCACATTAGCCTTTCATGAAATCTAGTTTGTATTCTTAATAAGATTTCATTAAGATTTTAGAATGTCTGTAATATATACAGTATATACATATATACGCAGTTTCTTTTGAACCATTTCATGACTTAATATGTATTGCAGGGATTCACCAGATTGGCTGTAATAAAACAAATTATATAGCTGACGGATAATCTTCAACTCTTAAACTACCCTGCAAAAAAGAGCTTCACATCTAATAGTCTCAAATGTCCTACCTGAAATTGTAATAGTGTAAACAAGATTTATATGCTATAAAAGCCTATACGTGTGTTTGTATAATGTCCTTAGCAAAAAAAGGTTAATAAAACTACAGACGGATGTTTCAAATACACAGCACTCAGAGCTTTTGAGAAAGTCTGCCAAACTCTGTAAATGAATGCAACCATGTGCAACCTGAAAATTCATTGAGGTGAATATTCCCCATGGGACTGACTAAAGAGAAATGTAACTCACATCACACTGAAAGGGCTTTTCTCCGGTGTGAGTCCTCATGTGCTCATCGAGGCCGCGTTTCTGACTGAAGGCCTTGTTACACTCTGAACACTGGTATGGTTTTTCCTGTAACAGTGACAAGAGCGGGAGTGAAAGTGAGTCAATGCAGAGCACAAGTTGTTAATGGGACATAATTCCATGCTGGATGGGTATAAGCTTTGTAACAACTCCGAGGAGCTGAAGTCACAGCACAGAATAGCAAAATGACTCTGGAAAGGCAGACAGAAAGCTGGGAAAGCCTGCCACCTTCCACTTTAACACTCGCTCAGGAATTAATTATCTTTCCTCCTCTTTTACAGCCAGTATTTTGTGGGAAGGGTTTATGTATATATCTGTTTTTTGTAACTTCTAATATGAACAACCAAAAAACATGCTGTCTTAGAAGGTTTTAACTTACAACTCACTTAAATGAAGGCACTTCAGTGGAAGCCATTTTAATCCCACTAATTATAATGCCAAAGACCAAAATTGCAGAACTTTCCCAGAATCATACAATAAAAGGGAAATAGTTGCACATGCAGCACCGAAGACAACTGCAGGAAGTCTAAACTCTAATACTCCGAGACTGCGGGCATATTTTCTAGTGTAACCGACAATGTGGGATGAAGGTTTTGTAAAAAAACAAAAAGTACCATGTTTCCTTATATATTATAGTTTTGGTGTGACTCCTGGACACATTTCCACAGGCTTTGGCCCACTCAGTTGCCCGTCTTGCGGACGGCCAATCCCCTGGCTGCATTGCCTCACTGAGTTGGCTCGGCCCCACCCACAGAGCCGGCAGCCAGCGTTTTGCTCTCAGTCTGGAGGGAGCCGGTGAAGGGGATGGACGCTCTGCTGAGAGAGCAGCAACCCCTCCACGGGGGAGAAGGAGGCAGACCTAGTGAGCAGCAGCAAGCAGGGGAAGCACTCACCTTCGCTGCCCCTCGCGGCCTCTTTCCCTCGGCCGCAAGGCCAGCACTTTGTCAGGGCAATAGCTCAGTGGGCTGCACCATAGAGATGGCTGCCCAGCACCTTTCAATGGCTCCCCTGCCTTTCTTCAGCAGCAGTGGCAGCGCCAGGGAGGGTCTGGCCTGGAGGAAACAAGCTGCAGCTCCTGGAAAGCCGGACTCTCTCCTGAGGAAGACAATTCTCTTGGCTCCTGTGTGGGCCTAACTGTGACTAACTGTCCCCTTAGTGGCTCTTGGTAGGCAACCAACTTCTGTCAGTAAAAAAAAAAAAAGGACTCCCCCCCATCCCCCGCCCACTGCCGTCTTGGCCACTTTCTTGTCAGAATACATTTAAACCAGCTCTCTCTCCTTTTTGGCTCAACCATGGCTGGCTGGCTGGCTAATGCGGCAGGCCAGCGACCATCAAACCGTTCTCTTCATCCCCCTACTGTGTGGCTGATTTTCCCCTAGGGTTGCCAGTCTCCAGGTGGGACCTGGAGATCTGCTGTTAGAATTGTCTCCAGATGACAGAGATCAGTTCCCCTGGAAAAAATGGCTGCTTTGGAGGGTGGACCCTATGGCATTATCCTCTGCTGAGTTCTTCCATCCCCCCCATGCTGCTCTCCACAGGATCCACCCCCCAAATCTCCAGGTATGTCCCTAATCAGAGGTGGCAACAGTGCCTGTTGCTAGGCAACAAGGTTCTGTCAGTAAAAGACCCTTTCCGCACCTGTTTTGGCCTTTGGGAGAAAATTCACTGGGCCCAGTCCTGATAGGGTTGCCAACTCCAGGTGGGAAATTCCTGGAGATTTGAGGGGTGGAACTTGGAGAGGGTGAGGTTTGAGGACGGGTAAAACCTCAGACAGATGCAATGCCATGGACTCCATGCTCCAAGCCAGCCATCCCTCATGGGGAAACATTGTTGCCAATCACCAGGTGGGGCCTGGAGATCACTCAGAATTACCCCTGCTCTCTAAGAGGGAGGGGGAGGAGATGGAAAGCTGGACCCGGAGGCAGATAATGGTAGGTTGACGGTTGGCTGGGAGGGAGATGGGTTTGCCAACTCCAGGTGGGAAATTCCTGGAGATTTGAGGGATGGAGCCTGGAGAGGGTGAGGTTTGAGGAGGGGTGGGACCTCAGACAGGTACAATGCCATAGACTCCATCCTCCCAACCAGCCATTCCTTTATGGGGAACCACTGTTGCCAGTCTCCAGGAGAGGAATGGAGATCACACAGAATTACAACTGCTCTTCAGATGGCAGAGATCAGTTTCCCCGGAGAAAATGGGGCACTCTCCCAGAGCCTCTTCCTAGAGCTCGTTGTATTTATTTTCACAACGGGCCTTATTCCTAGAATAAATATACTGCCACTTAAACACCTCTTTCTCAGACTTCCATGATAGTTTAAAGGTGCCCAATAAACGAAAAAATAACTCCCAATTTACTATATGTAAGCACTCCACAAAGTCCCATAGTTTATAAAACGTAACCACTTAATGACAGAGCTCTCTTGTACTGGTTTTGTGTTTCAGATATATGTTTATCCATTTTGTGGCTTTTTAATATTTATTTTATTTTGAGTAACTACCATTTCTCAAAATATAACAGAATAAGACAATTTTCTAACAAACAAGATCCCCCCCATATGCTTGTGGGCCTGGTCTTCATGCTTTTACGTCAATGGGAATTTTCCCCCTCTGAATATAGACTGAGTAAATATTCCATATACAAGACCCTGTAATTTTTACAGAAGTATATGGCTGGCTCAACCATATGAAAAACAGGCTTCACCAACACGCCCTTAATTTATTTTGCACTGTCGTTAACGCAAACCACATTCTGTGTAAACTCTCTGAAAAAGCCATTTTATATGCATGAGCTATTGAAGAGAAATAAAGAGCAGTAGAGTTTTCAATTTAAGATACAAAGCTACGGATAGATGAAAATTCCATACAAATTCTGTGTTCAGTTACACCTTCCCCATGATTTGAAGATGCTACGTAGTTCCTGCAAATCAATGAATTGCTCACTCCATCATTATGCTTTGAAGGAGACGGTTAGAATATGGGTATTTGATGGAGGATAACCTCTTCTATGAAGAAATGACTCCATGCTCTGCAAACCTGATATCTGTATTAAGACCCAGCATTTTTATTTGATTGTTTTCTAATGTTTATTATTCATTCACTGTACATCAAGTATACGGGTTGGACCCAACTAGTTTCCTGACAATGCATAAAGGAGGGGTTCCTCTTTGTACGGCAAAAAATGGAAGTTGGGGATTATGGGACTTGCATGGACAAAAGCCATGTGGGATAGGGATTCTAGTATGGAGGGGAACAGGGCAAGACTGAGTGAAAAAATTGGCTGGATTACAAATTGGCATATATCAATTTTTAAAAAATGATACAGGACTGGACCAAAAACTGAAAGTGGAACTCCACTTAACAGAATGGATATTTACCACCTCATGCTCGATACTGCAGCTCCTCTTGTTGGCCTTAAAAGCTGCTTGTTAGGATTTTGGCATTCTTGGAAATAGTAGAGGGCACGACATGCAGTGGAAGAAGCAGTAAAGAGGGGAAGTTAGTAGGAAACACCCCTCCTTCTTGTGCAAGTGAAAGTATCTCCTGCAATGGAAATTTGGATCCAACCAAGCCATCTTAAACACAAGTTTTATTGTATGCTATTCAGCCATTTTTGATCCTTTCTCAATGCACTCCAGCTGCCCTGCTGCGTTGAATCTGGTCTGCCTTTCAGTAGGACCCATGCCCACCATGCCTTAATTAATTACTGGAGAAAGTTGAAAAATTCTCCTTTTATCTTTCCAAGCAATGCTTTATCCAGCTCCAGAAAGACACCTCTTTGGTTGCCAGCTAGCACAGGCTTTTCTGCCATTACCCAATACCTGTTGACCCCCAGGGCTTCCCTCTGGATTGGTTCAAAACTGGGGATCTCATATTCAATATAGATCATGCCTTAGATAGGGGAACTATGATCAGTTCTAGATTTTCCCTGTGGTTTAAACTGTTCAAACAGGATCACACCAGAATTTCCTATTTGTCCAGCATCACCTTCCACAAACTTAAGGAAGCATTTACAGCCTTCTGATTTCAAACAATGACAATTGCCATGTAAGCTGGCTGTTATCAGCATAAACCAGTTGCTCAGCAAGTATATATCTGTGGAGCCCTGGAATTGGAGGATCTCCCTCATTATGTATATATATCTCCCTCATTATATATATTCCTCATCAAAGGCTCCTAAGTAAGCTCAATAGTCTTACTATTGAGGATATATAAGGACAAGTCCTTTTGTGGATCAAAAACTGGCTAATTAATAGGAAAAGAGAGTAAGTATAAATGGCAATTTTCTCAGTGGAGGGTGATAAGCAGTGGGGTACCACGGAGATCAGTACTCGGTCCAATGTTTTTCTAACTTGTTTATAAATTATTTGGAGTTGGGAGTAAGCAGTGAGGTGGCTAAATTTGCAGATGACACAAAGTTGTTCAGGGTGATGAGAACCAGGGAGGATGTGAGGCACTCCAAAGGGATCTGTCGAGGATGAGCGAGTGGGTGTCAATGTGGCAAATAGGATTCAATGTGGCCAAGTGAAAAGTGATGCACATTGGAGCCAAAAATCCTAAATATAAATACACGTTGATGGGGTCCGAACTGGCAGAGACTGACCAAGAGAGAGATCTTGGAGTCATAGTAGTTAACTCAATGAAAATGTCTAGATAGTGTGCGACTGCAACTTTAAGACCAATAAAGTTTTATTCAAAGTTTGTGTGCAAAGTACACTTCTTCCTACCAAAGCTTACACACTGAATAAAACTTTGTTAGTCTTAAAGGTGCCACTAGACTCAAACTTTGTTCTGCTGCTTCATACCAACATGGCTACCTTCCTGAATTCAGACTGCTGTTAGGGTGTCACATGACCAAATATTCCACACACACCACATCAGGGAAACAGGCCATAATCCTTCAGGGTGGTTTTTTTTAGTGTGTAGGAAACAACAGCAGTTGGCAACCCTATCTCCTTCCCAGCCAAGCATCAACCTGCCATTATCTGCCCCACTGATTTCAGCTTTGCATCTCCTCCCCCCTTCCTCCTGGTGATCAGTTGTAATTCTGAGTGATTTCCACCCATTTTGAGATTGGGAACATTGGTTCCCCAGAAGAGTAACCCAGGAAGAAATGGCTGGTTTGGAGGGTGGAGTGTATGGCATTGTACCTGTCTGAGGTCCAACCCCTCCTCAAAGCTCACCCTCTCCAGGTCCATCCCTCAAATCTCCAGGAATTTCCCACCTGGAGTTGGCAACCCTATCTCCTTCCCAGCCAGTCATCAATCTACCTTTATTTCCCCCTGTCTCTTCAGCTTTCCATTTTCCCCACACACACCTGCAACCTCTCCCGTGCTCTGTAGCCCTGACTGCCACAGAGTCAAACATTTTCTCCAGGGGAATTGATTTCTGCCATCTGGAGAGCAGTTGTAGTTTTGAGTGATCTCCAGTCTCACTTGGAGATTGGTAACAATGGTTTCCAGGAGGAAAAGTGGTCTTTCTCTGCAATGGGGACCAAAACAGCTTACATCATTCTCCTCTCCCCCTTTTGACTTGCACAACAACCCTGTGAGGTATGTTAGGCTGAAAGTCTGTGACCGGTCCAAAATCACCCACTCAGCTTCTACAGCAAGAATGTGGATCTAGCAGAACCTGCTTTGAAGCACTGCCTGCTATGTCTAGGGTAGCCAGCCTCCAGATGGAACCTGAAGATCACCAGGTATCACAACTGAACTCCAGACAACAGATCTCCCCCCCCGGAGAAAATAACTGTTTTAGAAGGTGGGCTGTATGGCATACTGTTCAGCTGAGGCCTCTCCCTTCCCCAAACCCTTTCTTCCATAGACTCTTCCAGAAAATCTCCAGGAATCTCCCTACCTGGAGCTGGCAACCCTAGACTCAGGACTGGCCCCAATGAGTTCCTCTCAAAGGCCTGCAAAGAGCTTCCGTCCTTTGTCTGAACCAAGCTTGGTTGCCTACTGTGGCGAAACGGGCTCCAGGTTACCACTCAGCTGTCTGCTTCCCACCCTCATCCTGTGTGCGTATTTCACTCCTTAAATTCGCTGCCATGACTCACTGAATCATCACTGCTTTTTTAGAAGGACACTGAGACCCCTGTGGCCGAATCTCTATGTTTGGAGATGAGTGGCTGAAGGGGAAGTGGGTGAGGAAGAGAAGCAGACCCAACACTTGGCAAACGGCACGCGAGTACTCTTGAGTGGCGGCTGGCAGGCCAATGGCTGAGGGAGGGCATTTTACAGCCAATGGGAGCACATGGAATCTTGCCACCCCAAGTCAGCTTTATATATAAGGAGAGACACCAATCATAAATCGAAACAACTATCATAAAGGAAGCTCTCTGACCTTCCTCTTTTGGGGAGCCAATAATCTGGAAATTAAATGCATACCTTGGCCATATATTACAGCTACAAAACACTCTCTTGCTACCTACATGTCTTTCCTTATGTTTTTCTTGTTGTACTGCAATCCTTTGTAAAGCCACCATCTGAGCAGGGACGTAGAGGTTTTATGACTTGCATTTTGGAATCCGTATTTTTAGATATTACAATGCCTGCCTGCTAAGCCTCTCCTAATTGTTTTATATTATTTTCAACATTCTTGTTTAAAAAGTATGATACTGAACTGATTCACCCAAGCCCTTGCTGGGATATTGTTGTGTACTAATGGCGACTGCACCCGCAGTTGCCTTTCTACATGGCCAGGCGACTAGCCTAGATTTGCATCCCTAGACAATAAAAGGAGAGGGTCCTAGAACCAGCCTATCGGCTTGCCTGGAACCTCAAGGGAACCTATGGCTGCAGTAACTTTGTATATAATCCTGTCATGGGTGTGCATGTGTGTGTTGGGTGTGGTTTGTACTTGTATTTAAAGCGGCCTCTGGCCGGCTACTGTATCTCAAGTTTTTCCTAATTCTAAAGTAAAGTATGAGCTGAAAGCACTACGCTATGCTTCCATCTCAATACTTTATAGACATCTTTTTAACTAAGCAGTTTCACAGAAGCTTCCAACCAGTCATTCTTCAAATCCATAACTCTTGACTATCAATTTTTACAATATTTAACAGATTATATTAAATGTTTATGTACCCTTATTTATGACCCATAAAGTTCTTATGGCCACAGCTTTATACTTTTGGATAGGGCTTTTTTGGTAGAAAAAGCCCAGCAGGAACTCATTAGCATAACAGGCCACACCCAACAGAAGATGATCATTAGCATATTAGGCCACACCCCTGGTAGCGCAGCTCCCTCCCAGGATCGGCTTCCCTAGGTGCCCTGCGGCTTGTAGGGCGCATGGGGAACCTGAGGGGGGGAAGCAGTTTAAAATGCCTTCCCTCCCTGGATCAGCTTGGCTTTCCCAGGTGCCCCGCGATTTGCGAGGTGCCTGGAGAACCCGAGGGGGGGGAGGCTGTAGGCCTGGCCAACTTGGAAGCCAGCCAGAATTCCGTTCCTGTGTGTTCCTGCCCAAAAATAGCCCTGCTTTTGGAACACAGTCAGATTGCGGCTCCCAAACTGTGGTCACAATGGCTGTATGATACTGACACATCCATGATTTTATTCTGTGCGCAGCCCTAGGCTTTCAGTGGCCTTTTACAGAGTCATAGAGATGCATCTAGCTTCCTCTTCACACACCCCCTAGGGCTGCCAGATCTGGGTCAGGAAATTCCTGGAGATTTGGGGGTGGAGTCTGGGGAGGGCAAGTTTGGGAAGGGACCTTAATGTAGTATAATTTCACAGAACCCACCCTTCAGAGCAGTCATTTTCTCCATGGGAATGACCTCTGCTATCTGGGGGTTAGCTGTAATTCTAGGAGGATGGTAATCTTACTTTCATCTTCCCTCATATTTTTGTGGCTCATTGCGACCATGCCTTAGCTCTAGCAGCTTTGGACAGGAGAGGGGAAGAGAGGAAAGCATGTTGACAGATGATTCGCAGTCATCTCCACTCATAAGCTTTTCTCCTTTCCTCAGTCCTGGTAAGAACTGGCAGAAACGAAGTGCAGTGATGATAACTGTCTGCTCCCCTCCCCCAAGGACAAGCACCTGGACAAAGGGCCTATCTGTTGAGTCAGTCAGTCCAAGTAACCTTCATCCAGACCCAAAAAATTGTACTGAATTTCCAAAACTATATAAGTGTTCTCACAGTGCTTAACTAGATAGCATGGTACAATAAAACTTGTATCCTATTATCATATACTATTATCATATACATGAGCTTTAGTCTTCAAAAGTTACCAATCCTGGGATAAATGTTAGGAATTATGCCAGCGTTTTGTACAAAAGGAAAGGTTAGAACAGGGTTCCTGCCCCCACAGAGTTTCTTGTAAATAACCATGGCCTTTTGCGTCTGGCTTGGGGAATAAAACTCCCTTTGCTGCCAATGTATACAATAGAGCAATAATATTGGCATTCAAACATGATATGGGTGATTTATCCACAACAGCATAGTTAACAGCAAGCTATCACACAGTTAGGCATGCCACCAATGAAAAAGAAATAAGAATCCAACAGAGTTCTACAAACTCCTCTCTTTGGTCTGGAAAACCCCTGCTGACTTCATCAGATGAGCCAGAGTGGGCAAGTTCCTTCCTTTTTGGACTGCAATTTAAAGAAAGCCCTTGTTTGTGTAGCAGCTGTAGTAACAGATGACTGAGTGTGTAATTTCCAAAGTCTCTGCATTTTTAACCCTTCATTTGGGGAAAAAAAACCCTCTGAAATATTACTTTTGTTGCTAGCAATGCAATGATGGAAATCTTGAATCACAAACCACTTTGGCTGTTAGAAATCTTGGTGAACTCAAAGACACAGACCAACACCATAAGATTACACATAGAGATTCTTTTTAAAACCACAGCAATTATAATAAAAACACATGGAACTACAAATTAAACAATTGTTTAAAGACAAAATTGTTTGTTAGATTTACTTGCTGCTAAAGATCTGGCTGAAGATTTCAAATAAATAGTTTTAATGTAGACCAGTATGCTTTCCCTGCTACTGCCACAGCCCCTGGCCTTCATTTGATTCTATTTCTTTTTCCCTTTTCACCAAACTCTCTCTCTTGTGAATGCCAGACCCTGAGGAAGGTTTTGAGCCAAACCCAAGTACCTTCTACTTCCCTAACAGACAACACTGATTGCTAGCAGTTCCCTTCAGAAGTTACATTTGTTGTGAACATTCAATGACATCATAACAACTAAAAAAATGACTGTTAGAGCTTACCAGTACTAGTGTATAGTACTAGAGTTTAAAATTTATTCATATTGCACTGTGAATGTACGTGTACAGGAGACAACTCATGTGAAGAAGAGGTGAGGGATAAATGTGAGCAAACACTGCTGGATGTACACATTAGTGTATGTGTAGTCCATCATGGGGTAAATAATGCCGCTTTGGCCATTTTGGCTCCACAAAATGGCACAGATGGCAGGCTTTAATCTCTCCTTCCCTTGCCTCATGGTCCCAATCTGAATTGGACCCCAGTTCTAAATGGTGCTTCCAAATGGAGTTTCCACAAGGAACTTGAAGCTGCTGCATGGCTGCAGGTCCCCATGGTGAACTCATGCAAAAAGGTAACATGTAGTTTGGCCCTTAGCTTCAACTGAGGATGTAATCTAAGAAAGAAAAGAGATGCCACCACTTAGAGTTCTAAGCAAGCAGGTTTAGGCACGGGGGAAGAAAGGCGAAAGAGCAATTTAAAATGCCAAGGAAGAATCTCTGATGGATTATACTGCGTTAATACATTTTCCTCTAATTATGTAGTACTTATACTGTTGGCTGTATGTATTATGCTATTCCTATTGTGTTGCTTTTAATTGTGTAATCTACTTTGAGTCTCAGTAAGAAAGGCAGACAAATAATTAAATATATATGAACAGTGAAACATGGGAAGATACCCAATAAACAAGAAATCTGGTGAAACCCAAAATGGTGGACAAGAAGGATTTAGACAGGAGGGGCTCGGGCAGATTTCACTCCTTTCTCAGCCGGCAAAACTAATTTAAAATACATTTCCTTGTACTGGAAAAATATAATAACTAGTCAACTTCAGTGAAAGAAAAAAATATATGGGTGAATTAAAGGCCACAAAAAATCCCACCCTATATAGAATAAAAAATGTCAACTGTGAAGTCACTGAAGTAGTAAAAACAACAGCAGTCCAATGTATAGTAAAGCACTCTTGTGTCCCACTGATTTCAAAGGGATTTAAGCATATAACACTACTCTGGATTGTGTCCAGTGTCTTTAAGGCAACGTACTAGAAGATGTTCTCTTGTCTTGCCACTGGGGAAATATAAATGGAATTACACATTTTAAAAACAACAACTCAGTATTCAATTAGCTAGTCATCTATTATTCTATGATTCCATGATATGCCAAAGAATATTTTCTAACCTAGTATCACTTGTTTGACAAAAACAAGGAATATTGTTAATAAATGGTAACCTTTTCCTTCTGTCTGGCAAGCCAAGCATTCACTACAACAAATACAACAAAGTATAAAATAAAATGTCATTTCACACTGAGGATAGATGCAGAATACCAATTATCTCCAACAGGCCTGAATTTTACATATAGGGCACTTATACCTGTGGGACACTTATGGGTCTTTATGAACCAGCTAATTTCCTGTAACATTTTGAAACATTTTAAATCTTGATCTCTATTCTTCTTGTTCTGATAGCTTGCATTTAGTGAATGAATTGCACTTGCCACTACAGATATCTCTGTAAAATTATCTGCTCTTATTGTCTGCACCTACTGCTAAAACACCAAATCCGTGCTGTTGTCTACCCTTAAAATATTGCAACCACCTACGTTCTATTCCATAAGGAAGAAAAGTCGTGAATAAATGTTTTACATAAATAAATATATGATTTTTCTATACGGATTCATTTAAAGCTGAATTGTTAAATATTACTTAGGTGAAAGATTTATATGATCTGAAGAGAAACCAGAGTATGTTGCTATTATAAATACACACATATACAAAAACCAATCAAAAATTACATGCTATATAATTACTCACAGATAGCTATAATTGAATAGAAAAGTTCACACAGATGCAAAGACATCAAAATTACTGTTCTTCCTATACATAGAGGCTGCTATGATGATCTGGCTCTTTTTCTCTTGAAGCATAATCCTGGACTGTCAGTTACGTGGTCACTGTACTAACACACATGGTTCTTGGATTTTCTGGTTAGTTTCACCTACTTTATATTTCATACCATATTTCTGAGTAAATAGAATGATTCTCTGGACCAAGACTTCACAGAATGAGATGGGCCTGAGGAATGAGGAAGTGTAGGTAGGTAAAATGAAATTAACATTTCCTCTCTCCTTCTCTGAATTTTGTTTCAATTAGGTAAGGAATCAGAATTAGAGTTGCCAATCTCCAGGTGGGCCCTGAAGACATCCCGGAATTATAGCTGATCTCCAGACAACAGAGATCAGTTCCCCTGGATAAAATGGCTGCTTTGGAAGGTGGACTCTGGCATTATACCTTGCTGAGGTCCCTCACATCCCCACACCCCATTCTCCCCAGCCTGTGCCACAAAATCGCAATGAATTTCCCAACTAAGAGTTTGCTGTTTGCTATACTTAACAATGAAATGTTAAAGATTTGTTTACATATTGCAGCCAATCTTCGCATACAGAAGAATCATGTGGAGCAGCCCCCCCCCAATACCAGTCATATAACAAGCTGGGGTTTCACACTGTCAGTATTCCCCAAGTATTTCAAAAAGTGTATGGGTGTGAAAGTTGGACAATAAAGAAAAGATGACAGGAAGAAAGCTGACTCATTTGAAGTGTGGTGTTAGAGGTGAATTTTATGGATACCGTGGGTTGCCAAAAAGATAAATAAGAGGGTTCTAGATCAAATCAGGACTGAATTCTCCCTAGAAACTAAAATGACTATCATACTTTAATGAGAAGACAAGACTCATTAGAAAATACAATAATGTTAGGAAAAGCTGAAGGCACCAGGAAAAGAGGAAGAACCAACATGAGATGGATTGACTCCATCAAGGAAGCCACAACTCTCAGTTTGAAAGACCTGAGCAAGACTGTTAATGATAGGATGTTTTGGCGGTCATTAATTCATAGAGTCACCATAAGTCAGAGGCAATTTGAAAGCACTTAACACAGACACAGACACATACACTTCAAAAAATGCATCCACACAGAAAATTAGGATGCAAGAAGTATTTTAGGCTAGCTTTATCTCCATGCTCATATCAGTACACTTTGCCATCCTGCAATGCAAATGGCAGCAGAAACACTGGCCCTGCGTCTATTCACAAATGTGGCTGGCTCCAGGAATGATCTGAAAACACATCTGTACTAGCAAATATAGTGTTCTCTTATGGAAAATAATTTCCACTCAGTTAGCAGCACTTCACTATCTTGTTTAAATTTTCGAATCCTAAAGGTAAACAAGAACATTTCATTTCTGTGTAAGATATATCACTAAAGGTTAAAGACAACATTCATAACTAAAGCACAGTCAGTCAAAATGTCAGAAGCTGTCAGAATCTGTTATTGTGTGAGTTGGAAAATTATCACAACATTTTTACAGAACACAGTTGTGTGGCAGCGCACATGCCTTGTATGTCAAAGATTCCAGCTTCAGTCCCTGGTATCTTGGTTTAAAGGGATTCCAAGGCCTGCAAAGAGTTCCTCCTGAGCAACACAGAGCATTCGTTGGATTGTATATAAGAGGCTGTCATCATACACACAATCAGACCCAACATAGGTGCGAATTATGGGCAGATTTAAAGGGCACAATCAGACAACAACATATGGGAAGCGCCCTGCAGCTGTCGGTAACCCATTCTGCTCTGCTGCAGAAGCGGAGTTAAAAGACACTGGGGAAAATCTGGTAGTAAACGGATTGCAACGGGCTATGGATGGACTTTCCCATGTCTGATTGCTCCAGCGTGCTCTCAAGGCGTTGGGATGGTCTGATCAGGCCATCCTGACTCCGTGCCATTGTTTTTTTCCCCTTCACAGTATGCGCATCACCGCTAACTCCATAGGGAGCCCTCAGTACGGAGGTATGATTCATCAATCCCTCATTTAAGCGCATGGGGAAAAAATGGTGCAACCCCCCCCCACCTCACCTGCAGTTGTGTCTGATCACACACTGACGGACTATGACCGCAGCTTCCAAGGGCAGTGTGATCGTGCAACTGTGGGTCAAATTCCTCTGGAGGAAATAGCCTCACTCTCCCCCCCCCCTTTTTCTGGCATGTGTGACCACAACCAGAGCCTGCTTTGGGCTTTTTCCCTCTTAGTCTTTTTTTTTAATAGACAGCCTTCTCCTCGTGGAAGTCTGTCTAGCAACGGTAAAATGGTAAACTTTTTCTGTGGTAGGTCTAGTCATTTGGAAGAGGTTATCAGAGAAACTGCAGAGGATGCCTTCACTTTCTGTATTTAGGAAGCCATGTAATAGTTTTCTTTTAGAGGGTATTGGGTGGAGGATGAAATGTTTTGCCAGATCTTCTTGTGTGTTTGCCTTGGGTGTGTTTTATTCTGTGCACTATTTTTACCTTACTGAGGGAGTGTCGTATTGTCTTTTTTGTTTTTGCAATCTGTTGTTGCTTTAATAGCCACCTTCAGTTTAAGGAGGTGAAGTGAGATAGAAATACTTTAAATAGATAAACATTTTGCTTCACAGTGACTAAAACAGAAGGAACAGTACAACGGATTGCAATAGTTACCACTACCTAAAAAATCCATAGTGGGGAAAGGATGGATAGACCACAGACATACAGATCTTGGGCTTCTCTTAAGATACCTGAAATTCTAACATTCATTGCAACATTTGTGAAAATGATATGATGGTTATATTACATTACACAGTGTTAAAAGTCATTAATTAACTGGAACTGTTAGGTTTGTGCTTGCTATTTATTGTAGAGCAGGGTGCTAAATGGCAAGCAGCTGCCTAAGTGAAGCCAGAAACCACAGAAAATTCAAACAGACATCAGTTTGGAGCTTGAAAAGTCTTGATTTTCCCAAGACTTTGAGAAAGGTCTGTTTGAAGGTGGTGAGAGCAATAACTGAATCTATGTAGCTTTGATAAAAATAAACTTGTTGAACATTTCATGACAGTTTCATAGTTCTTGAAAGGTCACTTTTACTCAACCATACACGATGAAAAACTGCAGGACAGCCACTCACAGTACAATCCTAAGCAGAGGTATACCCTTCTAAATTCAGTTAAGTAAGTTGGCTGATTCTGCTTAGAATTGTACTGCTATTCAGTCAGATACTTCAAGAGCAAACTCTACTCCCTTTTGTGTTCTTGTTTGTTTAATCTGAAGTCAGTACATGCTCCAGAACCAGGTTCCATTATTTTGAAATGTGGTGAGAAGTTACACAAAATGCTAGTTAGGCATAAACAAGCTTGACTGCTAGACTTCAGAATTCCAGAATATAAACAACATGACAGGACTAAACTTGAAGAGTTCAAACAGACATCTGTCTTTGTTTTGTGTATTTTTAATCACACTTAGCATGACTGTGAGGATTTCCAATCATTTATTTGTCACAAGGGATGAGGTATGTGATATTGCTTCTTATCTGACAATCAGTCACAATGTCTCAAACACATTTAAACCATCACAGAACACATGGCTTGAGTGTCTGAGGAAGTCCCCAGTTTTCTGTTTCTGAAGTGAGGACATTTGGATTGAAACATAAGCACTGTTATGCTATGAAAGAATAGATGCCATTTTACCATTAATTTAGTGTCACATGGTGCTTATAAAACTGAAAACCTGACTCTCTGGTCAGCTTAGCAGAATAAATGTTCTCATGCCATCCTTGGCACAGTTACACCGTCCTTAGTCAAATGATATCGCAATGAGTTTAGAAAGGTGTCACTCTTCTTAGGAAGGCAATGGAAAACCCCCCCAAGATTTTCTGGCCATCTTTCCTTCCAAAAGAAATGTAAGGGATTCTCAGACAGCAGATAGGAAGCTAATATCAACTGCTGTGGTCAGCCGCTGGATTGCTCTTGACCCTTGTGTTGTGCCCTTGAAGGAGAAAAAATGGCTGGAGAAGCTAGCACAATGCCTTCTTTTGTCTCTCCTCAGGCTTCCCTGAATTGTGAATAGTGGATTAGATCTGTGAGAGAGGCAGGACCTCTCCAGATATATACCAAGCTGCTACTTATTGACAGCAGGACTGTAAGTATTGGCACAGTGTCCACTCTGCTGTATTAAGGCAGTGTGAAGGTCGAATGAAAGTATCTTATCGAAAACATGTCCTGCTCAGGTTCCTCTTGTAGCTTGTCTTACTGTTTTACTATTTTACCATTGCACAGTGAGGCATAATTACCTTCCTTTCCTCACAAGCAACACAGACTTGAAAATTTCACATTGCTAAACAAACAGCTCCAGTGTAAGATCAGGTAAAAGATCCATACTTACCCTCGTGTGGGTACGGATGTGCATTTTTAATCCATCATTCTTGCTGAAAGCTTTATCGCAGTAAGGGCACTGGTAAGGACGCTCACCTAAGAGATAAGCATGAGATTATGTGGCATAATCAGAACAAAGTTCTGGCTAAGAATATCAAGAAAGCATACAACGTGTAGGTGCCAAAGGGAGACATAGTTTGGTGGGCAGATATGATGGGTCCCTTCTACTTCCCTCCCTCAGAGGTAGATTTTCCCTCCATTTCTATGTCCCTTCACTGACTGAGCAGCCCTGGTAACCTGTTTTCTTCTCCCCAAAGAAACTTTGGCTGTTCTATCCTGTCACTAAGATATATTTTGACTATTTGCTCAGCCCAGGAGCCTGAGGGAAGAGATAGGATTGTTCTTTAACTTAAACCTTTGAAAATGTCCCTTGAGATGTTTTTAAAATTCAAAAATAATAAAAGGTTTTATTTAACATCAAAAAGAAAGGTCAGATGAAATCAGGGGTTGAAATTACTGAGGTAAAACCAGTACAAGCACAGATTTTTGATTTTATGTATCAGGCTAATAAGAGGTTCTTAATTCATTCACAGTTACTTAGATCTTTATAACAAGAGACTTTTGTTCTACTGTTTTCCAAAACATTGTATTACTTTCTTTGTGTAATTGCTGACTCTTTTGGTGACTAGATGACTGGTACCCTCTTCCCAGTACCCAAACCTCTTCTCTTGAAACTCCAGTACTCTCCTTAAGTTGTTCACGGACTTTTAAGGTCTCTGCAGGGAGATTCTAATCACACCGGACCAGGGATCTCTGTACTTCTCAGCGATAACTCTCCCTGATTGACTGGATAGGGAATCTTCTTCTCTGTCTGGAAGACCTATCCCCTTTCCTTTGCCCTGAATGGGAGACCTCTTATGTTACCCCAACTTTCTTGCTAAACTCTCCCCCAGTTCTCCATTTGTGTTCAAACTGCTATCAACTACTGCTGAATTCAGACTGTATTCAGTCAAGGTTGAAATCTGACTCTGTCAGCACTAAACACTTTTTCTGTCAGGACTATTCATAGATGGTCTCAGTAGATGTCTATGACACACGCCCCTTTTATACAGACAGTACTGTGAGGGTCTGCGTGTGGTACCTGGTCAGAGCTGCTGCTGATTTTTTCTGACCAGTCCTCTATGCAAATCTACAATAGTCTCTTCGGGGTAATTGTTTTACTTCTTGGTCAGGGATATGTGTAAGAACCACTGCTAAGTGTATTTACCATGAAATAGATAGGCACCACAGCTTGCTAACGTTAAAACTGAACAGGCTTTATTTACAAACAACACAACAGGGGGATGGAAGTTGTACAGAGGATATTTTGTTTCCTTTCAGGCTTTAGCTCTTGCCTTTACGTTCACTTAGACTGTATGTTTATTTCTTTCAGTTCAGTACCTAGATGTTTCTTAGTTCACAACACACACCTCAGATCTCACTCTCCAGTCACTCCTTTAGTGGTTTTCCTTGGGCTTTTACTAACAGGTCCCTCTGAGTCTCCCTGTTCACTGTTATGTATTGGAATGTGAATCTGGGCTTTACATTCCTATGTTAAGCTTGATTTCAAATGTGGCTCTTCAGCTGTGGCATTACTATTGGCTGGTTTCTAAGAAACCTCTGTACAGAACCAATCATCTTGTAAATATGTTGCAAAGAGGGAGCAGTCCTGATTGGCCTTTATCCCTGTGTTATGATTGGCCTTTATCTCTGTGTTGTGATTGGCCTTTAGCTAACTGTGGGTGTGGCTTTGACAGCCCGGGAGAGTTTAAAAAGGGAGCTGTGCTCCACTTGTTTGTTGTGTGTTCCTGAGTTGAAGTCTTGCTGTTAAATAAAGCTGAAATCACTTTTTGCTGAATCCTGTTGTTGAGTCTCATACTTAACATTCACCAAACCAGCTTTCCAGACTCCTGCCAGACCATTCTTTAGCCCTTTCTAAACCACCTCCAGTTCCTTTTTAAGGAGAGATATCTCAATGGTGTGGGACTCTATTGTGTTTAGTTTTTTTAACTGTCTGGTCACTGTCCCCTTGCTTCTGAGGAACTCAGTAAACCAGATTCTTCTGCACAGAGCTACAGAGCTTCTTCAGTTTGCTGACAAACTCCTGTTAGCTCCCCGTCCAACCACTAACAAAACTGCTGCTTCTCAACTGCCAATTCCAAACGGACCATTTGGTCTGTTAAATGCTAATCACTGAGGGTTCCAAGCTAAATGGCCCCCTCCTCACTCCATCATGTGACTCAGCAGTGTTCTATGTTTACTTTCTGCTGGGCCCAGATCTTTAAGTCTGTCACAATGTCTCTTCTCAATTAAGGCAGAAATCTGACTGACTCTCTTCAGCATCCAGCTCCCTCAAGACTTTCTCTGCTCAGCTGATGCTAACCAATCAGATTGCTTGGAGCAGCCTGTCACTCAAGGCTCACTGTTTCTGTGAAGAATTAACCCTTCACAGTCCCTATCGGTACAGCACTTCTAAGTCTCTTATAAAGTGCAGTCCATCACAACAAACACTAACACAGAACTTATTTAGCATTTTCAGTATTCAAAGAACTTCACATTTGTTACCATAGTAATACTGATAAGTCTTCTATACTTCCACACTGTAAATGGACTGGGGTTTTGAGAGAACAGTATTCCCAAAGCCATCTAGTGAGTTCATGGCTGAGATGAGATCTGAACCAGTGATCTCCCAAACTACAGCTCATTCTCTTTGCCATTAACTATACAAGCTACCATTAATGAATATTAACATAAGCTAACTAGTGTTTAGTTAATTCACATGAAAGCCACACTTCAAGTGGCCTGTCAATTGTGTCTTAGATATTCACATGAGAAGCACCATCTACATAGTTACTCAAATGGAGCATAGGTCCATCAATCAATGACAACTAGCCATGGCGTAGGTTGCCTTGGTTGGGAGGGAAGGGTAGAAATTTAATAGTAAATACAAATTTTAAAAAATCCCCAGTTGGGGGATTCCCTGGTTTTGTGGGCTCTCTCCAAACAGTGACGTTGCAGGAAACAAACACAATATGCTTATATTATCCGGAAGTGACCTAGGCACTTTGGTTTTTGGACAAAACTCTATGGTTTGAGTCTGACTTTACTATAGAGTTGTGCCCAAAAACCAGAGCGTTGCCCCCAATATCACTACATAAAATCACTTCTGGTGACATAAGCACATCGTACGTCAACACTTCCAGCTCCCAGAATGCCCCCCTACCCTCCCCCCAGTTCCCTACTGACATTTCCGACAGATCTGGCAACTATACCATGGTGACTAAAAAGAACCTCCAAATTTAAAGGTAGCAAACCTCTACTAGTGTTAGGAAGCAACATCAGTAGAAAAATGTATTCTTGATGCCCTGTTTCTGGGCCCTCGCTGACACCTGTGTAAAACAAGATGCTGGACTAGATGGATCATTGGTCTTATTCAGCAAGACTTATTATATTCACATGTTCCTACAACACATAATCACACTGGAATGACTCATATTTCTCAGGCTATGGGTATGAAAGGGGATTGTAGAGACTAAGAAATCTTTTAGGGGTCCAAACAAGAGAAACAAAAATCTACATCATGCAAGGCTGGATCAAAAGTACCACATTCAGCTGCTTGATGTTATCTTAATGAGATATGACTATACATACAAATATAATCCAACTGGGTTGGCTAGGGTGACTTCTTTTGTGGTCAGTTTATGGTGACTTTTGTGGACAGCTATTAACTGTTCTCAAAGTACAGTATGTTTCCCTCATCTCACAGCTGTTCACCATTAGAGCCATCTGGGTGTCACCATCCAGTTTAATTACTCCAGTCCAGTCCCTTCATGTGTCTCATTTAACTAAAAGCAGACCTTCTGGATTTTATGGTTGTAGGGTACTGCTATGCAACTTCTAGAAGTCCTTAGCAGGTCAAAATGTAATCATTTAAAGCAATAAAAAATATAGCAGGCAACTTTCTTGCATGGCTGACAATCACTAGTAATTTCTATTCCATTTTTAAAAAGAACCTTCAAACAAATAGGAAAGTTCTTTAATAAGGCCAGTCAACTAGAGCAATTCTTTAAAAAGAGCCATCTTGATAACACCACAATTAATCCATAAAACTACCGTGCCATAATTTAGCTAGAGTTATCTATGCTCTGACTGAATCCAGGCTAGTCTACAGTGATTCATTGTATGTGGAGCTGACTTTAAAGGCTGCTTAGAAGATCAGCTGGTTCAAAATGCAATGGGAAGATTGTTTGCTGGAATAAACTACAGTAATGATACCTCAACAGTCTTTAGAAGACCTGAACAGGCAGCTGACAAAGCACAATTCAAAATACACAATTCAAAATACTCCATCCTTCTGTGTTATACCTCTGAGGATGCCAGTAACAGCTACTGGCAAAACTTCAGATCTTACAATGCCAAGACCATGGCCATACAACCCAGAAAAGCTACAACAGCTAACACAATTCAAAATGCTGGTTAATACCTAAAACCCTATGTGGTCCAGGCCCAGGGTACCTAAAAGGACTGTCTTTTCCCACAAATACCTGCTAACTCATTAATATCATCTTCAGAGGTTGCTCTCTATGACAAAAGAAGTTGGATGAGCACCTCAGAGAGACTTTTTCTACAGTGCTATCAAGACTCTGGCTCTTTCTTCCCACAGAGGTTCAATAGCTCCAAATTTAATTTTTTTTAATTTCCCGGGGGGAAATGTGTTTGTTCGCTAGAGTCTTTTTGTAATTGCCCCCAGTTTAACATAAGTTTTGTTCTATGGTTTACTGATATACAGATTTTGTTCTGGAGGTTTTATGTCTTTGATTTTTAGGTGTTTTCATAGTAAACATTGGACTGTTTTTATGGCTGCAGCTTTTTTTTTTAAAAAAAAACCCTCTCCCCTTTATTCTTTACTTACATTTTTATTCTCTAGCTTTAACTGCTAAGCCTTTAATTTTTAAAAGTGTTTTTACAGCCAGCATGGTCAGTGCTGGTCTAGAAATAGGGAGACTGGGTTCAAATCCCCATGTAACATGAAACTTACCGAACGACCTTGGGCCAAACATTCTCCCCTCAACCAGATTGGTGTAGTGGTTAAGTGTGTGTACTCTAATCCCGGAGAACCAGGTTTAATCCCCCACTCCTCCACTTGCAAGCCATAGTTCTGTCAGAGCTGTTCTCTCAAGGACAGTTCTCTCAGCACTCTGTCAGCCCCACCTACCTCACAGGGTGTCTGTTGTGGGGAGGGGAAGGGAAAGGAATTTGTAAGCCTCTCTGAGTCTCCGAGTGAAGGGTGGAGTATAAATCCAATCTCTTCTTCTTCTAAACTACTTCACAAGGTTGTTATTAAGAGAAAACAGATGAGGGGATAGCCATGTATACCCCCTTGAGCTCCTGGGAGGACAAATGGGACAAAAAATGTGCTAGGTGATCAACTGATGCTTTTATTGAATGCTGGAAATTGCCTTGTATGTTTTACATAGTTGGTGCAGTCATGGTGGTGGTGGAAAGTACTGTCAAGTCACAGCTGATTTATGGCAACCCCTCATGGGGTTTTCAAGGCAAGAGATGTTCAGAGGTGCTTTCCCATTGCCTGCCTCTGCATCACAGTCCTTGGGGCTGAGTTCAGACTGGCAGTTTGCCCCACTATAGCCACATTTCAGCCATGTTTTACAAGTGGATTAAAGGGGGCGTTCACACAGGCACATCTGCCTGGCATTCCCCACCTGTAGTCAACCCATGCTGTTCCGCTTCGTTCCTGCGTTTAAAAGATACCTGGTAAAAGCAGTCACAAATCCCTGAGAACCCGTTTATCCCATTTCATTCCGCTTCCAAGAAGTGTGAACGCCAACCCGAAAAGCCAGGAGCAACCCATGCTGCGTATAAGGCAGCAGCGATATGATTGGCTGTGCTCTGCTCTACCGCCCAATGTGGTGCCGATGCAATGGGATCCTCCCCAAATTGGTTGGATATGCTTATGTGCATGAGCGCATACGCGCTTGTGTGCGCATAGCTGAATTACCAGGGAAAAGCCGTTTACAGCTGCGCCTCTGGGCCAGCAGGCTGAACAGTCTTGCATGCCTCCTCCAGGTATGCTCCCGCATCAGTCGGTGCAGTGTGACTGGGAAAACCCAGAAAAGTTTGTGCCGGGGCTTTTTTGCCAAGACTGGCTCCTGCTTCAAACTGCCAGTCTGAACTCAGCCTGGAGGTCTCCCATCCGAATACTACCCAGGGCCGATTCTGCTTGGCTTCTGAAATGTGATGAGATCAGGGCTGGTGCAATCCGAAGTAGATTAAATAATCAATGAAGAAATAAATATCCATGAGAGGCAAGATATGAACTGCAAATCTGTATGTAAATAGCAGCACTGGGCATTTAGTGTGCTCTGATGTAAGTGGAACACAGACCACATATTTTTAATGCTCTTGAGGATAAAGCCACTTGCCTTGCAGAAACAAACAGGGCCAGCAGAAGCCTGTGGTGTATCTCTTAAAAGGCTGTTGTTTTTCCTCTTCCCCCTCCTCTTGCCCTGCCTTACTTCATTAAGTCTGAATATAAGGATTTGGGCCAAGATTTTTAACAAGGCCTGTAAGCTGTCCCATGTGCTCTGATTGACCAATTTCACATCTGTTTGAAATGTGACACTATCTCTCATGACCTCTAGTGTCACTAATCCATGCTGTCATCCTTTGGATACTGCAGGAGCTGTTGGGACTCAAACATTTAATTAATCCAGTTGACATTTTTATGTTTTGAGGCTTTTGCATTTCAAGGGAAAAGTTTGGAAAGGTTTGGAAGCTGATGAATGGTGACAGGCCAGTGCTGCTGCCTTCATTCTTTGTTTGTAGAGGGGAGGGTTTTTAACTTTGAAGGGTTGGCTGAGGGCTAATCTGAACACTGTTAATAATGTCCTTCCTATATTAATCTTGGTGTTTATAGCTTTTGAAAAATGTGTGTTTAAGCAGCTTTCAACAGATGCCAGTGGAAGTGACGCTGTCATCTGATAGCAACTTGTTATGCCTGATGTGGCCTGCCTCAGATCATCCATCATAGACTTGCATCTAATTATTTGGTTACTCTGTTCATGAGTCCTTTTTTTCTGATAGAAAGTTTAAGCTTTTATTTCCTCATCACTTATTTCTCAGCTTTTGACAATAATCTCCAGCATTCTTAGTGGACTAACAAAAGGTTTATCACTATGACTGAAGTATGTTGCCACTATTTTTTTTTAAACAACAATCGCATAGAAATAAATGCTGTTGGGGGAGGGGAGCTCATGTCTTACTGTTTGGTGCATGTGTGAGTCCACCTGACAATGAAACCAAATGCAAGCTGTAAGTATGTCATCTAAACAATGCTCCTTCCTGCATAAGTGCAAAAACAAACTGAGCAATCTCTCCACTGTAATGACTTGACTCAACCGTGACCTGAGGAGAAACTGGTTTCTACTACTGTGCAGGTATAAAAATGCCTGGAAGGCATAAAGAAATCAGCCCTATCAATCATGACCGCTACACAACTGCAAATCTGCTTGTCTTGGTGCTTGAGATGGGCAGTGAACAGTGGGACTAGTGAAAAGATAGAAGGGTTGATTTGTGCGGAAGGTACTGCTGACTTAAAGGTATGTTCACCTGGTGAACACATTTGAGGTGAAGTTCTCAACACACATTCTTCCTACATTTGAATAGGGTGGCCTTCCTAGTCTTCTATAAACTATACTGACCTGGATCCTATGAACCATGAATGAATTCACAGAACAGACCTTTACAGGTTTCTCTTTGTACTGGATCCCCTTGAGCCCTATCAAAAGAAACTCCCAGGAGACATGGGATCTCTGGATATGGAGTGGATGCTGTATGGGTAGTGGTGACTGAAGGGAAACTAGCAGAAACTGCCCCCACCACTTTCTATGAACTTGCACAAGGTTTGGCTGATTTTCTCCTTCCAGCTGCTTTACCTCCCATATCATGTCCCATCCCGGAGGGTCTCTTCTGTGAACTCTGTTCTATTCACAGTCCACAGGATCTAAGCAATTGCTTAATACCCTTGCATGTATACAGAGAACACCAAACAGAAATCTTTGTTGTTCCTAAGCAGTGTATGTGGGCTGCATGACCAAAGGATTATGCTCTCAGATTTAAGGCTCTATTTAGCTGAAAATCTGTAAGTTTTAACTGCTATGGCAACCAAGTGCTGTGCATGTTTGTTCAGGAAAAGAATGAATATCAAAATGGGATACTTTATTTAAACCAGGCCATCTTTTCTTCATGATTTAAATCACATCTGACAGTGCAATCCTATGCAGAGTTGCTCAAGTCTAAGTCCACTGACTTCAATAGGTCTAGCCTAGAGTCACACGGGATAGGATTGCTTTGTTAAATTGATGTACTTTTCTGTTTACTTGCAGTAGAGCAGGTTCTCAGTATACGGTGTCTGGCTTACAGGCAGACTGATACTTTTCTGATATTACACATTTCAACACATTATTCTTTTAAGGTGAAATTGTAATATCGAATGCCAGTCAAGAGACAAACACGTACACTATTTTTCTAGTTTCTTCTGAAGAAAAATGGCATGCATATTGAAAAGTTTGCTGGTGCATATTTTATTTATAATTGAAAACTCATTAAAAAGAAAGTTGAAGTAGCCTTGTATTTTGAAATTCATCTGTAATCAAAGTACAAACACAAACACTGATTCAGATCAATTAATCTATAGCTAATACTGAAGGATTCATAAATGGGAACATCTAATAGTGGCAGAAATTCATCTGCTGCATTTCTATGTAATTTTTTTTTAAATGAGATGATGATCTTGAGAACAGAGATGAATTCCACGGTAGCAGCTGTATTAGTTTGCTAACTGCCCAATGACCCCTTTGAAACTAACAGACTGACTATGGCATAAACTTTCTTGAAATAAAACCAGTGAACAAAGTCTTGTACAATCCACAGGACTTTATGCCACAGTGAATTTGTTAATACTGAAGGAACCAGAAGACCTCCGAGATAGATCAAGATGGGTAGCTGTGTTAGTCTGTCTGTAGCAGTAGAAAAGATTATGAGTCTAGTCACACCTTAAAGACTAACAAAATTTGTGGTACGGTATGCACTTGCGTGAGTCACTGCTAAAGTGAGCAGTGACTCATCAAAGCTCAAACTCTACCACAAATATTGTTAGTCGTTAAGGTGTTACTAGACTCTTGCTCTTTTCTACTGCTAGAAGACCCTTGGGCCCAGGACAGACTGGCAATTTGCCCCGGTATCGAGTCGCGGCAAAAAACCCCCGGAGTAAACGATACCGGGTTTTCCCGTCCACACAGCGGGGGCCTCTGCCAGAAGATACTGGACGGAGGCGTGCGGGAGCGTTCAGACTGCCGCGCCAGAGGCGCGCTATATTCGCTGTTTCCCCATTATTTCGGCTGTGGGCGTATGTGCGCATGAGTGCATTTTGGCGATTTTTTTTTTTTGCCCTGCAACGCCGGCACCGCATTGGGCAGTGGAGCGGAGCGCAGCCAATCACACCGCTGCTGCCTCATGCCCAACACGGGTTGCTCCCGGCTTTTCGGCTGCGCGTTCAGACTCCCCGGAAGCGGAGAAACGCGCGACAAACACAGGCTTTCAAGATTTGCGTCGGCTTTTATCAGGTGTTTTTTTAATCCGGCAGTGAAGCGCAAGAGCACCGGTAGGCTACAGGTGGGGGACGCCAGGCAGATGTGCCTGTGTGAACATTCCATTTAATCCGATATTGAGTCGTTGTCAGCCCGGGTCCCATCCCGCGGCAAATTGCCAGTCTGTCCTCGGCCTTGGTTTCGTTTTAAACAACACTGCTTTCAGATGTGTTCGAAGTCTCCACATTTTTTAATTTAGTTATAGATTTGTTTTAAGGAAATTCATGAATTTCCAGAATTGTATCACAACATCATAGAATAAGTTGTGGGGGTAAATGTTTCAAACCATTTATATAGGAAACTGTCAGAATGATTGAAATTTTTCTGAAGAAGTATACTTTGCACACAAAAGCTTACAGTTTGAATAAAACTTTTTTGGTCTTAAAGGTGACACTGGAGTCAAACTTTGTTCTTCTGCTTCAGACCAACATAGCTACCCACCAAAATGACTGAAAGTAAGATATCGCAGGATTACTGAATCCCAGAAACATTTATGCATGTGAAAATCTGGATTCTAAAGATGATCCAAAAGGACAAGAGCAAGTTTGTGGAAAGCCACCTTCCCATTCACAATGTAGTTGCTGCATTTCTCCCCACTGCTCTTGACCCACAGAAAGCACAGTGGAAAGCTGCAGCCAGAATATGGAATCAGCAGAACCTCACCATCACCACCTCTTCCGTGAGTGCCGTCTGTCAATTCTCCTCTCTAGCTAAAGTCCAGCACACTACGTATATCAAGCTATCCTTGAGGGTCCTTTAACTATCAGGAGCGGATTTTCAAGGGTACCGGGGGGGGGGGATGTTAAAGTAGCAGCAACTGCCAACACACTCCATTTGCAATTTTGCAGGATCCAACCCCATGACTGATTTGGTGTATCCCCCAACAGAAGCTCAAGGAACTCCATTATCACTCAATTCTATAACGGTGAATTGTGTTCACTGTGGTGTTACAAATGTTTTACATGGTGCTCAGTGATTAACAGTACAGTCCTAATCAGATTTACACCCTTCTGTCTATTGAAGTCAGTGGGCTCAGAGGGTTGAAACTCTGTTTAGGATTATATCGCAGGTTTGCTCAGGCATTTTTTTAGTATTTTGTTGTCAACATACATTATTGATGATAAAAGAGAAATCCAACATAAAAATTTTAATCCTTAGCTCAGATATTTCCTGATCAGAGTGCTCATTAAATCAGACTAAGGTAACATAAGCTTTCATATCCAGACCTGTAATAAACCAATACTGCCAAACCACAGCTACAACATATCTGGCTGAATCAAGATAATTTTCCTAGGCAGAAGGTCATTGAGGGTGAGAGAGAGAAGGCCATCTGGATTGCACACTCAGTGTTCTCTGGTCTGATCAATAGAACAGACCAGAAAGAAAGGTAGAAGAAAGCTTTTCTAATCAGAGATAGTGTGAGGTGATGACAGAAGCAATAGCAAGTCTGAATGGGAAAAGGTTAGGGTAAAGGAGAACAGCATTTTATGCTTGGAAGATATTTAAAATTTTAGAAGGTAGACAGAAGTATTTGTTTGCACATTTACAAAATGCCTCAAAATCATTTGCACCAATGGAACTCTTGTTGCAATTATTGTGAAGTGATTTCTTTGGCATCATCACCCTGGATACATGTTTAATTTCTTCATATAAAGAAGAAAAATTCATAAGGTTTTATTATTTGAAATGAAAATCATAATTGAAAGTCAGCCAGAATCCTTATCTTTACAGAATGGGACATGCTTATGTCCTTTGTACCTGTGCTTTCAAACAATTTATAACCCAGTTACCTAAAAAATCTGGGAAACCCTACGGACATGGGTAATCAGAAGCAAAAAATACAGGAGTAATACTTTTAATATAAATGAAGTCTGGTGACAATCAGTAAAGATAGATAACCTGAAGTCTGTAACAACTGAGGTTTGGATAAGGGCTTGTTTATAATTTCATTATGTAAATATCTCATAAAATGCAGTGGGGGTTAAAAAAGGAAACCCTATATTTAAAAGAATTTTATATTCCTGAAATGTAATAAATATATATCATCCACCTCAATTCCAGCTAAATATTGTGCTTGAACATATTCTGGTTCTGAAAAAACCTGAGGCAGGGGAATGTGATCATTGCAGCTTTCACAAATTTGTAAGGATCTGGAATTTAGCCGTCTTAAAAGAAACACTGAAATGCAGCATTGAAACCAAATGCACACCCCTAATGGTCATGCATACACTCTCTCCCCATGACTGGGGATGCTGCTTCCTGAAGGTTTGTGATCACAGGGAGGCAGCATTTGCATGGACCTCACTACTAGGTGGTGCAGGCTATGGTGGGGCTTTCGGCGGCTCCACTCCCTTTCTTAAAGGCAATGCACCACAAGAATTTCTTCTGTATATGCTTTTTTCAATCATTTTTAAACATTTTAAAAGGTGTGCACTCCTTTAAGTAGAGTGGGGTGCTGTAGTTGACTAATTCCTGCACTGAACAAGGAGGCTGGAGTATCTGACCTCTAGGATCCTTTCTAACTCTGTGTCAAGAAACTGGTCTCCTTTAAGAGAGCTGTTCTGCCTGTTAGCTTTCTTGACTATAGAAGTCATCACCTCCACCTGCTGGCTTCTTATCAGAACTGTTGCTTAGGCTGGCAGGAGTGATTAAGGGTGCGGTCACACTGCCGTTTTGATCGGGATTCGCTGCTGTTTACTTGTGCATGTCAGTTTCACGTTCACACGCGCCAATCCGCCTCCCGCCGCGAAGCGGGCTTACTCGCGCAATGCTTCCGGGTTTTCCTGACCCCTGAAGAAACTAGTGTTTTCCTGGCACTTCCACTTTGATTGCGCGATTTCGCCTATGTGGACAGCCCCTCTCTCGCAAGGATTGCGATTAGGGCCGTCTGAACGTTTTTTGGGGTTTTTTTTTTAAAAAAAGCTTCCGGTTTGAGCGCTTGAGCAAACATGCGCTTAATTTTTTTTTTTTATGAAGTTTATTTATAGGTTTTCCAGTATACATAAACCAACAAAATAAAAACAAAACAAACACAAAAACAAAAAAACAAAAAACCAAGCAAAAATAAAGGCTTATACAGATCATTTGAGGTTACAATGTGAAGCTATTCATATACTCTTTTCCATCCAGTTATAAACTTTTTTCCATCTGTTTACAAATAATGACTCATCTTTCCCTGAGAGGATTAAGTTAATTTTATCAGATTCTGCTATATCCAGTAAGTTAGTTATAATTTCTTCTCGAGACGGGACAAATGTTTTTTTCCAACTTTTTGCCACTGCTATTCTTGATGCCGTGACTGTATAGAGAATAATTCTTGCATCCTCTTTTCTTACTCCCACCGGGAGGATATTAAGTAAAAATATTTCCGGTGCGAGTTGTATATTAACATTTGTAATTTCTTCCAGAATCTTACAAATCATTTTCCAAAAAGGCCTAATTTTCCCACAATTCCACCAAACATGAAAATAGGTTCCTATCTCTTTTACATCTCCAACAGATATCAGAGCCTTCTTTAAAACATTTGGCTATCTTATCAGGTGTCCAGTGCCATCTATAGAACATTTTATAAATGTTCTCCTTATAGTTTGTTGCTCTGAGGAGTTTTAGAGATTTCCATAACCCAGACCATTGATCTAGAGTGATATTATGACCTATGTCACGCATCCAAGATATCATGCTTGGTTTAACCACTTCGTCTAATAAATCCTCAGTGAGCAGAAAAGTATATAACTTCTGTATTAGCTTATCTGCCGAGGAGAGCCAAATTTTATCTAGGTGTGTAATGGTGTTGTGAAAATTATTCTTTTTGTCCTTAGAATACCTAGAACATTAAACTATAAAGTTTAATAATGGATTTATTAAGCGCATGTTTAGTCAAGTGCTCAAACCAGAAGCTTTTAAAAAAAACAAACCCACAACGACGGCCCTGGAGGTGGGAACGAGAGGTGGGGGCTACGGCAGGAGGATGGCGGAGACGGCGGAGCCTATTTTCGTGGGTCAATGGCCGTGGCGGCAGCACCCCCCCCCAAAGTGTCAGCAGGAGCAGCAGCAGCCCAAGCCTCCCCGTGGTCGGCAGGATCGCCTGGAAGGACGGCGCAGCAGTAGGCACGTGGGTGCTGGGAAAGAGGGACTGGCTGCATGTAGACAGCCCAATGCAAATAAAAATGTTCCCGATTTAAATAAACCGGGAACAAAGCGCATGTCAGTTGCAGTGTGACCAGAGCCTAACTTGCAGCAGTTGAGAACTGTCATCTAAAGTGCTTGACGGCTTGTAATTCAGAGATCTATCCTAGTAACAGCTTTCTATTGGCTAAATGGTTAAGAACATTTATGTAGACTAGACCGCTTGAGAAGGCTCAGAGAGAGAGAGGAGAGTAGAAGTAGTAAGTAGAATAGTCAGGTTTTTTGTTTTTGTTTGTATTCTTTGCTGTATACATTGTTTCCCCTATCTATGTGTTGTTTGTCCTTTGTTTTTATAAATAAAGTTTTATGTGTTTTTATACAAATTGGAGCTTCTGCCCAAACCCAGGTAAGTATTTCCAGTGCCATGTCTACCATCTTCCAGAAAAGTTATCCCACCCCCCTTCTCAGCCTGCTATTGTCACACTCTGGGGCTAAGATCTGCAGAAGCCTCTATGCTTTGATTTTAAAAGGCTCGATTCCACAGTGGCTGAGTTAGAATCCTCAGAATTCTGGCTTTTCTTTCTGCACTGAGAATATCAGCCCCATCTGAAAAAAAATTGCCCCACAATCCACAAAATCCTGGCTACGGGCCTGAGGCAGAGGCACCATAACTCATTAGCCGGCAATTGTGCAGATGCAGGGGCGGGACCAGCTCACTCACACCCTTCCTCCTTCTCTGCACATTTGGCCAATATGCAGAAGGGTCATGTATACAGAACTCATTTAAAAACAAACCCCACCGCCTGTTTGGGCTACAGATATATAAATAAAAACACATGCGCTCCATCTAGTCATATCCTGTTTGGACCTAAAAAGAGTTACATACGCGGTTAGGTTCACAGACTTAGGTGCTCTTATGTATATTCTCTTGCATTTATAATTGGATGGAATCAATGCTCCCCATCCCCCTTCATGAAAAGAAACATTAAAATCTCTGACCTTAGTGAACCCAGCACTGGTTCTCTTTCCAGCTCCTCACATTAATCTATCTATTAGGTGTTGTAACTCATTTGATCTAAAGAAGTCACTAGCTATCAAGACAATCATCCTTTGAAAGAATGTCTCTCTCTCTCTTTCTCTCATCCTCTGGTAGCAAAGCGACAGGAGGCTGACAGCTGCCTGAGACTTTGCAGGTACTTTTGAAGATTTAATTGTCATGGGGAGATAAACTAGACAATGATGTACGATCCAAAAGGGTTAGGAATGCAGAAGTCAACTTCGAGGCTTGTTATAATGGAAGTATCTTTACAAGCAACAGATTCTTTATTTTTGGAAAAAAGAGCACTCGTGTTCATTATGAAATGAGGTTTCAGGAACATCCGAGGGAATTTACTAAGGCAGCAGTGCAAAAGGTGAAAGAAAGCTAGAAATTCCAATCAAAAGAACACTGACTGCAATCAAATCCCCAAAAGAACCAATCAAACTATTTCATCAATTGATTTTGCTAGTTTGTATATATTCTTATGAAGCCAATAACCATTAATAGGTTTGGCACCAACTTGCAAGTCATTGGAAAGAAGATATGAAATGAATTCATCTCTTCTGACCAAATTTAAGAGACTTATGGAGACTATAAAATTTAACACTGCAGGTATGAATGCATGCCTGAATGCAAACCACTCCCCCCAACATGTATAGGAAAACAGTGGATCTGAAAAGAACATTCAGCCTAGCAATCTGCATGACACAATCTTGATCAACACACAGTTTTTCTTCCCCCAAGAGGAATTTTAACACATGAAGCTGCCTTATACTGAGTTCACTTACTCCAGTTTTGCCTTGTCTGACAGACAGTAACTTTTCAAATCTTAAAATGAGGGCATTCAGAGATCCTTTAATTCAGGATGGAGGAGATTGAACCCAGGATGACGACAGGTAACACTATGGACTATCCGTAAGTATGCCAAACCTCTGCCAATTATACACAGTACCTGCAGCCTGAACTGATAAAGTCCAGGAAAAAATTTTATCACTTAGGGCAATATTAGATCAGACATGTATTTTACCTACAGAAACCTACCATCATGCTACACATAATCCTCCTGATATACACAATCACCATATTGCCTGAAAGGGCAGTAGGCATATTTTCCCCATCACTATATGTGAACCCTTGAAAAGTCTTTGGAAATGTCAATCGTTGCACAGCGCTGCATTGACTGGAGTGGGTTGTAGGGACCATATTACTCTAGTCTTGGCTCCTCTACACTGGCTCCCAGTATTTTTCAGGTGTAATTCAAGGTCCTGGTGTTGATCTTTAAAGCTCTATACGGTTTGGGACCAACATACCTGAAGGACCACCTACCCTCTTATGAATCTACCTTACCACTATGGTCATTTTCCAAGGTCCTGCTTGGGGTGCCCCTAGTTTCTGAGATTAGATTGGTGGCAATCTAGGAGGGTACCTTTTTGGTTGAGGCACCAAAACCCTGTAATTCTCTCCCCAAGGAGACTCATCTGTCCCCTTCTGTTTCCATTGTCCAGCAGCGGGTGAGGACTTTTTCACTTGGCGTTCTCTTACTGATTGTTCTTTCCTTTCCATTTTTTTTGTTGCTATTATATTTTTGTGCATAGTTTACCTCTGGTTTTAATTGTTTTAATGAATTATTTTTGTTAATTTTAATGTTTTTAAGATGTGATTTTATTATGTATGTCTTAACTTGTTATTTGCCTTGGTAGCCCTTATGAAGGGAGACAGACAGGATATAAATTTTGTAAAACAGGCAAATAAATAAATTTGTATTGAAGCCAGTGATTACTCCTGCCAACATAAGATTAATCTGCATCCATTGGCTTCCTGATGTGTTCTTTCATTGCATTTAATTTCAAAGCAGAATCTAAAGTTTTTTACTTGGCATATTTCCACACTGCTTGTACGGAATGGGGAACACAAACCATTTTACAAAAATAAAAGCCAATTCCAGTACACTGCATACTAAATTATAATAAAAATTAATACATTAATAAAATACTCAAATGGCGTAAAACAACCAAAACCAGCAGAGTATAACGGATGCTACTGTTTGTTTGTTTTTTAAAATCCTTGTTGGTTAACTACAAAAAATCAGGAGAATCAAGAATATTGTAACATATTGCTTTCACTTCTGCCCTACAGGAGTTGAACCTGTTTTTGCACTGTTTTCTGTTCCCTCACACTGAGTTTTTTCCTATAAAAGCTGTGCATTTTAAAATATTATTTGCATGTCAGATGTAAGCAAAGGATTTAGGAATAATATAATGTTTAAATGACATACCGCTTGTACAGAACAAGAAACAAATGAATTGGGAATAACAGAAGTAGGGAAAATGAAAAAAGTCACAATTACAACATGTAAAAGCAAAAGAATGACATCCAGATATCTATAAATTAGTCAGAGCTGGTAGCTCATAATACCACTATAACTGAAAACAACATGAAGACCAAATTACCAACAACAAGAAGATCAGCAATAACTTAAATCAAACCAAAGCCCTCCTAAACAAGACTATCTCAAACATTCTATGGAAAGATAAAGCACAGTGCAACAGGCAAGCCTTACTTGGCAGGAACCTTGAGGTACCCTGGTCCCAAACCATTTAGCAGTTTGGATTAGTTTTTTGAGAGTTTCAGTTCCAGTTTGAGAGGTGGAGAGCATTTGTCAGCTTAATTTAAAAGAAGGCTTTCGGCCAGATAGAAAACAAGACTGCAATGTTACTCCTAAAATTTACTGGAGAGCAATAGAGCCAGCTACATGAAATATAGAGAGCATTGGCCAGCCTATTTGAAAAGAAGGCTTCTAGCCAGATATAAAAATAAAAGGACTGGTTGCTACTATTAAGAAATGATTTAACTGGTTTGCTCCTTAGACAACTACTGGAAATGGAACTGAGAAAAGTTGAAGAAGAAGTCAAACAGTCATGGTCTGAAGAAAGTAGAAAAAGAAGTTAATGTTGCAATGTTAAAATGTATTAAAAGGCTGACACCTTGCTACTTAAGAGGATTACTCCTGAGGAAGACTATTGAAATGAATGTTTAATGCTGCCATGTTAAAATGTATCAAAAGGCTGACACCTTGTTACTTAAAAGTATTACTCCTGAGGAAGACTATTGAAATGAGTGTATAACCGGGTGCTCATTGAGAATATTGGATGTTGTTTTGAATATGTTTTAATGTCTAAAGTTTTGTCTTGAATATCTTAGAATTTCTAAAGTTTTTTATAGATATACATGATTGTCATTAAATGTTCAAATATATCACAGTGCTTCTTTGTTTTGATATATTATCTATCACTGTGACCCCTCCTTTGGTCCTTGTAACTCTTAACCACTACACCAAACTGGCTCCCTAGCACCATAAGTAGTATATATCAAGGGGACTTTGCGATCAAGCTGTAATTATGAGAACAATTAATATACTGAAACTATTTCCAGTGTTAGATACTATTTTAATACACACATACTTTTGAAAGCTGAAGTATGATTGAAATTTGGCTGAACATCAATATTAGGGATCAAACTTGCCCCTTTGGAAGGGAAGGGAAAGGATAATTTATTGAGGTCACCATTAAGAGGAAGCATCCTACTAGTGTAGGAGATAAAATTCCTCACCAGGTGGAGTTACAGACAACCCCATCTTTCCAGTCCTTCTACCATCTCCCCCTTTCCAAATCAGTAGCTTGGCCTGAACAAATTGCCCAAGTATTTCAAACTGTGTAACTATTATATTATCTGATAATAATTTCTGTATCTGAAACAATCAGTCTTCCAGTTTGTGTCACAAGCATTCATGGCACAAGACACCAGACTACTGTTTCAAAATAAAACACTGGCTTATTATTAGTTTTCTGTGGTCAAGTACAAGGCAAGAGAGACACAAGAACAAACCACAGATGATATATGTTAGCACTGAGTACTGGCTGCAACTGTAGGCAAATAATTAACCTCCAGGCCCAGAGCTTCAAAATCCCAAACTATACTCAGTCAAATTGCTTTCACAATTTATGAACAACTAGGGGAATTTATGTTATGGTCAGAGGATTCTTTTGTTGAATTAACCCCAGCTCCCTCTGACCTAAGAAGCCATAAACCAACAGGATACAGCAAGGGAGAATGTGCTGTAGTGTTCTTTGACACACAGCGAACAGTCTCTATCATTCCAATGTTGGAAGCTTAAGATGACAAACTACAGGAAATTCTGTCACATTCTTATATATTCATTGGAACTACTTCTGTGAAATCAAAAGGTCTAGTTAAAACTGAGTTCACAGCACATCACGTTACTCATGCAGATGAGCATAGTCTAGGGAACCAGAACAGTAGATGAATGAGGTTTAGTTGATAAGTGTGGGAAGGCGACAGAAATGAACATAATTTGTTTATTAAGTACTATAGACTGAACCAAGACTGAAAAAAGTGTGAGCTTCCTTGTAGTGTTCCTGTTTTAAACAAGAAAGTTTCTTCCAGCTTAATCCCCCAAAATGACATAAAATTAGTAACATGATTACTGGCGAATGATCGTCCACTGGTGCCAGTGCCGAGGGTTAGGAGCTTGGGTGTGATCCTGGATGCCTCCTTCACAATGGAGGCCCAGGTAGCAGCCACTGCAAAGGCGGCCTTCTACCACCTACGGCTGATTAGGCACTTGGTTCCCTTCCTCGAACGAAATGACCTAGCAACAGTGATCCACGCAATGGTCATCTCGAGGTCAGACTACTGCAACGCTCTCTACATGGGGCTGTCCTTGTCTCAGATCCGGAAGCTGCAGCTAGTGCAGAATGCCGCGGCCAGGCTGTTGATGGGTCTCTCTATACAGAACCATATCCAGCCTGTGCTGAGGACACTGCACTGGCTGCCTATAGCACACCGGGTTTAGTTCAAGGTGCTGGTTCTAACCTTTAAAGCTCTATATGGTCATGGGCCTGTCTACTTGAGGGACTGCCTTTCAGAGCACTGAGGTCAGGGTCACAACACTGCCTGACTCTTCCTGGTCTAAAAGAAGCCAGAGCCAGGGCTTTCTCAGTGGGGGCTCCACACTGGTGGAATGAGCTCCCAGAGGACATCAGGGCCCTGCAGGACCTTTTACAGTTCCACAGGACCTGTAAAATGGAGCTCTTCCACCAGGCTTTCAATTAGGAGCCGCCACTGATGAATGTGCCCCAGAACATCTTCTGGCCTGTTGGATGCAATCTCTGCCATTGGGCTGCAGTGGAATACCGCCATCATCTGACCCTGTTGGATGGCATCTTTATCATTGGATTGATTTGGAATACCACCATCATTTGCTTGGTGCTATCTGTAAACCGATGTTGTTTAACCTTGTATTGTATTTTTAACTCTTTTAACTCTGTATTGTTCTATGATATTTTAATCTTGTTAGCCACCTTGAGCCAGCGTGTCCGGCAAGGCGGGATACAAAGAGAAACAATAAATAAATAAACAAACATATGCTTTCAGTAATGTTTTGTGGCATTTCCCATCTGCCTCACATCTAGTTTTTATAACTGAAAACGTGAATCATTCTTCACAATCAATATTTCCACCAGTTTCTAGAGAGGGCTAAGCACCTGTGCATGCAACTGTGCAGACTCATGGTGACAGCCTTCAAATGTCAGTAGCAATTCATCCCGTAATTTTGTTGTACAGGCATACAATTTTACAAAAAGAAATCTGTCACAGCTCACATGAAAAACAGGTTCAGCTGAGGGTGGAGGGTGGGTAAAGGCTACAGGGAGAAGGACTTTGTAGTGGGCAAGGCAAAGCTGCAGCTCAAGTTCCCACATGTTATTAGCCACAGTGCAAGTCAAGACTCAGGGTTAATCACAGGTCTCCGTCCACTCAGATATCATTGCAGCTTAATCTGTGAAACTTAATTCTGAATCAGTTTTGAAATTTATTTAGGACCAAATCAGATGTCATGAGAAACATGGAGCTGCTACAACGAAGAGAACATATAAAGACATTCAGCAGTACCACCTCCATGTCTCATAGTCTGAAGATAGACATATGGCCATAGGGTCCAAGAAGCACTTTCAGAATGAAGTTATCAGAGGAACAGAACAGTCCACTTAGTCCTTTAATTACCTGAGGCTAGGGAATGCAAAGAAAACTCTGTTCAGCCAAGTTCATTCCTCATTTGGAGGAAGAAGCTAAGGATGCAATAATATGCAGGAGACAGAAGCAACAGCAGCTAATTAGGGAGTAAGTAGAAGGGGGGAAGGCCAATAAGTCTCTGTTTTCAACAATATTGTTGAAAACAGAGACTTATTGGTCTTCTCCCCTCTCTACTTACTACCTAATTAGTTTGGCTCTTAGTATGATAGTATGGTACAGACTATAAATTCCTACTGTTCTAGATGAACATTCCACAATCAGTTATGGTAATTACAGTACTTTATATTGCTCCTTTCAAAGCACTTAAAATATACAATAAAAATTAACATATACAATATACAATGACACGTAACATATACAATGTAGCCGGCCCCACATACCATCCTCAATCAGCTCCTTATAAAACTTTTATCCCATCATTATTTACTAGCATCCTTGTTACACAAAGCTTTCCGTAAATACTTTATTCTCCAACCAATAACCACCATTTTAGTCCTTTTTGAAAAGGGGATTCAATTTCAGCTATACAATCTAAACTTTCATTGGGACAATCAGTATTCATCCCTAGTTACAGTCAGAATTACAAACAGGACCAAACAAGTAAACAGCTTTAATCTTAACAGGTGGCCATGAGAGATGGAAGCGATTAAAACTTATCAAACATATTAGGAAGCCAAGTGATTAAGTGCACATGTTCTGTCATCTTCCTGTGAGCCAAATTTGTTTATGCAAAACTGAACAGAATGTCATAGAAAGACTATTTGTTAACAAGCACTTTGCATGTCAAACGCCAATCCTCACCCTTTTAAGTTGGAAACCAAACATCACTAAAACTCTCTGCAGCTTGCCAATTATTTGAATATGTTGTGTGTGGTGAACATGATGCTCCAGGGCATCTACTTTGTTGTGGAAATCTTTGTCTACTATATACATTCAGATATGAGGATAAGTCAAGTACTTAATATTTGGTGAAAGAGACACAGCTAACCAGTGCTGTAAGGACATGGTCGTACTGACTGATCGTGGGTGATTGGTGAAGAAACAGATGAGTTCAAACTGGAATACGAAAACACATGAATCAAGACTGTACTCTCCAACAGGGTTCCAAACCCAATCTTGACCCTCAAATAAATTAAAAGTATTATAGTTTCCCCCAACAAATACACAATGCACACATTGTATTTTTCTTTTATATGTGAAAAAGAGCCTGTACAATAAAAATAGATTGTGCCACAGTCTTTTCCTATTTGTACTCATCTTACCTCAATAGTAACACAAACCACTAGGATACTTGGTCCTTCTACTTGGCCTAACCATACATCTGTAAAAGTCATACTCTTAGAAGCAGAAAACCAGCCAGTTAGACAGTGGGACCCTTGGATTACCAAGGGGTAAAAGGAGGATTACTAAAAGATGATAGGAAAATGGCAGAGAAGCTGGATGCCTCTGCCTTCACTGTGGAAAATGGGAGGTGCTTGCCCACTCCAGAACCACCGATTTTGGGAGGGATGCCAAAGACCTGAGTCAGACTGAGGTGATGAGAGAGGCGGTCCTACAACTGATAGACAAATTAAAAACTGGCAAATCACCAGGCTCAGATGGCATACATCCAAGAGTTCTGAAAGAACTCAAATATGAACTTGTAGATCTCCTGACAAAAATATGCAGTCTATCACTAAAATCTGCCTCCATACTGAAGACTGGAAGGTGGCTCATGTAACCCCCATCTTTAAAAAAGGTTCCATAGGAGATCCGAGAAATTACAGGCTGGTCAGTCTAACATAGATACCAGATAAATTGGTGTAATCCGTTATTAAAAATAGAATTAGTAGGCACACTGATGAACAAAAGCTATTGGGGCAGAATCAACACAGATTCTATGAGGGAAGATCTTGTCTCACTAACCTCTGAGGGATGACCTAGTAGATGTTGTTTACCTAGACTTCCAGAAAGCTTTTGACAGAGTTCCTCATCAAGTACTCAGCAGTCATGGGAAAAGAGGACAGGTCCTCTTGTAGATTAAAAACTGATTAATTAACAGGAAACAAAGAGTGAGTACAAGTATAAATGGACAGTTTTCACAGTGGAAGGTGGTAAGCAGTGGGGTACCACAGGGCTTGGTACTAGGTCTGGTGCTTTTTATCTTATTCATTAATGATTTTGAGTTGGGAATAAGCAGTGAAGTAGCTAAGTTTGTGGATGACACTAAATTGTGGATGACACTAAGAATCTGGGAGGATTGTGAGGAGTTCCAGAGGGATCTGTTGAAGCTTGGCAAGTGGGCATGAACACTTCTATGAAAAAAGTTCACAAGAAAAAAGCCCAAAGCCCACAGAAAAAACCCCTTGGTCATAAATTATGTATAAACTGTATAGTATACACCGCTGTCAAACAACTTCAATTTCTTCAAGTAAATTTTTTAAATTCTTCAAATAATTAATATTATTTACTTAATTTGTTATTAAGAATTAAAACCATGTGGGATTTTCCGTGTGGGCTTTTTTCCATGTGGGCATTTTTCCACGTGGACTTTTTTCCTGGGAGCATTTATGACCGTGGGGTTTTTCCTGTGGGCTTTTTTCCGGTTACTGGCACCAATATGGCAAATGAGGTTTAACGTGGGAAAGTTCAAAGTACTGCACATTGGATCCATAAAGCCTAACAATAAATATATGTTGTTGGGATCTGAACTGGTGGTAACTGACCAGGAGAGAGACCTTGAAGTCAATGTAGATAACTCACAGAAGTTGTCGATTCAGTGTGCAACTGCAATAAAACGGCAAATGCTATGCTGGGGATTATTAGGAAGAGGACTGGAAACCAATCAGCCAGTATCATAATGCCCTTGTATAAATCTATGGTGCAGCTTCATTTGGAGTACTGTGTACAGTTCCCGTCACCACACCTCAAAAAGGATATTATAGCATTGGAAAAGGTGCAGAAAAGGGCAACTAAAATTATTAAGGCAATGGAACACCTTCCCTATTAAGAAAAATTGAAGCAGTCAGGGCTCTTTAGCTTGGAGAAATGATGATTGAAGGGTCACATGATAGAGAAGGTAGTGAAAGTACTTTTCTATCTTTCTCACAATACAAGAACTCCTGGGCACTCAATGAAATTAACAAGCAGTGGACTTATAAACAGATAAAAGGAAGTACCCAAAGAGTAATTAACATGTGGAATTCACTGCTGCAGGAAGAGGTAGCCGCTACAAGCATAGACAGTTTCAAGAGGGGATTGGATAAACATATGGAGCAGAGGTTAGTCAGTCAGATTTACTGTTACAGTCAATGAAAAGCACACTGGTACAGAGGTCCATCAGCAGCTATTAGTCACAAAGTATAGATGGAACACTACGTCTGGGGCAGTAACGTTATATATTCTTGGTGCTTGGGGCAACAGTAGGAGGGCTTCTGGAGTTCTGGCCCCACTAGTGAACCTCCTGATAGCAGCTGGGTTTTGGCCACAGTGTGACACAGAATGTTGGACTGGATGAGTCACTGGCCTGATGGCTTCTTTTATGTTCTTAAATTCACTGGCAACATGGCTTCTCTTATGTTCTTAAGTTCCCTGTTCTGAAGAACCAGATGCTGCTACTATTTGAGAAATAATACTTTTAAATAAGACAAATACAAAAAAAGAAGACCACCCAGCATTTTTCTGTTAGATGGCTTTATAAACTGTCTTTATTCTAGTGATCTGAATACCACATGTGAATACCACATTTAAAATCAGGAAGAAATTTCCTGTCTTGGCCAAACTGATGTCCATTATCAGTTTTGCCAGCATTTTTTCCCCAAAAAAAGCAATTGTGGAGGTAGGGATGGAGCAGGAGTACCTCAGTACCACTGCATTCCAATGTAAATTATCCTTCAAAGCTATCCCCTAGGAATTAAGTTTGCTAAGGCCTGCCTAAACTACGCCAAGTTTAAGAAGTGCCATAGCATTCCAAAATAACAGTAATTTAGTGATTCTGTATTTAGGGGCTCCTCATAATCTGGGGCCCTAAACTGCAGTTTACTTAGCTTGTGGATAAATCCAGCCCTGCCTATGGGGAAACAATTTGGTTTCCATCATAGTATTTGTATGGTTTCCAGTAGCGGCAAATAGCTCACTAGAGCAAAGTCAGTTGATAATGCAAAAGATAAACCAGCACAGTGACATGGAGATACTTAAATGTCTAAGAACATGTGTTCATTTATTACAAACTAATGCCGTACCTGTATGGCTTCGAATATGTACTCTCAATGTTCCATTGCTTGCAAACTTCTGCCCACAATATGGACAAATTTTTTCCTTTTCACCTGTGTGAGTCTACAAGGGAAAAGAGATAAGAAACATGAGCATGACTGCAAAAGAAAAAAAAATTTAATATGGCTATATTTTTTATGTTTCTTCTTCTAAGAGTCTAAAAATATCATAATGTTGAACTCAAATGTAAGAGTTTAGCACTAGTTCAGGACTACAAAATTCCTAAACAAATTAGCTATTTATTGCAAAGCACAGGTTATTTAGCCTAGAGACTGGGCAAATGAGCCTTTTTATTTCTTTGAATGGTTTGGCTCATAAAAATTCAATTAATCATTTCTGGCTCTTGAAAATGCTTATGGCAGTAGTAACAAGTATGGAAGTAACAAGCATGTGCTCGTTACTTCCATATTTGCATGACTCCTGAATAGCATTTGTCAAAATAGTTTGTTATAGTGGTTAAGTGTGCAGACTCTAATCTGGGAGAACTGGGTTTGATTCCCCACTCCTCCACATGCAGCTGCTGGATCACCTTGGGCAAGCCGTAGTGAGCTGTTCTCTCAAGGGCAGTTCTGGAAAGAGCTCTCTCAGCCCCACCTACCTCACAGAGTGTCTGTTTTGGGGAGGGGAAGGGAAAGGAGTTTGTAAGCCACTCTGAGACTCCGAGTGAAGGGCAGGGTATAAATCCAATATCTTCTTCTTCTTGATTTCTTCATGATAAATTCAAGAGCCATATTTATGCATTTATTATTCAATACTACGTGGTCATAAAATAACCGCAAGGCTGAAAGCCAGGTTCAGTTCAGTTCTTTTTGTGTTCAGTTCTATTGATACTTATTCTTTAACGTTAAATAAAACTGTTAAGTGAGTTTGACCTGCTGAACAATTTATCAATAGAAAGGTAGCTGGGTGAGGAGGCCTGTTCGCATACAAGAGTTTGCTTTTGTTTGCTTCAAACTATCTAGTCATAAGAAATCACATTTCTCAATTCACTTGGACTGTAATTCATATTCAGTGCAATTCACCAACTTTCTTATGTAAAAGATTTGTTTGTGCTTTAGTTGATACTACAAGATGGGTAGCTGTTAGTCTGTCTGTAGCAGTAGAAAAGGGCAAGAGTTCAGTAACACCTTAAAACTAACAAAATAAGTGGCAGGGTATGAGCTTTCGTGAGTCGCTGCTCACTTCTTCAAATATCTGAAGAAGTGAGCAGTGACCCACGAACGCTCATACCCTGCTACTTATTTTGTTAGTTTTAAGGTGCTACTGGACTCTTGCTCTTTTCTAATGTTAGATGATACCAGATAGAGTACTGGATTGGTCCAATGTTGACTATAATGAGGAAAAATTCATCCAAAAGTTAAGCACATTAAACAATGCAATCCAAAAACACTTTCCCCCAATGAACTGTAAACCGCATTTAACAGACCTGAGTAGGGTTCACTTATTACTGGTATCTAAAAGCCAAACTAGATGATGCCACATTCCCCGAGTGTTTCTGAAAAGGCTGCTGGGGCTTACACCTGCTGGGCATTATGGAGCAGGCAGATGAAAAACTTCTGTTTCTTTCTGCTCCACTCTCAAGAGCTCTTGAAAATGGCATGTAGGGGAGAAACAGGAGACTTTTGTTCCCCATGCTGCAGTCCCCAGCAGGATCAGCCCCCTGCTGTATTTTCAAAAGTTAAGAAACAAGCTTTAAATGCTGCCACATCCTTGCGGTGGACTCAAGGATGAAGTATCTAGTTATGCCTTCAGTCTTCTATTTACACTGGAAAGTTAAGTCAGTTCTTAAAGATGCATAGACTTTCACCATTAACTTTGCATAGGATTTCACAATAAACTTTGCCTAGGTCACATGCAATGTCTTTAACTTCTGGAAGCAGTGGTCTACAAGTTGGAGTAGTAACAACTGACAGGCCACTGAGTAGTGTCCAATAGGAGAGGGACTCACATTCTTACTAGCAGGTATTACAAAGTAGCTGTAGATGCATGTGGACTGCCAGATCAGTAGTGGCAGACGTTTTCCAGCAGATCTAAACATACAGGTTTAGCCGTATCACATATTCATAGCAACACACTTGTTCATCTTTGCATAGTAAGGGGTGGTAGAAGAAAGTGTGGCAGCACAAGGCCTTTGTGCATCAAAGTTAGGAATCCACAGACTTCTTCCAATCCTTAGTTGAAATATAATCTGAACAAAACATTTGTTTTATGTCTTCCAGCTCCTATAGTATTACAGAATGGCTATTTTCCTTTCAAACACAGTAGCTATGAACAAACTGAATGAAAACTGTAAATTTTAATCTCAGTCATGCAAGGTGACAAAGGAGATGACCTTCTAGAAATCTATTTCGGTCCCAATGCCAATGATTCCTGCACACTAGCGGATAAACAATGTTTGTATTTGCTCTCCTTATTGAAAGCCCAGATTTACAGAGAGAGGGAGAAAGAATGTTGGTTTAGTTCGTCTTATCAAATGCAACTGCATACAGCCTTAATGGAATCAAAGTTAAGGCAAACACAAATTGGTCAATACTTCAATCTCCAGACTGTGGTCTCGGTCGCTGGAGGGCATCCAAATTACAGTGGCTTTAAAATTGAAAGAGTTCAACATTTTGCACAGTAACTTGTACACGTTGACTGACTGGTCCAGTTTCTGATCAAACTGCTAGCAAATAGAATGACCAGAAATGTAGAATGATGGTTCTTATTACAGTTTTCGCAAACTCTTCTGGGGTACTGATTCAAGCAAATAATTATAGTTAAATTGGTTGCTCTTAATCCAGACTGTTTGGTTTTTACTTATTTAGAAAATGTATAACCTGTTTCTCCAAAGATCTGTTCAAGATGATTCAAGGTTAAAAAACAAACAATAAAATAACAACAGAAGCAACAAACATGCAACAAAAAAGTCATAAAAACAAGCCAGGGACATTAAAATAACATGCAGCTGCCTAAAATGATATTTAAGTGTTTTGGAACAAACTAGGATAGGATGAAGACCAGCACTTTAAAAATAAGTGTATAGTGAGTAATCCTGATGTTGCACCTGCTGCACCATTCAGTAGTCTTCTGATAAAGGTTAAACTCAGCCAAGTTTTACATGTATTGTATACCAGTTAGCATTTGGGAACTCTGAGGAAAATAGGAAGATACCATAAGAAATTATCAATGTGATTTCAAACTTGGATGAAATTACTAAACTATGAAAACCATGGACAATTTTTATGTGGAGAACTCCAGATTTCACCTTAATTGAAATTTTTAATTCTTGTTTTGTTGGGAAAATGCTGGGCAGCACAATTCTGAAGACTGTCATAGTGGAGGCAGCTGGCTGCTGGCACAATAGCAGTGCTTCTAAAGGAATCCTCACACCCCAGCAGTGGGGCCACAGTGGCTGTGACCATGCCGGCATCCCCAGAAACACACCCACAAGACATGCCAAAGAAACACACCATATAGTCCCATATTTATAGTCCCATATTTTTCCATAGCCAGATAGTCCCATATTTTTTGATGCCACTGCCGTAACGAGGGAATAATATTCGTTTTCCAGTATTGTGCCAATAAAGACTTAGCAGCAACCAACAAAATTGAAATTAATTCTTTACCTAACTGAGGAACAGAGGAGTGGTCCCAGAGATTGTCTGACAAAGTGTGCGTGCACACAAAAGCTCACACCTTGAATAAAACTTTGTTGGTCTTAAAGGTGCCCCCACTGGTCTCTGACTCTGTTCTATTGCTTCAGACCAACACGGCTGCTCACCTTGACTCTGAGATTTAAGTTCACCCAGTGAACTTCAACAAGACTACTGTGACCACATTGTTAAAAATGACAGATTATACTCACTTTTTTATGACTCTTCAGCACAGAGGGTGTCACAAAAGCTTTGTCACATAAGTCACATTTATATTTCTTATGACCATCATGAACAACCTGTATGTGAACATTTAATGTGTCCTTCCTCTTGAAGGTAGCATCACAATGATCACACTTAAATGTCCTTTCACCTTGGTAATAAAAGAGGAAGAAAGATATATTAATATTAAAATTAGCGTAATCTCTACTATAGTAACAGTGGATATACAGAAAACTACCACAAGATGATCATATTCTAACACAGTCATACCACAAGCAGAAAGAACCCCCTGTTTCACCTAGAGGATGTGGGGTCCAACAGAAGAATGTCAAATTTTGAATACATCTGTTAAAAAAACTCACTGAACTTTTCAGAAGTGATATTTTGGGCTTGCAAGATAGGCATATATATGACACACATGGTGTTACTATTGCTTTGAGATAATATCATCTTATTCAGGATACCACCCGTTTAATGTTTGTGGAAAATTTTTCAAGGAAGCATGATCCAATGGCATGCCAATTGGTATTTTGGAGGCATTTTCGTGCCCCACATAAGTGTTCATATGCAGGAGTGCTGTGCATGCCTCAGTAATAAAAAGATATGTCTGGTTAGAGAAAAAACAAACCACAGTTTGTTATGATGATTAATTTCTCTGGGCCTGTTTGACCATTACATTTAAAAATGCAAATTCCACAAAAGCTGTATGAGCTGTTGATGATTCAAATATTTGGATAAACCTGTCCAAGGATTCAAACTTTTTGGAAAATGATTTTAGACAACATAAAAAAATATTACTGGCTATGAAGTCCCCTTTCAACCTGAACTCATCTTAATAAATCTCTGGGACCACTCTTCTATTCCTCAGTTAGGTAAAAAATTAATTTCAGTTTTGTTAGTTGCTGCTAAGTCTTTATTGGCACAATATTGGAAAACCAATATTATTCCCTTGTTAAGGCAGTGCATCAAAAAATATGGGACTATCTGGCTATGGAAAATATTTCTGACCAGATCACACCTGTTGAAAAACTCTTATTTACTTAAGGTTTATTTTTAGAAAAATTGTTCCCTTTTTGTTTAAATAGTAAATCACATAAGTGTTAAAAATCCACTTCCAAAGAAATACACTTGTTTAGCCTTCTATTAACTTTTTTCAATACTGTATTTTTTTTGTAGTAGTAGCAGTTGTTATAATTATGGTTGCAGTACTGGTGTTATATTTGTATATGTGCTGTTTTATAAAAAAAATAGAAAATAAAAATAAAAGCAATTAAAAAATCTCAATCCAAGAAAATATTAGTGATAATTTAATTCAAATGAGGCAAATGTCTATGCATGATAGAGAGTATTCTTTAGTTATGCACCCATAATATCACAGGTTATATCAGTCATAGGTACAAGCCTCTTAACAGTCTATGTTAGGACTTACTGTTGTGTATTAGAAGATGTCTTTGCAAAGAGAATGGGGTTCTGAACAATGCTTTGCATTCCTCACACTGAAATGGTCTCTCTTCAGAATGAGTCTGTAGATGAAAGACATTGTATTTTAAGGGGAAAGTCTATGAGATATCGGATTGTATACTACAGCTATATTTGTCCCATCTTGGCTAATTCTCCTCCTTCCTATGGCCCCTTTTTCACTCCCCCCCACCAATACATGTCTCGTGATCTGCATCAGAATCTTTTTGGTGGGCATAAGGGACTATTCTTCCCTTTTTCACCAGTGGAAAAGCTAGTTGTATCCAACCTATCAATTAGAAGTAGTACAATAATTGCAGCAGTCTTTACTGGGTGAGATCAGAAGTACTAGTGTCTCATTTTACCAGAGAAGCAACAAAGTCTTAATTCCCTGTGCTCTGCTGTCAAGCAAGCCAGCAGTTTAGCTAGGGTGTTGTTAGGCAGATATATGCTATATAAGGAGATATGCCTATAAATATGGCCTTAGAAATAAAATCTTCAATCTAGATTTTGTTTGATCTTTCACCAATAACCAAAGCATAAATCTGATGTTCCACCCATACACAAAAAAGAGTATTTCCTCACATCCTACTTTGCAGCCAATGGCTCATCCACCATATTCTAAAGCTTAAAAATCCAGTAAGGACCCATGCCCTGTTGTTCCCCAAATCAAGCTTGTAATTTTATTTTGACCCTGAGGCCAGAGCTAACAGAATTATTGATGCCTGACTGGAGCCTTGCTTGCCAATTTGAGTACTCCATGGTTCAAGTAAGTTTCAAATCATGAAAAAAAATGTTTAAAATGATCCTGAAAAAATACACACACTGATCAAATGCACAAGAGCAATGGCTTTCAATAAGCCCTTGTGCAAATGGAAGCTTTAGTAGATGAGGAAGCACACTGCAGGGCAGAGATGCTCTAGCACACATGAACATTGTTTATATGATCCAAGATATGTTATCTTCCTAGACTGATAAATACACTGAGCAAAGTGGGCTCTTAAACATTTCTGATGATCAAAAAAAAAATAAAGTTTGTGCTTTAAAAGAAACAAACAAGCAAAGACCTTCTAGTATCCATAACTTCAGGTGCTTCTGGACAGGGATAATTCCTTGCTTCTTAATAGTGCCACTATTCGGAGATATTATCCATGCATTCCTTTCCCACCCATCATTCCCCTCTCTAGTCACTAGCAGGCCTTTTTATCATTGGTAGTAGGTATGTTACTTATGTACTACCAAGGTCTGCTGGAGGTGGAGGGGGGCAGAACAACAGGCAGAAAGGAAAACAGTGGTGCCAGATTTAGAGGGGACGTGCAGAATTTCAGTGGAAGCACAATGATGCCATACTGAAGCTAAAAGAAAAACCACTGCCAGAGGCATGGGATAGGACGGGGGGCGGGGGGAGAGAGACCAAAAGATCCATGTGGAACCATCCTGTGTATCTAGATTCTTATGTGTCTATAGACTTATGGTAACAGGAACAATGATGGAATTTGTTAAATCATATTTCAGAGTTACAACAGATACTAGCCAAATGTATATTTCCAAGCAGTATTTTATCCTAAAACTACAAATGAATACACAAAACAAATGATCAGTCTGCTTGCAAATATTTAGAGGGAGTGGGATCTAAGATACTATTAAATCCCCCTCCCAAGCCTTTTACATTTAGAAGCACTGCATGTGATCTAGAAGTGAATCTGTTAGATCTGAGTTTACACCAAAGTTTTCCTTTCTCTCTCTGTTATCCCTCAAACTCCTTTTTAAAACTTGCCCAGGGATTTGGTGCAAGACTTGCTCTAACTTCCATCATCATACTACAATACAGCCATTTCTTTCTCATCTGGCTTCTACTTGCATATTTGCCAACCAAAAATACCCTCTGCACATAATTAATCATAGTGAAATATGAAACAAAGAGATCCACAGACTAGAAGACCATGATTTTTTTAGAAAAAACTGAACAGCCTAGCAGTTTCTGCTTTGCATATGTTTTTCCTTTAAACTGGCATAATCCACCTCCCTGTAAATCAAAGGCAGTTTTGCTAGTTAATTTAACTGATTTAATCCTCATGTAATATAATGTTTTGTTTGGTGCTGTTATTTGGAGGGAGGGTAGCAGCATTATTTTACGTTACTGTACATTTGTATGTGGATAGGTAAAAGTGTAGCTAAACTATTCACATTCTTATCTCCAGCATTTTAATGAAAGAAAATCTATCATTCCTTTTGGATTTTGGCAGACCTTGAGAGGAGAATGGTTCCAAAGCCAGAAGACAGCCTCAATGAACGTATGTGCATCACTGCTACCTTCAAAGGTCGCCCCCTGAGCGGTCATAGAACTCTGACTGATAACAGCTTGCTACTACTTAATGATTTGAGGAATGACTGACAAGTAGTCATAAGACATGGATTTGCTTATGGGCTGAGGCAGAATTCTTCTCTGAGGTTTTATCTGCTCAGAGGAAATGCTGGAGATACACTTATTCCCCCATTACAGTGGGCTAGTTACATATGGAATTATTCCCCACACCATTTGCCACAAAAACAGCACAAAATGGTTCATCACATGGTATGACAGTACCCAGATACAGAGGAAATGGTATGGAGCTCCCCATATAGGAAGACCATGATGCCATTCTTCACCTTTTGCCTCAGTTACATGAAGCAAAACATCCTACTTTTTAGAGTAGTGTCAATCAATCAATTTATTTGGCCAATGATCAGAACAAGTCAAAAATAAAAGCTTTACATTAAAGTCATTAGAAAGTAAAATTGGTCTGATCTATTGGTACCAATTAATTAAAATCTGTACATAAAATTTCTCTACAAATTCTATAGGCTACTGAAAAAAAAATTGGCACAATTAATAGTAACCTGTTGATTAGCACCTATTAAAACTTTATTTAGTAAACTGATTGAAAATATGAATGCTTCTAACCAATCTTTATATTGTTGCTGTATCTACTGGTATGATCTTGAACAGCAGCTGCTGCAGAAAAGCCAAATAATGTCTGGACATAAAGAGACTGAACTACCTTCTCACCTCAACAGGTGGATCCTCCAGAACAGGGCTGAGACATTTGGATGAGACTTTGCTGTGGGGAAGCTTGCACTGCTGCTGACTGTGTTGTACCTGTTCTGTGGATAAATAGAAGGCTTCAGTCTCCAGGGCTGTTAATATGGCACCATGCATGAGTGTAAAATCTACCCACTTCTCCTAGAAGTTCTACCTTTTTAAAGCATACTTTGGGGCTTGCTTAGGTGATCATTTTTTCCAGTATTACAACTCTTAATTTTGACTAAAGTTCTGGTTATTTAAAATGATCAGGGGTTGTACAGAAGTATAGAAAATGCTCCAAGATAATCAGGGGATGCTTTTTGACTTGCCATCTCACACCATGTTAAGGAACCTTTGAAATAATGTGATCCCTCTTAATCAGATATCATGAGTCATAGTCAGAATTCAGTGCAAGAATAACCCAATTAAAAAAAAAACCATAGTGTATCGCTTGGGATTCCTGTATGCATAAACAAGGGATGCTCATTCAACTACTGGCTAATTTGGACAATAATCAGATCCATGTGTAGTAAAGAGAGTGAGCACGAGAAAGTAACTTCTCCATCCATTCAGTGCACCTCCCCTGCTGATAATGCCAACGTCTAACCATGTGATGACATAGGCTAATTTCACACACGTTGGATAATACATTTTCAATGTGCTCCAGTAATCCTTTGCAACTGGATTTTCCTATAAAAAAACAGGAAAATCTTCTTGCTAAAGGGCACTGAAAATGCATTATCCATCGTGTGTGAAATTAGCTATAATGTTTAAATGAGGCCCAGTTTGCATAGTTAATCTCCTGATCTCCTTGGGAGGCTGACCACATGAACTGTGTACACTGGACTGAGCCCCATTCTAACAGTATACCAGCACATGGATAGCCAGTGGCACTGGAAATGGGACACTCACACTGGATGAACAGGGATGTAAGATGTAGTCTTGTACCACCTTATCAAGTACAGCACTGGGTAGTGTCTGAACTGACCGTTTATCAACCCTCTAACAGGCAATATCTGGCTTTCTTGATCAAGTAAACAAGCCCCTAGTTTCTTTCAATATAACTGTAGTATGGTTTCCTTTACTTTGCCATTTAACAGCCCTTTGTTGGCTTTTCTTATTCTCAACCACTAGTTTTGAGGACCAGCATCATAGTTGTTGCCCTACAAGGATTCTCAGTGAAAATTTAAATTCTATAGCCTTTACATGGATGCTCCTAAAAGCATCAGGTATAATGTTTAAGGCTTCTCATTACATACGCTTATAAAAAGATGTTCAAGCTTGTTCAAAATCCATACATCTGGCCAGCGATAGCCCAGGGTGAACATGACAGCAATTTCATCCTGGGTAACCACTGGCCTCGACATGGGGATTCCATTCTGGCATGTTCTCCCAGAAAAAAACCCAAACATGATTCTGCATACCCAGTTCTGTTGCTACTCTTTTTCACATATTTTCATTATATGCAACAAAAGTAAATAGTAAAAGAAAGTCAGAAAACAACTCCATATATGTGACTGTTCAGAGAATTGGTGATGATACGGGGTGGGTGGGTTGTTCCATATATTCCAAATTGTGCATACCCAGTCCTGTTGTTAACTCTTTTTCATGTATTTTCATCATATGCAGCAAAATTATAGTTTAAAAAGTTCAGAAAACAACTTACAAATGACTCAATAACTACAAATGGTACTTCCACCAGGAACTTGATCCATCCTAGCCTGTTCATAAACATTTCTCTGGATAATGCCACCACTTGAGCATACATAAAAGTTCATTCTGGATTCATATTTCTAGAACTTCACTCTTTTTGTCTAGCATGAAGATGCTATCAGCAGATGTAAAGTCATTCAGGATCTCTTACAAAAGCCCAACTAAACTTCTGCAAATCTTTGTGAATCAGCTGTGAATATATGAACACACAGAGCTGCCTTCTAGTGAATCAAATCCTTGGTTCATCAAAATCAGTGTGATCTATTCAGACTGCCAGAAGCTCCCCAAGATTTTAAGCAAAAGTCTTTTACATTATCCACTACCTAATCCTTCCACCTGGAGACGCCAGGGATTGAATCTGGAACCTTCTGAAGATGTTCTATCACTGAGCTGCAGCCCTTCCCAGATATGATCTGTCTGGATGCAGAGTACAACGGGTTTGATTCCCCACTCCTCCACTTGCACCTGCTGGATGACTTTGGGCAAGCCATAGTTGAAAAATAACAGTTTCTGTCAGAGCTCTCTCAGCCCCACCTACCTCACAGGGTGTCTGTTGTGGGGAGGGGAAGGGAAAGGAGTTTGTAAGCCGCTCTGAGACTCCCTTGGGTAATGAAGAGCAGGATATAAATCCAATCTCTTCTTCTTCCTCTTCTTTATAACCACACAAATCAGATTTGCATCCTATACCATAAACTGTGGTTTTTCAAACATTTTAGCTTCAAGAAAACCTACTGACTGCAGAGGAAAGTTCAGGACCTACTAAGTTCCTGAATACAAATCAAGTGGAAGGCCCTCAGAAAAGGGGAAGGAGCCCACTGCAGACTCCTGCGGATCAGGGTACCCTCTAGGGTAAACTTCAGCATAGCAGTTACAGAGGACTCCCAATCCTTGAACCTCAAACCCATGGACTCTGAAATAAATTCTTTGTATACCTGAGCCCCTCCTCTGTCAAGAGATTCCCCATAGTTAATCCCTCTGTGTGTGTAAAATGTCAGCAAGTCACAGCTGACTTATGGAGACCCCAGCAAGGGGCTTTCAAAGAAAGTGAGAAGCACAGGTGGTTTGCCATTGCTTTCCTCTGCAGAGTCTCCCTTGGTGGTCTCTCTCCCAAGAAGCTGCTTAGCTTCTGAGATCTGACGAGACTGGCCCATACCATGCCACCTTCCCTAGTTAATTCCTAGGCCACAAGAAAGAAACCATCATTTGAATGTGAAACACTTTTCTGGCAGCACAGAACCTCTTCCTAGACTATATCCTGACTGCAGTGCTTCCAGAAGCAAGCAAGGGTAGTTTGTACATCACTGAGGAACATTTCATAACCTGCCAACGAATCCCAAGATTCCACAGAACAAAGTATGAAAATCTTACTGCTAACTGAAATATTGTTCTTAGCCCTTTTCACTTTCTTATGATTACTTTTTAATTCTGGCACTCTAGCATAGCACTAGAAATGTATCCATAGGAAACTGGCCTTAACAAACATTTTGGAAGTGAATTTCAGAATGGTTGCTATGATACTCTGCTGCAGCCACAAGATTCTTTATTGTTTTGGATTGAATGTTAGGGCAAATTCTAGATTATCTTAACTGACAGATGATAGATCTTACACGACAGCATATTTACAAGAAACAGTCATATGTTGTAACTGATTTTAATATAAAATATATATAAAGAAAGCCAGTGTGACATTGCCTGATATCTTGATCTACCTTGACGTTGCAGAACACAAAGGGTTCGATCCAGACTAACATTTCTGTGGGTGCAAGAATTTCTGCTCACAGAGAGCAATTCTCTCCCTCCTTCAGTAATCATAAATGCTCCCCCAATTCTGTTCTTAGAGGAGAGGGACCCCCTCTCCTCGAACATGATTTCAGGGGGCATTTGGGTCTGCTGTAAGAGAGGGGGTGCAAGAAAATCTTTTTCTGTGATTGCCACAAAGAAGTCACCATTAAATGAGGCTAATAAAGATTAAAATAACTGGAGCAAGTTCAATGGGCCTACTTCTCAATGAGGTAAAGGGACCTGTGATCAGACTGTACCAATTCAGCTACAAGTGTGAGATCTTATGACTGAATAATTCTCCATAAGACAACCCCCACTCCTACATAGTAAACTAAATCTCAAGTAAAAGGGCTCTGGCCTAGTATTCTCCATTACATGTTAATTTGTTACGTGAAGAGATGGATGAATACGAAGTATGTGAGCTTATTCAGCAATTCGAAGTGGTACAGTCCTGAAGAATGTCTGCCACTTCACTGAAAAACTTACAGGTAATCATGTTTGCTGGACAGTATAATTTTAATGGCAAAAAGGTTGTATGTATTCATAGATGGTTGAACTTGCCCTTCCTTATCTTACCACAAGCTATCACTTCAGTGGCTTTTCTTTTATCCAGACACCAATACCAGAAGCAAACCAGGAAAGGGAAAAAGTACTTGAACTGATGTTGCAAATGAAGATAAGACAGGGGAGAGGTAGGATTCAATTCCCCTCACACATACATATGGTTTGCTTTAAAACTCACACACATACAGTTTTATATCCAAGACAACAGATGTGGCTTTTTCCATAATGTGTACTTTGGCTCTCAGTGAAAAAGTTAATTTGCATATCTAACTGTATGCAACTAACATAATTAGTAAACAATTATATAAATATGCCGGGATGCTCTGTCTCAGGCACTAATGCTGACGTACTAGTACACTGGAATGTTAACCAGATATTTAATTTTATTTATTTTATTTCATTTGAACTCCCTTTTGAAAAACTAAAAGTTACAAGCTGGGATTAAAAGAAATTGGTTTAGATAAACCTAGAAAAAGCAAATTAATTCAGGTTTCTCTTTAGTTGTAATCTGGTTTCTGAGTTTATCTCTTAAAACCACAAGAATTTACAAGAAATGCTAAAATTCTCTGGCTTCTGCAAGATCCACCGTATCTCATTTGATGCCAATTTTTATACACATTTTAATGTGGTAGCCTATCAATAATTTATTTTTAAAGTTTCAGTCTGAAAACTCAAAAGCAAGAGGAGGGATTAAACAGATTTGTATCCTGCTTTGCTCTGTCTTTCCCCATAATACGTAAATGCAAAATAAATTATGCAAAATATAAATATTTGCTTTATATATACCATTCATAGAAGATGAAGCAAAGTACTGGTAGCCATGATGTGATATTCAGATATACTGATGGGCAAATACAACTCTCCAGGGCCATTTTAGGTTGTGAAAATAGTGCACTAGGGTGGGACTGAGCCCCCTCTCCACATGCATCATTTTCCAGTCCAAATTTGCTCAACTTTCAACTAGGTGTGCATCTGCTTGACAAGACCTGGGGAGGGCCTGAAAATAGTGTAGTTAGGCCCTCATGTAGGAGTTAGTCCAAATTCTTCTGCTTGAGATCTCTAAAATGGAGATGTCAGAATGCAATTGTAGCATCGTAGACATGAAAATATATAGATGAGGCCATACTTCCCACAACTGAAATGCAAAGCAACTCATAAGCACTTTAGAGTTGAGATCCATATTGGGTTTTAGTTTTAAGCTAAATAATTCAGTAACATAAACTGGTGTTTTGGGAATTGCAACAGAAAAATTGTAGGTTTTTCACTCCTTTGTATTTAAATTAAAAAGTTACTGAATGAAGTGGCTAACAGTAATTCCCATCTAAATGAAACCACTTTTAAAACTGCATTAAAAAAAGAATATTACATATGTAAACTACACTCATGGTACATATGCAAGCTACTCTGTCTTTCAGCAGGCATATGCTTTCTGTGTTAGAAAGAGCAGTCCTCACTGTGTCCCCATAAGAAGCACTATTATTACTTTCGTATGATTTATGGCTGAAAACAAAAAGATGGTGCAAAGATCCGGTGCCAAATTCCCAGATGGCAGATAACATCAGCCAAACTGTGAAAAATATGGAAGCATTGGTATATCTGTTTCATCAAAGAATTAAAGGGGGGGAGGGGAAGAGCAAGGGGAGAGTTCCAAAAACTGCTCAGGAAACTAGCCAGATAATTTTTTTTTACAGTCTCAAAATTCAGAAGGAGCAGCAGCCAAGTTTGTAGCTATACACTGAAAATGTAACCCCAGGTCAAAACTAATCATAGGCGTGACCAAAAATTAGGGCACACCCAGAGCTTAAATCACACAGCCAGGTGTTTCTCAGAGGGACTAAATGAGAAGTTCCTCAGTAGGGCAATGCTAATTTTTTTTTTACTAAAACATAAATGCAGTAGGGCAATGCTATTTTTTTTTTACTAAAACATAAATGCATTCAAATCTGGGAGTGTGACAAATCATAATGATAAAGAATGACTGTCACGACATTACAGGTTTCAAAAATTTAATAAGTAGTTAAAAAAACACATACAATAAAGTATTTCCAAAGGAACAAAACCAAAAAAAGGGTGTAATCTATTGAGCTGGAGTTTATGATAATTTAAAAGAAAAATAGCCAGGAACCCATTTAGTATCTAGGCTATACCCACAGAATGCTAATATATCTTCCCCAAGATTTGAAGCTTGTGTTTCTAAGCATGCCAAAGCGTACTGATCCATCACTGAAATGAGCAACAGCTGCAAATCTAAGGCTGGCAGAGCTGTAAACAACAACAGCAGAGTGGTTTTTTTTATTACCTTCTTGTGATTCTTGTAAACATTTCTGTGGGCAAATCCCTTTCCGCAAAGCTTGCATTTATAGGGTTTATCTTCACTGTGTATTATGTTGTGTGCATTCACTTGATCAAGTCGTTTGAAGGACTTATTGCAAACCTCGCAGGTGTAGGGGCGTTTTTCTGCAGAAAATGAGTGGGGGGGACATTTAATCTCCTGTTTATACAGGGGTAGAAGATGAAAGGCAGAGACAGCCATCTCCTTAGAAGAGAGTTCTGCAATGAAGTCAACCCAATCAAGATTAAACCAATTAAAAAGACATTGAATGCCCTTTATGTTACACAGTTAAGTCGCTTCATAAAAGATGAGACATGGCGCATCTCGAGAAATTGGCACGTTCTTTGCAACAACCACTGCTAAAACTAAACTCTGATTAATTAGCTTAAATCAAAAGAGAATGACTTCAAAGAGGCAAAGCCTGTTGCCAGACTACAAATGTGAAAGAGGGCATGACAGTTTAAATGTTTTAAAACTTAATTAACAATACACATAACATATTCGTTTTCCTTAAAACCCACACTTGGTATGCATGAGCTTTCATGTTACCGCTGCTGGATGAAGCCTAGCGCTACTTTGTAACATTGGTATTCTTATCTGAAATGTCAAAAGCCAGCTAAGGACTTCTAAGATGCAGCTTATTGTTTAAGCAAATGCATTTGTAGCATGTATTGAAATGGAGACAGCAGATAAAAATAACATGGCCTGCACAGTTGGAAACCTGTTTTGATGTGTTTGGGAAGAGAACACACAACTCTGTGTTGACTGAATTGGTTGTAAGTTTGCTCTTCTCAATTATTACAGTCATAACTGTGAAAATGCCAGATTTAAATGAATAGTAATAACCGGCAGCCCTAGAATACGCCTATCTTGCAACTTCTCTACCCAATCCATGGAAATGCAGGGAGGATGAATGGTTGATGTGGTAAGATCTAGGATGCTCTGCTCAGGTTACTGCCTAAGGTGGGTTAAGAGCTGCATTAGAGGGAATCTTCTTGCTGATATCTAGAGACCAAGGGACAATTTAACAGCCTTCTCTGTTATAACTGTTCTGGCTACAGATCACAGCATCAATCCATGGAAAACATCATCTGTAAAGGCAACTTCACATCACTTACTTTATTACGTCTATGCAACACTATGCAACTACAGTTTTGAAAAAGCAGTCTGGTTGGTTTGAAACAGCAGATCATAATGGAAGGAAAAGGCAGTGAGACCAAGGAGCAGACAGAATAAGATGCGGGGAAGCAGAAGACTATATAACTAACATGGAATATTGCAGATAGGAATGTACATCCTACTACTTGTAAAGGATTTGAATAACTGAGTTAGGCTTCAGTCCACAAACTCGTTAAATTAGAGGCCTTTGGCCTATGCCAGTGCCATCGTAGGAGCAATAGCAAGCAACAAACATGGAGCAATGCAACAAGAACTACATTACAATTGCACTGCCTCTGTGATTCATTTCAATAAAGTAGTCATCTTTACATTAATATACTAACTTAAACAGATTGTTGAATTGGCTCCCAAATAGCCTCATGGGAATCCATGGTGGTTGTTTTTTTGCTATTTAGCCCCAAGCAAAAGAAATATCTATAAGAACGCAATTGAAGGTAATATGTGAAATTTGATTTGATGGAAGGAAGCAATTTTACCTGAGTGAGTTATCATGTGGCGTTTTAGCTGGTTAGCTGAAATAAATTTCTTGTCACACTCCTGACACTCAAAGATCTCATGAACCTGCAATATGAGTATTTAATGTTAATTAAGTATGTGTCTTACACAAGATCACACATCTTAAGCTATAAAAGAACATCTTCAACACACTGTAATTACTCCTTATCTAAGAGTTATGCTAATACTCATAGATATATTTTCTCCCTTAATTACCTCTTGCTTAACAGCCACATCTCCAAAATTAAAAGTTCATTATAGTGAGCAAAAATTACCAACAGATTTCCCAGTTCATAATCCACTTATTTTAATAGTAACATTAACACTGAAGTAGATAGTTTGGTGACATCCAGATCCCTGTCAACAAATACAAGCTGCATAAATATGTAATTTTGACACAGATGTAATATTATATATTTGTACACCCTTTATGCTAAAGGAATGCTTTGTTGGAGATCACCAACTCATATACGACCATTCAAAGAACAAAAGTAAACCCTGAAAAATACACATTCACCATGTAAATAATGTAGTGACTTCTGCAAATTATATGAAGGCCCAGGACAGACTGGCAATTTGCCCCGGTAGCCAGTCGCGGCAAAAAAACCCCGGATTAAACAATACCAGGTTTTCCCGTCCACACAGCGGGGGCCGCTGCCGGAAGATATGGGACGGAGGCGCGCGGGAGCGTTCAGACTGCCGCACCAGAGGCGTGCTATATTTGCCGTTTCCCCATTAATTCGGCTGTGGGTGTATGTGCGCATGAGCGCATGGGCGCTCATGCGCATAAGCGCATTTTGCCGATTTTTTTTTTTGCCCTGCAACGCCAGCACCGCATTGGGCGGTGGAGCGGAGCGCGGCCAATCACACCGCTGCTGCCTCATGCCCAACGCGGGTTGCTCCTGGCTTTTCGGCTGCGCGTTCAGACTCCCCGGAAACGGAGAAACACGCGACGAACGCAGGCTTTCAAGATTTGCGCCGGCTTTTATCAGGTGTTTTTTTAATCCGGCAGTGAAGCGCGAGAGCACCGGTAGGCTACGGGTGGGGGACGCCAGGCAGATGTGCCTGTGTGAACATTCCATTTAATCTGATATTGAGTCGTTGTCAGCCCGGGTCCCATCCCGCGGCAAATTGCCAGTCTGTCCTCGGCAGACTGTATGCTATATTCGATGTTTGCTTTGTCACTGGTAGAATAGCATACCTTTAGATGCTATTTACCTTAATAATAACAAATACAAAATTATGGAAATATAAATCTTTTTTAGTTTGATAACCACAACTAGTACATAGGTGGACAGTATTTTGTAAATATTTTCTTTATATGAAGCAGAAAGAAAGTTTTAAGAACTGCAACCAGCTTCCAGAGACAAGGATGATAAGCACTAGAAGAATATTTGGGAAAGAATCTAGAGACATCCCGTATGAAGAGGTGGTATAACAATTCACCAAGACCAAGTAGGCTTTCTTCCAAAAAGACAACTTGGAAACAATGTAAGAACTATACTAAATTTAATAGAATATTTTGAAGTCCAACCGAAGAAACAGATGGCTTCAATTTTCCTAGATGCCGAAAAAGCGTTTTACAATGTCAGCTGGAACTTCATGTTGGAACAACTATTAAACTCACAATGTGGCAAAGAATTTTACACAATGGTTACAGCAATCTATACCAAACAACAAGCAAGGGTTCTTGTTAATGGAGATTTATCACAAAACATTGAGATACAAAAAGGAACCACACAAGAATGCCCACTTTCACCATTACTGTTTACATTTGCTCTGGAAATATTGAATGATATGATCAGAGAAGATGTACAAATTAGAAGACTTAAAATAAAAGGGGAAGAATATAAGCTTCATGCCTTCGCAGACGACTTGGTATTTATTTTAGAGAATCCATTGAACTCTATTATGCAATTAATAAGAACTTTGCAGGAGTATAGCCAGATTGCTGGACTAAAAATATTAACAAAACAAAAATGTTGGTAAAAACAAACCCAACCGTTACAAGAACTATCAGGCCTGGAAGTTCAAAAAAGGTGAAATATTTAGGAATAAATATAACAAACAGATGTAGTTCCTTGGTAAAAGGTAACTATATGGAACTCATAATGGAAATTAAGAAGGATTTGGAAAGATGGAAAAATCTACAAATATCATTGATGGGAAGAATAGCTACAATATTACCAAAATTGATCTTCTTATTTCAAACAACTCCAACCCTTCAAAATCAAAAATATTTTAAAGAACTTGATACACTGATGACACAATTTATATGGCAAAACAAGAAACCAAGAATAAAACTCAAAGGTTTACAAAATGCAAAAGAAAGAGCTGGATTCACATTAGCAAAATGGCTTTTGTATTACAGAGCAGCATCATTGATGTGGTTAAAAGAATGGATTACACTAGAAAATACTAGACTATTAATGTTAGAGGGCCATGAACTTTTACTAGGTTGGCACGTATTTATATGGTATGGAAGAATGGATACTTACAAATACTTTAAGCAACACCTTATTAGGAATTCCCTATTGAAGGTATGGGAAGAAGTGAAAAGACCTTTTTATACCAAGATACCAAAATAGGTTTCACCACTTGAAGCCTTCACAAATCCAAATTTATTTTTTAAAAAACCATGTTAGAAAATAAGACACAAGATGAAGTAGTCAAAAATGCCATCGTTAAATGGGCACAAAACTTGGGTCACACTATTGATATGAACCAATGGTTATACGTATGGGAAAAAATGTAAAGGTTACTAAAGCAACTTCATATAAAGAAAATATTTACAAAATGTTTTATAGATGGTATATCACTCCAGATAAATTATCAAAGTTTTACCCTAATTTATCAAATGATGGTTGAAAATGTCAAAAAATGTTGGTTCTTTCTTTCATATGTGGTGGACGTGTGACGGAGTTAAAAAATGCTGGTCTTGGATACACGAAATATTACAAAATAGGTACCAGAATTGTTCTTATTGAATATATTACCAGAAAATTGTAAAAAGCAAGATTCCTATCTTATTATACATGTAGTGACAACAGCAAGAATATTGTATGCTAAATATTGGAGAAGAGATGAGGTACCATCTAGAAAAGAAATCGTAAATAAATTGCTTGAGACTGCCGAAATGGATAAATTAACTTTATTGTTGAGAGGACAAACTGAAGCAAGCTTTGAAAATTCATGGACAAGATTTTACAAATGGATTGAAGACTACAATAAATAAAACATATTGACATACAACCAACTTTGAAGGAATAAAAACTTTATTTTTAATTATACGCAAAAGACATACAAAAATACAAGGTAGAGTATAGAAAATGAAAAACTAAATATTATATGAGGTATTTAAACAGACAATTTAATGATATAATGGTAACCCCCCATTTATACATGTATGAATGTTTGTGTTATGTTTGTCATTTATCAAAATAAAAAAAATATAAAAAAATGAATAAGTGGTATAGAGATTCACTAGCAGAAAGACTTACATGGCTCATTTATCAAATCTGAGAGACTAAGAAAGCAGCAAAATATATAATAAGTAGGGAATAAAAATGTTGAGCAACTAAGCCCAGCTGAGAGAACTCAGCAACCTTGTGACAGAAACTGGCCCCACAGTCATTATATACGTAAAGAATAAACTTACTTTTTCGTATGATGCTTCTTCTGGTGAAAGTTGATGAACAGTCTTTCAAAAATGACACTTTGCATTTGTATTTTATACAACACACATACATCAAATCTCTCTGCAACAAGCAGAGCACATAATTCTAACAGTGCAATCCTATGCAGAGTTACTCCAGTAGAAACCCATTCTGAGTAATTATTTTATATTACTCTGGAATCTATAACCCTAGACAGAGATGTCTCAGACACTAATTAGTCTGTATTTCTTGTGTCTAACCAAGGCTTTCTCACCTGAAATGAACATTTTTCTTCATTTTTCAAAAGTGACGATCTCAGAAATCTTAATTTAACTTATTATACAGGGCAAAAGTACATTTTCAAAACTTTTCAAAGGTGAACTTGACAAAAAAGTGCATATAAAATACAACATAAAAATGGTAATGTGGTATAATTTCTAAACATCAAATGAACTAGTTGAGGTAAAAAACAAAGTATATTTTACAAAGTTGAGCCCTGTCCACAGTCTTGAAGTCTAAGATGTCAATTTATTTTCAGCTTTATTAAAATAATGACCTTACTAAAATAATGACTGACAGCCAGCTTTTTAAACTCTATTTTACTTACAGTCAAATTTCATAATACATCTGTTCCCAGGGTAGAAGTCTGACCATGAGGTGGGTCAGGATTCTCCCAACACAATTTGCTTTCCCTGCAGCCATCAGGCATCTGTAGAGCTTACTTGCCAAAGAGCTGGAAGGCAGAATTAGGACTAGGATTTTAGCACCCTGAGAAGAGGTTGAATGGAATGCTAAAGTGAGAAAATAAAACCCTGAGAGTTTAACAGTTACCAGCTAATGTACAAAAAGGGGAGTTGGGGTTAGGAGGGATAATGGATAGGAGGTATCCTGGACTAGGCATGGAGTCCACTAGGAACTGTATTGTATGATTTCAGACAGGTAGGGTTTGAGTGCCATTCCTTGATAAAAACATTGACTTGCCCCAATTATACAGATTAAAAATGCTAGTACACCATCTTTTGAACACTATGGGGTCCAAATATATTTTCTCCTTCGGTCAGTTGAACCCATGAAGGATCAACTTAGCTAAAATTTGTATTGGAAAGAATTAGACAAAAAATAAGAAACCAGTGAATCAGAGCTACAGCACCATGGAGTTCTTGTATTCAACAGAAAGGTCACCCTCCCTGCCCCACAGCTGGGATTAGCCCTCTTAAGGGTTAAAAATGAGAGATACAATATAGAGCCTGTCAGGGCTATTTTTGGGCAGGAACCCACAGGAACAGAGTTCCGCCTGGCTCCTGCATTGACCACGCCCAGCAGGAGCTCATTATTATAATAGGCCACACACAACAGCAGAAACTCATTAGAATTGGCTACATTAGGGGTGTGTGGCCTAACATGCAAAGGAGTTCCTGCTCCAAAAAAAGCCCTGGGTTTTGACAACAAACAAGGTAAACAGAATAAGAAGGAAAAGGTAGGTGTGGCTGGATGACCACACTTCTGGTAACATGGGGGTATGGCCTAATATGCTAATGAGCTGTGTTATCGGGGTGTGGCCTAATATGCTAATGAGTTTCTGCCACTGGGTGTGGCCTAATATGCTAATGAGTTCCTGCTGGGTTTTTTCTACAAAAATAGCCCTGGATCCTGTCTTTTCCCCTTCTGCTTAATCCTAATTTAATCTTTGTTCTCTGGAGACACCTTCCTAGGCTACACAGAGAAGGTAATGAAACCAACATTAGTTGTGACAAACTGGATTCAAGTGACTGTGAGCCAAATTCTCATTTCACAACCTAACCATATTTAAAATAAACCATGGTTTTATGTTATGTCTGCACTGGATCACTACACAAGCCTGTTTTAGAAACCTGAATGTGAGATCAATAAAGCCATCATGGTCAAGCAAACCACCATTTTATGTATTTAATCACCTGACTCGAGGAACAAGGTGTTTTCTATACTGTGTGTGTAAAGTGCCATCAAGTTGCAATCAATTTATGGTGACCCCAGCAAGAGGCTTTCAAGGCAAGTAAGGAGCAGATATCGTTTGCCATTACCTTCCTCTGAAGGGTCTTCCTTGGTGGTCTCCCTTCCAAGTACCAACCCTGTTTAGCTTCCGAGGTCTGATGAGATCGGACCACACCATGCCACATTCCCTCTCTGTTTTCTATATTACACTACCAAAAAAAAAAAATTCCTCCCTGGTAATAAGGGATGCTGGTTGTAATTTGGCATAACCGTAGGGGATCAACAACAAAAACATCCTCTTGAACAGTTTCATAGATGTGTTTAGAGATAGGCTCAGATTGGGACTTCTTGGCAGGCACTAACTGTTTTAAAGTCCATAAATCTCCCTGATTGTTCTTCCTTAGACCTTCGTTAATACTATAAGCTTTTAAATAGATTCACTAATCCAAGCAATGTGATCTCACCTTTCAAACTTTTCATGTAATTCTAAATTGCTAGCTAGTCCTGAGTTTTGTGCAGGAATTAGCTTTTAAAATATAAGTCTCTGATGTTTTTTACCCTCCTAAAAATGTGCCAGGGCTGGGCCAAGTCCCTGGCTTCCATAAGAATTTCAATGCAAGAATAGTTAAAGTTTAAAGGAGTTCCTTCATGAAAACTCTGAAAGTTTACAGGCAAGCAAAGGCATACTTTACAATGCTTGCATCCCAGAGAATAAATGAATCCCTGTGACTGATGTTTTCTCTTCACATTATGGATTTACCATGCGCAAACAGGGGCATGAACATGGCCTACTTATACCAAAATATTAAAAAGAAAACCTTCATTCTGCTGCCTGTATGCTGAAGGAGCATAGCTTTTAAAACTGGTTATGGAATACTACCAATCTGACTAAAGGATCTGCTGACAAATGACACATCTCCACCTCAAACTTTGAAACAAGTAGTGAACAGCAAGACAGAATGAAACCAGAAATACAATAGTACCATTGCTGGGCCAGGAGGATTAGCAAACTGAAGCACTCATAATAATAGTTTCAATTATTATTTCAATTAGCTAATCTTATCCGATTGCAGGGTGGCACTCTCAGAAGACTTTGCTTAGGTGGGTTAAGCTACTGAGGTGCAGCATAGTAGGAGAGGCCATGATGGGCTTCGTATGTGAGAGCAAGTATCTTGAACTGAACCCAGCAGCTGATAGGTAAGCAATGGAGGGAGTACATAATGGATGTAAATGTATATGGTGCCTAGCTCCTGACAGTAACCAAGCTGTAGCATTCTGTACTAACTAGAGTTTCCAAATTGACTTCAAAGGCGGATTCATGTACCACTGTATTGCAATAGTCCAACCTCCAGGTCACTGTGGCATAGATGTACACGCCCGGATGGGCCAAGTCAAGGTAGAGAGCCATCTTCTGGCCTAAATGAAGATGGAAGAAAGCATTTTTTTTGCAGCTGCATTAACTTGCTTATCCAGCAATAATGTTAGATACAGGGTATGGTCACACGTGCCAGATAAAATGGGGGGGAGAAGTGAGGCTATTTCCTCCGGAGGAATTTGACACACAGTTGCACGATCACACCTCCCCTTGAAGCTGAGGGCGCAGTCCATCAGTGTGTGATCAGACGCAACTGCGGGTAAGTTGGGGTGTGTGTGTGTTGTGCCGTTTGTTTCCCATGCGCTTAAAAATGAGGAATCGATGCACTGCACCTCCACACTGAGGGCTCCTTATGGAGTTTGCAATGATGTGCATACTGCAAAGGGGTGAAAAAAACAACAGCATGGAGTCTGGATGGTCTCATCAGACCATCCCGATGCCATAAGAACATAAGAGAAGCCAATGTTGAATCAGGCCAATGGCCCATCTAGTCCAACACTCTGTCACACAGCGGCCAAAATATACCACCTGCCATCAGGAGGTCCAGCAGTGGGGCCATGAGAGAGCGCTGGAGCAATCAGACAAAGGAAAGTCTGTCTGTGGCCCATTGCAACCCATTTAATACTGGATTTTCCCCACTGTCTTTTAACTCCGCTTCTGCGGCGAAGCAGAACGAGTTGCCGATGGCTGCAGGGCACTTCCCAGATGTTATTGTCCGATTGTGCCCTTTAAATCTGCCCGGCATTTGCACCTATGGTAGGTCTAATTGTACAGCCCCAGCTGACCTGCTCCGAAGGAGGAGATTGAATTTATACCCCTCCTTTCACTACCTGAAAGAGTCTCAGAGCAGCTTACAATCTCCTTTCCTTTCCCCTCCCCAAAACAGACACCATGTAAGGTAGGAGAGGCTGAGAGAACTGCTTATGACAGAACAGCTCTGAACTTGTAACTAACCCAAGGTCACACCAGCAGCTGCATGTGGAGGAGTGGAGAAACAAATCCAGTTCTCCCAAATTAAAGTTCATACTCCTAACCACTACACCAAACCAGCTCTTGGTTCTGATTCAATATTTCTGTTTTGCACATTCTGCAAAATGATAGTATGGTGGAAGCCCTTCTGACCTTCTCAGGCAGGCTATTCCATAAGCTTGGGAGCACATGAAAAGGCAGTTGACAACCTCACCAACTGGCAGGGAGATATTGTCAGTAAACTTAGTTCAGGGGAGCAAAGACGTTGTGGCACAGCACAGCAGAAGAGACAATCCTGCAGGTATGTGGGTCAAAGACCATTAAGGGCTTTGATAGTAATAAACAGAGAACCTTGAACTGAATCTGGTAATAGACTGGTAACCAATCGAGGGTCTATAAAATGGGTCATATGCATGTTCTGGCTAGCCCCTAATAGTAACCAGGCTTTGGCTTTCTATACTAGCTAGAGTTTCCAAGTTGTCTTTAGGGGCAGGCTCATGTAAAGTGCACTGCAATAGTATAACCTTGAGGTAACCACAGAATTGATCCACACGGTCAGATCAGTTATGGTAAGGAGCCATCTTCTGAGCTAAATGAAGCTGGGTGCCTTTTTTGTTGACTGCTTCTCCAGCAATAATGCTGCATTCAAAATAACCCCATGGCTTTTAACTGAGTTAGCAAACTGTAGCGGAATCCCATCAGAAGTGGGAAGCACAGCATCCGTCAAGATGTAGCCTTCCCAATCAACAAGACCTAGCCTTCCCAACCTCTATCTTGTCAAGATTCAGATTCAACTTATTCTCCCTTAGCCATTAAACTAAAACAATAAGGCACTGGTACAGGACCTATTGGTACACGACCTATTGACCTCTACAGTATCAGTAGGTGATTTAGAAAAAAGAAATATGGAAGTGGGTGTTATCAGCAAATTGATGGAATCCAACACCAATACCACAAATGATTTTCCCTAAGGACTATGTAGAGATTGGATAGCATGGTGTATAAGACTGAACCTTGTGGAACCCCACAGGGCAAGTCCCACACTGATAACTGGTCTCCAGCAACAACTATCTGAGTCTGATCCATAAGGAACCATTTAAACCAATCCAAAGCACTTCCCATATTTACTTCTACCTCCAAACATTTCAACAGGATGGTATGGTCCACAATATTGAAGGCTGTTGATAAATCCAGTAAGAGTAACAAAGAGGCATCGCCCTTGTCTACATTCAGACAGAGATCAACTAAAGCAGCCAGTGCTCTCTCCATCCCACCGCCTGGCCTGAAATCAGTGAAAAGGATGCAGAGCAGATGAGCCATCCAGGAAGATCTGAAAACGTTCTACAACTGCTCTTTTAATCACCTTTCCTACAAAGGGCATTTTAGAGAATGGGTAATAGTTGGCCTCCTCATTCTTCTGTAGCAATTGTTTTCTAAGTAAGAGATGGACAACTGCCAAGGAAAGGCATCCTGAATCCATGATTGATTAATGATAGGCATCAAGGGCTCACTAATGTGATCCTAACATGTTTTCAGCAAATAGGATGGATACGGATTTGGAGCAAAAGCAATGAGCTCCACAGTTCCCAAGATCCTGTCAACATCCATCTAATAACTGGGTCAAAAGAAACCATAAACAGACCAAATGATGCACTGGACATCTCTTCTGTTGGAACAATGTTACAATCAGCATCCAGACTAAAATGTATAGTAGGGATTTTATCAACAAAAAACTCCACAGAATCGTCAGAAGAAAAAGAGGGTTTCTTTCATTTACTGTGAAGCTTCCTTTCTCGGTGGTTCAAGAGTGGGACAGTCTCATGCTTGGGATAAGCTCCTCCCTCCATCGCAGAATCGGCTCTGGGCTTTGATCCAGGCGGGGAGGGGCTTATCCCCTGTAGACTTCCCATTCATCTTCGAGCCCCTCGTCCACCAAACAGGAACTAGAAGGAAGAACTTTTCCCTTGAACATGGGGAAAACCCAAAAAACTGATTAATCTAACTAAGAACCCGCAAACTGTCCTCTTTTCCTGACCACGTCTAAAAGGAGTAATACAACACAGTTCATCACTACCTCTGTAAACCGGAGAGAACACCCCCAAAAGAAAGGAGGGCAGGACTGTCCCTCTCCTGAATCACCGAGAAAGGAAGCTTCATGGTAAGTGAAAGAAACCTTCCGTTCTCCAGTGGTTCAGTGCGTGGGACAATCCTCACACTTGGGATGTAAAAGTGCAGAGTGCCCCAAGGGAGGGAAATTTCCCATTTACAGAGTGTGTTGAAGCACCCTCCGACCAAAGGCCACTTCTGCTGACGCTAACTTATCCACTCTATAGTGCTTAGTGCAAGTATGAACTGACTTCCAGGTGGCCGCTCTACAGATGGTCTCTAAGGTAGGAAATGACCGGTAGGCCACTGAAGTCGCTGCCCCCCTGAGAGAATGAGCCATTATCCCTTCTAGGGGTTCCATCCCTTTAGCCTTGTAGGCCAAGATAATGCATCCCTTAATCCATCTACTAAGAGTAGCTGTGGAAACCCGTTCCCCCTTTGCTGAAGGACATGAAAAGCGCGTCCGACTTTCTCCAAGGTTTTGACCTCTCAGTGTAATAGCTAAGGGCCCTCCTAATGTCCAGACAGTGCCACTCCTTTTCTTTGTCATGTCTGGAGTTAGGACAGAAAGAAGGTAAAACCAATTCTTCTGTTCTATGGAAAATGGAATTAATTTTTGGAACAAACGTCGGATCCGGTTGGAGGACCACTTTGTCCCTGTGGAACACACACAACTCCTTATTGACAGAGAGGGCTCTCAGCTCTGACACTCTATGTGCCAATGTGATGCCCACTAAGAATAATGCCTTAAATGTCAGCTCCTTTAATGGGCATGACGCTAAAGTCTCAAAAGGGGGTTGGCACGGTGCCCTTAACACCGTGTTCAAGTTCCACGTGGGAAACCTGTGGACTTTCGGAGGGTTCGATAATGATGCCCCCTTTAGAAATCTTTTGATGTGGGGATGACTAAGTAGGGACTTCCCATATCTAGCTCCTTTAACTGCCGAAATGGCCGAAACCTGTTTCCTGAGAGTGCTAGTGCTTAGACCTTTATCCGAGCCATCTTGTAGGAAGCATAAAATCTCCCTGACTGAGGCCCTAAGGTGATCTATGTCTAGAGAGCTACACCAGAAGTAAAACACCTGCCAGGTGTTATTATAAGATCTATTTGTGGAGGTTTTGCGTGAGGCTAACATGGTGGATACTACTGCCTCCAAGTACCCAGCTTCTCTTAGCATTTCCCTTTCAATCTCCACGCTGTGAGCTTGAGTAGATCTGGGCGTGGGTGGTTCGTGAGACCTTGTGATAACAAGTCCACTCTTGTTATCCTCCACAGACGGGCTCTGAAGGTCCTGAAACCATGCTCACTGTGGCCAAAAAGGGGCTATCAGCACCACCTCTGCTTCCTGTAGACAAATTTTTTGAATCACTCTTTGCAGGATCTGCATTGGAGGAAAGGCATGAAGGAGGCCGGGTGGCCACTCGCAACTTAGCACGTTGGTTCCTCTTGCCTGAGAGTTTGTCACTCTGGAGAGGAAGTTTGGAACCTGTCTGTTGGACTCCATCACAAACAGATCTATCTCCATTTCTCCAAATCTTTTGTTTAGCTGTTGGAACACTGCCTTGTTCAGAGCCCATTCAGACTGGTCCAGTTGCCTCCTGCTGAGCCAGTTCGCCAGACCATTGTCCTTCCCTGCTACGTGTACAGCCTTCAGTGATAGCAAGTGAATCTTGGCCCAAGATATTAGTCTGGCTGCCTCGTGGTGTAGGGACCTCACTCAAGTCCCCCCTTGACAATTCACATAGGCCTTTGCTGTCATGTTGTCCATCTGAACAAGAACATGGTACCCCACTAGATGTTTTCTGAGGCTTAGTAGGCCTATGCAAATCACCCTGAGCTCCAGGAGATTGATGCTCTCTTGAGTGTCTAGAGTCGACCACTCTCCCTGGGTCATGAAATCCCTCGAGTGAGCCCCCCAGCCTGATAGACTCACATCTGTCATCATCACTATTCTTGGAGGATCCCTGAGGGGCGACCCGTGACTGAATCTGAAAGGTGCTGTCTACCATGCTAGTTGTTGATGCACTGATGTGGGCAGCTGTAATAGTTTGAATCTCCTGTGAGCTACTGCTCCCTGGAACGGGAATAAGAGGGTTTCTGTCCCCTCTTCGGATCCCGAAAGGGCTGAAAGTGTTTCCATTGTTTAAACTCTCTCTTCTTGGAGGAAGAACCTTTTTCTTGTTTCTGTCTTCTATCAAATACTTAACTAGGCCTTTCCCAAAGAGGTTACCCCCATTTTTCCCACCACAGAGAACAATGGAGGGAATGGGGCAATCTGTTTGGGGGCCCATAGAATTGGACCCCCTGATCCAATGTTCTTGAAACTTGGTGGGTATCTTGGGGAGAGGCTCCATCAGCTACCCTGTGAGTTTGGAGCCTCTCCCTCAAACCACCTCCCCTCCAGCCCCCAGAATATACCCTATGTTTTCACCATTGACTTCAATGGCCCATAGGATATAATGGAGCTGAAACTGACATTCGGCTGCCTGAAAGACTCCCCGGGACGCCGGCTGGGGGGCGGGGCTTGGCTCCTGAGCTCCCGGAGCTGTGCTCCGGTGCGCTCCCCCCCCCCCAAATACCCCTGCTAGAGGGGTCTTGGGGATTCTTTCTGGAATACTGCTTATTCTAAAATAAGTGTGATAATATGACACTCAGTGCCACGTACTCTGTTCTTTGTTGTGGAATTGCCCAGAAACTTGCATAGGATAACTTTATCAAGCCTCCATTTTTGTTGGCTTTCTCTCCCCACATGTGTCTAGCAGAGGACAAGATGGAGGGGAAAGAGAGAAGCCAACAAAAATGGAGGCTTGATAGAGTTATCCTATGCAACCATACCCTCAAAGTGCTGAGGGAGAGGGAAAGAGAGAGGGAGAGAGAGAACTCTCCTTCTAGACAGGCCGTATCATAGGATCCCATTCCTAGCATATCTAGTTAAAAGATCCCCGAAAGCAGGGCTTGGAGACCTTGAAGACTTATGATCAGACTATACAATACTGGTATAGAAGAAGGCAGTTTCATTCTTCAAATGCCCAAGGCCACTCAGTTTTATATCCTAATAGGGGATTTCTACCTGGACATCCTATATCTAGCACTAAAGCCACTATGCCACTCTTTTTCACTCAGTCAGTTCAACAGGCTTAAGGACTTGGCTAGACCATAGTATTTTCCATGGACACGTCTGATATAGCACTAGCAAGGCAATCCTCAACAAAGTTATACCCTTCTAAGTCTATTCAGATCAACAGTACTAGAAAAGTGTAACTCTGTTTAAGATTGCACTGTAAATCCGATATTTGGAAAGATAAATTTCAGGTGACTAGCCATGTTGGTCTGCAGTAGGACTTGAGTCCAGGAACACCTTAAGACCAACAAGGCTTTTAGCATATCAGCTTTTGAGAGCCAAAGCTCCTTTCATCAGATAAGTGGAAAGAAAATCAAAACAAAAAGCCAAGTGGTTGTACAAGATATAACCTACATGAAAACTTTTTCACAATGTTGCAAATCTATATTTAGGTAAGCATTTTGGAGGGCTTTCAATCTGCATCTGACATAATCTTTTTAGGGGCAGATGCATAACTGTTGTAAAGAGAAGTCCTTTGTGGGTAGTTGCCACAGCTGCTTCAAATGCAAAGCAGCCAGCGTATGCCACATGCCCTAAGTCCTACTGATTTCAGTAGAACAGGACTTCTTCAGTTGTACACCTTGCAGAAATGCTGTAGTAGTTTATGGCCTTTTTTAGGACCTTTAAGGATGTTCCTAGAACAATGACAGCAAAACAAGCATTTTTCTTCTAGTAAGTGTAATGTAAAACCAGAGCTCTGATTTAGGAACACTGGGCCACAAGCACATAAAATGATTTTTAGCTACTCTGTTAAGATGTAACATGATCAATCTTCAAACATTCCTTTATGAGGAATTTCTGAAATAAAAAAATCAAAGAAGATTAATGCATATTTGAATGATAGATTTTAAACACATGTATTCATAGTAGAAAGATGTCCCTTTGTAACACCTTACACTACAGTTTTAAGGATGGTGATAGTGAAGCAATCCAGCCAAGTAGTAGGTGTCCCAGACATAATCCTTCCTCTCCTCATCGGATGGATATTCAGCATAGGAGTCCCTTTGGCAGGATGGAGACTCAGAAAGTGATGTGTGGCTAATGCCACTGGAACCATGAAGATGCCACTGAAAGCTTTGCTGATCAACACAGGTATAGATACCAAGGCACTCAGTGCAGACTTAGCTTTATGCTTCTGCTTGTCTTTCTTTGAAGGAGGCTCAGAGATGCTCTTTGCAGCAGATGTAGTCAGTGCTGAATCACGGTATAGAACTGAAGAGAGCTTTGGAGCCAACTTTGGCACCAACAGAACCAAGGCAAAACAGGTTTTAGTGGATGGGCAGAATCTTGGAGAGAGGGCTAGGTTGTCTTTCAGAGGCTGAGCTAGAAAGGGCCTTTTCCCATAAGCCTGCCTTCACACAAGAGGACCTGTCATGATAGGCCTTCAGGGCAAATTGGTAGTAAACAGGGCAACAAATTAAGGTTTTTAGCAATTTCTCTACAGTTAAATGGATGAAGATTAAAGAATTTAGGAAGAATGAACCTCTCTCAATAGGGGCAGAGAGAGTACTGACAGATGGGTGCTAGCCCTCCCCACTTTACTGCCTAAAAAGGGTGGGAAAGTGATGAGAAGAGGGATAAGCACATTGGAGGCAATTCAAGGAGCTTTAGGCTGCAGTCACACAGGAGGTTTGGTGTGGTCATGGTGCACCTGTAATAGGACCGGTTCAAACTGCTGCTGGAAGGGGTAACCAGACAGCACTCCCTGAAGTCTGCCGATCCTGCTCTGCAGCATCCACATTACCACTTCACATTCACATATGCACTTATGTGCACAGCTCTACAGGGCAAAAAAACCCAACAACCCACGACTGGGACGGAAGTGACTGTTCACGCTTCCCATCTGGCATCCATTCCGGGCAGGGGAGTTCAAGACATCCAGAAAAGAGGAGTGGAAGTGCAGGCATCCATAAAGACTGGACTTTCCCGGTGCCTAAATACTCCAGGTTCCAACACATGACAATGTGAGGTGACAATGACTGGGCCATAGAAGGCTGATGTTGTTGTGTGATCGTGCTCTTTAAATCCACACAGGTAACACACCTATACTGCTGCAAACTCCTCATGTGACCACAGCCTTAGACTCTTTGTGGCAGATGTATGCAAGCACTGCGCAGAGACAATGATGATGAACTAATAAACGAAAAACTGCTAAAATTCTTTGTGAGATTTACCTAGTTATCAAATTATTCTTGGGAGGTTTTGATATAATGGATTCTGATCATATCCACAGATTATGGATGCAGAGTGGTAATAGAAACCAAAATACTGACCATAGCAAAGAACTACAAAATAGTTTAAATGTTATTTTGGATTTACTATATTTATGAAAATAAATAATTAGAATCCAAGCAGACAACTATTTTTGTGAGCATGAGAAAGGCTGTCCAATAGTATTTTTGCTACAGTGGCTCTAGTGACCACACTTTATGGCTTACTAACAAAGCCAAACCTGCTGTGGGTTAGCCTTTATTTTACTGACCTTACGATGCTCTTGAAGATTTGCTGCTGAAGAACACCTCTTGCTACACACTGAGCACATCAGCCTCTTCCTAGAGTTTCCTAAAACAGAAACAAAATACCACCAACAGCTTTAATAAAGAAGTACAAAGAAAAAGAGGCCAAATGTTTTTACTGCCCGTGCCATTTTTCACAGGCCTTTTGACAGGCACAAGAATTTTATGCCTTTACCCCACCTCTGAGGTATTGAGTTACAAGAGAGCTCTGTGGGTGCCCTGCTTAAGAAGTTGCCAGTGGAATGTAAGCCAAAAATGTTTACAAAAAAAATTACCCAACAAAATGGCTCCTTTAACACAACTAGTACAGGGTTTACCACAGACAATTAGATACATCCACTCTGAAATGTGCTACCTATTTCTTTATTAACTGATTATTCTCTAGGAAATTCTATTGGTTCAGAAACAGCAAGGCATAAATCCACTGCCCAGCAGATTGTATCACTTTTGCCCTACAGCTTTCTATGTGAAATGCAGTCAAATACTTTCTATTATTTATCATGTTTTGATCTTGCCTGTTCTTTAAGTAACTCAGAAAAGTAGAAACGGCTCTATTTTTCTTCATTTATCCTTATAACAACATTGTTCAATTGGTCAGGCAGAAAAAGAGAGACAACTGTGCATGTGGGTGACTGGCCCGTAACAGATGACACAGTGACATTTATGAGTGAATGGGAATCTGAACCAAATTCTCCCAAACCTAGTCCAGCATGTTAACCCATGCACTGCACTGGATCTCTGTTCTGATATTTCTGTGCCATGGACATGTATATATATTTTTGTAAATCTATCTGAATTTATTAAAATAGTTTCAGGTGGGCAGCCGTGTTGGCCAGCGGTAGAAGAGCAAGGATCAAGTCCAGGAGCACCTTAGAGACCAACAAGATTTCCAGGGTATAAGCTTTCGAGAGTCAAAGCTCCCTTTATTTATTTATTTTATTCTATTTATACTCCACCCTCCCAACCAAGGCAGGCTCAGGGTGGCTTACACAAATGCATAAAAGTACAATTAAAATCCATCATCAGATACCCAACCGATATCTGACTCAGGGAGTTTTGACTCTCGAAAGCTTATACCCTGGAAATATTGTTGGCATTGAAAGTGCTACTGGATCAAATCTTGTTGTCCCAGTTCATAAACCGCTGATCTCTAACCATCTGAAAGGGGGGGGATGATACAAATATAATCAACAGGGGATAAACCCATGCAAACATATGTTAAGACATTTCTGAGCAACTGCATTATAACAACTGTGTCATGTCTTACATTTTGAATTATTTCCTGGTACAAGAGGTATTTTTAGCAGTACTGTGAATGCAGGTTTGAGTAAGAACTGGATCAGCCAGGCTTCCTAACCAAAAGCTCCAAACAGTTTGTACAGCAGATTCGTAGACTGTACATTCGTGCTGCTGGGATCACTATTTTTTACAATGGGAACCATGAGCATGAAATTCCAAATAACAATCATCTCTCTAATACATTGTTACCCCCCTTCCTTAAGGAGCTCAGTGAGCATCTGTAGCTCTTTCCCTCATCTTACCCTCCCAATAATCCTGTGGGGTAGGGTAGGTTGAGAGAGGACGACTGGCCTGGGGCCACCTAATGAGCTTCAAAGCAGTGTGGGGATTTGAACTCTGGGCCCAAGGCTGAAACCACTCTACTCCACTGCACTGGCTCCTGGGCAATGGACATGGTAAAGAGACAATGGAAGCAGAAGCTGCAGCTGTACAGAAGGAAAGGAATCCTCCAGGAACAGAAGTCTGTAGATCCAAACTCCTTCCCATATGGAAGACTTCTGAAAGCATTTAGCTCTCTGTATGACGAACCAGACAGTGGATTAAGGATACGCTGAATTTATATTTCATGGTTATATTGAATTGGTCTCAGAAGTAATGAGTGGTCCTTAGGAATTTCAGCCAAAAAAATCAAACAACATTTCAGGGGTCTCAAAACAATCTATGAGATATTTCCATCCACCTCTTTTGCAAATGGAGAATCAATGATAAATCTAAAAGAACAATTCTTGCAGTATTTTAGTCACTGCCTCAACTACAATTTCTTCAGTGAAAGTAAGGCTACACTGTTCTCTCCTGACAGGTCTCCAAAAAGAAACAGAACCCGATTAACATTTTCATAACTGAATATAAAGCAACCAATATCTCTAATAAAAATTTGATCTGTCATGTAAAATTATGCACCCACCTAAAGGTCATACACCAGATGTATTTTCCTTCCTTTTTCTCAGTTGGTTTAAAACGTGACAGAGAATATAATTAGATTGTCTATTATTTACCATGGTTTTAAGTTCCCCTTACTATTCTATTAATATGTTTCATTAGACAGAAAGACTGCTACAATCCTACTTCTTTGTTTATAACCAAAGGCCCATGTGACATATTGCCTGACATAGATGGAAATATTTACATATTATTTGTAAGGGGGAAAATGTTGCACAGCAGGAAGTTTAGAGATTTTTTTTTAAAAAAACCCTTTCATACCAGATGGCCTCTACATCCCAAATATTTTAAACCCAAAGTGTCATGGCCCGGAACATAGTCACTTCTACATCAGAAGTGATGCCTTTGAGAACAAAGAGAATATCTGCAGACATCTCAGGAGGTACCAAGAGTGTGCCTCTTGCAGTGATTCCTAAGGATAACAAAGGGCTTTCACTACCCCTTGACTCCAATAATATTTCCTTGCCAGCATACTTGACTTCAAGAAATTCCATGAGTTGTGAGCATTCTGCCTTCACAACCACACCAGTCCTAGAGGCTGAAGGAATTATATTTGTCTCACTAGAAAGTGCACCTCAGAATAAGAACCTTGGTTACTGAAAGTTAATCTTCTCCAGGGAAGCAATGTCTAGGACACAAACCTCCTATACTAGTAATTCAACAGCCCTTTGTAGGCCTCAGGAATAACACAGGGTTACTTAGTCTAGGCCTTGCTGATTACCCTTAATTTTGCCTCTCGATTCCACAGATCAGAATCAATAGATTCTGAAAATGAACAAACGCATGTTCTTCATGTGTCTGATTGCAACCCATCCACAGCTGAGACAGCCCTACTGATCTTCCACCGTCAGTCCCTGTGCCACTAGGCACTGGCTGTTCTGCATATTTCTAAACAACAAGAGCCAAATTGCTTCATTTCTTTAGCTTCTGAGTGTTTTCGTGTATTCATTTAATTTTCTTTTCATACAAACACAGGCAGCACAGCAAAACTTCTTCTAAGCTGAATTCGCAGTGTTTTCTTTGCCCTTTAATGTAATTAATTGCCAGAAATGTTTCCACACATCTCATCAAGCATCAAGCTGTGATGCTCTGCCAGCATACTTCTGAATTGTGCCTTAAAATGCTTCTGAGAATCAGCCACAAAATTGTCCAAAACGTGTGTTTTTGTGCATCTAAAATATCAAGAGGATGCAATGTAAACACCTGAAAAAATAGGCTCCTCTTTTCAAAATTCTTTGCTGCTTCTCTCAAAATTCCAATTCACTTTAAAAAATTTCTTTAGGTAAAATCTGGCAGCAGCTCTAGTCAAACGGCAGCATAAAACACAAGCATTGTGGGGAAAGGTCCAGTTCCAGATTTGCATCTCACCACCAGTGTTCCCTCTAAACTGAGTTAGTGTGAGCTAGTTCACAGTTTTTTAGCCTCCAGCTCATACATTTTGTCTCGGCTCAGGAAGGGTGGCTCCAGAGCAAACTAATTAATGCAGTAGCCAAATCGCTCGCTCACAACTTTAATGCCAGTAGCTCACAAAGTAGAATTTTTGCTCACAAGATTCCACAGCTTAGAGGGAATATTGCTCACCACTGTGACTTAATCATGAATACTCTGGCTTTTTTCTGAATGGCTGTTGACAAAACAGAACTACTGTATATTGAAACCCAGGAATTGCTTTGTTGGAACTGAAGTAACGAAGTAACCTCAACAGTACTACTGGATGTCTCTGAGAACTTCACAAGCAGGACTTGATGGTGATTATACTCCCCTATTGTTTGGTCCCGATAAAATGGTAACCAGATGTACTGTGCAATGCTAACAGAGTCACACCACCCTGAGCACACAGTAGAGGAGAACTTGCTAAAACTGGGGATTCCGAAAATGCAAGGTAAGAAGGAGAAAACTTCAGGTTTGTCCCTGGTGAGGAAAAATCTACTGCAAAAAATGTCACATAACAGTTTTAAAATGTCAAAACGGGGAATTTGTCTACTGAGGAAATAGCTGGAGAGTGGCCCTGAATGTGCTTGCCATGCTTCTGTATGATCACCAACACATCAAAGTCTATGCATAAAAGAAAAGGGACTCTGCTTTCCAAACATTCCTGGTCACAGGCTGAGAGATACTTCCTCCACACATAAGCACAATGCTGACAGGCCAGAGAGTGCACAGAGGTGAGGGGAGTAAAGCCAGCACACTTATGCCCACTCTCCCTCTCTGTGCAATAACTGAATGCACAGACGGGTCATATGCTCAGAGATACCTCCTAAGCCCACTGACTTCAATGAAGGGTGTAACTCTGCTTATCACTGCACTGATAAATGAAGCTTCTACTTTAACTCTCACATGTAATAGCCACTGATACATCAACATCTCTATGGATTTATCTAAGAGAAGTTAATCCTGGAAAACTGCCCCCAACCAACAAGAACTTCATTATTCCCCTTACCGGTGTGAACATTTTCCTTGTGCTTCTTCAGGGCATCCTTACTCTTGAACCTCTTCCCACAGCTATCAGCCTTGCATACGAACCTGGCATCTCCTCGGCATGCTTCTTTGTGCTGCTCATAGCTGATGTTGGATAGTTGGAGAAGGGAAAATAATACATCAAGAAATAGCCAGTAAACATCAGCTGCTCGGCAGGCATTTTGAGTGCACTTAATACATGCTTCTGGGGTTGTTTCTGGGGTCGCTTCATGCATAGCTTACAGCAGGCAGAAATAAAAGCATTTCTCATCTTGCACACTGAGGGGTCACAACGGAAAATAAAACTTGAAAGCAAGCAAGCATGCAAAGGAGGCCAGCAGCAGGATGAGAGCAGTCCAATAATTCTGACTTGGAACCTCGATTCTGAGCTGAAGGGTGTACTGCAAACGGAACACTGAAAACTTCTCAGATGTTCACCCGGATCAACATTTTCTGTGCACTGAAGGACGCTTTTGGCAAAAGACAGGAGAAAATATAAGACAACGTTATCCATTTGGTTTTCAGGATTTGGCTGTCCTCTTGCAAACACTGATGCATTCAGATAGTTTCAGAGGGTAGCTGTCTCCTGTAGAACAGGTAGATTTGGGTGAGTGGTGCCTTAGAGATCAACAAGATTTCAGGGGTACGAGCATCCGAGAGTCAAAGTATCTGAAAAAAGGGAGGGAGTTTTGACTCTTGACAGCTTTGACTCCAAAAATCTTATTGGTTTCTAACATGCTATGGACACAAATCTAGCTGATTAATACAGAATGTATTTTTTGAAGAACAGCAGCTTTGTCCCATCTAGGGCTGCCACAAGGCATTCTGCAAATCAGAGTCTGGGAGCTGTACTCTGTCATCCTGTAAGAAATCACAAAGGATCCTGGAATCAAACTGAACACTATTCTTTTTGTGCCTCCCCAACTAAGCTGGGCAGAGAGCCCAACCAATTTTAACTCTTATTCAAAATGCAGCCACTTGAAGTGGAAAAGACTTTTGTCATTTTTTTTTTTTAGCTTCCTGAAGTTTCTTTTTGTTGGAACTTCATCATATACTTCTAGGACTGCTAGGAAACAGTTCCCCCTCATGTAATGACATTCTGGTAATAGTGCAATAAACTGAAATATAAAGTTTGCAGTCCCTATGAATGCTTAACAGTACACCCACTGACCTCAGCATAATTCATAACTCTTCTATGACTTGAGTAATTCCACTTTATTGTTTACAATGATATTGACTTACTGTCTCTGCAAAGCTTGCTTAACTGGGAATTTCTTCCCACAGTTCCTGCATTTGAATTCCTTTTCCTCACTAGGTTTTTGGTGCAATGTTTGAAGATGTTCAGCTAGGATTTCTTGGCTGGCAAAACTGGATTCACAGTTGGGGCATGCATGGTCCTCTTTGCAATTAACAGGATCTATATGGCAATAAAAAAATAAGAAAGAATTGAAATATTTCCTCCTGATAACATCCTCTGAAAGTACACAAGTTTTATAAAATACATAATCTGAACCCAGGTCTCCCTGATTCTAGTCTTGCACTCTAACTACCAGGGCTCTTTTTGTAGCAGGAACTCTTTTGCATATTAGGTAACACACCCCTAATGTAAACAATCCTCCAAGAGCTTACAGAGCTCTTCTTACAGGGGCTACTGTAAGGTCTTGGAGGACTGGCTACATTAGGGGTGTGTCGCCTAATATGCAAAGGAGTTCCTGCTACAAAAAGAGCCCTGCTAACTACTATACCACACATTAAACTTGATGCCCCAAAACAGAAACCCTGTTTGTGTGTCACAGTAAATGTATGTATACAGCGTGTGTATATATATATATATACACACACACACACACACACACACATACACACTAGCGGCAAGGCCTGTTGCGTGTGCCGATGCAACGGGCTCTAGCCGGACCGCCTCTGGAGGCCTGCCCCCCCCCAGTCTGTTGGCATGTGGAGGGCCAGGCCAGACCCGCCCCGCGTTTTCGGAGCAGCAAGGAAGGTAGGCTGTCTCCCGGCTCGGGCCAGCCAGCTCTGTCGCCTCCCCCCCGGCTACAGGTGCCCTGCGAGGCCAGCCCGGCCGCCTCCTCTCCACCGCGCAAGGCGCGGCTCGGCCAAGTCACTTACCGGAGGGGAGGCGCCATGGTGAGGGAGGCTGGCCTTGAGCCAGGGTCAGCAGCGCAGCCGCCGGAGCATCTGCCCGGTCCGGCAGCTGGAGTCAGACTGGGGCGAAGCAGCGACATGCTGGCTGTGTGGGTGGGACAGAGCTCACACAGCCAGGCACGCCAGCCAATGGCCAGGCCCCAACTATGAGCGGCAGCCCCCACAGCCAATCTATTTTGCTGCGCATTTTCGTCTTATTTGGGCATGCCTTATTTGGGCATGCCAGGCGACCACTATCCTTTTATATATAAGGAAAGGATTTGTAAGAAAGACCTGAGTTCACGTTACAAATGAAACCAGGGATTAGTACCTAGATAAATGTGGGGTTTAAACATTTTGCTGTACATGCACGGAATGTAACATGAGAATTACTCAACTCATATATAAAGAAAAATCAGGTTCGTGCTGTATATGGATTGTATATACATTTGGTGTGATTTATTAACTTGGTCAGAGAAGAAACCCTACCAGACTATGTTAATTTCTGTGCAACCTCTTTCTCTGGATTGTTTTAGCATAGGCAAATGGAATTCATCAGCAATTTATAAGGGCAGGATCAGAGTCACATGATCGCTGGTAATTTTGAACTTACCGTGGCAGGAAGTCTAATATAGTCTCACTGACTTGCAAAGGAACAAATGTGAGATATGAAAACTGTGACTGTGGACTTCATACACTTAGGCATATAGTTCATAAGCAAAAGTTTGTGCTTCTTGCCCAAAGCAAATTAGCAAAATTATTACAAAACAATGCAATTAAGTTTTTAAAAATTGTAATGAATAACTTTTTAATAATGGGAACTATCCACTGAACAGCTCTTATCTTTGGCTTTTATCCTGCAATGTCAGAGACTAACAACAGTTACAAAAGTTTTAATAAGTCAAATTAAAACATAAAAAATAGCAAAGTAACAGTAACTGTTAAGAAAAAAAATACTGTTTTTAATTAAATTGATCCTGATAACATAATGAAATAAAAAGATAAGCTACTACTTACATGGCAGTATTCTTGGCTTCCTGGATTCTGCACTGGTCAAATAACAGGCAATGGACAATATCTCACCAGTCAACTAGTTAACCCTAAAGGACCTTTTATTTTACTTGATTTAAGAAATTATTGTTTTACACAGAGATATATGGATTACTTCTGTTACTTGTCCTTACCTTTTTCACAGTTTGGTTGCAGTTCCTTATTCTGGCTGCTATTATTGCTGTTGTTGTTATGTGTTGTTGTTGTTGTTCATCTTCTTCCTGATTAATAATCACGTCCTCCTCTTCTTCCTCTAATTCTTCCATGTCACTATCAAGGTAACCAATTAGCAGTTCCGTGTCTGTTTCAATATCCTCAACAGCTAGATAGAAAATGTTTTCTCCTTCCTAATGCAGAAAACAAAGGGATTTGACAGCAATTTTAGAAAAACAAGTAACTTTATTTCAAAACAAGCAGGAAAGCCACCATGATCAAGGTAATTTGTGCTTGGTATACAAACTGTTTCTCAAAAGCATGGAATCTGTTTCCAGGAGGGGGATATCAACTTCCATCTGTGGAGATCCCAGGAATGTGGTAGTTACAACAAGCTGGCATGCCCCAATTCTGCACTGTGCCTTTGTTCCTTCCCTTGTTCTGTTTGTGTGGAAGGGAGCAGGGCACTGTCAGGGATATGTGACACCATCAGTTTACATTGGTTGGTTGCTTCCCTCAGTGGTTGGCATAGAGAATTATTGGAATGTCTCTCTGTATGTCACTATGGATTCCAGAGAAGCTGCTATGTTTTCATTCACTTAGAATTGGCTCTGGTTTGGGATTTCTTTTTTCTATTGAGACAGGATACTGACTTTTCTACTGAGACAGGATACAACTAGCTATGGCAGTAATGCTCTAGGGCACAGTATTGGTCTGTGCACCAAAACAGTTTTACTGAAGCTACCAAAACTTTGTTTCTCCCCTCTCTGAGAACAGATTTACAGCAGAGCTCTTCTTTCAGGTGTCTAAGCCAATATTCACTTGGTAATGCAATACAGGGAGGGAACCATGATACCAGCCAAGTGCTTTGGGTGTTAACACAAGAACATGAAAGAAGTATTGCATTTTCCTAGTGAAGACTGCCAAGTTTTGTAACCAATTGTCATGCTTATCTGATTCACATCCAGTATAGTTAATTGAACCTTGCTTACAGTGTACATAGGCATATATATCTTTGGCAGACTTTGTGACATAAGGACAAGATAATGATTTTTAATTTGCACCTGGTTTCTGGCCACTTTGTGACACAGAGTGTTGGACTGGATGGGCCATTGGCCTGATCCAACATGGCTTCTCTTATGTTCTTAATATTTCAAAGATTTATTTAAACTGCCAGCAGGGGCTATTGTACATCTAAAGTTTAAATATACATTAGTGTATTAAAGTAACTTCTTTACATAGCAGGAAAAAGTCTGTATTTAATTCAGTGTACTTGACATAAGCATGGACTGACCAGGTTTTTGCACTTACATCAATAATGGAAAAGGAGAAGAAAGCTAATTATATATTTTCTCAAGATGTCGGGTAGGATCCATCCAGCTTTTTCACTCAATCTTGCCCAATCCCACTCCTTATTACAGCTCTCATCCCACATAGCTTTTACTGCTTCTCGCCTCATGACCCACAGGATAGTTTAGGGTACTCCAGCTTCCTTTTATCATTATGAAAAAAACTGGTTGGTTCCAACCTACTGTTTCACAGCACAGTTCCCAAAACTATCTTAACATCTAACATAGATAAGGAGCTCCTATTTCCTCTTACGGTACAAATGAATGTTCTCAGATATTTTAATTTACAACAATCTAAATTTAAATTAAATCAAATTATATGACACTTGTTTTTTTTTCAATCTGTTCCCACTTATGAAAGAATTTGCCTCTATGTTTTTTAGGAACATATGCACAAAATACTCCAGCTTGACAATGTTCACTTTGTGCTGTTCAGATGTATATAAAATTGATCAAACATGGATCTTAAGCTAGGCTGGCCATGGTCAATACTTGGATGGAAGACCGCCAAGAAAACTGGAGTTGGTATGCAGAGGAAGTCAACAGCAAACCACCTCTGCTCATCTCTTGCCTGGAATGCCCATGGGGAAGCCATGTGTAGCCATGGATGGGATAGCCATCATTGTGACTCGATAGCATATTCTTCTTTTTATAGCATTTTATAACATATGCAATGTAATAACACAGCAGACCTTTCATGTCTGCTTCTCAACAGAATTTACCAGATCCTTTCTTTTTAGACACTGATGATAATTATAGAAGGCAAGAATACCTAGAATCATAGAATCATAGTTGGAAGGGATTTCCATGGTCATCTAGTCCAATCCCCTACACGAGACAGAAAATTCACTAACACCTCCCCCTCCACACCCACAGTGACTGCTGTTCCATGCCCAGAAGATGACAAAAAACCTGGATCCCTGGCCAAACTGGCCTGGAGAAAAATTGCTTCCTGATCCCAAAGTGGCAATCAGCATTTCCCTGGTCATGTAAGAAAGGTCCACAAGAATGTAGGATTTCAAAGTCTGAGGACAAGAGCAGAAAATTACTCCTACACACAGATGATGCTTTGCTTTAAAAAAAAAAAACTAATCCTGAACTTTTCTCTTTTAGTCAAATGCAGTTGATTAGTTGGGCTGGATCCATCAGAAGGTGTCAGAGTCCATCTTTCCGTGCCTTCTCCTTACTCAAGCTTTTTTGTCCAGAATCTTTATGCAAAAGTGAATCTTGATTGCAGCATTTTGTAAAAGCAGCTACTGCTCTTTCTATAAGAAGTTCTCCATTCCTCTATTTATTTTCACAACAACTGCGTGAAGGGGAGGTGTGATAACTAGTCTGAAATCACCCAAGAAGCTTCATGGTAGAGTGGGGATTGGAACCCAGGTCCTAGTCCAGTTGCTAAGCACTACACCACACAGAATATATTTAACATTCTCAAAAAACACCAGAATTCCAATACTAATTTATATTTTGAGAGAGAAAAAATAAATTTTAAAATGCGTTGATACTATGTTCTAAACTTTGAGAACTTACTAGTAGATACATTTTAGCATTAGCAAATTGGAACTCTTTTTACAAAGGCAAGCTTCCCAAACTGTCATGCTAGATAAAATATTTGGAAAAACTGATGTATCAAACATATCTTGGACAGTTCAGGTCCATTACTGCCCATTCAAGGTTGGGCAGCACTGCCATCAAATCATTCAAACATCTCTAAATTGTTTAGTTTTAATATTATAGCAGTTAAGAGAGCTATTTGACCCTGGTAAAAGCCTAATCAAGGGCCACGGTGGTTTAGAGGTTAAGATGCTGAGCTGCAGACCAGAAGGCCTGTAGTTTGGTAGTTTGAGACCCTAGTGCCACATGACAGAGTGAACTCCCATCTCTGGCCCCAGCTCCTGCCAACCTAGCAGTTTGAAAGCAAGAAACTGCAGGTAGATATATAGGTACCACTTCAGGGAAGGTAACAGCATTCCATGCACCTCAGTGTTTAATCATGCTGGCCACATGACCATGGAAACATCTTTGGACAGCACTTGCTCTTCAGCTTGGAAAGAGAGATAAGCTTGGAAAGAGAGATAAGATTCGACTAGCTTTTGAGCAAAGGAAACTTTTGCCTTTACTTAAAAGCCTAATCATATCAAAGGCAATTTGTTTCAGAAAAAAATGGTTAGCTATGGTATTCTCACCATACTAGTACAAACGATAAATGTCCAATATTCAAAAATGAAATATCTGAAATATCCAGTACACTCAACTATGTATCTAACCCTCAATCTAATGAAAAAACTGTTGCCAAATGGCTCTATAATATGTAAATGTATCAAGCCACATAAGCCCCATTTGTCCTTGCTTTCCTCTTGGCTTGCTGCCCTCTCCCTCCCTACCACAATTCCCTTCAGTCTTTTCAGCTGAGAGACAGACCAGTTGCACCATATTTATTGTAGTGTTGACTGATTCTCAAATACTAATCTTCCATTATTACATTTGTTAAGTATGACTTTAAACTACTCTATTGCATCACAGTAAATACCTCCTTTCCCATTAACCTTTGCCATTTCATTATTCTAGTTTGCTGAGCTTGTCCAGACCACCAGAATGTCTGGTGGTTAATGAACAGAGTGTTTGACTGTAAAGATTTGGCTGTGATTCTGTTTATAAAGAGTTTTGACGTTAACAACCAAGGGTCCTTAACCATACAGTAGTCACTGCCAGACACGAGGGTATTTTTTAAATTTACACACACACAACTGGCAAACAGATAAGTACAAAGCCAGAATTTTTTGGGTTGCTCAAAAAGATATTTTCTTGGCAACCTAAAACTATTTGAAATCAGTACAGGGAAAACACTGTTAACCTTTCCAACTCTAGGCTTGAAGCACTGAGATGAGCTGTAGATTTTGTGTGTTGATTGACAGGACCAAAGATGTAAGTTTTTGTTTTTCGCTGCTGCCACATTGATGAAAATTTTCAAATAAATTACTGAATGACAATATTGTGTGACATTAATCAGAATTGCACTACTAAGCCTTTGCTGATTCCAATTCACTTAGACGAGTGGAAGTCTCCTTAGGACTGCAATGTATGTTGTACAAGAGTTTACATCTAGCAGTTCATTTTGGCAGTACTGCAATTTTGATCAAACATTTTCCTGCTTTGGAAGTTGTTCATAAAAGGTTGGATAAAACTAGATTTTTGTGTGGGTATTTTTGTGTTCATGTGTGTATGGCTGGAAGCCATGGCTTTCTCTTAACATTCTAAATTAAGATGTTTTGAACATTACATGAAAAACTATAAGATGGGTAGCCATGTTAGTCTGTCTGTAGCAGTAGAAAAGAGCAAAAGTCCGGTATAGGCTTGCCAAGTCTCCCCGGAGGGCAGGTAACCCCCCACCCGAGAGGCCCGTTACCCGACGCCAGCACATCGGGCCCCAGGGGGAACTCCACCCTCTTCTGGCAAACATCCCCAGCGTGATGATGTCACCCGGAGGTGTCATCATCACGCTGGCCACGTTGGGGGTAGGATGCTCTATGATTTGAGGGAAAACTCTATGGTTTTCCCTCGAATCCTAGTGGCCCCGCCCCCAACATCCCGACGCGATGACGTCACTTCCGGGTGGCATCATAGTGGTGACGTGTGTGCTCCGCACCACGCACGCACTCCAGGGACAGTGTGGGACTCTCCCGCCATAAGTTAATTTCAACTTGCCAACCCTAGTCCAGTTGCACCTTAAAGACTAACAAAATTTGGGGTAGGGTATGAGCTTTCATGAATCACTGCTCACTTCTTCAGGTATCTTCATTCTAGTTGGAGAACCACAATATTCCTGTGCCTACCACTGCACAGTGAAGGAAGTAGTGGGGGAGGGGTGCAAAGGGGAAACATCCTTTTCCCAGTTTTGAGATCTCTGCAGGAACAGCAGAGCTGTGGTTTTTCTTTGCAATTTTTCTTTTCACTAATAAAGTTAACACTTCTTACTCTGTCGTAGTCAGCTGATAGGGACATTTCCCATTCACCTAACTTAAGGCCCCGTTCACACAGAGCATTTGCCCCACTGAAGGCACAGGAGCCCCACGGACTTTCCATGTGCAATCATACGAGCACATCAGGGAGGCATAGCGCTCCCATGGCCAACCCGTGGCTTCCCTCCGAAAACGTGGAGTAAAAAACTACTAGGTTCGAAGTACTAGTTTCCAGAAACCCCAGGGCAAAGGCCGGCGTCTGATTGCGGGAGCGCCAGTATCCCGCGGCTTCCGACACCGGCCCATGTCCCGGGGTTTCCGGATGTTGCAAGTTTCCATTGGATGCGCACCAACGCTGAATGAGGCATGCGCATATGCAAGACACTGGCAGCGGCCCGCCCCCCCCAATGGCACATGCGCACTTCGCAACAGCGCGGCTTGCGTGGTCTGCTGCGACGCTTTTTTGCTGCGCTGCAGCAGCGCAGTGTGATCAGCACTTGGAGCTGGAGCGTGGCAACCCGGTGGCCTGTATGATCGGGCTACCGCACCTTATTTTGCTCTGGGGCGAACTGCCACGCCTCCCCCCCCACGTTTTCTGGCCCATATGAACGGGGCCTAACATGAGATCTTAAGTGGCCCAAGAGGCTGAGAAGAAGATGGGGAGGGGAGAATCAGTGTTTATACAAGGAAGTACAGCTCTGCCTTCCTCCATCCCACATCCTTTGAAACCTCAAGGTTCCAAAGACACTGTAAAGGCAACTTTGCATTGCCTTCTTGCTTAATACAATACAAGACCTCCAACCAGAACAGGGGAAAGAAAGATAAGCTTTAAAGAACATCTACAACCATGATCCTGATTCCTATTTCATGTTTGACATCATTCCTCTGTTGAAGTGAAGACAAACTGTTACTTATGCTTTGGCTATCTAGTTTAAATAGTATGTTGAATCTGTTTACATAAATAATACAGCTGGCTAGTTTCCACTTCCCATTTCTCTTGAGTGAGAAATATCTTAGGAACTATTTGGGAAATATTTGCAACATTTTGCAAGCTTTGTCTTTTTACCCCTTTTGCTATTTATTAGCATAAGAGAAATAGCAAAAAAGGTGGCATCCTGTAAAGAAGATTAATAAGAATTCAACCCATTTTTACCTGGATGGCTGCCAGGTTCTTCTGTTCCTGGGATGGCGCTTCATGCACAAACCGCAGCCAGTTAGAATGCCTCGGGTTGCTGGCATCTAAAACATAAAGCACCTCGCCTTTATTCCCACGAACCTGAAATGGAAAGAACCATTAAGCAACAAACTAATACTCTGAAGAAGAGAAGATCATAATCTTACACTAAAAACACAGAGAAACTATCTTAGCCTGTTGGCAGGAGAAGCATTCTGTCTTGTTTCCAAATGACATGCCATATTCTGCTTTCCTGACCCACATACCTCCGTCGCCAGCTGGCCTCTCATTTGTTAACTCTCTTCTTGCTTTCTTACTTCCTTATTGAAGGATTTTGCCAAAATTTTAACTGCAATCTCTTATACTATCCCATCACTCATCAAATTCCTTGTGTTCCCTGTCTATTTATATCAGCTTGCATTAGTTTGGCTCTTTTCTAATTTCAAGCATTCTCTACAGGGTCTAGCTTCAAGATAGAAACACTGTGTAAACTACTCCTTTTTTTAACCACAGTCCTGGCTACCTCCCTTTGTTTCTACAGGAGAAGGAAAATAGCAGCTTTTATAAAATTGTTTATTATTTATAATAAATAGTTTCTATAATCTTCCATTTCCTTAAAGATTCTATGGCCAGGAACAGGCTTCTGTATTTAGGATAGCTGTTTATAAGGAAAGATGCAGTGGTTAGTGTATCAGACTCGGATCTAGGAGACCCAGACTCTGTTGTGGAAGCTTTCTAGGTGACCTTGAACCTGTCATTCGCTCAGCATAACATACCTCACAGGGTTGTTGTTGTGAAGATAAAATGGAAGACAGGCGAACAATGTCCCCAGGAACAGAAGAAAAGTGGGTCATAACTATCTAGATCAATAAAATTTAAATAAAATTTAAAAAGCAGCCAGTGGAGCAATTGTTCCCAAGGAAAATCAAGTGACATCCAGATAATCTCTTCCACATACGATGGAATGTACAGCACTGCACAAGGATCTGGGATGTCCTGCTGGGATCTTTGTTATTGTTGGGGCTCCTATGCCTCCATTCGGCACATCAGACCACATAAGGGAAGCAGCAAGCCCATATAACCTACTTGGATTCCTCACACATTCACATAGGAAATCCCTGAGAAACAGCAGGATGGGCATATTGTAAAAGGCAAGACAAGGAAAGGACATGAACAAAACAGATGTTACATTTGATGAAAGATGTATCCCACATATCTGGTTTTGGCTAAAACATAAAATCAGAGTTTGTATGAGTAGGTATAAGGTCCCAATGTTTTCCTGCAGGCTGCCATATTGGCCTGGTTTATAATAAGGGGAGAATCCTGCTTCTAAGCAAGAGATACTGACAAAAACATGCAGACTACTGACTCTCACCACCGGATGTACTTTTTGGTATTGATATGGGTATTGATATGGCTACACATATCAAAGTGCTGATAAAAATTTATTAAAGATCGTAAGTAGTCCTTCGAAACAGGGCCTCTAGCATTTTGGCCAAATTCAAATACAGGTTAGGAAAAAGTAAACACATCTGGGCTCTCATTAGCACTTTCCACTGCAGCCATTCTTCTTCATTTGCCTTTCAAAACTCACATCAGTACCCTTCCCCACAGCATGACACTGCAGCATTTTCATGACGACAGCAGGAAAAAAATGAAGCCTCTTTGAGTGTGTCCAAAAGGAAAGAGCATGCTTTATTTAGTTATGTCACATATATTTTCCTTTTGCTGACCTTTATCTTGTACCTCTAAGACCTCATACTTAGAAAATTTAAAAAACCAGACTTGCATTTTTGCACTGCATTTAACCATAGTTTCTCAGGGTATTATAATTTACCTTTTAAAACATTAACAGCCACATTATACAGAAACAGGTATAATTTTAGAGGGAATTTGTTTATACTGTTAAGCCCTGGGAGGAGGAGGAGGAGGAGGAGATTGGATTTATTCCCCACCCCTCAGAGTCTCAGAGCAGCTTACAATCTCTTTTCCCTTCCCCTTCCTACAACAGACACCCTGTGAGGTAGGCGGGGCTGAGAGAGCTCTTTCCAGAACAGTCCTTGAGAACAGCTCTGACAGAACTATGGCTTGCCCAAGGTCATCCAGCAGCTGCAAGTGAAGGAGTGGGGAATCAAACTCAGTTCTTCCAGATTAGAGTCCACACACTTAATCACTACACCAAAATGAGAGGCAAATCTCTCTCAATGGGCTTTCTCAGATCAGTCTAGTTTTCAGATTCTGTCCAACACCATATTGTTTGTGTGAACAGTTGACTTCTGAGTAGAGTAACATAAGGTAAGAGCAGTTGGGTACTCAAAGGTGATACAGCAGCAAAGGAATTCTTCATTCTAGGTCACCATTATGTCTCCTCAGTGACATGAATCATTATGGTTTGCAAAGAATAGAGGATCCTATTGTATGGGCTTCCAGTTTCAACTATTAAAATCAGATGGATGCAGTAGAAGTTCAACATTTGAGTCCAATAGTACCTTAGAGATCAACAAAAATCTAGGGTATAAGCTTTTGAGAGCTCTGACAAAGGGAGCTTTGACTCTTGTAAGCTTATACCCTTGAAATCTTGTTGCTCCTTAAGGGGTTACTAGACTTGAATCTAGAGTTTCAACTATTGTATCTGAATGCAGTTTAGGCAACCATGATCATATTACTGTATGTAAGATGCTACTGCAGATTCAGGTATATTTTATTTGACCTTTAAAATCCCTTAGTTGCCATTTATGTCAATAGGAAACTGGGAATCATTTATTCAGTGATGGCCTATTGAACTTTTGATGTGATCACCATTGGCCCCACCACATGTTGACCACGTGTCTAGGGCATTTAATCTGTTTCTTTTCCTGCCTCTTCTAGGTGCTTTTAGAAGAAGCCCTCCTTCTTGCCTTTTTCATTGATTCACCTGCACCCACGCTTGAGATCACACTGCCAGGTGATTTGTGCTTTTTTCATCTTAGTTTTCCCCTCAGAAAAACTAGGCTTATTTTTGCATCAACACAGTCTCAGCATAACAAAACTCAACAAAACACTAATGCCGTTGTTCATATTATTAAAAAAAAATGCTGCTTCTGAGGTTCAGCAGGCAATATAAAAAGTCTCTCTAATTTATTACTCTTTCTCTAAACAGAGATGTGTTTCCCTAAAAAGACAGATGTAGGAATACAACTTATTTCTGAAGATAATAGGATTCGTGTTGGCTGTGGGGAAAAAACAGAAACAGATCAAGAAGTTTTATTTTATACATATTTTACTTTGTTTGGGGCACACTAGCAAAAAAAACTGTGTTAATTCTGGCATGAATATGGATGAAATTAGAGCAATCGCATTTCAGACAGGCTGACATTCCCACAATAGCTCCAGTTTATGCTGTGTATTCAACATGAAAGGACTGAAAGCCTGGAGGGACCTCTGCAGTACACAAAACTGTACATTAAACTAAGCAGACAAGTAACACAATCATGAAAACCGGAGCCTTCCTTTCTAAACGAATATAGAGGTAATCCTGCACAGAGTTAAGCTACTTAAATCTCACTGTAGTCAATGCCACTTCAAGTCTTAGAATTGCTTAGAATTGCGGCTTTAATCACTGTCTTTCACAGCCCGAAAGACATTTTCAGAATGTAGCCATCAGGGCAAAGCCTAAAAGCTCAAACAAGAACCAACAGCTAAAAGAATTCATCTGATGTGATTTTTTTTTCCAAAAGGCATACTGCACAACTTCTGTATATTTGCACTTGTTATCATTAATTTCCATTACTGCAGCACATTCCTTAATGCTGTGGATAGTCTTTACGGTGAAGACTCAAGAGCTTGTTACTTTTCTCAAGCCACCAAATGGTCCCAGCACAATGAGCATCTATTTCATCCCAGATAGTGTCTAGTTGGGGAATGAAAGGTTGGATAAAAGATACTGGACATGAAGTGGTGTTTCATTTATTAAATGTGTTGCAAAAACATCACTGCATTGTCTTGACTACTATATTCTAATGGTCTGATACCTACCCCCCATGTTCCTACTAAAGTGAGGGGACAATAAATTTGGTTTATGCCACATATTGGATTACAGAATACTCAAGTTTCTTTTTGAAAGCTATGGTGGCCTAGGCTGTCTTCATAGAATAAAACATTAATGGAACTAGATTCAGGTGGATAGCCAACATATTGGTCTGAAGCAGCAGAACAAAGTTTGAATTCAGTGGGCACGTTTAAGTTTTATTCAAGGTATAAACTCTTGTGGTCACGCACACTTCTTCAGATAAAATGAAGAAGTGTGCATGCACATGAAAACTTATACCTTGAATAATCATAGAATCCCAGAATTGGAAGGGGCCATATAGGCCATCTAGTCCAACCTCTGCTCAATGCAGGATCAGCCTAGAGCATCCCTGACAAGTGTTTTTCCAGTCGCTTCTTAAAGACTGCCAGTGAGGGGGTTCACCACCTCCGTAGGTATCTGATTCTACTGTTGAACAATACTTACTGTAAAAAAGTTTTCCCTAGTATGTAGCCAGTACCTTCTCGCCCTTAATTTAAACCCATTATTGTGAGTCCTATCCTCTGCTGCCAACAGGAACAGCTCCCTGCCCTCCTCTAAGTGACAGCCCTTCCAATACTTAAAAGAGAGCAACCATGTCCCCCCTCAACCTCCTCTTCTCCAGACTAAACATTCCCAAGTCTTTACTCACAGGGCTTGATCTCCAAGCCCCTGATCATCCTTGTCACTCTCCTCTGCACCTGCTCCATTCTGTCTACATCCTTTTTGAAGTGAGGCCTCCAGAACTGCACACAATACTCCAGGTGCGGCCTGACCAATGCAGTGTACAGCGGGAATAAAACTTTGTTGGTCTTAAAGGTGCCACTAGACTCCAGCTTAAAGTATTGCTGAAACTACAATTCCAACCTTTTTTACACACCACATCAGCCATGACCTCTGTGACACGTTCACAGTGGACTTGTTGTAGTGCAAGACTCAAGAATCCAAGATTGTCTCCAGTTTTAAAGCAAAAATAATTTCTGCTGGCCAGTTTGCAGGCTGGAGGACTAGTAGTTTATTAGCACAGTTGGGAATGAGGTTCATATTCATCCTACATAGAGGCTGAGTACAGACTGGCAGTTTGCTCCGGTAGCCAGTCGTAGCAAAAAAAACCCGGATTAAACTATACTGGGTTTTCCCGTTCACACTGCAGGGGCCTCTGCCGGAAGATATGGGACGGAGGCATGCGGGAGCGTTCAGACTGCTGCGCCGGAGGCGTGCTATATTCGCCGTTTCCCCATTAATTCGGCTGTGGGTGTACGGGTATATGTGCGCACGAGCGCTCATGCACTCGTGCGCAGAAGCGCATTTTGCCGATTTTTTTTTTTTGCCCTGCAACGCCGGCACCACATTGGGCAGTGGAGCGGAGCACAGCCAATCACACCGCTGCTGCCTCCTGCCCAACGCGGGTTGCTCCCGGCTTTTCAGCTGCGCGTTCAGACTCCCCGGAAGCGGGAAAACGCGCAACACATGCGGGCTTTCGGATTTGCTATAGCTTTTATCAGGTATTTTTTTAATCCGGCAGTGAAGCGCAACAGCACGGGTTGGCTACAGGTGGGGGACGCTAGGCAGATGTGCCTGTGTGAACGTCCCATTTACTCCGGGATTGAATCGTCGTTGGCCTGGGGTCCCTACCGGGGCAAATTGCCAGTCTGAACTCAGCCAGAATTTCAGCCAATTCCATTGTAAATACAGGTGGTCTAGGGTTGCTAGGTCTCCCCTGGTCACCAGCAGGGGGTGGGAGAGAAGGATTGCCAAATTCAGGTTGAGAAACTCCTGGAGATTTGGAGATGGACCATTGTACCCACTGAAACCTCAATGGGTACAATACCATTCAGTCCACCCACCAAAGCATCCATTTATCCAGGGAAACCGATCTTGGTAGTCTGTAGATGAGCTGTAATTCCAGGAGATCCCCTGGACCCACCTGAAGACTGGCATCCCTAATGGCCATATAAATGTGACATGGAATCATAAAATGCCCACTTCATGATGAACATCTACTGGCAATGAGAAAAGAAATGATGAAGACTATGCTGGTGTGTGTCCAAATCTGTTTCAGGCCACTTGCTCAACAACTCCCTTAATGCAGTCATGTTGAATTTAGTCAAAACATCAGGCATTGGAGTTCTTTATGTACTACTGCTTAAGCATGCATGTAAACTGAAGTTAAATACTGTGCACCCAGTGAGAGAAACGATAACAAACAGATGGCTTCCTCTGCTGTACTCAGAGCGCATTGCTTGAGATTTTGGAGACCATTTTGCGGACTCTTGTTGAATAAGAAGTGAAGAAAACTACATTCCCGTATTAGACAGAAAGAGAAACATTCAGTGACTGGAATCTCATTTCATTTTGAAACAAAGTACAGAAGGCATGGCGTTGACTGTTCTAAATGTTCACTTTGCACTGAGTTGTGCTACAGCAAGTCCCATTTGCTTCAAAAGAATCTGATCCATTACAATGATTTAAGGATAACCCTTTCACAGGTTAAGTTTCTCACTACAAAGATCATTATTTTTTAAAAAATAGATGCACAGGATGTGTACACAAGTAAGAATAATGTTTCTGCTGGAAATATTTTATGTACTCAGTGAGTCCAATTTTGGGACAATATGGGAACTTTTCATCAAGGAGCTTTTGCTTTTATTTGCAATTCTAAAAAACTGACACATGGAAGACAGTTTGTGCAATTCATGACTGGACTGCTATTTCATTCAATGTCTGATGTCTCAGAATAGAGGAGCTGACATTAGAGTCCAGTCTGCTGCATGGCACACACAAAATCTTGTAACATATAGATTCTCTCACTACTCTCTCTAGGTATATGATTATGGTGAAGAACGACAGGACTATAAAATGAGTATATTTTAACAGATATTAGATCTATTCTAAGAGTGCATGTCTCTTCTCTGGAATCACAAATCTTCTACTAGAGAAGAAGAACAGTTGTTTTTTTATACCCTGCTTTTCTCTATTTTAAGGAGTTAAAGATCTTACAATCACCTTCCCTTCCTCTTACCACAACATACACACATACATAAACTTTATTGCATTAGCTCATGGCCTTAGCAAGTAACATCAAAAATAGCAAAACAGCATCAAAACTATATAGTTTGACTACCAGATTCAATATATAACTTCACCAGAGATTCCTTTTTCCTTCCTCATAAGCCACTACACTGTAAGTTGGTAGAACATAAGAATATATCAGTAACACCTAGCAAGTGCTGTGTTAGAGGAATAAACCACAATCTTGCAGAAGTATTTGTAGAAGGCAATATCAAGTTGGATGTTGGAATACCTCAGATTATTAGTTCTGGGCGATTTCAGTGTCCATGCTGATGATGCTGCCTCCTCACAGGCAATGGACCTGCTGTCATCCATGGCAGCACTTTGACTCTCCCAATTTGCTTCAGTGCCCATGCACCTAGCAGGTCACATACTGGATTTTATTTTGGGGATGGGGATAAATGTAGATCTGGAAGTTATTAATGAGGTGCCTTGGTCAGACCACTATGCCCCGAAGGCCCATTTGAGCATCCCAACCCCTCCTTATTATGCTCGCCTGTGGAGACTAATGGATCCAATTGGTTTCCAGAATGCTCTGTGTGATCCAATGTCCCCTGGGGGGTCATTGGATGTTCTAGTGGAGGACTGGTATAGCCAACTCTCTGAAGCCATCAACGAAATCACCCCCCAATGTCCGCTTTGCAAAAACAGCTCCACTGTATACCCCAGAGCTATGAAGGATGAAACAGGAGCTAAGATGGTTAGAGCAACTGTGGCGACAAAATCATGACAAAGCTGCAAGAATATCCTATAGGAGTTTTATGAAAACCTATGAGATGGCAACTGTCATGACCCCAGGGGCAAGGTGCTTTAAAAAGGTATAACAGTGTTGAAAGGCAAAAAGAACGCAAAGCTAACGCAGCTACCTATTACTCCTTAACTGTTACTACTTAAGGCCTACAAGCCTTCTTAGCAGGCCTCACTACCTGTACAGTCACTCTGACTAGTGAGGGACCTTCTCCACTCAGACCAGCCCTTCTCCCTGAGTGACACTGTGAGAGGGAAAACTACAAAGAGACAGCAAGATCCGTTTCCTCACAACACAGAGAGCTTTATCACAGTTCCCTTCAATTCACCATTTTCCACAACCTACAGCTTAAGACACACCTCCACAAGAATGCAACAGTCTCCTCCCAGAATCCCTGGCTAAAACCGTCCCCAAGCATTGTGGGGATTGTAGGCTATCTGCTTTCTACTGCCAGACAGGCCCCTCCTATAGTTCAGGCCTCTAGGCCCTGGCCCTGTCCTGCACAGATCATGGCACCCCCCACCAGACCAAATCATGGGGTCCAGCCATTAGGAACCCCATTGATGAGGACTGCATAACCATGATCCATGCTGGTTCTGCCCTTTACACATAAACAAACAATAACAAAACAGTAAAACAACATTAGGATCAACATTAACAAGAATACAATATCAGGTTAATGCATTGCAGGTCCTCCTGGGTCAAACTCTTCTCTAATGTCTCATCATCAATAGTAGCGAGGCTTCTGCTGGGAGTAAGTTCTGAATTGGACCCTAACCACACCATTGAGTTCAGAAGTTTTGGACATTCAGCTTCGGTGTTGTCTTCAGATGTATGCCTGGCTACTATATCCTGTAACACATACAGTCCTCCACCTTCTCTTCAGGCTAAAACTGTCCCCAAGCATTGTGGGGATTGTAGGCTGTCTGCTTTCTACTGCCAGGTAGGCCCCTCCTATAGTTTAGGACTCTAGGCCCTGTCTCCGTCCTGCACAGGTCATGACAGCAATGAAAGCTGCTAAGAAGGAATTCTGTGTGTCTTATATTGCATCCACAAGCTCTCGCCCAGCTCAATTATTTAGTATAATTTCCCTACTGCAGGGAAACCAAAAGAATAGGGAATTGGCTATTAGCTGTGAGGCATTTGCAAGCTATTTTGCAGGCAAAATCTTGTCACTCCGTCAGGATCTGCCAGCCATGGCTGAAACATTAAGGGAGCTGGAGTCCCCTTGGCTGTCTTCTGGTCTGATCTTGGACCAATTCAGCCAACTGTCTCAGGAGGAGATTGATAGAATCCTCATGGCTATGAAGCCCACCACTTGCCTCCTTGACTGGTTAAGGCCAGTGGTGATGGAATTTGGGTTCCCCTGGGGGAGATTATCAACTTGTCCCTGTCTTCAGGGACCTTCTCAGGATGTTTAAAGGTGGCAGTGGTGAGACCGCTCTTGAAAAAACCATCACTGGAGCCTTTGGTCCTAGCCAGCTACCGCCCAGTATCCAACCTTGGGTAAGGTAATTGAGAGAGCAGTGGCAGCTCCAGGTTTTTCTGGATGACACCTCTATCCTGGACTCATCCCAATCTGGTTTCCACCCCAGCTATAGGACAGAGACGGCATTGGTCATCCTCACAGATACCCTCTGGAGACACCTGGATCAAGGCGGGTCAGTGCTACTGTTGTGCTTGACCTGACAGCAGTGTTTAACATGGCTGATTATGACCTGATGGTCCACCACCTCGCCAATGTGGAGATTAGAGGGACAGGCTTGCAATGGCCGGTGTCCTTTCTCCATGGTTAGGGACAGAGAGTGGCACTTGGGGAGGGGGTGTCTCTGTGTTACCCTTTGGTATGCAACGTCCCCCAGGGGGTGATCCTCTTCCCCATGTTTAACATCTATATGCACCCTCTTGCCCAATTAATCTGGGGGTATGGGCTGGGTTGTCACCAGTACACTGATATCATCCAGCTGTATCTGCTGATGGATGGACGGACTCTGCCCCAGATATTTTGGCCAAGGCCTTGGAGGCTATGGCTGGTTGGTTACAGCAGAGCCGACTGAAATTAAATTAATCAAAGATGGAGGTCCTGTATCTAAGTCGTGGGGGTGTGGGTTCAGGAATCCAACTCCCGATCCTTAGTGGGGCAGTTTTAGTGCGTCAATGGTGAGGAGTTTAGGAGTGACTCTGAATGCCTCTCTTTCAGCGGAGGCACAAATACTGCTAGATCGGCCTTTTACCATCTTCGGTTGGTTAGGCACTTGGTTCCCTAACTCCCCCCTGCCCTGTAACTTGGCAACAGTCCCATGCAATGGTCACCTCCAGTCTGGATTACTGCAATTCACTCTATGCAGGGCTGCCTTTGAATCTGACCTGGAAACTTCTGTTGATACAAAATGCAGCAGCACGGCTCCTGTCTGGGATTTCTTTGCAGGTGCCCATACAGCCAGTGTGTCGACTGCTGCATTGGCTGCCGACTGTATACTGGATTAGGGCCAAGGTTATGATGCTAACCTTTAAAGCCCTATGTTGCCAAGGGGCAACATTCTGCAGGACCATATCTCCCAATACGTTCCCCAAAGAGCCTTACGCTCAGCTCAACAACACCTACTGGTAATCCCCAGCCCAAGGGACATCTGCCTAACCTCAATCAGAGCCAGAGCATTTCAGCTCTGGCTCCGGCCTGATGGAATACAGTCCCAGTTGTGATCAGGGCCTGATGGAGTTATTAGAATTCTGCAGGGCCTGTAAAATGGAGCTGTTCCGCCAAGCCTTTGGATGAAGTGGTGGGTGTCTCATCTGGCCTCTGCTGCTCCAACCAGCCCCTTGCCTAGCCATCTAGGCTAGGAGTTTTGGGCTCAGGAGTCACCAATATGCTGATGACACCCAGCTATATCTTTTGATGGGTGGCTGCCCAGACCCTGCCCTGAAAATCTAGCTGAGGAGTTTTGAGCCATGGTGGGATGGTTGAAGCAAAGCCGGTTGAAGCTGAATCCAGCTAAGATAGAGATTCTGTGGTTTGGAGGGGGATTCAGGATTGGGAGTCAACTCCCAGCCCTTGACAGGTGCCTCTGACATCGGCACCTACCGTCAGAAGCCTGTGTCATGGATACTGGTTTGGCTGAGGCTGACTCCTCCTTAGATGAGGAAGAGGCAGGGAGCAACTCAGCCTCCTCTGGAGACAGCCCAGAAGAAGAACCCTCAACAGTACCTGAGGAGGAAAAGTCCCAACAGTTGCACAAGAGGTGCAGCCAGAAGGAGAGATAATTCCTGAGCCTGAGCCAGCACCCCAGCTGTAGAGACCCCGAGGCCAGACTCCTAGTTCTCTTGAATGCCCCAGATGTAGGGCATGCCAGAGGCTGACTATACAGGAGCGAAGGAGAGCAGCTCCTGCAAAGGCAATGGGAGGAGTTATAACCCTTTGCAGACTCAACTCCCAGGGAAGGAAGGACCTGTTCAAAAACCCTCCATGGATCTGCTTCAGTGTGGCAGCAACTCTGTGTAACCTGCTTCTGAGTGTGCAGCAGCCACTCCTTGTCCCTGGAAACTTGCAATCTTGACTTGACTTCCCAGCTATCTGACCTTTGGCTTTGTTACTGACCTTGATTTCAGACCATGTTTCTAGCTTCCTGTGTGTAGTCCTGGTGGCCACCAGCCAAGACAGCACAACCTGGGGGTGATCTTAGACTCCACTCTATCCATGGAGGCCCAGATCACCAATGTTGTCCAGTGGGCATTTTTCCAACTGCGCCAAGTCAGGCAGCTGGACCCCTATCTGTCTTGCCCCGACCTTGCCACAGGAATCCTTGCAACGGTCACCTCCAGGCTGGACTATTGCAACTCACTTTACATAGGGCTACCCTTGAGACTGACCCAGAAGCTTCAACTGGTACAAAATGTGGCTGCACAGGTTTGTACGAGGAGGACACGTATCCATCCAGAGCTGCGCAAGCTGCAGTGGCTGCCAGTGGAGCACCGAATCAGATTCAAGGTTTTGGTGCTCACCTTTAAAGCCCTTAATGGTCAGGGACGTACATACCTTCCGGACTGCCTCTCATGACATGTCCCCTAAAGGGCATCGAGATCAGCAGATAAGAATCTCCTGGTGGTTCCCGGCCCCAAAGTTATCTGGCTGGCCTCAACCAGGGCCAGAGCTTTCTCAGCTTTGGCCCCAGCCTGGTGGAACCCTCTGCTGAATGACATCCATGCCCAATCTGATCTATTAAAGTTCTGCAGGGCATGCAAGGCAGAGATGTTCCACCAGGCCTTTGGCTGAGGCCAGCGACGGTTTCCTCACATCTGCCCAGCATCCTCCCCCCAAAAAAAATCTGAATGCCAGATATGCCATCTTGTTCTTAAAATGTTTAAATACTTATGCTGAATGTTTTAATATTGAATTCTTGTAGTTTTAATTGTATTTAAAATTGTATTGAATTATGTTGTTGTAAACCGCCCTGAACCCTACGTAAGCGGGAAAGAGCAGTCAAGAAATCTAATGAAATAAATAAATAAATAAATAAATAAATAAGATAGCAACTTATATTATTAGCAGGGGTCTGGGCTCAGTCACTATCTCAATGGCCCATTCTGGAGTTATACACAGTTATATCCCTATGGTATATAAGTTAACATCTCGCCATCATGCAATTTAAATGGGGTTTTAGTTTTTAATTCCAATTATATGGAATTGTTTTTATATGTCTTGCTGTTGTATTGTAACCTGCCATGAGCCCGCTTGAGGGGGAGAATGGCATAGACATTCCATAAATAAAATAAAATACATAAATGAGTGGATGTTACTATACCTATGAGTAGCCTTACTGAAAGTACAAGAATGCAAGTATAAATTTCAAACCATATTTTAGGATACTATTAAGGTTTTCATAAATGGCTAACCAGTGGTTAAGAGTGGCAAACTCTAGTCTGGAGAACTAGGTTTGATTCCCCACTCCTCCACATGAAGCCAGCTGGGTGACCTTGGGCCATTCACAGTTCTCTCAGCATTCTCTCAGCCCCACCTACCTCACAGGGTGTCTGTTGTGGGGAGGGGAAGGGAAGGGAAAGGAGTTTGTAAGCCACTCTGAGATTCCTTCGACTAGTGCAAAGCAGGATATAAAAACCAATTCTTCTTCTTCCTCATCTTCATCATCATCACAGTATGATATTTTACTGCTGGCTCAGCCCAGGAACCTGAGGTAAGGGTTGAAAGCCCCCCTTAACCTAAACAACTGAAATGGCACTCAAGGCTTTCAGAAGTTCAAAAATAACAAAATATTTTATTGAACAAGGAGGGGGAAAGGTCAGGTGAAATCAGGGGTAAAACTTCTAAGGTAACTCGAATAAATAACTCTGAGGTAAAAACAGTAGATGCACAGACTACAGTTCATATGTTTCAGGCTAATGAGAGTTTCTTAAGCTATTCCCAGTGACTTAAAATCTTTATGATGAGAGGCTTTTGCTCCAGTATTTCTCAAACACTCCAGTACACTTTCTTTGAGTATTCACTAAGTCTTTTGGTTTCCAGAAGGCTGAGACACTCTAAACCAGGGGTGTCAAACTCATTTGTTATGAGGACCAGACCTGACACAAATGAGACCTTGTTGGGCCGGGCCACGTGTGTCATAAAATGTAATGCCAGGTAGTGGAGATATAAATTTTATAAAGGACACAAGCACAAAGGGCTTCTTTTACTTAAAATAAAAACGTGCTTAAAACATTAGCATTCTTGCAATATTTTGTTTATTTAACAGTGTCTGATAACTGACACCTCTTGCTCTGAATTATTGCATCAAAATGTCTGTGCTGTTGCAATCTTGAGTATGCTGTTCAGGTGTGAATCTGTAAGCTGCAAACCTAGGATGACACAGCAGCAGAAGTGGAAGAAGAAACAGAAGACAGCGAGTTCCACTGCAGACCTGATAGAAGCCCTCTGGGGGCCTAATCCGGCCCCTGGGCCACATGTTTGACACCCCTGCTCTAAACACACCAGTACTCTTCTTGAGTTTTAACTGACTCTTAAGATTTCACAAGGTCTCTAACCACACCAGACCAGGGATCTCTCCACTCTTCAGAGCTAGCTCCCTGTTTTGACTAGGTAGGGGAATTCTTCTCTCACTAGAAGATCTGTCCCATTTCCTTGGCCTGAATGCGAGTCTTCACCTAACCTACCCACTCTTCTTTGCCAGCCTCCCCAGTATGCTGTCTGTGTTCTGTTCAGTCAGACTCTGTCAGTACTCGACTCTTCTCAGCTAGGGCTGAAATCAGATTGGCTCTCCTCAGCATTCAGCTCTCAAGTCTTTCTCTGCTCAGCTGATGCTAACCAATCAGATTCCTTGGAGCAGTCTGTCACAAGGCTCTCTGTTCCTGTGAAGAATTAACCCTTCACAGTCATATATCTGTTTATACAACTTTTCTGAGCTTTTAAACAGGCCCGTAGCTACAGTGGGGCATCTTGGGGCCCGACCCCCTGACTTACTGCCAAGGCCCCCCCCCGACTTCCCATCCAGCCCAGGCGTTCCCTTAAGGTGTGTGCAGGGGTGTGTGTGTGTGTGTGCCCCCTGACTTATTTAAAGGCCCCCCTAATTAAAAAAATCCTGGCTACGGGCCTGCTTCTAAAAGTGCAGTCCATCACAGGAAGCAAGAGGACTTCCAGTTGCCTGTGTGATGGCTACAACTCTGGACCTATACAAAGGTCATGCCAGCAATGGCCAGCTACAGTTTGGCAACCAGGCTCTCACAATACTTTGAGGCACTTACCAGGAGGATGGGGGAAGGGGGGCGAAGTCATCACAAGAGATATAAGCCCTCCTCACACCTCAGGCCAAGGAGGGCTCCCTTATCCATTCAAGGGGCAACCAAGACAGAGGTGAAAGTGAGCAGGAGGTAAGATGAAACTGAGGTTGCTGTAAAACCTTGTTCTCCCTTGCCTCAATGAGGTGACAAAAAAGGTATGGGCCTGAAAGACAAGGCACATCCACCTTGCTATAAAGAAATGAGAGTATGTAAAACCACTGTAATTTATGCCTACTTTACTAACGTGAAATAGACTAGGAGTAGAAACAACTATTCATTATGGGTTTCCAATAGACAGGCTACAAAGTATAAGAGCCTGGCACTGTTTCCTAAGCACAGAGTTCAACTCCAGTTATGGCTGCATGAATCATTCTTTGCATAAGCATAAATCCATATCAGTAGCAGGGGTATTAGGTTGGAAGGCAGCATAGTACAGACCAATCTCATCAGATCTCAGAAGCTATGCATGGTTGGTACTTGGAACAGAGACCACCAAGGAAGGCTCTGCAGAGGAAGGCAATGGCAAACCACCTCTACTTCTCACTTGCCTTGAAAGCCCCTGGTTGGGGTAGCCATAAGTCAACTGTGACTTGACGGCACTCTACACACAAAGAGAAAATGTTATCACACATTGTACTTTCTGCCATTCCATAATGATGCCATGCCAAGACTGAAGGGATCTGCAGCCAATAAAGTTGCAGCCTCATTTTCCTATTCACATGTGTTGCTCTTCTCACCTCATCCACTAACCCAACCTGGGCTTGTTCTCACTTTGCACCCAAGTATCCTAGCACGAAATGTAATATTTTTGTGTTTTCCTTTTAATTACCAATGTCCCTGTTCTACTGGCATTGTAATAAAAGGTTTTAGTAATGATGCTGGGAATTCTGTGTGTTTCTCAGTAAAAACTCATTCCACCCCTCATTACCTTGGATTGCTTATCCATATACTACCAATATAAAGTAAGGCACCCTTGTAAAAGAAGATAAATTGCTGTTTATAGTCTGAAGACCTCCAACCCTGCACAGAATAGTGTAGGTGGTGGCAAATATTGATGTATAGTGTTTGGCATGGTTTTATCCACAGCTGTAAACCTCTTCACAAGCCCTCAGTTGGCCTGAGTTACAGTCACATAGTTCCACTGAAGGAGCTTCACTGAAGACTACTTCAGAGCAAGTGGTTTGCGGTGTGCAGTCGAAATGTTTCCATGTCCTGCCTTGTGCTGTAGTCCTAAATTTGGCAAATGAATCCAAGGATACTGTTGTTTGATTCAAACCTCAGGAGTCTGACAACTAGCTAAGGAAGTATCACTGCCTTAATTTCTTCAAAAAGAGAAATTTACAACAGCATCGCAGGCACAGCAATGATGTAACCTGATCACAAATATGGACATGATCTGAACACATAAGAACTGTTTTTACAGAAAGAAAATAAAAACATCAAGCCACATAGCAGGGTGTCTTCACAAAGCCCTCCAAGAATGTTAGTTTCGTCAGAGTTCAAGTGACTGCTTTGTTATATGAGACCACATAGCCATGGGATATGGGCTGCAATCCCAAACACAATGAACATCACCCAAACCCTTCTGAAGTCCATAGGGCTTTGAAAGTCCAAGGGCATTTAGGGTCATAGTTTTAGTAGAGCATGGGCAAAGACTGACATTTACAAAAAAAATCAAAAGATCTTGGATCCTAGCAGGGTAATCTGCATATTCTGAACAAGCATGTGAAAACTTTCCACAGACTATTAGGATTTCTACATATACAGAAAGGTTCCCATGACTAAGATAAAGGTAAAGGTTTCCCTTGCTCGAAAGCCAGTCAAATCCAACTCAGTTTCCAAGCCAAAGAACCAGCGCTGTCTGAAGACTTCTCCATGATCATGTGGCTGGCATGACTAAATGCCGAGGTGCACAAAACACTGTTACCTTCCCACCGAAGTGGTACCTATTTATCTACTTGCAATTTCTTGCTTTCAAAATGCTAGGTTGGCAGGAGCTGGGGCCAGAGATGGGAGCTCACTCCATCACGCGGCACTAGGATCTCGAACTGCCGAGCTACCAGCCTTACAGTCTGCAACTCAGTGTCTTTAACCTCTGAGCCACCACGGCCCCTGACTAAAGGGTTTTCCAAATCAAAATCTCCAAATGCCAAAGGCAGAATGTCAAGAGAAAGGGTTCTCACCTACCCCTTACCCTGATGTTTTATTTCTTATAAAACTGTTGTCCTTTCAGGTGGGACAATAATCAACACACTCAATGATAAGTGAAACTGGTAGCCATATATGTCAAAATGACCTTATAACCAAGAGAAAAAAGTTTACTTTGGGCATATAAAAGAGTCTTGGAAGGGGGAAGAAACTATTTTCCAAAGTGCTTCTATGTACAACAGATGGAAGTATTACATGGGTATGTAGAGACAGAAGTTCTATAGGATATCTAGTTCTTAAATGAGAACACTTTTCCATCATGTCTTTAAGAGCCACTCAGCCATGCATCTAGTATGTGTGGTGGAAGAGTAACATGCATTCATTCCCACACAGTACATGGAAGAATTTGATTGTGACATGGACGCTGTTCATGTGGCACTGTACATGCACAGACCTTATTTGCATCCAGTAGCACCTTTAAGACCAACAAAGGTTTATTCAAGGTATGAGCTTTTATGTGCAAGCACACATAAAAGCACACCTTTAAGACCAACAAAGGTTTATTCAAGGTATGAGCTTTTATGTGCAAGCACACATAAAAACTCATACCTTGAATAAACCTTTGTTGGTCTTAAAGGTGCCACTAGACTCAAAATTTGTTCTACTACTTCAGACCAACACCTAGACTTTATTTGCTTCATCTTCCACTCCTTTTTGGAAAGAGAAGGGTAATACGAGTATTACTGTATTTATATGGGACGAAAGGCTGATACACAGATATAAGCTTCCATTTCTCCACCACAAATAGTGAAACCTTGGCTAAATGAACCAGCTCTGAAAATGTCTGCATTTATGATTTAAAAATTAACTAAAACTGGGCATGTGGTACATTCCATAGTTTTCATATATGTGTTAATCTAATCTAGCTTTGTGAATTATATTTAGCTTAAGTTTCTATCCTGACCTGGATGGCCGCTAGCCCAGTCTCTTCTGATCTTGGAAGCTAAGCAGAGTCAGCCCTGGTTAGTATTCAGATGGAAACGGCAAGGAAATCCAGGATTGTTATGCAATGGCCAAACACCTATGTTAGTCTCTTGCCTTGAAAACTCTACAGCATCACCATAAAACAGCTGTGATTTGATGGCACTTTACAGACACACACAAACCTGGTTGTGTTCTAGCTGCTTTTACCCAGTCAAGCATTCTAGCCAAGAACAAGTCATTCTTTCATTTGTTTCTCATTTCTGTAACCTAGAAAAAATATTTCTTATAAACTGGAATTAGTTCTTCTTTTAGTCTACAGAAATATAGTCACAAAATAATAATAAACAATATATGTATTTCAACTGAACAGCCACTTGATTAACTTGGCTAAACATTATCACTCGCCTTCCTGGTTTCTGGAAGGACTGTCTATTTAGATTAAGACAGCTGCTTTTTACCTTATATATTCCTGGCACCAATCTTCTCATGGAAGGCCACTTCAAAGCATGATTTATAAGACCCTACAACACTTGTATTCAGATCAGTGTTTCTAAACATAAACCACTTGGGTTCAACCATTCAGGAAGTCATAAAATTTGGTATGTAGGACTCTGTGCAAGATTCTGAAAATATGTCTATGGGGAAAGTTATGAAACAGTGTAAGAGAGACATCTAAACGTTTTTTAACAGTTGGTTTTTAGAGAACGTAGGTGAAACTGGCAACATTTTTAACTAAATGATAACAAACCATTTATAAGAGTCATTTATCTTCTCAAAAACCTACCTTTTTTCTGCAGCATTAACATATTCAGCATTTTATAAGCACCACTGTCTGATGAAATAGATTTCAGTCCATGGAAATTTATACCACAACAAATCTGTTCAGGCCCGTAGCTACAGTGGGGTACCCCGGGGCCTGGCCCCCTGACTTCCCATCCAGCCCAGGCCCACCAACTTCCAATTTTTTATTTTATTTGTGGCACTCCCTTGGGGTGTGTGCAGGGTGCCCCCTGACTTATTTAAAGGCCCCCTGAATTTAAAAATCCTGGCTACAGGCCTGAATCTGTTAGTTTTTATGATGCCAGAAGACTCTTGCTGGATTTTGTTGCAACAGTTTAACATAGCTTGAGATCTTTGAAGGTAGGCCTTCTTCACATGCAAACTCCATGCAAGGCGAAGTCAAGTCATTAGTAGAGTCAAGTCCCCAAGATCTGGAACTCATGCACCCTTGAGACTCAGTTGGCCATCTATGATCTTAAGGAGATTGATAAAACAGACCTTCTAAAGGAATTAAATATCCCCAAATAATTAAGCTACTTTTGTGCCAGGTTTGAAATTATAGTTTGTTCTGCTGTGGCTTTAGAGCTGTTTGGTTCTTTAATCTTCACTGCTATTTTTAAAATCTAGTGGGACCTTTGTATAATTTTTAGGTTGTGATTATTGCTGGCTTTATTGCTAGATGATTTAATTTGTTATTAAATTTACTGTTTTAAATATGCTTACTGCTCTAAATTTAATATTGTAATCAACTGTCAAGGGCCCAAGCCTGGATTCTTCTGAGTTGCCACCCCTTGGGCAAGCAAGTAGCGCTCAGAGATGTGGGTTCTCAAGGCTATATGTACACAAGAAAGCAGATCTTGGTAAAATATATGAAGATTTATTAAATACTTAAAGAATAAGATAATACTAGGTAACACAGTCTCTATGGTCTTGCAGCCAAAAAATAAGAATAACTTTACTATCTAATAATAAGATACCTGGTAGTAGATGGTGCATCTTTTAAAATCACACTCCAAGCTAGAGGGCTCAAGTGTTACCAACGTAGCTGTCCACTGCAATGAGGCTTGGTATAGTCAGAGTGTGACAGACTGCACTTTAAAATCTTATAAGTGTTGTCTAAACACAGAGCCAGAGAGCCTTGAGAGACAGGCTGTTCCAAAGAATTTGATTGGTTAGCATCAGTTGAGCAGAGAAAGACTTGAGAGCTGACTGCTGAGGAGAGGGCAATCTGAATTCATCCCTGACTGAGAAGAGTCTAGTACTGATAGAGTCTGAGTATAGCCTTGACTAAGAAGGGTTTAATACTGACAGGGTTTGTGTTAAGCCCTGACCTAGAACAGTTTAACACAAATGGAGCGCTGGGAAGGTTTGCAGGAAGACTGGGTGAAGACTACCATTCAGGCCAGAAAAAAGGACAGATCTTCTACTGAGAGAGGAATTTCCCTACCCAGTTAAAACAGGGAGATAGCTCAGAAGAGTGGAGAGATCCCTGGACTGGTGTGTTTAGAAACTGCCTTTTAAATTCTAAGGAGTCACTTAAATTCAAGAAGAGTATTGGTGTGTTTAGTGAAGGAGTCTGGGTACTAGACAGAGTATCCCTGCCTTTTGGAAACCAAAAGAGCCAAATATGTTCAAGAAAGTATACTGGAGTGCTTATGAAACACTAAAACAAAAGTCTCTCATTTTAAAGATTCTAAGCCACTGAAAAGCTTACGAAACTCTCAACTGCTTGAAACATATGAACTGTTTTACTTCAGATTTCTTTATTGATTTACCTCAGAAATTTCCCTGATTTCACCTGACCTCTACATTGAATAAAATATTTTGTTATTTTTGAACTTTAAAAAGACTCTTGAGTGCCATTTAAGTAATTTAAGTTAAACTACTATCTCTTCCCTCAAGTTCCTGAGCTGAGCCAGCAGCAAAATATCATACTGTGACAGGGTGGGACAGCCTTAGTTCTTCAGAAAAGAAGAAAAAAAAGAGCTGCTCAATCAGAAAGGGAGAGAAAAACAGAGGGAAAATCCTACCTCTGAGGGAGCACTAGGTCATCATACAGAGCAACAGTCCTGTAAAATCACAAAGTTGGCTTTTCTCTTGATAGTGGCTTAATTATAGTCTCTTTCCATCTGGCATCAGGTGGTCCTTCAGATCCAATCAGAGCACTTGCTCCCTGGATACCTCTAGAAGAATCAGTCCTGTCTCCCCCGTCATCTAGTTGACCATAGGTTCTCATTACCACATTCCTGAATCCAGCCGTGAAAGAGATAAGGATGATGTAGCAGGGAGGCCTAATTATGGACACCTGCAAACTGGATTAAGCCTACTAATATTCACATTAACCCTTGGGAGGAAACAGGGTGCTTTCCTTCACAGTAATTTTGAGTGATTTTAAGCAAATATTCATAGATTTTGTCCCTGCTCTGATAACTTGATTGAATCACTGGGTCATGTGTATTAGTCTGTCGTAGATTTGATATTCAAGCATGCCTGGATTTACTGGAACCTGTTTTGGCTGATTAAAAAGATCTGTTTTCTGAGCAGAGGAGTCTTAACATTTTATTGGCAGAATCCCTGTACAAGTAGTTACGTTCCTGTCCTCTGCTAGGAAAATATGGGTTGATATAATGTCTTATGTGTAATTTACTCTGATAACCTCTAAACATTTTCATTGTCTGATGTACTTGGTTGAATGATATGTAGAGGAATAACTTTTCTGCTTCTGTGTGACTTGTGGGCCATAATAAAGATCAATGAATGGAGTAGTATTAAATAAAAGCACTGGATATAAATTTATAAATAAACAGATAGTTGTATCCCTCTGAATTAGTTAAAATATGTTCATTAAAAGAAACCCAATTGTGAGACTACTGTAATATTTTAGACTCCATTTATTTATTGTGGTTCTACCATTCTTTCAATTGGATAGCAATGATCACACCATTTGAATATCAATAACAACTGTTGCCATTGAAGTAGCACAGTTTTGTTTTTGGAGAGAAATGTTTCTTATGCTGGAAAGAGAGCATTCTTCAGTGGTTGATGGATTGGTAATAAAGAACAGATGGTGAAAGGATGGCACCTTCACTCTTGTTCCACCCCAAGAGTGTTCTGTTCTAGTCCTCTGCTGAAGACTCCACTGTGGTTTCAAGGATTCGCTCTCCCAGATGTTGACATTTAGTTGCATGGGTAAAGGACAGAGCTGCTGATTAGGCTCTTGCTGTCTCATCTCCTCCTTCTCAACGACAACAAGGATGCTTTCAGAGAACAATGATGACTCCTCTCCACAAGTGTCCTCCTACTGCAACTACTAGTCCTAGCTATGTGATAACCTTGACCAGAATAGTCCTCCCAATCCAATGCATAGCATGTCATTGCTCGACACATACTCTTATTAAGTCTTTAAACACACATACAATGAGTAAGTGGGGGGGGTGTGAGAGAGAGAGAGAGAATACCGAGACTGTGAATATACTGTTGTACAAAAATCAAAATTCTGTATCCAGTCTACTAAATTATGAGCCCTGGGATGATAAGCTGTCAAATTTAAGGTTATTTATATATAATTTCTTATTTTGCATCATTTATTCTGCTTTGTCCCAAGAAGGTATATGTACACCAGCTGGTGATAATTCTCACAAGCAAAGTCTCACTTGAGATCAGGGCCCTGTGGGACCTATTACAGTTCCACAGGGCCTGTGAAACGGAGCTGTTCTGCCAGGTGGTGGTGGATGTTCAACCATTCTGGCCTCCCCTGTTTATGGCCCTTTCCCGGTACCTGCTGTCAGATAATATTATTGGGCACTGGAGCACCTATATTCACCTGATATGAGGCATGGGGTTTGATGATATTGTTTATCATGCCACTGACTGTTTTACTGCTTTTACTGTTGTATTGTTTTACGGACTGCATGTTGTAAGCTGCCCTGAGTCCACTTGTGGGATAGGGTGGGGTACAAATTTGATGATGATGGTGGTGGTGATGATATATTTACCGTGCACCAGCCTCGGTAGGACCTCTAGCACCCTCCTTAGGATCCAGATACACAAAACTGCTGCAACACACCATGTCTCGTTCCCACTTTTCCCCTCATAAAATCTAGCGGAAAACATTGTGTTACATAATGTCATTACCTGCAGACCTGTTGCACAGGGGCAAGAGATACAGTTTGTGTGATGACATTGCATCACATCATGTTCATCTGGACAGCTTGTGGACTAGGTAATACAGAGCAACAGCTGCTCCATGTCCATAGGAACATCTAGTCAGACCCCAAAATAATAGCCATTCTAGAGCAAACCCATGCTCTCACTGACTCCCCACAGCCACCAAAACAGTGCCAGTCCCATAGCTCTCACCTCCCACATCAGCCTGCAGTCTGTGTTTTCATCCAGGTCCTGAGGCATTCGCTTCTCTCCTGCAAATGGCCCAAATTTTTCACCCTAAATCAGGATAACACAGGCAAAACAACATTGGTGCCTTTCTTTTTGCCTCAGGAAATCGTTCACCAATTACAGCTTCACCCATTTCTATTAAAGTTTTTGCTTGATACTTTTTGATAGCATTACCACATTATTATTATTATTATTATTATTACTACTACTACTACTACTACTACTACTACCACCACTACTCAGTGATAGAACAAACACATTATAGTGTCATCCTAAGCAAAGACAGCCTTCTAAATCCACTAAGGCCATTGGGATCACAAGGGTATAACTGAATAGAATGACACTGCCAGTCAGAGGAATGGGAGAAGGCAGAGGAGGAATTTGGGAAGACCCTGTTGGCTAGCTGTCCAGTAGCAGCTGAATAACATCTTCCATGAGTTTGTCCTCCTCTTTGTTCACTGATACTTAGGACCTGGCCATGCCCAAACGCATGAGCCAAAGGTTGTTGTCCTTCAGCCTGGAACTGGGCAGAAATAACTGCTGGACCCTCAAAATCCCCCCCACACACACATTTTTTCCTCTTTATTTCTCTTTCTTTTTCCTGTTTTGTTAGCAATGCTGGGTCCCTATCAGGATGAAAAGAGGGATATCAACAAACAAACAAATAGGGCTCTTGAGAGCATTATATGAGCCTGAGGCAAAATAAACATTGCTGTTTTTAAAAGAATTGGGTCTGGGTTCCCCCATGTCCTGTTCCTCACAGTCATGCAGCAACTGTAGGGAATGAACGGGGGGGGGGGACACTCCTGCCTCCACACCCAAGCGGTCTTCCTGCATAAAAGCCAAGCAGCGGGGGGGGGATTATTTCCCCGATTTTGCTGCTCCACTTTGTATTCTATGGCTGCAGCAAACACGAGTTAGGGAATCCAGACCCAACTCTTTAAAAACAGTAGAATTTCATTGGCCCCAAGTCCTGGACATTGCAGAGATGAAATACATCCCTTGTATAGGCTCTCAAATCCAAACATAGCCCAAGTATCCTTCCATTCCGAACTTTATGATCACACCACACATACTGTTAAAAACACTTTTATAGTGCAGTCCTACACACCCTTAGCAGAGAGAAAGCTCCACTGAATTCAATGGTACTTAGTCTTGAGTAAACCTGCATAAGATTTCATAGTGATCGTGAGCCAATATAATGCAGTAATTAGTGCTGGACTAAGTTTTTAGGAGACCCAGATTCAAATCCCCATACTGCCATGAAAGCTTGCTGGGTGACCCTGAGTCAGTCATACACATCACTCCATTTTCCAAAAAATAGGACAGATGGACTCCCATTCTAACTGCATCTGAAGAAGTGAGCAGTGACTCACAAAAGCTCCTACCCTGCCACATATTTTGTTAGTCTTTAAGGTGCTACTAGACTCTTGCTCTTTTCTGCTGCTACAGAGAAACACAGCTACCCATCTTGATCCACCTCACAGGATTGTTGTGAAGATAAAATGGAGGCGAGAATGATGAAGGCGCCTTTGGGTTCCAACTGGGGAGACAGGTGGGGTATACATGATGTAAATAAATCTTAGTGTTCTCACACGCTGCAGTACAAACTACAGGTACAGAAGGGTAATACAGGTATGTACCCACTAGGTGTGAAACAGGAGCCAAAAGAATGCTGGAATTTGGGAGGCACCTGGCTAACTTTGCTAACCAAAATAAAGAACTTTGAATTACCATCCCAATTATTTGTTTACACCTTTCCTTTTTCCCCAAGAGGCCCAAATATTGGAGGCTTTGCAAAAAAAAAACCCAGAAAAGTTTTCTTGAGCATTTGTTGTGTCCCGTCCCCTCCCGTCCCCCCCATGCGGTATGGAGCCTAAGATCTGGAACGCGCAGATTCTAAGTGGAAATCGACGAATGTCCCGTATTTGCATTATGGAAATGTGGATGGAAACAAACCTATTGTGCGTGGGAAATCACTGTTGAGTCCTTCTTGTTGCTTTCCCACTCCGAGGTCTACAAACAACAACGCCGGAGAGGGGGAGCCCAGGACAGAAATTCCTGCTTTAATTTCGGGGGGGAGGGTCGTTTCCACCCGCCAGCTCGCAGCGAGTATTGACGGGGAGGGGGCGACGGGACGCGAACTTGAACTCGAAAGCCTGCCCCGAGAGCGCGCGCGAGAGCTGCAGTAACCTCTCCTGTGCTACGTGGCAGGCTGTCTCGGGAGGACCCAACATTCGGGAAACTTCCGAAAAAAAAATGGGGAGGGGAGGCAAAATTAAGAGCGGTGGAGAAAAGGAGCTTGCAGAAGTCACAGCTATCCCGTTGGGTTTGCCACTGCACCCCTCCCGTCGCAAACATACCCCTCACTTTAGGGGGCGGCAGCCCACGCGTCACCCACCTTTTTAACTCTCCGGGCTGTAAAGAGCCCCATCCCGTCTTGAATGTTAGAGGACTTCAGGGCAAACCTGTCCGGCACGTACATGCCCAGCATTGTGCACTAAATTTGGGCGGGGGTGGGTGTGTGTGGCCTTTTGCTGCTGCTAAAGGGGCAAAAGAAGCCCGCAGCGCTTTCATTGCAAAGAGCGGGAACCGAAGGCAGGGGGGACGGAGTAGAAGCAGAGCGCTGGTTGCAGGGTCGGCGGGGGCCCCCTCCCGCAAAGAAAGGGAGGAGCCTCCTCCGCGGAGTCTCCACAGTGGCTGCCAGGCAGGGTCTTCTGCGAGGGCTGGGGGGAAGGCGGCGCTCCGATTGGCTGGAAGTTTCACTCCTGCGAGAAAAGGCCGATTCTGTCCAGCGGAAAGAAGCCCTCCTCGCACAAGGCGTCGGAGAATTCCGGGCTTGCGTGGCTCGGGGAAGTCGGGCAGGCCAGCTGGGCGGTTCTTCTGCCGCTGAAAGAATCGCCGCACAGATCGCTCATCGAGAGGTTGCAGGAGTATTTCATAGCCCGCATACAGAGCTTGTTACAACCTAGTCTTTTGGGTACCACCGCCAAAGTGGTTGCTGTGTGAGGCCGAATATAAGGTGGTGGGAGTGGTAATAACTTTTATGCCACGGTTGCATCACTTGTATTATGACCAGGACCAGCGCAGCTATTTATGGGGTTGGATCCAACCAGTTCTTCTAGGGAAGGACAGGATTGCCCATTGGGAACAATGGGAGAGGCTTGAAGGCCCACGGAATATAAGGGGAGCCATGAATGCCAATTAACTTGCCTGAGCTGTACCGACGCAAAAAAGCTGCAATGGAAATATGCCATGGATTTTCGATTAAGGCAGGGGTGTCAAACAAGGCTTGGGGGACAGATCTGGCCTGTCCAGGGTTCTTATGCTGGGGGGGAGTGGGCAGTGCCAGAGCCACTCCATTGTGGCTTCAGCATGGCAGAACAACTTTATCTGCAGCAATGTGGGAGCATTTGCCCAGCGCTGCACTGCTGCCTCTCCAGTCTGCCTTTGTGGATTTTCTTTGAACATAAGAACATAAGAAGCCAATGTTGGTTCAGACCAACGGCCTATCCAGTCCAACACTCTGTCACACAGTGGCCAAAAATACCAGGTGCCATCAGAAGGTCCACCAGTGGGGCCAAGACAGAAGAAGCCCTCCCATTGTTGACACCCCCCCCAAGCACCAAGAATACAGAGCCTCACTTGCCCCAGAGTCCCTGTCTGTACCTTGTGGCTAATAGCCACTGATGGGCCTCTGCTCCATATGTTTATCTAATTCCCTCTTGAAGCCATCCATGCTTGTAGTCGCTGCCACCTCCTCTGGCAGTGAATTCCAATGTGTTAATCACTCATTGGCTGAAGAAGTACTTCCTTTTATGTGTTCTAACCCGACTGCTCAGAAATTTCATTGAGCGCGCACAAGTTCTTGTATTGTGAGAAAGGGAGAAAAGTATCTGTTTCTCTACCTGCTCTATCCCATGCATAACCTTATAAACCTCAATCATGTCACTCCTCAGCTGTCGTTTCTCCAAGCTAAAGAGCCCCAAGTGTTTTAACCTTTTCATAGGGTAAGTGTTCCAACCCTTTTATCATTCTAGTTGCCCTCTTCTGCACTTTTTCCAAAGTTATAATATCCTTTTTGAGGTGTAGTGACTAGAACTGTACACAGTAGTCCAAAAGAGGTCCCACCATTGATTTATATAGGGGCATTATGATGTTGACTGATTTGTTTTCAGTACCATTCCTAATAATCTCCAGCATAGCGTTGGCCTTTTTTTATTGCAGTCGCACACTGTCTCAGCATTTTCAGTGAGTTATCTACAACTCCAAGATTTCTCTCTTGGTCAGTCTCTGCCGGTTCGTACCCCTTCAACGTGTATATATAGTTAGGATTTTTGGCTCCAATGTGCATCACCTTGCACTTGGCCACATTGAACCCCATTTGCCACATTGATGCCCACTTACCCATCCTTGACAGATCCCTTTGGAGTGCTTCACAATCCTCCCTGGTTCTCACCACCCTGAACAACTTTGTAACATCCGCAAATTTAGCCACGTCACTGCTTACTCTCAACTCCAAATCATTAATGAACAAGTTAAAAAACACCTGACTGAGTATTGATCCATGCAGTACCCCACTGCTTACCACCCTCCACTGAGAAAATTGCCCATTTCTACTCTGTTTCCTAGTAATTAGCCAGTTTTTGATCCACAAAAGGACTTGTCTTTTTATCCCGTGCTTTTTGAGCTTACTTAGGAGCCTTTGATGAGGAACTTTATCAAAAGCTTTCTAGAAGTCAAGGTAAACAATATCTGTTGGGTCCCCCTTGTCCACATGTTTGTTCACCCCCTCAAAGAACACTAACAGGTTTGTGAGACAAGATCTTCCCTTACAGAACCCGTGCTGAGTCTGCCTCAATAGTTTTTGTTCATCAATGTGCCTACTAATTCTTTCCTTAATAACAGTTTCCACCAATTTACCCGGTATTGATGTCAGGCTGACTGGCCTGTAATTTCCCAGATCTCCTATGGAACCCTTTTTAAAGATGGGAGTGACATTAGCTACCTTCCAGTCCTCAGGAATGGAGGCAGATTTTAATGAAAGATTACATATTTTTGTCAGGAGATCCACAAGTTCACATTTGAGTTCTTTCAGAACTCTCGGATGTATGCCATCCGGGCCTGGTGATTTATCAGTTTTTAAGTTGTGGTGGCTCAAGTGGTTAAGACACTGAACTGCAGGCTATGGAAGGTCAGTAGTTCAGCAGTTCAAGACCCAGGTGCCGCATGACGGAGTGAGCTCCCGTCTCTAGTTTCAGCTCCTGCCAGCCTAGCAGTTCGAAAGCCAGCAATTGCAAGTAGATAAATAGGTACCACTTTGGTGGGAAGGTAACAGCATTCTGTGCGCCTTGGTGTTTAGTCATGCCGGCCACATGACCACGGAAACGTCTTTGGACAGCGCTGGCTCTTCGGCTTTGAAACGGAGATGAGCATCGCAACCCTAGAGTCGGATTCGACTGGCTTTCAAGCAAGGGAACCTTTACCTTAAGGACCTCCTCTCTCATCAACTCAATCTGACTCAGGTCTTTCAACACCCGTCCTGAAATCAGCAGTTCTGGAGTGGACAAGCATTTCTTATCTTCCACAGTGAAGACAGAGGCAAAAAATGCGTTCAGCTTCTTAGCCATTTCCCTATCATCCTTCACTACTCCTTTTACCCCTTGGTCATCCAAGGGCCCCACTGCTTCCCTGGTTGGTTTCCTGCTTCTAATGTATTTGAAGAAAGTTTTATTGTTGGTCTTTGTTTTTTGCTATATGTTCCTCATATTCCCTTTTTGCCTGCCTGATCACAGACTTGCATTTTGTTGCCACAGCCTGTGTTCCCTTTTATCAATCTCACTGAGACTAGCTTTCCACCACTTAAAGGAATCCTTTGTACCTTTTACACTTTCCATTACTTTGTCTGTTAACCATGTAGTCTTTTTTCTATACCTATTTGTGCCTTTCCTAACCAGCGGTATATATTTTTTCTGAGCTTCTAGGATTGTAGTTTTAAATAGTTTCCAAGCTTCCCCAATGGTTTTGACCCTTTCTAGTTTTCCTTTCTGTTTCCTCCTCACATGTCTCCTCATATCAGAGAAGTTTCCCCTTTTAAAGTCAAAAATGGTCATGTCAGTCTTTTTGGCCAGTTCCCTATTTATACAAATGTTGAACTCAATAACATTATGGTCACTATTTCCAAGTGGTGCAATCACTTTTACATCTCTCACCAGGTCTTGGGCATTACTTAGGACCAAATCTAGGATTGCCTCTCCCCTGATAGGTTCCGTGACCATCTGCTCAATAGCACAATCATTGAGAGTGTCTAGAAACTCAATCTCTTTTCCCCAACTAGAACACATATTGACCCAATCAATGTGTGAGTAGTTAAAATCACCTATTACGACACAGTTTTTTTGTCTAGCCGCTATCTTTAATTCATTCATAATTTTATAATCCTCCTCTATCTTTTGATCTGGTGGGTGATAACTTTCCTTTTGAGCCCACTATTTCAACCCATAGCATTTCCAGAAGCAAATCAAATTCTCTTACTCTCTCAATCTTACTGGACTGTATACCCTCTCTGGCATACAGAGCCATCCCACCTCCAAACATTCCCCCCCCTTGTGATATAATATATAACCAGAAATCACCATATCCCACTGATTCTCCTGTGCTGTCAGGGGTGTGGCCTAATATGCTAATGAGTTTCTGCTGTTGGGTGTGGCCCATTATGCTAATGAGTTCCTGCTGGGTTTTTTCTACAAAAAAAGCCCTAGACAATTCCAATCCACCTCCCTGTAGAAAAGCAATAGTTATCCCCTCATCTCTCCAAGATGAGCCATCCCAAACTGGAGACTTTTCATCTCCTGTCGGCTTTCCCCCAATATTCAGTTTAAAAACTGCTCTGCCACCTTTTTGATTTTAAGATCCCCCCTCCCTGCCCAGGGATGGTTCCTTGGTGCGAAAGGATACCCATTCACCAGCTGAAGAAGAGGTCCCTTCTGAGGGCACATTCCCCTTATCCTCAGCATGATGCCCTGTTTCCCCTTGACCCTCATGCTCCCTGACAGCGGTTGGGCTGCCAGAACCAGAGTGGGACATATCTAACAAGTCCTCGAGGCTCTTCTCCATGTGCCTAACTGACTGTCTCTGCTTCTCCAGGTCAGCCACCTTGGCCTCAAGGGAGCAAACTCGTTCCCTGAGAACCAGGAGCTCCTTTCACCGAGCACAAACCCAAGACTTCTGTCCAGTGGGCAGATAGTCATACATGTGACACCCCATGCAAAACACTGGATAGCCCCCAACTCCCTGCTGGCATTCTGGCTTCATAATTGCTTTTAAAATAATTAAATATAATCCTCTTTTAAAAACCCTTTGTATTTATGTGGTTCTCCTTGTAGAAGTCTACTTACCTTACTGGGAACACAAGAAGACCAGGGCCTTGGCTTTCTGGCTCTTCCTGGGCTTCTTACAGAGCCCCTAGTCACCCAGGCATTCGATTTACATTCAAACAATGACCCTTTCTTACCCTATCTCAAACAGCCAGGACTCTGCAACAACTCTAATCTCTTCCACACACTCCCAAAAACACTCTTCCCACACAATACCCTCATCTAAATCCCCTCAGCTGAGAGCAAATAAAAAACACTCACCCCTCTAGCAGCTCTATCTCCTGCTCTTTCTCAGAGCTCAGCGGGGTCAGCACTCTCCTCCAGTGAGAATACACCAACTCAGAGCTTACTAGCTGCTATCCTTCATACAATTTTTATCTGTGGTACCTGCCATCATGTTTTGTTATCATGTCTTATGGCACACATGGCCCAGCCCAACAAAGTCACATTTATGTCAGATCCAGCCCTCATAACAAATGAGTTTGACATCTCTGGATTAAGGTCTCTGGGCCTGAAAGGAGAGGTCACCGGGTGGAATGACAGTCCCTGGGAGTAGTGTAAGTTACAGAATAGAATCACATTCCCTGGGAATAGCAGAAGTCTTTTTGGGCTGGAATGTCAGCCCCCAGAGTGGAATTATGGTCCCAAGAAGAAGAAGAGGTTGGATTTATACCCCGCCCTTCATTACCCAAAGGTGTCTCAGAGCGGTTTACAAACTCCTTTCCCTTCCCCTCCCCACAACAGACACCCTGTGAGGTAGGTGGGGCTGAGAGAGCTCTTGATAGAAACTGCTCTTATTTCAAGAACAGCGCTTATCAGAACTATGGCTTGCCCAAGGTCATCCAGCCAGGTGCAAATGGAGGAGTGGGGAATCAAACCCGGTTCTCCCAGATTAGAGTCCACACACTTAACCACTACACCAAACTAGGAGTAACAGAAGTTTTCTGGGACTGGAATAACAACCCCCATAGTGGAATGACAGCCCCTGGGGGTAGTATAAGTGTTCTGGGACTGCAGTGCCATGTCCCAGAATGGAAGGATGGCTTCTGGGATTAGAATCAGGGCTCTGCAACTGAAATCACAGACCTTAGAGTGGGATGAAATGAAATACCTTATGTTGTAATTAATATTTCCGGAAGTTGTGTCATTAACCACAAATCAACTCCACATCAATAGTTGTGCTGCTTATCAGTGCCTCTGTTTCCTCTGAGAGCCAGTTTGGTGTAGTGGTTAAGTGCATGGACTCTAATCTGGGAGAACCAGGTTTGATTCCCCACTTCTCTACTTATAGCTGCTGAGCAAGCCATATTTCTGTCAAAGCTGTCCTTGAAAGAGCAGTTTCTCTCAGAGCTCTCAGTCCCACCTACCTCACAGGTTGTCTTTTGTGGGGAGGGGAAGGGAAAGGAGTTTGTAAGCCGCTTTGAGACTCCAAAGTGAAGGGCGAGGTATAAATCCAATCTCTTCTCCTCTTCTTCTTCAATTGGCATTCCCAGTTCCTATTATATCCAATGGGCATGCCAGCATCTCCCATTGTTCCCAGTGGGCAATCCTGTCCTTCATTTTAGTACCTCCCACTCTTCCACTGGTGAGAAAGGGAGGCAAGTTCCTCTTTGACAGCCAAAAGTCCTGTTTGATAGTATCAAAAGCCACTGAGAGATCCAGAAAAATCTACAGAGACACATTCTACCTGGAAAAAGTGCAGAGAAGGGCAACTAGAATGATAAAAGGGTTGGAACACCTTCCCTATGAAGAAAGGTTAAAATGCTTGGGGCTCTTTAGCTTGGAGAAACGATGGCTGAGAGGTGACATGATCGAGGTTTATAAGATTATGAATGGGATTGAGCAGGTTGAGAAAGAAGTACTTTTCTCCCTTTCTCACAATACAAGAACTCGTGGGCACTCTATGAAATTGCTGAGCAGTCGGGTTAGAACAGATAAAAGGAAATACTTCTTCACCCAAAGAGTGATTAACATATGGAATTCACTGCCACAGGAGGTCGTGGCAGCTGCAAGCATGGACAGTTTCAAGAGGAAATTAGATACATATGGAGCAGAAGTCCACCAGTGGCTATTAGCCACAGGGTATAGATGGGAACTCTCAGTCTGGGGCAGGTGATGCACTCTATTCTTGGTGCTGGAGGGGGCAGCAGTGGGAGGGCTTCTGGTGCCCTGGCCCCACTGCTGGACCTCCTGATGGCACCTGGTATATTTTGGCCGCTGTGTGACAGAGTGTTGGACTAGATGGGCCATTGGCCTGATCCAACATTGGCTTCTCTTATGTTCTTATGTCACTCTACCTGCAAAGGTCATCAGTCAGCATGGCCAAGGCTGGGGTAGAAACAGCCCGAAAGCCAGGCCTGAATCCAGACTGAAATGGGTCTAGATGATCCATCTCCTCCAAGACCACCTGAAGCTGTGTAGCCACCACCTGCTCGAGCACTTGGCTCAGGAATGGAATATCAGCCCACTGGGTGGTAATCACACATCATAACAATGTGGACAGGATCAAAAGATCCCCTGGGAGTCTGCATAAGGCACCTCAGGTTGCATAATGGAAGAAAAGTAGGATATAAATAAATAAATAAGATACAGCTTCAAGGCCACTCACAGAGTTTCATAACCAAGTGAGAGTGGAACCTGAGTCTGCCATGATATCCCAACCCTGTGCCTGTTATGTTTATATCACAGGCCTCTCCAGTTGCAGCCTACTCCAGTTGCAGAGTTAACTATTCCTAATTCTGCATAGGATCATGCTGGGAAAAAACACAGAGGAGAATTTTAGCCTCACAACTACCCTGTGAGGCTGTTTAAACTGAGAGGCAACCAGTAGAAGCTTATCCTGTGAGCTTCATAAAACCACAGAGGTATGATCTTGAGTTTCCAGCCTACAAAACCCTAAATGCTAGCCATCCTCTCATCTACACTGGCTATTTACCTAGCTACTTCACTGGCCCACAGGCTTGCCTTAGATTGTGCATCTTGGTAGATAACATGGAAGACAGTACAAGCAGACTTAGAGCATTTTATTATTTTCCTCTGCTGTGCAGCTGAGATTTTTTAGAAAATGAGACATTTGAAAATCAATGTATCTTACTTGCAATACCCATTTCTTGAGTTAAGCACCCCATATACAATCACAGGCTGAGTTCATACTGGCAGTTTGCCCTGCTATAGCCACATTTTACAAGTGGATTAAAGGGAGTGTTCACACAGGCACATGTGCCTGGCGTTCCCCACCCGTAGTCAACCCGTGCTGTTCCACTTCACTCCTGTGTTTAAAAGATACCTAGTAAAAGCGGTAGCAAATCCCTGGGAGCCTGTTTATCCTGCTTCATTCCGCTTCTGGGAAGTGTGAACGCCAACCCAAAAAGCCAGGAGCAACCCGCGTTGCACATAAGGCGGCAGCGATATGATTGGCTGTGCTCTGCTCTACTGCCCATGCGGTATCGGCGCAATGGGATCCTCCCCAAATCGGCCAAATGCGCTTATGCACACATAAGCCGAATTACCAGGGAAAAGCCATTTACAGCCACGCCTCCGGGCCAGCAGTCTGAATGCTCCCGCGCGCCTCCTTCCGATATGCTCCCTCATCAGTTGGCGCAGTGTGACCGGGAAAACCCGAAACAGTTTGTTCCGGAGCTTTTTTGCCACGGCCGGCTCCTGCTTCAAACTGCCAGTCTGAACTCAGCCACATTATTGATTTGATATACCCTATATTTGCCAGTACTAGGTACTTAAACAATTAAGACTCTGTTATTGTTGTTATTACTGTTAATAGCAACAGCAGCTGTAGCAGCAGCAGCTGGAGTATCTTTGTAAATTTCCATTTTCTATACAGTACTGCATGCAATCCAATGACTTCCAGAATCATAGGAGAAGACCTATTGAAAACCCTTTTGCCAAATACTGTTCTATGTATTTACGTCATTAAAGACAAAGAGCACCCAGTTGGAACGTTTAGATTTTGAATAATATTATACCTTGTCCCAGTTTGAGCACCAAGCTGTAAATCACTTTTTGGTTATTTTGTTAATATTGTGTATCATACAATGGTAGTTAACTGAATGACAGGGGACCTGAAAGTGAACTCTCTCTATTAAACAGATTAATTTAAGATGGGAATTCAATCCAGAGTACATGTATTATTGCTTTAGTCTACGTACAGTTTATCAAAGCACAGACTGTAGCTGGCAAAAGATTGTTCTTTTCCCAGTGGAGAGATACATTTGTTTAGATCTGATTATAAAGCTGAAAGAAAAACAATGCATTTGGGGAGTGGGGGGAGGGGAGTGAGAAAGAAAATTCTGACAAACCTGTGGTGTTTAAAATTCTATATTTAAAGTTGTGCTCACATCTTATAATTGTAGTTATTGGGCTGCTCCAGATTTGTTCTTTTGGTTTATGCTTTGTTACAAACGCCCTCTCATTGACATGACTGCCCTTTTAAGTGCACTAAAGGGTATAATTAGTTTATTCTTTTAACTATCATTTGGAGACATCCACAGACAAAGTTACAACTGTTGGTAGCTGGAAGTTAAGGATCCTTATAACTCCCTAAAGTCCCTAAAGAGATAAGAAAAAGAGTACAAGATCTGGCATTAAACTACGTGACCTTCTCAAGCTTGGCCAATATACAGAATATCTCTGTTATTTAATGCATCTAAGTTTATAGCTGGCCTTTTCTTTTTCTATACAGTAAGAAACCAGCTTGCCAGAGATGAATAAGCAGCAGTAGCCTGCAGAGTGATTATGGGGAAATGATTGCTTAAAACAGTTCTTGTCTCTGTGGCAGCTGCAGGTTACCAAAGCTGTTTGAGGCAGGCCCTTTTAGGAAGAGTAAGCTGTTACTAAATAATGTTTTAGTTCCTTCCTAATTTCTTCCCTCACTGCAGATTTGTGTCCCTATATTTTAGTTCAGCCAAGAAGAATAAGGATCCCACCTTCTTCCTCATCTTCCCTCACCTCTGCTGATTGATAAAGGTTGTAGTCCAATAGGACAATTCCCCCCCCCCTTTTTAGTGATCCCTCCTTCCCTTAGTGTTTTGAAGACTACTGGAAGAATCTGCTTTGGCTGCTCCCCCCCCCTTTGATCCACAACATCTGCCAGCTATCTGTGTTGTAATATGTGCTTATTTTATCATTTACATCTCACCTTTTCAATTATCTACCAAAGCAGTTTAGGGAATCAAGATACAAATGACTTAAGATCTCATACTTCAGACGCTAGTTACTAAAATGACTGCAGCAGTGACTTGGGACAACAGTGGGAGGGCTTCTAGTGTCCTGGCCCCACTGATGGACCTCCTGATGGCACTTGATATTTTTGGCCACTGTGTGACAGAGTGGATGGGCCATTGGCCTGATCCAACATTGGCGCTTCTCTTATTGTTATGTATTGTGCATACATACAATGCCTGAGCTTCATATATACAGGCTGGTATCGTAAATTGCATGTTCTGATTGGCTCCTCTGTGCAGTAGACCAATCAGAGCATAAGAAAAATTCTGGAGGGAATTGCAATTATTGGTCCTTATGTAAGCATTGTGATTGGTTATTATTTCACTAGGGGGCGTGGTTATACGTGCCCAGAAAGTTTAAAAGAGAGCCTATTGCTCTCCTGTTTGTTGTTGGTTTCTGTCGTGTTCAAATAAAGCTGAATCATTAAGAGCTGACTGATGTCTCATACTTAACACTGGCAACGAGGATGGGATTATAGTGGGTAGGCAGCCCCGCTGAACCAACACCACCACGGCAAATGAACCTGAACTGTCCAGGGCACTGGCCATCATAAACCAACACCCTGCCAACCCACTGCTGGCGCCAGCTCAAAGGATGGCAGCCAGCACAAAGTTCGAGGTGTTCGAACCAGAGCTGGAGGACTGGGACTCATACATTACAAATGGCTAAAATGACTTCAGCCACAGTAATAAGAGCTATGCACCGCTTATTTGCCACACACGGCCTGCTGGACACTATCGTGTCCGATAACGGAACTCAGTTCATGTCCATGGAGTTCCAGGACTTCCTAAACAACAACTTAATAAAGCATATTACATTGGTGCCATTCCACCCATCCACAAATGGGCAGGCCGAACGAATGGTGCAGACCACAAAGGAAGCTCTCCGCAGGATGGTCCACAGGGATTGAGTCACTGGCACACTCTCTTACGTGGTAAAGACAACAGACGGTAGGGAGTTAAGGCGCCATATCGACCAACTTCGTGGCGTTGGACAGACGCATGCACCGAAATCTGCTCAGAGATTACCGAGGGCCCGAGGCCGATTACCAAACAGAGCCTCAGAACTCTGAGGATACCCACAACCCCACGAACATAGAGCCAAACGCAGAGTCAGGGACTGGACAACCTTTGATTCCAGGCTCAGACCATACCGCCCCATTGACACCTAGTTTCCCCATTGACAAAGGTAGTCCAAGAACTGTGGAAACTGAGGCACATCCTCTGGCTGGGACATTAAGGCGGTCACAACGCCGTCGGCGGCATCCATCCCACTTAAAAGATTTTGTATGCTCAGAGATTGATTTATCTTAGGGGGGAGGGATGTTATATATTGTGCATACATAAAATGCTTGAGCTTCATATATACAGGCTGGTATCGTAAATTGCACGTTCTGATTGGCTACACTGCACAGTAGTCTAATCAGAGCATAAGAAAAGTTCTGGAGGGAACTTGGTCTTTATGTAAGCATTGTGATTGGTTATTATTTCACTAGGAGGCGTGGTTATACGTGCCCGGCAAGTTTAAAAGAGAGCCTATTGCTCTCCTGTTTGTTGTTGGTTTCTGTCATGTTCAAATAAAGCTGAATCATTAAGAGCTGACTGGCATCTCATACTTAACACTTATGTTTTTTTGTTCTTAACTATAGTCATTGGGTGTCAATCTGGTTGTCTGAAGTTTTCCTCACATGGTAGTTCTCTTATGGATTGGGTTTGGTTGTCCTGTGTTGGCAGTGGCTCTCAGAGGGAAGAATGCTCGAATACAATAAGTTTATCAGTGAATGAGGAACTGACCAGTTATGTGAACAGGCTTTTAGAGACATATGCAGCCCACCATATGCATATTTGCTCAGAAATAAGTCCTCTCAAGTCCAGTGTTATGACATGTTTGGGATCATTATGTCCCATATTACAAATGCCATAGCCATTTAAAACTCTGGCCAAGTCCTCTCAGAGGGCCTTGATGGTTCTGGCCAAATGTTCCTCAGGTTTGAAGAAGGTGGGCTTCCCACTTCGCAGAAGAGGGGTGGCAGATGACTGTCAGTGTGAGAAGGCAGCACAGCATGTGAAAAGAGAAAGACACAGAGAAGCAGCCAGCCATTGTTGAGGAGTGGACACCTGGCAGAGGCAGGATCTTTCCCTCCCTCCCCCCTCCAGTGTGAAGTACCACATCTGTCTCCTTCTAAGAGTACCTCTGTATTCTACCTTCATAGCTGTAAATAAATCAAATACTGTAAAGACACCATAAAACTCCAGTTTTCTTTTCTTGGAGAGAACCAGGATGAGCATAATATTATGTTTTACACTTACTCCTGAATACTCCTGAATTGAACTGCAGCTTTGAATACTTCCAGGGTTTGTTTCTTTTTACTCACAGGGGTGTGATAGGGCTTTTCCCTGATCTTATATGAAATAGAACCATAGAATCATAGAATCACAGAGTTGGAAGGGGCCATACAGGCCATCTAGTCCTACCTACTGCTCAATGCAGGATCAGCCTACAGTATCCCTGCCAAGTGTTTGTTGAGATGCTACTTAAAGACTGCCAGTGAGGGGGAGCTCACCACCTCCCTAGGCAGCTGATTCCACTGTTGCACAACTCTTTCTGTAAAAAAGTTTTTCCTAATATCCAGCCGGTACCTTCCCGCCCTCAGTTTAAACACATTATTGCGAGTCCTATCTTCTGCTGCCAACAGGAACAGCTCCCTGCCCTCCTCTAAGTGACAGCCCTTCAGATACTTTACAAAAGTCAGAGTGCAGTTACAAGAGGCCTGGCAGAGGTGATCCCTTGAGGAGTTCTATGTATAGATTAATTTGCTCCCCAAAATTTAAAATAAATCACCATTCTGAAATCCTCAGTCTGTTTGCCAAGCTTGCTTATATGAGAAAGCTCATATATTTGCCCAATATCCGTATTCTTGTGACCTTATGCATCAACTATGTGCATTCTCATGAAGCTTTAATCTTTCCTACATGAAATGTTCTATGATTACGCATATGTCCTGGGAGCAGCACAGAACAGATGAACGGCATTACAGGCTCCTCCATATTGCTATCAGTTCTTATCCTAATGAAACAATGTCGGGAGGACACGGTGTCTCCCACACTGCTAAAGTCATTCACTGGGGTACAAAGTTTTAAGAGCACAGAATATTCAGAATTCATTCATGTGTTATTGACAATTTGGTAGCTGCTGTCATATGTTCAAAATGTCGAAATAGTGATAAGTGATTAAAACATTCTGTCTCAACAGGTATTTCTCAATATGCCTCCTTTGTGTGTCAAGGAACTAGAGTTACTTCTTTTACATCCAGTCTTAGAGCTCAAGACGAATCGAGCTGCAGTCTGTACATTTAACATACAAAATCCACAAAACAGTGAGCAAGGCAAACTCACAATCTATTTGGGTAGAAAGGGAAAGGTGCCCAACTCACATACTGATTTTAGCCAGCTGGGCACCCGCCTCTCTCCCTGCAAACAGCCCGCATCTACACTGAGAAGCAGTGTTTGCTTTGGCCAGGAGACCTAGACATGATATATCCTTTCCCAGCAAATTTTTTTTTGAGATGAGAAAGAGAGAATCTCGTAGTATTCAAGTCATTCCTTATAGCCAACATTTTCTGACAGCATTTAATATTATAGGGTGTTTTGGATAACTCTTTACTTAATAGGCTCTGCAAATGTGAAAATAATCCTCATATGTCGAGCTGCACCAAACCCTTCATGGGGCCAGGAGCCACACATAGTTTAAGCAGTGTCAAGCAAAGCTTATGGAATCAGTTTTCATTGTATGCTGAATGGGTAAACTGGGAAGAGGAGCAAATTAAATCTGCCATGCAAAACTGAATAATGTATGAACTACAAAGGACAAAACCCCTCACAAACCTTAATATTTGTGAGAAGCAGTTATATTTGTATTTCCAAAATGAAAAATAATAGTGACTTGGGTCGAGGAAACATGAGGCAGCCCCACCCCACTCACCCAGTGTTGCCTCATCCCTAAATCCATTTGGCAGCTCTTCCGCACTCTTTCTTCTCTTGCCTTCATGTTGGCTGAACTTCTTGGTGGCTGAAGCCATTAACATTGTCTGAAGCCACGGCTGCCCTTGTATTCTTTCCTCATGCTCTTTCTGTGGCAGAGGTTAGGAGAAAATTCCAGAAGGCTACCTTTGAGATTCTAGATTGGTATTTTAAGTAGACATTAAGGCTTGGGTGGTCATTCAGGATGCCGATCTTCACACAGTTGTCCTGTATGTAGCGTTGCCCACTCTGATTTCAGAAATTTCTGGAGATTTGGGGAAAGTATCTGGGGAAAGACATCCATTTTTCCTAGACTTCCATTTTTCCTATCATAGAGTTTGCCCTCTGAATCTGTCATTTTTTCCAAGGGAGATGTATGGAATTCAGTTATAATGCTGGGAGAACTGCAGCCCCCACAGGTGGTGGGCAGCCCTAAGTATGCTCCCTCTCTTGGCAGGGCTGGTCCCTCTGAAGTAGTCCTTTCAACATTAAAGCTGAGGGTGAGAATCAAATATTTCAAAAAGGATGTGGAATTCTGCAAAGGGGGAGCCACAGCGAGACCTTCCAAAGTCACCATTTTTAATTCCTTCCTTAAATATTTTTCTCCCCCTTTGGTGTTGATGCAGCTCAGGACAGTCATAGGCAGGAGATCCAGAACAAATTGTGTTGAACTCCACTCAATCCGAAACACATGTTATATTACTGACTCTGAACTCTGAATCATTTACAAGCAATCAAAGGCGTAAGCTACTTGCCTAAACAATTAGCCAACCCCTTTGTCATATCAATTTTTCACCCAAGAGGAAAGAGAGTTACATTTTTCCCCCAGACTTGGTTTGCCTTACATTTCTGGTGATTTCAGAAATGTTAGTTTTCCTTTACTATACCTTGATTTTTAGGAAGCAAATGTCTTATACATGTTTCAAAAGAAGTGGTATGTGTTATATAACAATCCTCTTTCCAAAGCCTTTTGGATTTAATTAACATTTCATTAAGATTGTCACTCTAAAAATATTTCTGCTGCCATCAATAAATAATTCAATGTCTTCGTTAGAGAGAATTAAGAAGCCATTAAATTCAAAGAAGTTCTGAGCCAGATTGTTTTCTCGGTCACACAGCTCAATACAGCTTCTTAGTAAAAAAAAAGTATGTGTGTGTGTGTGTGTGTATAAATGTTATGGCTCAATCTGATGAGCCATTGTATCACACATCAATGTGTAGGATCACAAAAAACATCTCAAGCTGACCTAAGACAACACCCTGGTGCAGAACTGGGGATGAACATGACTGCCCTGGTAGCAGCCTGCACTGCCAACAGCCACTGTTGCCAAATGGTCCTTAAACATCACTGGTTTTAATCTTTTCAGTCTTTTAAAATATCTCATCTGTTTGACTTGATGAGTGCTAATGTTGCCCATTGCTTTGAATATAACGCCATAGAAAAGTGACAAATAAATTTGACCTGGGTCCATCCAGTTTTTATGCTCAGTCTAACCCAATTAACCTCTTGCTCCACCACTTGTCCTTCTTTGCTTTTGTCCATGCAGGTCTCATGATCACCACCCACCACAGACTTTTTGGGTGCTGAAAGGGGACCCCTCCTTCCATTGTCATTAGCAGAAAAGCTGATTGGATCCAACACATTGTATCTAACCACTGAAGTAATACTTAGCATTTATATAACACCTTTGAATTGTTCAAAATGCTTCTCATGCCTTATCTTGTAACAACATGTATCCAGCTATATAGTTTCAAAAGCTTAGTGGCATGTAAGTCTTTAATATAGCACAACAGTGTCCACCGATTCCCCCTTCTACTGCAGACTCATACTTTGCCTTTCCTGAGGGTCTTCAGGAACAAAATTTCAACAGGGGCTCAATGGACTCCAGTTGGATGTGGAAACCAGAAAGTCAGCTTTACAATGGTTGAATACACGATTGTAATGGGTACACTATTCACAGTAAAACTGCAGAGGAGATGGTGGAAGGCAGTGGCCTGGAGAAAAAGCCACCTGAGCTACCTAAATAAGTGCTGGAAAAATTGGTAAAAGTAGTTAGATATTCAGAGCTTGCAATGATTCTTTGTTCACTGGAGAGAAGGCATATTCTTTCTATGTAAAAATATTTCTAAAGGGAAAGGTACATGGGAAATCTACAAAACAACAAATACTTAAGACTACATTCTTACCAACTGACCACACGGTTGATAATGGAGATTCATCTTTCTTCTTGACCCTAGAAGGAAATCACCTGAATGCATTAACCAATGATTGTTAGTAAATAAGCTCCAGTTTCCTGGGCTTTCTCCCCATTGGCTTTGCCAGGTTACCTTCCGGGTCAGTCTAAACAATAGCACACAAGGAAAACACATTAACCCTATAATGATTGAATTTAGACCTTGCAATACACATATTTCCAACAATAAGTTCATGACCAAAGTGAGATTGCCACCAGATACTTCCTCATTCATAACTCATTCTCATAACCATTCTGCTGCTGTACCTCTCCTCAGTTAACTATGATACATTTATTCCACTGGGGCTATGACTAACAACCAGCAAGCTGAACGGATCTCTGACATTCTTGGACAGGATGCAACTGTATCTATATCGGCTCAAGCAATAACTTTTGCTATTGTGACTGGGCGTCTTGTGACACTCAAGGAAGTTCCTCTGAGCTATAAGGACAATGCATGGTTGGCAGAATATCCTTTCAAAAGAAACAGTTACTGAAAAAGTATGTGCTCATTTTTAGGCTGAGTACAGACTGGCAGTTTGCTCCGGTAGCCAGTCGTAGCAAAAAAGCCCCGGAATAAACTATACCGGGTTTTCCTGTTCACACAGCGGGGGCCGCTGCTGGAAGATACGGGACGGAGGTGCACGGGAGCGTTCAGACTGCCACGATGGAGGCGTGCTATATTCGCCGTTTCCCCATTAATTCGGCTGTGGGTGTATGGGTGTATGTGCGCATGAGCGCTCATGCACTCATGCGCATAAGCACACTTTGCCGCATTGGGCAGTGGAGCGGAGCACAGCCAATCACACCGCTGCTGCCTTCTGCCCAACGCGGGTTGCTCCCGGCTTTTCGGCTGTGCGTTCAGACTCCCCGGAAGTGGAGAAACGCGCAACACATGTGGGCTTTCGGATTTGCTACGGGTTTTATCAGGTATCTTTTTAATCCGGCGGTGAAGCACAACAGCACGGGTTGGCTACAGGTGGGGGACGCCAGGCAGATGTGCCTGTGTGAATGCCCCATTTACTCTGGGATTGAATCGTCGCTGGCCCGGGTCCCTACCAGGGCAAATTGCCAGTCTGAACTCAGCCTTACACTGTGCCCCTATGAAAGATTTGTACAATTTGCAATATCAGAGTGGATTATTCTCTCTGTTTACAAAAGGGATTTACAACAGCTATTCAACACACAATTATAATACAAATCTCAAAACATTTTCTAAACTTCAAGAATGCAAGCTTGGGATATAAATTATACACACAAGATGTCCACAAGCATTAATTTGTGGTTAAATGCATTTATGTTCTTACTATTTCTGTCTCATTATTTGTGTTGTTCTGAGTTTTTACATCCAGAGTCCTTAACCATCTGGCTGCTAAGTTGATTCATAACCTGTTTGGTGATGACTGTTCACTGAAAAATCTTTTATGTTCCCATCAGATGCTTGGCTCTTTGTCTGTTATTTAGTTTGCCACATTTGGAAGACAAGGTATGCAAATAAACTCTTTATAAAATGTTGAAACAACTTTAATGATGTGACCTGTTTTTCTACCATTCATGAACAGGACATGGATGCTGGAACACCATGTTGGCGTTTCCTGTTTCTGCAGACAGTGGTTTATGCTGTACAGTGAACATTTTGGTGTTTATCTAATATTATTTTAGCAGATGACTTAGGGCTTTCCCTTTTATTTCTACAACTAATCATTGGAATTGTAACACAAGAAACCTGAATCTGAAGGAAGACTCCTTTTTCAACTAAAAAATCCTATTCTTCTATTAAAAAATCTCAAAGCACTGAAGGCTGCAGATTAGTTCTACTTCATATGTGACACCTGTAGGTTTGATTGCTAGCAAAAACTGCTTTCACATGGCCGTGGTTACATGTGGAGAAATATCTGTAAGCATGTCACCCATGTCATGTCAGGAACACACAGTGTTGGCACAGGGACTTCAAGTCAATGACTTGAAAAGATGTAACTGCTTCAAATGACAACCTAAGCAGATCCACTCAGAAGTAAGCCTAAATGGGGCATCTTCCCAGGAAAGTGTACTTAGGACTGCAGCCTTCATGTGTTAAAAATCTCAGTGCAGGGAGATATATAATTTCAGTCCAAATTGAGGAAGTCACGAAACTAAACCAAAAAAATACTTGTTTTAATTGAATAGTCAATTGTTGATAATAGTTGAAAGCTTTCAAGGTCACAGATGTCACAGTGTGAGAATGCCTTTCAATCTGGGTGCATTCATTTTAAGTAGTGATATAAACTAAAAGGAACTGTTAAGAAGTTAATGCACTATGAGCAATGAAGTTTTTCATTTTATTTAAAGACAAGAGACATTTAACAACCACTTTTAGAAGCCTTTGTGGAAATTCCCTTAGCCCAGGAAAGAGCACAGTTTGGTCTATGAGTATGCAGTCTATGAGTAACTGGTTTTTGATGTGCAGCCACCAACAATAAACTTGTGAGACTTAACCATGAGTCTAGTTATACTACTACTGCACTGTGAACATTGGTTCCATTCTCTATGTACTATATTATTTTAAACTCTTGGCAGATTCTTGTTCTCACTGCAAACTGACAGATTAAATTAAAATCAGATTAAATGTGTTCCATACTTTGTATGGAGCCCATACTGCTGGGTAATCAAGTCAGTCAGTCAGAATGTATCGAAGCTTTCTTTCTTCCCAAAACAAAAATTAGTTTCTCTAAAATAAAAATAGTGTAACGATGCTACCCAAACCACCACAAGCATGCCTAACACTTGTCTTTTATCAGCTTCCGTAGAGCTATAGATCTCATAATGTAGAAATGCTGTTTTCCTTCAGCAACCATTATATACATGTTGTTGTGTAGTAGGAGGAAGAGGAGAAGTAATGGTAGAATCTCTGTTGACACAAGGAGCCTTCTGTCTGTAGGAGCAGACTTGCTCTGGCAGATGAGCTGTGTTATTCCAGTGGAAGACACTTTCTACTCTTTGAACCAGAAGATGCCGTAACCTTGACAGAATGGACTAAGAAGATCCAGTACATTATTATTATTATTGCTGCCATGAACATATGTTGTTCTTTACAGAACAACATGGGTCCCTGCCCCAGGGAACATACAATAAAAACTCAAACAGAGAAACAAAACTGAGGATTGGAGAGGAAGTGAAACTGAGAGGACAGCAGTAAATATGCAGGAATGAGTATATAGGCTTCATTTAAGTACGAGATAAGGATCCAGTCAAATACAGAGCTATAGGTATAGCTTATTCTCTTAAAGCTGATATATAATGATGTAAAACAGTTATGTGCACAAGCAAAACATACCCAGTTGTACTGTGTTTTAATGAAATGTTGGCCTCTGGATAGACTCTGGACAGCAGTGCTGGAAATCCTGTTGAGCAGAAATGTGATTGTGCCAAACACAACTGGCTGCTTGAATGATTAATATTTCATTCTTCCTCTTTAGCATGAGTGTTACATCCAGGTGGGTGCCGTGAATTAAACATTTAACGCTAGGAATATTTGGCCTCATCTTGCTCGTTAATAGCTGATACAGACATATGGCTTATAGTTTGAACAAAACACTCAAGACACAGCATTCAGAATCTACCCCAAAGCAAGAATCTGCTTTGGCAACTTTCGTAGCAAAAACATCCCATTTGTTGAGACTGTATTGAAACTGCTATTCATGCTTTGATTTATGGAAATTTACCATTTAATCAGGCCCATGCGAAATGAAGCGAAGCATTAAACTGTCAGCTGAGGAATCAATTTAACCCATTACTGGCTGCTGATTCTTATTGACAAATTCCTTAGCCAGCTTTGAACTCCGCGGCAGGATAGAATATTTGGAAACTACCATTAACAAAAGATTGGGCCAAGGAATTTTCTTAGACATTGTGTCATGTTAACTATCAATTAATACAGTAAATCAGGAAAGGATTTATGTAAATTGTGTCTTTTTTAAAGAAAAAAATGGCAAGCATTTGAAGCACAGTTAATATTCTTATAATAGCAGAAAACATTTTTTGTTCAGTCTTATTAATCTGTTTAGTAATAAACAACATATATGGCCTCTCACACACATAAATACACTTTTTAATGATTCACTGGTAGGCCAATATTTGTGGGGTGGGGTACCACTGCGGGGAAAGGCAATGCAATGCCCTTACCCCTGGGCATGGAGTTGTATTGGCAGAGCTGAGTGGCTAATGGAACCTGATGTGAGCTCTGGGTGATAACATCACTTGCTAGTGCCAGGTTCTGCTATCCACTTGTGCATTTGCAGGGTGACACAGCCATGGACCCAGCAACTTTTCCACCTTCCAGGGCCTTACAGTAAGGGCATCTTGTATCTCAGGGTTGCCACTTACACAGCTCCTGGTTATGTTCCCTGTCCTCTACTTCCAGTTACTTCCTGTCCCAAAGCAAAAAGTGATGTCCCAGGAATCTCCCCTTTTCAGTGTTCCTGACCTGGAGATTGCCAGCCTACTCTATCAGCCAATTCTACCTACCTCTCCTCCATCAGTCTTGCTCATTAGTGAATGTATTCCCTGTGCCCCACCCAAAAAAACCCCACTGCTGGACATGGACTCTTTGAAAACAGAATTCTGCTTATTGCATTAGCTGAAAAAATTGGACATGAAACTGCTTTACAAAAAGTTAAAAGAGAATACTTTAGGAAAGGAAGTGTTCGAAGACTTCAGAGAAAAAGGCATTATTTGCTTTTCATTTCCTGATGCTAATGTTCTCAAACCTAAGAGACTAAAGCAGCCGACATGTGCAGCACAATCACAGTGATCATAGTCACAGTCGCACATTGTGTAGCCGTGAAGTAAGGCAGAAATCTAGCTAGGAGACCTTCTTTTTGAACCATCGAGAGGATGTGAAGATGAGTCACTGGCTATCATTTTATAGCAGAGCCCTTGCCTTCATCTCTGCAGCCGTGAGCCACTCATTCAGCATGTGTATTTCATGCCGCAATTCCATTCAGTTGAACTGGTTGTGTTCACATATTCATCTGGTGCTTCGCCAACTCCACTGTCTCTAGGTTGAATACTGGATCAGGTTCAAGGTTCTGGTATTAACCTTTAAGGCCCTAAATGGGACCAACGTATCTATGAGACCGCCTGTTAAGTATGAGACTCAACAAAGGATTCAGCTTCAAGTGATTTCAGCTTTATTAAATAGCAACTGTAAGTCAGGAACACACAACAACAAGGGGAGCACAGCTCCTTCTTTTAAACTCTCCCAGGCTGTCAAAGCCACACCCATTACAAGTTAAAGACCAATCAGAATACAGGGATAAAGGCCAATCAGGACCATTCCCTCTTTGCAACAATATCACTCAGTGATTGGGTAATTACACAGGTTTCGCAGAAACTGAACCAATAGCAATGCAACATCTGAAGAGCCACATTCAGACTCAAGCTTAACATGTGAATAGATAGGAGCAATTCACATTCAGTACATAACACCGCCTCTCCTGGTACACCCTGAGAAGAGAATTACACTCTGGGGAGAAGAACCTTCTGGTGATCCCTGGCCCTCTCCTCAACCAGAGCTCTTGTGGAACTCTCTGCCCAGTGACATTTGTGCCCTGCAGGACCTAGTGCAATTCCGCAAGGCCTGTAAGACAGAGATGTTCTGCCAAGCAATGGTTTCCACTGAGCCCAGCCTCTTCCTTCTCTTCTCTTTCCCCATGGGGTTAGGGCATAAATTGGTCCTTTAAGTGCCACTGTAATAGTCATAGCATTTGTTTATTGTTTTAACTGTTTTAATCTGACTTGTAAATGTGTTTATTGAAATGTTGTTCACTGCCCTGTGTATAGATGAGGGCAGTCTACAAATCAAATGCTGTACTTATATATATTTGAATTCTGGTTCCACCGCATTCTATGCTTGCCATCATTGATTTGGCTCAAGAACTGGCAGTCAGAAGACACAGGCCAGGGCTGACTGGCTGCTTCGCAAAGTCCCGCCCACGTCAGCCCTGGTCAGTGTTTTCAGCTCAGTCTGCTCCAGTCCTCCGACAGGAGAAGACCGTCTGGAGTGTTAGCGCAGGGACAGGCCCTCAAGGCTGAGGCAAGTGAGAGAAGCTCTTTTCCGCCCCCCACAACATACCCTGGGCCTTCTATGAAGGGACTAGGCCCAGAGGAGCCCTTTTCTGTCCCCCACACACCATCCCTTGAGCCTTCTATGGGGCACTAGGCCCAGAGAAGCCCTTTCCCCCCCACCCCCCCCGAGCCTTCTATGGGGCACTAGGCCCAGGGAAGGCCTTTTCCGTCCCCCACACACCATCCCCTGGGCCTTCTATGGGGCACCAGGCCCAGGGAAGGCCTTTTCCGTCCCCCACATGCCATCCCCTGGGCCTTCTATGAAGGGACTAGGCCCAGAGAAGGCCTTTTCCATCCCCCACACGCCATCCCCTGGGCCTTCTATGGGGGCACTAGGCCCAGAGAAGCCCTTTTCCGTCCCCCACACGCCATCCCCTGGGCCTTCTATGGGGGCACCAGGCCCAGGGAAGGCCTTTTCCATCCCCCACACGCCATCCCCTGGGCCTTCTATGGGGCACTAGGCCCAGGGAAGGCCTTTTCCGCCCCCACACACCATCCCCTGGGCCTTCTATGGGGCACTAGGCCCAGGGAAGGCCTTTTCCGTCCCCCACATGCCATCCCCTGGGCCTTCTATGGGGCACTAGGCCCAGGGAAGGCCTTTTCCGTCCCCCACACGCCATCCCCTGGGCTTTCTATGGGGGCACTAGGCCCAGAGAAGCCCTTTTCCGTCCCCCACATGCCATGCCCTGGGCCTTCTATGGGGGCAGTAGGCCCAGAGAAGCCCTTTTCTATCCCCCACACGCCATCCCCTGGGCCTTCTATGGGGGCAGTAGGCCCAGAGAAGCCCTTTTCCCCCATACACTGCCTACTGCCCCCATAGAAGGCCCAGGGGATGGTGTGTGGGGACAGAAAAGGCCTTCTCTGGACCCAGAGAAGCCCTTTTCTGCCCCTCTTCCCTTCCTTTTCCCCCTTTCCTTTCTTCCTCTCTCCTTTCTTTCACTCTTCCCCCTTCCTTCCTTCCTTCCTTCCTTCCTTCCTTCCTTCCTTCCTTCCTTCCTTCCTTCCTTCCTTTCTTCCTTCCTTCCTCCAACCCTCTCTCCCTTCCACCTCCCTCTCTTCCTTTCTAGGGCCCGTTGTCTTCCATCACAACGGGCTTTACTCCCTAGTAAATAAATAAACAAAAACCCCTGTGGCAACAGCAGCTGCTGTTAATTTCCTGAATGGTTCTACACTTGGCTCTTCTAACACAATGTGTCTTGTCATTCTGTTCACTTAGACTACTTTTATGCAGTGAAGCATATTTGGTATAGAAACAAGTCTGAGTCTTGGAAGCCACCTCAGGAATTTTTAACAGCACAAGTATACTACAGAGATTGACTTGGTCTATTCACAGAAAACAAGTAGGTCAATACTATGGGTGTAGAAATAGCTACTTCTGTGCCACTGTAAGATCATGTGTTGGGACTGAGAACTAACTCAGCGTGCCACACTATATAAATTGATGCTGATATGCCAGCAATAACAATCAGGGTTAGAATGTTTGATATAGTATAACAGCATGTAGCAAGCCTGCTGAGTAGTACAGCATCAGATACATATAAAAAATTGAGAGGTCTGGCGATGACTCAACTCAGTCCTAAACACATTTCATTCAACACTGTGTTAGCTATGCCAGTGTAACTCTAGAAATGTAATCATTGTTGGTAACCTTTTATAATGGGGTTGCCTCTGAAATAATGGGTTTGCACTGTAGGATGCATTTGCTCAATTGGCCAGCCATAGATATCTGCATAAATACAATCTACACATATCTCTAGGATACAGCATAAAGAATTTCATTGTGCATATTATAGTTTGCTCTGAGATTTGAAAATATGAAACGATAGAGAGGGAGTTGTTTCTCATGCAGGTCTTCCTTTCTCAGAGCCTCCTTTGCGAAGTTGTTTGAACATTGCAAAGAAGCAGAAAATGAAGACTTAAACATTATACAGGAACTTAATTGTTTCGACACCTCATTTTTGAAAGTAACTCTTATAATTGTTAGAAGTTATATGTGTATGGTTCTTAAACAATCAGCCTTGAAAACATATAATAAGTTAAATGTCCTATTAGATAGCAAATACTTGAAGAAACATGGGTGGATGGTTCAGATACTTCACTTCTCTTTACCATACAGTTGACGAACCTGGAAACAGATGGTATTTGTGTTTTATGCTATTGTTCTCTCAGTTGCTTATTGCAAACTTTTGAAAAGCAGAATACAATGAAATCCAGTAGCTTTGCCAGACAAAGAACATGTAGAAAGAGCCACTTCAAATGGGCCTTGGGATGGATTTTGAAACAGATTGCCTTAATCACCCACGATGGCTTGCATTGAGAAAAGAACAGAGGAAGTTAGATCCTGCCAACTTTCTGACATCCTTTAGTGGCTTGCCTGATCATGGCATCCTTCAGAAACACCTCTGAATTTTGGGACAGGCCTTACAGTGGCTAAGCTCATTTCCGGGCCAAGGTTCCAGAAACTGTTCTTAGGTGACTGCTGTTTAACCACATAGAAGTTATCCTTTGGGATTCTTTAGGTTAGTTCTGTCTAGGCATTGTGAGAATGTTGACACAAATGTGATGGATATGCTAGCTTAATTGTTCTTGAACTCCCTTAATTATATATGCAGTAAGCGGCTGATTGGATTGCTTTGATGTTCCTGGTTTGTCTTGGTAGCACTGTGCCAAGCAGTCTTATACCAGTACAGTGGCCACTTAGGCTTATGTGGATCATGTGATTATTCACCAACTTGTATGGTAAGGCATAGAATTGCCTGTACAGTTAGATGCCATCTTTAAAGATGCACTGACTGCTTTCTGATCATGTGCAGTCTAAAGATATAACAACTTTTGATTGTAAGGCACACATAAGCACTAATCCTAAAAACACTTAATGGAAGTTGAATTGAATAAAAGTAGATGTGCTTAGAATTGCTCCCAGAGACATCTAAGTAGTAAATCTCAACTCTAAAATTTCCAACATTTGTTTTGTTTTTACTATGGTTTTAAAATTTAAAAATAGCTGCTGCAGATTGTGGATGGGTAGCTGCAAGAAAGCAGTATAATTGTGCAATCTGGACATATCAGAATGCAGCTGAATGAACCATAACAATGTAAAAACATAAGCAAAGCCCTGATGAACCAAACCAGTAGTCCAACTAGTCCAGGATCCATTTTCTCACAGTGGTCAACCAATTGCCCTGGAGGGACAACAAACAGGGCATAGAGGCTGATGTTGCCTCCTAGCACTCAGAGGTTTGCTGCCTGTGTAGAAAGAGGCTCCCTTCATTCACTATGGCTAACAGCCATTGATGGACCTTTACTACATTAATCTGTCTAATTCCCTAAGAAAAGTTAACTGTGCTCATGACCATCATTATGTCCACTGGCAATGAATTTCACCATTCAATTACTTGTTGAGTAAAGTCTTTTGTCCATACTGAATCTGTTGGCCATCAACTTAATCCATTCAAACAGCTAGCTGAATCAGTCTCCCCACTTGCTACTAGTGAACTAGACATGAGCCTAACCAGTGGGTGATTAAATGTGACTAATTCTATCACCTGTGCTTTTTAACATAATATCAATATGAATATTATATCAAGCTCTATTTCTTCTTTACGTCTTTTCCAAAGGAGCTGACCTCATCCCGAAACACTTGTCTTTAGCTAACAATGACCTGCATGAACATAAATAAACCCAAACTAACTTCTGGACAAAACTGAAGTGATGCTGGAGGGAGACATTGTGGACTGCCAGAAAGGGGTAAGATGCAGCTTGGCAGTTATGATGGCAGATTTTTACTTTGAGGCAGATTTTCCTGCCAAAATGCTGTTTCCACTCTGATTGAGCAGTTCCTTAGTAGCCTATAATAATAATAAAATTAGAACTTTCTGCGTGTCTGACACTGTGATAGAGAAGTTATTTGGCTTTTGCCTAGGCCAGAGATTTATTGTAGCTAAGCAGGAGTCCTCTTATAATTTCCTTTGTAAATGGCAATTGACATGAAGTAAAGTTCAAACAGGATTGTTGATTTTATTGAACAGGCAACTTTGGGTTAGGAATAGACAGGGGACAAGAAGCTAAGGTAACTGTTGTTGTTCATACAAATTATAATATTTTGAACAGGCAATAGTATAGTTGAAGCTTATTTTCTTAGAGACTCAGTTCTTAACTGTGAGAGGTTTGTTTGTCTTGGAGATTTCTTTCAGCAACCACGTGTCTTAATAAAGTTTCATATAACTATCTGAGTTTCCTGGAAGTTAGTACTACTTTATTCCTGTATTTAAATTTTTCCCTTGTAGGATTACAACTTTCCTTTTTTTTCTCTTGAGGAGTCTAAGACCCCTTCCTTTTCGCACAAAACCAGGGGTCCCTTCTAAGTTGAATCCACTGAATAACAGGGTAAGAAATGTCCTCTTCTTTCTAGGAGCAATAATCCTTTTCTGTTTGGCTAGACTGGCAGGTTGAGGGACTGCACTGAGAAGGGAACAGGCATGAAATTACCCATCCTCCATCAAAGGAGTGCTCGTAAAAGAGGGCTGTGGAGGTAATTTCACCCAGTTCCCATCCTTCCATCCTAGATCCCTACCAATCCGGCTTTCGCCCGGGTCATGTGATGGAGACGGTACTGGTCGCCCTGACTGACGATCTCCGTAGGCATCTGAATCGGGGTGTTGTGGCAGCTCTGGTGTTGTTGGATCTGTCGGCAGCGTTCGACACAGTCGACCACCAGTTGCTGGCCCACCGCCTCACTGACGTGGGGATTCAGGGGCTTGCCTTTCAATGGTTTGCCTCTTTTCTCCAAGGTCGGGGGCAGAGGGTGGTGATAGGGGATCAGCAGTCCCGGAGACACCCCCTTGAGTGTGGGGTGCCTCAGGGGGCAGTGTTGTCCCCAATGTTGTTTAACATCTACATGCGCCCCCTTGCCCAGATTGCCTGGAGTTGTGGGCTTGGGTGACATCAATATGCAGATGACACCCAGCTCTACCTGATGTTGGGTGGCCAGTCAAACTCCACCCCGGATGACCTGCACCGGGCATTACAGGTTGTGGCTGGGTGGCTCAGACTGAGCCAGCTGAAACTAAACCCGGCAAAGACGGAGGTCCTGGGCCTGAGTTGGATTGGTTCAGGGCTGGCACTCCCAACCTTCGATGGGGTACCTTTGGTGCCAGCGTTGGAGGTTAGGAGTTTGGGAGTGCTCCTGGACTCCTCTCTAACGATGGAGGCCCAGGTAGCAGCCACTGCCAGGTCGGCCTTCTTCCATCTTCGGCGGGCTTGGCAGTTGGCCCTCTTCCTTGGCCGCAATGACCTGGCCACGGTGATCCATGCGACGGTCACCTCAAGGTTAGACTACTGTAACACTCTCTACTTAGGGCTGCCTTTGTTGCAAATCCAGAATCTGCAGCTAGTGCAGAATGCTGCAGCCAGGCTGCTGATGGGTCTCTCTAGGAGGGATCATATTCAGCCTGTGCTGAAAGCGCTGCACTGGCTGCCAATAGCGTACCGGATTCACTTCAAAGTGCTGGTGATTACCTTTAAAGCCCTGTATGGCCAGGGTCCGGCTTACCTGAGGGACCACCTTTCCCCATATGTTCCCCCAAGGGCACTTGGGTCTGGGGGCCGACATCTCTTGGAAATTCCAGGCCACAGAGACGTGAGACTGGCTGCCACAAGAGCCAGGGCTTTTTCGGTGGCGGCTCCTACCTGGTGGAAGGAGCTCCCGGAGGAGATCTGGGCCCTGCGGGACCTTGTCCAGTTCCGCAGGGCTTGTAAAATGGAGCTCTTCTGCCAGGCCTTTGAGTAGGAGCCGCCGCTGCCACTATTCCACCATCAATAACCCTGTGCCACTGCACCACTGTCATCGTTAGGTGCTGAGTGACCCTGGTGGAGAGGGGACAGGCTATGAGTATGCGGCCAGGCTTAAGATCTGCCCCATCTTGGTTTTATATGTTGATGCCGTACTGCATGATTTTATGCTTTTATCTGTTTTATTGTTTTATGCTGTTTAAACTGGCATTAATGCCGATTGTTAGCCGCCCTGAGCCTTCGGGGAGGGCGGGATATAAATCGAAATAAATAAATAAATAAATAAATAAATATTGTATCCCTCACCCCACAGGGACCCAAGAACAATCTTTCTGAGTCCAAATCAATGGCTGGAGTGAGAGAAACTTGGGGAAAATCTTTGCATCTTTTTTGGGATGAAGCCAAGCTATTGTTTCCAATTTTGTGTGTAACTTTGAAAAGCCTGAAAAACATTACTGCAAAAACAGTTATCCACAAAATTATGAACAATAAATACAATCGATACATCATCTCATACTCTGCAGGTTTCTCCACTGGACAATACATCAACAACAGAAAATATTCCTGTTTATTTTAAAGTTTCCTGACTAACCAGTCCAATAACTAAGAAAGACCAGTTATGCTGAAATAAAACTGACAGATCTTTTCCCCATTCTTAAATGAGGAATTTATCCATTTTCTCCTGGAAAGCATTTTAGAAACTGAGTAAATAATACCCTTTAATATGGAATGGGAAGGGAGGCTGCATGGTATAGCCTGACCTCATCAGACCCTGGAAGCTAAGGAGGGTTGTACTTGGAAGGGAGACCACCAAGGAAGCCTCTGCAGAGGAAGGAACTGGCAAACCAAGACTTCTCACTTGCCTTGAAAACCCCTTGCTTGGGTTGCCATAAGCCAGCTGCAACTTCATGGCACTTTACACACACACATAATATGAAATGGGAAAGTAAGATATACCACAAAGAAAAAAGAGATGTGTGCCACAAAACAGAAAGAGGTATGTGTTATGTGCCATCAAGTAGCTTATGACTTATGGGAACCCTATGAATTAATAACTTCCAAAAGTCCTATCATTATCAACCTTACTCAGATCTTGAGAACTGAAGGCCATGGCTTCCTTTATTAGATCAATCCATCTCATGTTGGGTATTCCTCTTTTACTGCTACCTCCAACTTTTCCTAGAATTATTGTCTTTTCTAGCTAGTCTGGTCTTATCATGATGTAACCAAAGTACGATAGCCTGATCCAACACTGGTTTCTCTTATGTTCTTAGGAAGCCTTATTGGAGAAAATACCAGTGCATTAATAGCTCAAGGAACTGAAATTTAATGTTGAATATTTTGGACATGCAGTTGAGGGATTCCCATATTTTTTTTCCCAGTGGGATTCCGAGATGTCAGTTTTGCAATCCTTTCTCCATAATTTCTGTTACCTTAATGGTTTTGAGCTGTCTAATACCATTAGGATTTTCTATATTTTTGATACTACCCCTTTGTTTTGACCATCATTATTTTTATTAGTATTTCAAATTCTGTTAGAGGTCTTGACAACATGCCTGAGCTCTTAAGGTGATCAAGCATATATTAAAGTCGGAAGTAATGAAACCAAGGGATTACTTCTTTTAATTGGAATTCTAATTGGGATTTATCCAAGATCTCACCATTTTTTGACAGGCGAGATAGTCCCACCTGTTGCCATTTTTAAAAAACTTTGTCTTCTTTGCCTGGTTTAAACCATTCTTGGTGTAAGAAAGATGACAATAAAGAAATGTCTGGAACTAATTTTCCATGTCTGCTATCACTTCTCTTCAGTGAGTTATAAAGAAATATGTTATTTTTCATCTGAAATGCTCTAAGGTGAGGTTCAAATGACATCTTGTAATGAACAAGGGGCTACAAAGTCCTATTCTATTCATATCCAATCTTCTATATGATCTTTATACAACGTCTTAAGGATGTTCATGAGATAAGCTGCTAAATAATTGTTCTTTAAATTCAGAAAATGTAGACCACCTCGGTTTGCAGGTGTACACATGATATCACCACTAAATCTTTGTTTCTTGAATGCCCGCATGAAATCATATAAACTTTTCTGCCACTTAACTATTTTTTGTCAGGTATATCAATAGGCGAAGTTCTAAAATGAAACAGAAACCTTGGCAAAATAAAGCTTTTGATTTTTCATCATGAATGTAGAAAGAGGACTCACATGCGTGGCAAGCGATATATTTTGCTGGTGTGACCTTTGGTCAGTCGTAAGTTCTCTCTGAACTGTTCTCTCAAGGGGACTCTGGAAATAGAAAATGCTGAACTAGATGGACCAATGTTCTATCTTAATGTATGGCATTTTCATATCTTTGTCAGAAAACAATATTCGTCCTGTTTTATTAAATGTTTGTCTTTTTTCTATTATTCCATTTTATTCTATATCTACAGAATTTTGTCACAGGAAAATTATAATCATCTGCCCTAAATAACTGTTTGCCCTTATTAATAGGCTTTATATAATGAAAGGCACTTCTTTTATTCAAAAATTTTAAATAAACTATGCTGGACATCAAAAGGAACATCAAAAGAGGCTGCTTGCGCAAATGGGGCAGCTCTAGCATCATGACAATGGACAGCTGATGTACATGTGAAATCTGTAGCAACAATCTGAGTCCAACACAGTTGGTTATTGCATGTGACGTATGAATTTGCATCACAAGCTGGATCGGCACTGGATATTTATAAGCCACTTTAAAGACTGCTTTGTGAAGGCGGTTGAGGCATTTTTGTGTTGTACCACTCGCTAACTGAGGCAGATATTTGCTTTTGTCCTGAACTATTAAATTTCCTGTAAAAGTCTGTGCTGCAGCCAAAGAAGACTAATGAAAGGCTTTCCCCAATAATAACCATAAACACCAACCCACTGGAAAAAATTACTAAGGCAATTTTGCAGAAACCAGCCGAGGATGAGTATTGTAGTAGACCGGCATGAATGGCTGCTGGTGGTGTTCAGTCCCTAGAACACAGAACTAAAACTTGAGAAAACAAGTAAACAGTATTAAATGCCCTCAAAATGTACTTTGTTTTACCAAAGCACTTTTAAGTTCCAGCAAACAGACTATTTTTTTCCCCTTAATCAAGTTTTCTGTTAAGTTTTTGTTCAGTCTTCATTCCCTTATTACATGTTACTTTAAAAAAGAGACCCAGTCCAGATATTTGGAGATAGCATTTAATGGGGAATAATATATAACTAGTACTTTTTTGTAAGAAAAAAAAGTGCCACTACTCATATATAAAGTCGCACCAATTTCCACCAGTTCCACCCTCCCTCTCCCACTATATGCTATTGCTGAGGGCCCATTCTCTCTTTCTCTGGTTGAGTGAGGAAGGCTGGCACAAAAGGATCAGCACTTGACAGAGTCCTGAAAAAGCTGCCAATACTCAGTACCAGTAAATAAAGGTAAAGGTAAAGGTTCCTTTGCTCGAAAGCCAGCCGAATCCGACTCTAGGGTTGCGGTGCTCATCTCCGTTTCAAAGCCGAAGAGCCAGCGCTGTCTGAAGACGTTTCCGTGGTCATGTGGCCGGCATGACTAAACAACAAGGCGCACAGAACGCTGTTACCTTCCCACCGAAGTGGTACCTATTTATCTACTTGCAATTTCTTGCTTTCGAACTGCTAGGTTGGCAGGAGCTGGAACTAGAGACAGGAGCTCACTCCGTCTTGCGGCACCCGGGTCTCAAACTGCTGAACTACTGACCTTCCAGAGCCTGCAGTTCAGTGTCTTAACCACTTGAGCCACCGCAGTACCAGTAAGTACCATCACAAAAAAGCCCTTGACTGAAACCAGTAGAATATTAGCACTGCATGGCCTATAGCAGATGGCTTAAAGAGGGAAGAGTACTAGACTTGGATCAGTTACTCAAGTTTAAATTCCGGTCATAATCTGCCAGTTCTGATTACATCTGGCCCTGCACATGGGGAGGAGGAACATGCCTTACTTCCCCACCCAGTGTGCAAGCCCCATCTCCAATGCCAGTGAGCCTCCAGATGACTAATGGTGTAATGTCTAAATGTTGCCTAATCCAACATGCTGAGGCTGCATACTGTTGATTTCCAAAACCAAATCCAGAAATAAACTCTATGGAGTTTACACATGTTGGATTTGGCCAACTTCAGATATCACATTGATGACTACTGGTGCATCTGGCAGAGCAGACAAGCCAGTTGGTGGGGTGAGGCACTCCCTACCCTTCCTTATAGGTATAGTACCCCAGTTTGAATTGTTGTATGATGCAGAGGCACAAATTTTCTCCCTACATTCTGATCCCTACTCCTGGTAAACCATGATCCCTGTTTTATACTTTTTCTTTCTTTTTTTGTCTTTTGAGGTTACCCTATGATGAGTCATTTTGAGTTGCTAGAGATCCTGGAGAAGAAACAACTCTACCAGAAATCTCAAAGGGGAAGTGGATGCATCTTGCTTCCAGTGCACATGCATCTGAACATGTGAGTGCTAAGGGGCTACATAATTCACAGATTGCTATTTCATGCACCGTGGCTATTATAATGAAAGCAAATGCAGCATCACTGAGTGGAGCCATCTGCAATGTGTAATGTCAGTAGGCCTTCAGTGGTCCCTGATTCAATAATATTGTGTCTGTATTTTCATCTGTAAAATGTTGGAAGCTCTGAAGCATTACAGTTTACCCTTACTATGAACCATCTACATGGTGGAAGCCTTTTTGATGGTAACTATGGGTGATGAGAAAATCTAAACTGGTCCTACAAGGATAAGAACACCATTTTTAAAGAAATAACACGTTTCTCAAAACATATTTCCTTTCTCCCACTTTGGTTCCCAAATTCTTCTACCTTTGCTGCACTTTTGTCTGCCTTCAAAAGAAATCACTGGCTGTCCCAGCATCCCTTGGGATTAAGAATTGCAATTTATCCTCATGTGTCTCATTTACTTTAAGCAAAGATATCTGCATTATAGTCTCATTGCTAGAATGTCATGCTAACCAGGATGGGAGTTCACATTCCCCAGTGTTATTTCAATATTAACCAGAGCCTAGAAACAATATTTAAAGCAATAGCAAACACTGGGAAATTAAATAAGGCATAAAAGAAGAAGTTAATCTCCTCAGAGGTATTTCTGTACTTCTTAACTTTCCATCATAGTACATGAGCCTTTTGTAAATAGTGGCACCCTAAAGCTTATCAAATATTTTCTTTGCCAGTCTCAGGAATTTCTCTGTGCATTTTAACACAAACCTACAAGAAGGTTCCACTGTAGATGTGGAACAAGGAAACAGAGGAGACAAATGGTGTTCAGTGATTAGTTTTATTCCACAGAAAGCAATCCATAGATTATTAGAAACAATAATGTTTAAGAATTTAATGCATTGGGAAAATGCAGCATACCTTTCATACAAATGCTTTCCCATTTTCTTTAGTATAAACTGGGAGGGTGCACACCTCTGTCAAATACTCCAAGGGAATATAGACATTCGCATAAGGAGTTACACCTTCAAGAACACACAAAAGATGTCTACTTATTAATGTTGTTTTATTTCAGGAAAAGCTCTCTGTATTGCTGTTGAGTTCTTATACATTCAAACTTTGACACTGCAGGTTAGTACAATATGCATGAACATATGAATATTCAAATCTCAGCTCTTCATTGTTCAACAACAGCATATTCCAGTGTGGTGTAGGAAGCTAGACTGCTGGATTTAAGGAAGTCTGGGTGCCAGTCAAAGGTATTGGGGGAGGGATTTTAACTGGTTGATATAGTGCTGATAAGCAGCAGCCCCAAGATTTGATATGTAGGTTCAAGGCCAAAATAAATCACTTAATGGAAGGAGGTTGGGAAGAGCTTAAAGACTGGTTCTTTGTGAAAAGTGGCTGAGGATGGTGGTCGTGGCAATAGCCATGGTGGAAGCAGTGGTGGCTGTTGTGAGAAAAGTGAAATAGTTGGTTCAGAAAATGTAAAAACCATTTTATATAGTTAATTCTATAAAGAAATCATAGTGTTTTCTCCATTTCTGTAACTTTCCAAGCAGCATCCCAACATGCTTTGCAAGTCCTTTGTCTCAAGAGGTATCTGTCACCTATCACATACACAGGAACAGGCTTCTACATTCCATTACCCAGAATGTAAATTCTCCTCCATTGTTTATGGGTGTAAAGAATTCCAAAGCATTTAGAAATAAAGCATTTCTATGAGCTAGCCATTGTTGAGGGAGCCAGAATATTTACAATACTAAAGGTTTGCCTACATGCCAAAACTCACATCCCACCTCCAACAAGAAGATGGTGCCTAGCTGGCTACCTTGCCCCAAGAACACAAAGGACATCCTGAAACTAACACATTCTTGTGTTTGTCATTTAGAAATTCAGGTGTCATCTTGTATTGTTTTGCTAAAACGTTATGGTAAACTGACTGCTGCTGGAATGTGGGAACATCTCCTATGCCATGATGGCCCACATTATCAAAATAGTTATTGTAAATTGATGCAGTTTATAATTTCAACACCTCTATTGAAATGTATGTGACCAAGATTGTAGAAAAGGGGACCAGCAACTCCATCCCAGCACTGACTCTTGGAGACCCAAGAGAAATTCAGTCCTTGTTGGGTCTCTTGGGGCCAGTCCAGAAGCTTCTGCTGCATGGAGAAATCTTTGTTGTATTAATCACTGTCTATCTCTTTCTTCGGAAGTAAGTATTGTGCTTGTGTATGTTGTTTCAGTATTAGACAGATGCCCAGTGCCTGGCTGGGCAACTGTCCTGCCTTCTTTTAGCTTTGATAAATTTTAATAAAGGAAGTTTTGTTGTTTAAGTAACCTTGTGTTGCATTCCAGCTAACTGTTAACATTTATATCCTCGCCTTGGTAAGGGGCACACAGCATAGACCATTCAGAACCCAGGGGTGGGAAAAGGTTCAGATAAACATTTCATACAGGGTTAGTTTACACCAACGCGTGATTGCAGCTGAATTCTCACCACAGTGGCAAGATGGGTAATGGGAGGGCCTCTTGTTGTTGAATCCTGTCCCAACCAGAGATAATTACATTGTGACCAGCCTCCTTCTGCTCAGGACTGCAGTCCTAAACAAACTCAATAGTGAATCCCACTGAATTCAGAGAGGTTTGTTTCCAAGCAAAAATGTTTGTCAAGCTGTAAGAGTTCAGAAAGGTTTTAAAAAATCTGTTTCTGGCTGGGTTCTTTCTGCAGCCTTTTCCCTTGGAACCAAATACTAGAATAGTGTGAATTAAATTTATCACAGTGCCAATCAAATTACGTATGTTCAAAAATATTGAGAAAGAAATTAAAGCAAGAACAACTGAACTTCTGAAGTTTTCTGTTGGGGAGGCTCAACTTTTGCTTGTTTGTTCAAGGTCCAAGAGGACCTATATTTGTGTTCCAAAGCAATTTCCCCTCATGTCCAATTGGCTGGGAACCATCAAGATTTTCACTTTCCTGAGTAACATGTATGATGATTGGATTTTCCGAACTAATTTATCACACAATGGGTAGGATCCAGCCAGCTTTTCTGCTGGTAAAAAAGAGGAGGACTATGTCCCCTTTGACCACCAATCATGGGACTTGCATGAACAAAAACCATGAACAAAAATGGGCTGTAGTAGGAGGAGAATTGGTTGATATTGAGTGGGAAAGCTGGCTGGATCCAATCCAGAGACATTTTGAATAGTGTACCTTTTACTTTCCTCTCTCTGGCTGAGGTCAGACTGGCAGTATGAAGCGCGAGGGACTCATGGCAAAAAGACCCAGAACAACGTGTTCTGGGTATTCCCGGTCACACTGCACTGACTGATGTGGGAGCATACTGGGGAGAAGGCACAAGGGAGCATTCGCACTGTTGACCCGCCTCTGGCGGAGGCACAGCTGTAAGTGGCTTTTTTCTCACTCTGTGGCAGGTGCCTATGCGCATGGGTGCATACGCGCATTCCTGCGGGAATAGTCAGTGCACATTATCAATGTGGGTTGTTCCCGGCTTTTAGCATTTAGCATGCACATGTCCAGGAAGTGGGATCAATGCGCTCTCCAGGGTTTCTATCACTTTCACCTGGTACTTTTTAAACTCGGGAGGGAAGCATTACAAGATGGGTTGAGTACAGCTGGGGAACGCCTGACAGCTGTGCCTGTGTGAACCGACCCCTTTAATCCATTTGTGAAACATGCCTTGTTGTTGTTGTTCAGTCGCACAGTCGAGTCCGACTCTTCGCGACCCCATGGACCAGAACACGCCAGGCCCTCCTGTCTTCCGCTGTCCGCTGAAGTTTGCTCAATTTCATGTTCGTTGCATCGATGACACTGTCTAACCATCTCATCCTTTGCCGTCCCCTTCTTCTTTGACCTTCAATCTTTCCCAGCATCAGGGTCTTCTCCAGTGAGTGCTCCCTTCTCATTTGGTGGCCAAAGTATTTGAGCTTCAGCTTCAGGATCTGGCCTTCCAGGGAACAGTCAGGGTTGATTTCTTTTAGGATTGACTGATTCGATCTCCTTGCAGTCCAAGGGACTCTCAAGAGTCTTCTCCAGCACCACAGTTCAAAAGAATCTATTCTTCGGCGCTCGGCCTTCCTTATAGTCCAACTCTCACAGCCATACATTACTACAGGGAATACCATTGCTTTGACCATGCGGACTTTTGTTGGCAAGGTGATGTCTCTGCTTTTTATCATGCTGTTTAGGTTTGCCATCGCTTTCCTCCCAAGGAGCAGGCGTCTTTTAATTTCATGGCTGCAATCACCATCTGCAGTGATCTGGGATCCTAGGAATGTGAAGTCTGTCACTACTTCTACGACTTCCCCTTCTATTTGCCAAGGAGTGATGGGCCCAGATGCCATGATCTTAGTTTTTTTGATGTTGAGCTTCAAGCCCACTTTTGCACTCTCCTCTTTCACCCTGAGCAAGAGGCTCTTTAGGTCCTCTTCACTTTCTGCCATCAGAGTGGTATCGTCTGCATATCTGAGGTTATTGATCTTTTCCCCAGCAATCTTAACTCCATCTTGTGATTCATCCAGGCCAGCATTTCGCATGATGTACTCTGCATATAAATTAAATAAGCAAGGTGACAATATACATCCTTGTCGTACTCCTTTTCCTATGCTAAACCAATCAGTTGTTCCATATCCGGTTCTAACTGTTGCTTCTTGACCCTTATACAGGTTTCTCAGGAGACATGTGAGGTGGTCCGGTACTCCCATCTCTTTAAGAACCTGCCATAATTTATTGTGATCCACACAATCAAAGGCTTTAGCATAGTCAATGAAGCAGAAGTAGATGTTTTTCTGGTACTCTCTTGCTTTCTCCATAATCCAGCGAATGTTGGCAATTTGATCTCTAGTTCCTCTACCTCTTCGAAACCCAGCTTGTACTTCTGGCAGTTCTCTATCCACGTACTGTTGGAGCCTAGCTTGTAGGATTTTGAGCATGACCTTGCTAGCGTGTGAAATGAGTGCAATTGTGCGATAGTTTGAACATTCCTTGACGTTGCCCTTCTTTGGGATTGGAATGTAAACTGACCTTTTCCAATCCTGTGGCCACTGTTGTGTTTTCCAAATTTGTTGGCAAATTGAGTGCAGCACTTTAACAGCATCTTCTTTTAAGACTTTGAATAACTCAGCTGGGATACCATCACCTCCACTAGCTTTGTTGTTAGTAATGCTTTCTAAGGCCCATTTAACTTCGCTTTCCAGGATGTCTGGCTCGAGGTCAGTGATTATACCATCGTGGTTGTCAAGGACATCGAGGTCCTTCTTGTATAGTTCTTCTGTGTATTCTTGCCATCTTTTCCTAATCTCTTCTGCTTCTGTTAGGTCCCTACCGTTTTTGTCCTTTATCATGGCCAGCTTTGCATAGAACGTTCCCTTGATTTCTCCAATTTTCTTGAAGAGATCTCTAGTCCTTCCCAATCTATTGTTTTCCTCTATTACTTTGCATTGTTCATTCAGGAAAGCCTCCTTATCTCTCCTTGCTGTTCTCTGGAAATCTGCATTCAGTTGGGCAAATCTTTCCTTTTCCCCATTGCCTTTAGCTTTCCTTCTTTCCTCTGCTATGTGTAAAGCCTCATCAGACAGCCACTTTGCTTTTTTGCATTTCTTTTTCTTTGGGATGGCGGTGAGTGCTGCCTCCTTTACAATGTCACGGACCTCTGTCCATAGTTCTTCAGGCACTCTGTCTATCAAATCTAGTCCCTTAAACCTATTCTTCACCTCTACTGTATATTCATCGGGGATGCGATCTAGGTCAAATCTGAATGGCCGAGTGGTTTTCCCAACTTTCTTCAATTTAAGTCTGAATTTTGCAATGAGTAGCTCATGATCTGAGCCACAGTCAGCTCCAGGTCTTGTTTTTACTGACTGGATAGAGCTTCTCCATCTTTGACTGCAAATTATATAGTCAATCTGATTTCGGTGTTGCCCATCTGGTGATGTCCATGTGTAGAGACGCCTCTTAGGTTGTTGGAAAAGGGTGTTCGCTATGACCAGCGTGTTCTCTTGACAAAACTCTGTTAGCCTTTGCCCTGCTTCATTTTGTTCTCCAAGGCCAAACTTGTCTGTTATTCCGGTTACCTTTTGATTACCTTTAGCATTCCAGTCCCCTATGATGATGAGGACATCATTTTTTGGTGTTAGTTCTACAAGCTGTTGTAGGTCTTCATAGAACTGGTCCACTTCAGCCTCTTCTGCAGCAGTGGTTGGGGCATAGACTTGGATTACTGTGATATTGAATGGTTTGCCTTGGATTCGGACCGAGATCATTCTGTCATTTTTGAGACTGTATCCCAATACTGCCTTTCTCACTCTCTTGTTGACTATAAAGGCCACACCATTTTTTCTACGGGATTCCTGGCCACAGTAGTAGATATAATGGTCTTCTGAGTTAAATTCGCCCATTCCTGTCCACTTTAGTTCACTGATTCTCAAGATGTCAATGTTCATTCTTGCCATCTCATTTTTGACCACGTCAAGCTTACCTTGATTCATAGAGCTTACATTCCAGGTTCCTATGCAGTATTGTTCTTTGCAGCATCGAACTTTCCTTTCACCGTCAGACACATCCACAACTGAGCGTCCTTTCGGCTTTGGCCCAGCCGCTTCACTCTTTCTGGGGTTACTCGTACTTGCCCTCTGCTCTTCCTCAGTAGCATATTGGACACCTTCCGACCTGAGGGGCTCATCTTCCGGCATCATATCTTTTAGCCTTTTGTTACTGTCCATGGGGTTTTCTTGGCAAAGATACTGGAGTGGGTTGCCATTTCCTTCTCCAGGGGATCACGCTTGGTCTGAGTTCTCTGCTGTGGCCTGTCCGTCCTGGGTGGCCCTCCACGGCATAGCCCACAGCCTCATTGAACCACGCAAGCCCCCTCGCCACGACAAGGCAGTGATCCATGAGGGAGGAAACATGCCTATATCAGGCTAAACTGCCAGTCTGAACTCTGCCTCTAATGAGGCTTGCTACAATCAGACTAAATTTTTTAATCTTTTAGGGGTCTTGAGTAAAGAGAACTTTCACATAGTAAAAATCCCACTTTATATTTGTTCTCCTGTAACTGTTGGTACAATACCAAATATTTAAGGCTTTCTTAGGTGTAATGAATACTCAGTGCATTCATTCCCCAAAATTCATCACCAATGAAATATTAATTTCCAGATTACAGGGTTGAAAGTAGTATTTCTGTAGGAAGCTTTCCTGTTTTCACTGATCTGTCTTCAGGGTAGCTCTATTGCATGGGTGATTTGGGTTCCCTTCATCAAGTGCATGGCATCTGTGTAGTCTGGCAAGCCTCTTATTGTTTTCAACAAAAAGAATGGGAGAAGAGCAGTAGAGACACGGGTGTTTTGCCACTGATCAGCTCTACCAGCCACTGGATGTCCATGTCATTCATTCATTCCCAATCCATATGGTAATCACATTTGGAACAATACTAACATTGGCTGGAAAATGTACATTTTCCTTTAAATGACTATTGGAAAGACACCAAAAGCAGTATTGTGGATGAAGAAATCTGTATTGTCTCTTAACTGTGAGAGACTGTGTATTACAGAAACTAGAGTGCTGGAACTGGATCAATGATTTTGATCAAAATTCTTCTTTGGTTGTAAAGTCCTTCACCCAGTCACTAACTTTTAGCCTAATGCATGAAACATGAGTAGTAATGGGGCTAAACACAAACTGGCCAGAGCATCTTTGGCACTTCTTGGAAGAAATTCATGATACACATGTGATTAAATGGTGTGCATAAAAAAAGAGATTGTCTTGAAATTATGTTTTTATTGCCAACAATATGCTAGGCGTCAACCCTGCACAACAAATGGATTTTCCTCAGAGCCAAGTATTAATAATGAATATCATTTGTTCAGCTTTTGGTCTCCCACATCACTAACTACAGATATGAAGAAGAAAAAGAGACCAGCATTAGTGAACTGTGGTCAACAACATATATAAGAAGCTGTCTGAAGGGTTATGCAAGAAAACTGCTGCAAAAAGTGTACTATTTTCTATCACTTAGAAACTGGAGTTAACACACATACATATACTGAATATATATTCAGTATATGATTCCCTTATGTATATCCTTACAATGAATTTGGTGATGTGTAGGCCACACAGTTGGTAGCATGGCTTCCAGCAATGCCTGATGAATCACCGTAATGATAGTGGAGGTTGGGGACTGCACCACATACATTTGCAGGCCGCATGGGGCCCCAGTCCAGGTCTAAATCAGTATTTAAATAGGCTGTTTATTGATTAATAGAGACCAAATCTTTCTGTAATTGAAAAGTGCTATTTATTTTTTGCTCTCCTTGGAACTTAAAAAAGAATGTAGAATATTTCTTGCTGAGTTTGTTAAATTAAAAGAAATAATATTTTTAGTTAGATTTTAACAGTCAGCTTGACTGGAAGTGTACACTGCTCCTCACATACCTGTCCTTTCCTTTTGCAATGGTTTATTTTGATTTTCCCACACGTTCTGGCATATCTTAAAGAGGCTGGAAAATGTGTGTGTACCATACTTAAGCCCTACATCATATACCACCCCCTTCCAGTGTACTTTGCCATTTGTGAACAGTCAGGATGCTATACTTGTGCAATAGACTCCTGCACTGCAGGTATGAACTCATGTGATAGAACTGGATTTGTCACTGGAAGCAACTGTGACATTGGAACCCCATGAAACTCTATGCCAGTGACCATCACTACATGTAACTTAATCGTGGGTTGGAAGCAGGATTACCTTTCACCACCAAAAAAGCTACCCTAGAGATCATAGGAACCTCCTTGGACAAAAGTCATGTGGAATGGGGACTACAATAAGGAGGGGAATTGGCTCAGGTTGAATAAAAATACTAGCTGAATTCAACCTGATGTGTTTTCAAGTTAAATATAAGCAAATATTAAACTGGCCATATTGCTGCCTAGGAAATTGATTAGCAGAAGAAATAGGTATCTTAATGATACCAGATCTGAAGCATTTTGATCAATGCAACTCAGGTTCTATGCTGTGTGAGACTATGCTTCAAGCTGCCTCAAAATACTTTTTGGCTGAGAGATGGGATATAACTATTTCAACTAACTAAATAAAGAGTATTGCAGAATTCTAAAGAGCAAGATAGATTGGTATTAAACTACACAATAATTTATCTTCTGTTTAGAAGTGTCCTATGAATTATACTGTGCTTTATAGAATCAATATGTCACATTCTGGCGGTAATATACATATTGAACTGGATCCTCCTCAGACACTGAATGCGTTCCCAAAGACAAAGACCAAGTGTAAAACATTGGCTCCATTAAAATCAATGGGAATTTTGCCATTAACTTCAAGGGAATGACATTCCATCTACATGATTCTGTATTTACACCAGATGTCACACATGATAACCACAACAGCCAGATATAATATTAAGTGATGTGATAGAATGAAGTGCATGATAGTTTGGCACTGAAAGTGCATTGAGGAAAACCAAGGTATCCTTCTCACCCAAAGATTTATAATATCTTCAGTTGAAATCAAGTGGAACTAAATTACAGAGAAGAATCTGGCAAATAACCGACTTCATTAATATCACACTTTGAACAAGATGCTCAGTTTTCGATGATTAAAACTGTAGTGCTCCTGGGTTATTTTGCACATCTTCTTACAGATTCTTCATTTTTCCTGTTTACAATAGAAATTAATCCTTAGTTAAACTCCAAGAAGATGTCAGCTATCAGGAAAAATCAATTGTTAATTTAAGATTCTATTTTTGTGGTTTGTTGCATGAGGATGTGCCCAAATAGGTTTGATTCTTAGCATCTCCTGTTAAAAAATCTCATGTAGTAGGTATTAAGAAAGCCATTCTGAATAGACAAAAAGCCTTTCTAATGGTTTGACTAAGAACAGAGTAGCTTCATATAGCTTCACCCTTAGTTTATGGAAGAAAGAACCCCAGGCTTCTTCCCTCCCTCCCTCCTATCCAAGAAACATTCCAGTCATCTCAGTGAATGAAACATATTTTTGTGCGTGCTACTGGATGTCAAACTATGGGTCACATCATTTTTGCAGGAGGGTCATGAGTCCAGGAGGGAGGACGAGGAATACTAATAGTAGTAAATGTTTATTGCATGTGGCCAAAGGAATAAGACATTTTGTAAGTCAGTCTAGAAAAATAACAGTATTTTCAAAAGTAAGTCTCACTTTAACAACTTGTACAGTGACTAGTATATGCACATATCATTCCAGTTCTAAGTTATATTTTTAAATTTATATGTAATTAGTCTTTTATATTAATTTTATTTCTACATTAAAGAGGTTCGTAATAAATCCAGCCAATGCCCAATTATCTCAATATGAAATTTTAAAATACGTTTAATTATCCCAATGAAAGTCATGGGACCTAAAAAGTGTTTAATTGTGGCCAGGATGCCCAATTCTATTGTGAAATCTTGCATTGAGATAAATTGGAAGTCTGACTGGAAACTACAGCGTACTTATAGGTAAGCGTATTTTGATTGCAGCTCCAGAAAATTTGCAAGTTGAATATTTGGAGACTAGTTAATTTTTTTTTCTTTTAACACATCTTAAAATTGTATTATAGTATGTGAATATTGTCTAATTGAATCATTGAATTTTGAACCAAAGGGAAATCTTGTAACATCCATATATAAAATATTTACTTATATGGAAGCCCCATTGAGTTCAGTGACATTTAGGGGTGTACACTTGAATACACCCAAGTCAAAAATATATCCAATAAATTGTTGGGGTGTGTGTGTGTGTAGTTCAGCATCTCAAAGACATCCAGGACTTTTGAAAAAGAAAACCAGGGAAAAATCTTGAAATAATCCTGGATATATTTGGGATTTTCAGGGAAGACTGTTTTTTCTTTTCTTTTTTGTTTCTGTGTTGGGGTTTCTATGGGTTTCCCCACTGCTCTTGTCAGTTTCAAACTAGTCTTGTCCATTTCAAGAAGCTGTTTTCTTCCTTTGCCCTCATTCTTTTGTGTTCCCTTCCCATTTTCTTGCACAGAGCTTGCAACCCCCCCCATTGTTTGGATTTGTTGTGACTCTGAAATCTCTGAGACTGTGCTTTGAGATCAATTCTTTTAAGCTTGCAATGCCACAGTAACATTGGGTTCTGCTGGGCATTCTGTATACTAAACTGGTTGTGCTTGGCTTGCAACCCCCTTGCTTGGATTGTGATTCTATGCTTGACAGCAGGCAGTACAACAATGGCACTAGGCTCTGCTGGGCACTGTACATTGCACTGATTCTGTTGGGCTTGCAACCCACCCCCTTGCTTGGATTGTGAGTCTGTGCTTGACATCAGTCCTGTTGAGCTGGCATTGCCACAATGGCACTGAGTTCTGCTGGGCACTCAGTGATTGGATTTGTATTGCTGATCCCTCTGTACATTGCACTGGTTCTGATGGGATGGCATTTTTGCAAGAAAAAACTGAAGAAACCTTTAGTTTCTACCGCAGAGATTCTTTGGGACTTTCATTCTGTTCTGCTGGGCTTCTATTGCCCTTGTTTGTTTTGCTACCTTTCCCCTCCATTGGAAACAATGGAGGATGGGGGTACCTTCTTTTGAGGAGAGGCACCAGCAGCTATGCTGCAAATTTGGTGCCTCTACCTCAAAAAATAGCTCCCCTGGGCCCCCAGATGGCCCCAGATAGATTCCCCATTAGCTATAATGGCCCCGAACAATCCCAAATCCAAATACCATACCAGTACTGGCAATTCAAGAATATCCGAAATACTGATATTTTTCAGGTCCAATATACCTAAATCCAAAAAATACCATTTTTGTGCACACCCCAGTGACATTCCTTCTGTGTATGTAGAATATGATACTGCAATATAGCCCCAGATTAAAGTCAATGGGATTGGAAGGCCATAGCACTATTAACTGATAGTATTATAATGCTTGCTTATTTTTCAAAAGTAAGTTCCACTACATTTCAATGGTTCTGAATTTCTAGTAAGATAACTTAAGATTGTAGCTTGAGAGAGCAATCTCCATCATCTTTCACATGCACTCAATAATGCACTTTCAATCCATGTTAAATGGACACCTCAAAAAGGATATTATAGCATTGGGAAAAGTGCAGAAAAGGGCAATTAGAATGATAAAAGGGTTGGAACACTTTCCCCATGAAGAAAGGTTAAAGCGCTTGGGGCTCTTTAGCTTGGAGAAATGATGACTGAGGGGTGACATGATAGAGGTTTACAAGATTATGCATGGGATAGAGCATGCAGAGAAAGAAGTACTTTTCTTCCTTTCTCACAGTATAAGAATTCATGGGTACTCAATGAAATTGCTGAGCAGTTGGATTAGATTGGATAAAAGGAAGTACTAATTCACCCAAAGAGTGATTAACACATGGAATTCACTGTCACAGGTGGTGGTGGCATCTACAAGTAAGGATGTATTGAAGAGGAAATTGGATAAACATATGGAGCAGAGGTCCATCAGTGGCTGTTAGCCACCAGGTATGGGGCTAGTGATGCTCTGTATTCTTGGAGCTTGGGGGGGGGGGCAACAGTGGGAGGGATTCTAGTCTCCTGGCCCCACTGGTGGACCTCCTGATGGCACTTGGTATTTTTGGCCACTGTGTGTTGGACTGGATGGGCCATCGGCTTGATCCACCATTGGCTTCTGTCATGCTTTTATTATTTGTGGGTGGATTTTGCTATGTTACACAGTAAAATCCAGTTGCATAGTGCATGGAAAATGGATTGAAAGTGCATTGAGTGTGTGTGAAAGTGTCACTAGATGGGTCAGTTCATACTTCAGTCCAATTTTATTCAATGGGACTTGGCAAAGTGTTTTTGGAATTGCAGTCAGAATTGGTTGACTATTCAAAATGTCTGGAAAATAATTGCTAGCACTGGTCCTCATACAAATAAATGAAAAGGCTACCTGGGCCAGATCTGTTTTAATCAAATTAATTTCTATGAAAAAGCACAGAAAAAAAGGTCATCTGCCTTCCAGCCATTGGCGTATTGTGTTCTTGTTCTTCAGATTATAAATCACTAGGTATAATCCAAAGCATAATTGCAATAAATTAAATCTACTCTAAATCAGTGGGATGTCAATGTATTTAATTAAGTACTGGATTACACCCAAAACATTGGGCCAAGCCATTATTATGCATTAATAGAAAACAAAAGAAAGAAAAAACATAACAGACCCCAAACTTTTTAAGCCTCACTAGGAATTTTACCAGACATTACTAAACAGTGTTACACCCTTCTAATCACATCACCCTCAAAGACATCGACTCCAGAGTTATAACTCTCTTATGCCCTTCTATATCCATGTAAGTCTGTTTGTTTAGAATTGCCTAGTTATTCTCCCAATACTTATACAGGCAGTTCATCCTATTAACTGTAAGAAGTTCAGAAGTAAAAAATAAAAGACCACCTTGTGTTCAATGGCTTATCTATAGAGTCTAAAGAGTTTCTGAGATATTAGTAGCTTAACTTTAGTGATCTTTGGATATAAAATATTTACTGATACTCAAAATGTATTCAGAGTTCTACAAATACATAGACATATTTGACAACATCAGGATGAAAAAGGAACATATACTCTAATATTTTTAATTTTATGTACAGGAATATAACGTCTGACAATTTTGTACATGAAATACATACATTTAAAATTAACCAGACAGGAATTTACATTAGCAATAAAACTGACATGTCCAGTTAATAGTTACTTTAGATCTGTGTTTTAACAGGGAAATTTTTTTAATAGTTTACACTCATGGAGGACATCGACATTTCAAACAAGAATAATTTACATAATCCTCTAGTATACAAAGAGATAGAGGTTGTGTGGGAATTTTGTTTGTGTAGAATAACAAGGTGATTGAATGACATCTCAGCGTTCTGAATAATAAAATAATTTAGAAGCACTTCATGCAATATGGGAGCAAAAAGGGCAGTTCCTTCACAATTTCCTGCTTGTTTGGATATCTTACTGAGCATCAAGCGTGGACCACCAGACGCATGATAATGCAAATGTCAGTTACCAGCAAAGATTGCCAGGCTCAGCCCCTCCACCCAATCACTTCTGTAAACATAAATATAGATGTTATCTTCTCTACATAGTACCAATACAGTTCACAACTCCTCAGCTTTGTAAGTAGTCAATCTGTAGGTTTAATATTGGATAATGTCCCATTGAACATCACTAACAGAATTTCCTTGTTTTCACCAATTTGCTCTGATACTTCACAGAGTGTCCTCCATGTCCTATGACATATACATCTAGTAAGTAGGATTTGCCAGGCTGCAGACCTTTAATTGTCTCTGTGGTAACAGCCTTCTGTAGGTTTTGGCTGTGAAAATATTTACAAAGGACTTTTTCAGACTTCTTTCTCAAGTCTGGCCCCAGACACTGATTCTGCTCTCTTTTCTTTTGCTCCTCATTATAATTGTCATCCACTTCTTTCCTATAAATGCAAAATTTATTCCTTTCTTGTGTACCTAACCAGGCCACTGTGACTGAAGAACAAGTGCGAAGTTTATCAAAGGCTTTAATTCTTGTGTCTTCAGGAAGAGATGGAAATGACTGCTTATTAGGCCTTGTAGTAGCCAAAATCTTCAACATGGAGGCTCCTTTCTTATTTCCTTTCAGTCGAATGAGGTATTTAGCTTTTGGCTTATCCCTAAGTTGGAACTGACGAACACCTTCAACATTTTGAGACAAGAGAAGCTTTCCATCTCTTCTGACTTGGATCTGTACCGCATCAAGGCATGAATGAACAAAGAACGTAACTTTTTGGTGTGATGATACTGGAGCAAACCGTAAAAACTTAGAGCCCTTTCTCTTGATGAACACATCTGTAACTTTACCATCTTTGAGATCAATTGTCTTCTGCTTGGCTTCCTCTTTCGTTCTTGCAAAAGTGCCAACATAGGCAGTACTCATATTTGTGTTAACATTTACAGCAAATATATCAAAGTAATATTGTGTATCTGGTTTCAGTTCAGACACGGTGAAGATGTTCTTGTTTCCTATGCAGATCTTTTCCAGGTCAACTTTGGGCTTGGAGTAGATATGCCGCCCAAACTTTGATGAAGATTTTAAAAAGCTACGCTCTTTGCCAGAATTACTGTTGGAAGAAAATCCAAAATAGGCAAAGTCAAAGGGGCTGAAGTCCAGACCTGGTTTGGGAGCCATCATGAAGGCATCATCAACATTCTGTTTAGCTTCAACAGCACAGAGACTTTTGAAATTGTGTTCTTTATTAATGACCACACAATATTGCATTGGCTGTTTCAGCAATGAAGCTGTAGGGCTTGGTTTCCATGCCAAAGTGACAGTTGTACGTCCAAGAGAAGTGACATCAACTCTTGGATCATAAGGTAATTCAGGATAGGGTTGATCTGATTCTGGAGTTGTGGTGGCATATACTTTGAAGTGTGTGTCTTTCTCTGTTGACAGGAGTTCCAGCTGGTACAAGCCAGAGGGTGAGCTAGAGGACACAAAATACTCGACATCATTTCCTCTGTATGAGAACAATTCTGTTCCTTCTTCATTGATAATCTGTTGTTTCTGCTGTTCAAGTGGCTCTGGTTCACCTAGAGAACAAAGACATTTTTGAAAGGCAGTCTCAAAGGGAAAATAAATACAACTTAGATGTGAAATCAACTGTTCCTTAAAAGGCAATCATAAATGACTGGCTGGCATATTTACAAATCATTCAGCTTTTGAATAAACAACACTGCCATCATATTAATATATTACACTTTTACAGATGTAGTAGGGTATATAAATGTATCCTATTGCTATACTAAGATGATTTAGGGGGCATATGACACTATAATTTTCTTTATTATACATTTATATGACATATTCTAACTCAGTTGCTGAAGTCTCTAATATTCTCATCAGTCTCTCCATATGAATTTCATAACAACTGAAGAAAAATCAAATGGTTCAGGATTCTTAATATATACTTAATCTATACATGCTCATACTATAAACTAAACCCAATTCACACATATAATCATGTATGTGGGCTGTTGCTAATAAAACTGCATAGCTCCACAAAATAAAACTGGGAGAGGGGAGTTGAAGTGGCTTCATACATCCACTTACTACCTGGCATTGCTGTCACATGGTTATTTATTTTTATTTACTTCATTATTAGTGTTACAAATGGCCACCCACATGTGCTGTACATATAAATCTAGCCTTAAAGCACAATACCAATAATTTGCTGATGGAGAATGACCCTGAGCAATCACGCAATCAGAAGAAGAAAGTGGAACACTTCTCCAAACCTGGAGGCTTGGGTAATATAGTGATGATGCCACCTTCCCTTGTAGGTTCCTTAATTTCCTAATCCTCTGTCCTAGCCTGCGATCCTCCACAGTGTCCAGCCAGTGTCTCTGGTCGCCTGGATGCATGAGGCAGTGGATACGGAGAGCTGCCTCTGAACCATCCATATTGACGACGCGGCTATCCTGGGTAAGAGTGCCCCGACCCCTCCCACGAAATCCAAGACCCCTGCCCACCCAAAGGAGGGGACGTGTGAACTCCGCATAAAACAGGGGCTTTGCCTGAAATGTAGAGAAGCTGGGCACTTCGCAGCTGCACGTCCCGGGTCAGGTCAGGTGACCACCCCAAAAAAGTTGGGGGAGAAAAGGACCACCCCCACGAAGAAGCCGACCGCCCACCCAAAGACTCCTCATGCCCTGCAGGCCAGCCTACAGGAAGACGAGTCTGCCTTGTCCGGGGATGAAGAATCCCAACCGGCAGGAAACGGGCAGGACCTGCTATGAACAGCGCTGAGCAGCAGGTCCCCCGTTCCAAGGCGCAAAAACGGTGAGCAACTATCCCCCCCCTTTTTGTGACTGTGACTATCATAAACCCGGAGCTTAGCACCCACATGCGGGTGTGGGGTTTGATTGACTCGGGGTGTGGGAGAGATTTGATCAACCCCTCTTTGGTTACGGGACTAGGGGCCAAGGTAGTCTAACTCCCAGACCCTTTGGTGTTCACCCAAAGGACGACTTCACCATGAAAGAACCATGTAAATACAAGACTGTACCACTACGGATGGGTATGGGGTATCACTGGGAGAGTCGTTCTTTTGTGATCACGCCAGCAGCCAGGTTCCCGTTGGCCCTGGGCAGCCCTTGGCTTCATTATCACGACCCATATATACTGTGGGAAAAGGGGATTGTCCAGTTCATTTCCCCCCGTTGCATGGGCCACAGTTGAGATGATGGATGGGGGGAGCCTCCCCAAGTGATGGCAGTGCCTGTATGCCTGGCCCAAGAGGAGCTCCAGTCGATTCCCCCTGAATACCATGACCTGGCCAAAGCATTTGAGGAAGAGGAGGCAGATGAACGACCCCCCATAGGAACTCTGACTGTTCTATCAAAATATTACTGGACCAGAAACTGCCTAAGGGAAAGCTGTATTCCATGAGCCCTATGGAGAAAACAGAACTCAGACAGTTCATTGACAAGAACTTGGCCAGGGGGTTCATTAGACCTGCCTCCTCCCCTTTTGCAGCCCCCGTGTTGTTCCAAAAGAAAAAGGACAGGGGGTTATGCCTGTGTACTGACTATTGGGGTTTGAATGCGGTCTCGTCTACAAACATCTACCCCCTCCCTTTGATCAAAGACCTCCTAGCGGTGGTCTCTAAAGGGAAAATCTTTTTGAAACTTGACCTCCACAATGCCTACTTCCATGTCAGGATTAGGGAGGGGGACAAATACAAAACGGTGTTTAATACTTCCCTGGGGCAATTTGAGTACCTGGTCATGCTGTTCGGGCTTCAGGGGGCTCTGGGGGTCTTTATGAACCTAATTAATGTAGTGTTGCACAAGCACCTGTTCAATTGCATCCTTGTTTATTTGGACGACATTTTGTTGTATTCCCCCAACAAAGAATCCCATGCCAAACTAGTCTGGGAGGTGCTGAAAACGTTGTACAAGCACAAACTCTTTGCTAAACTCTCCAAGTGTGAGTTCCATTGCTCTGAGATCTCATTTTTGGGTTACCAGATTTCCGCCTGGGGAATTGAAATGGACCCCGTCAAGGTCCAGGCTGTAGTGGGGTGGGAGCCAACCCAAACCTGGAGGCAATTCCAAGCCTTCCTCGGGTTCGCAAACTTTTACAGAACTTTTCTGGCTAATTTTGCCAATTGAGCCTCCCCCTTACTGATCTCTTGAAAACGAAGGGGAAGGGCCCCAACAGCACACAGCCGGGGGCCAAACTAGACTGGTCTCCCGAATGCTAGGCGGCGTTCGACTGTCTAAAAGCTGTTTCACCTTGGAAACAGTGCCAACCCCAATTCATTGACTTGCTTTGTCTTTTCTTTAATAAAAAATTAAAGATATATATATAAGTATTTCCTTAAAGGTGTTAAAGGCTCTGTGTTGTACTCTACCTGAAACACAGCCATGTATGTGTTAATTATGTTTTGACATTTGAGGATTACCACGTTCCCCTGAGACATGCAGAGACAGTTGGTGGGGGTGGTAGATGAACACACAGGAAGCAGCCATCACTGGCCACCTTTCTTCCTTTTTTTGAGGGCCAGTTTGATATATTGGTTAGAGGGTTGAACTAGGATCAAGGAAATCCAGGTTTGAATCGCCTCAGTGCCACAGAATCTAGTTAGGGGACCTTGGGCCAGCCACAGACTCTGAGCCTAACCTACTTCACATGGATGTTGTGAGGATAAAATGGAGGAGAGGAGAATGATGTAAGTCACTTTAAGTCCCTATTGGGGAGAACGGTAATGTATAAAAAATGAAGCAACCAAATGAACGAACAAATAAATAAATGCTGTCCTTGTGTATCTCTATTGAACTTCTTTAGTTGCTAATGATCCCTTGCAGATAAGACAGGAAGGAGTAGGAGGAGTGAGCCATTGAAAGAGAGATTAGATGAGATAATTAAACAATAAAAGTACCTCATAGCCAAAGGCATTTGTGTGCATGCGTGTGTCCCTACAGTTTCTCCCAGCTCTTTTTGCATACCTCTGAGAAGACTTCATAGTTCTCAGGGTTAATTTTCATGAGTCAGAATTTATGGTGTGAACCACAGACCCAGCCTGTGAACTTAGAGAATCAGAGGCATGCCTTATTTCTCTCTTCCTGTGCATTTTGTATCTTTTCCAGATTAGACCATGGCACATATACAGTAGGAGTTTTGACCCCCTACACTTACCCCAGACAAAAACAGTTTGGGAAATGAACAATTCAACCCATTAGTTGCTGTAGATTTTCCAGGTTGTGTGGAAGTTCAACCCATTGTGGAAGACCATGTGGCCATGTGGTTTTCTGCAATGAGCCAAATAGCTCCTTCCCAGGTTGTTTCTGTTCAGTGTAACAGCATGGGGGAGAGAAAGCTGAGGCTCTTTCTCTACATGTTGTACAGTCCAATCAAGAGTGGGGAAAGCACAGGAGGGAAAAGAGGAAAACATGCAAATCACATATTACTGTGGTGGAGTTTACAGTTTGGATCCAGGGTCCCCAGCCTGTCCTATCCTTTGAACTCCATCTTTTGGAAGTTGACCCTCAAAAATCAGAAACTGGCTTACACAGAGTTACTTTTTTATGCGATAACTATAAAATGTAGCAACAGACTATGAAAAACTAGTTCTGTATCACTACTGATTCTGATACCTTCAAAACGGTAATTTTCCATGAAATACTGTGCATGCCCTACTGATTCATACCAGGCGTAAAACTAGAATTTCCTCTGGCTTTCAGTTGTTTACCTGAGCCTTCACCACTGGATTCTTCTGGAAGCTCCTGCAAACTTAGTTTCCATTCCAAAGGAGCATCACATGGAGTTACTGTAACTGCCAAGGGTGTGTTATCTTCCTCCACCACAAAGAAAAATCTATGGAAAGATTAATGCATGCATTACATTCTTTATGGTATACTTTCACTTCCATGAAACCACATTGTTTTTAAAAAGGAATACAATTCAAACTTCTCCAAGAAACCAATTGAATAGGAACTAATGTTCATTTAAAAGTTTGCTTACTGTAAAATTCAAGCTTTGTGGGTTTTATTTGAGGTTAAATGTGACGTATCTGTTTATATATCAAGTTTCTTAGTAGGCATCCTGTAGCTCTTCATATTTCCTTATTCAACGGAACCCAGTCATATGAAGAACTCCACATCACAGTAATAATTTATTATTATTATTATTATTAGGGCAAAATAAGGAATATTTTATGGAAATGATTGTTTCTTAAATGCACAAAAATGAATGTTCTCGTCTCTACATTTATAAAAACAAATGTTCTAAAGAGCTTGTTTACCATTTTCATATCTTATTTTAGTGATCCTAGTAGACCTCTCATTGCTGAAATAAATGAATGTGAAAATCCTGGTGGGCTATTGGCCTATTATGCATGGGTATTTTGCCTCGCTTTCACCGTGCATATCCATCAGGTTTTCTTTGTCATTCTGCATTGATTTTGCTCCCTTCAGCACTCAGTTTGCTTTCTGGTCATTGTTTCCCAGGGTTTTCTGAGAATGCTTTTGTGCCGATTTCCCCCTTGTTTCGTTTCCAAGGTGAAGGTAATTCAAAAGCATACAGATTTCCCCCTGCCCTTTTTGCTGCCCCCAACGGTCACTCCCCTGCCCACATTGAAGTCATTCCACCGACTCTGCACCTTCCACCATCCTCTACCCTTCATTGGTGTACAAGCTCCAGTTCCTCCTCATTTAAAATTTTTAGGTTGTTTTAACAAGCGGCACGACTCTTGCGATATGAGATTATTGCTAGTCTCAGATCGCTGAATTAAAAAATTTAAACTATGGGGGAAAGTTTACAGACATCCATGTTCAGTTTGTGATTATCATTTGAAAACATTTTATGATTTGGGGGGGCTTTTGTTTTTGAAGGTTAACAATATTTGTTTGTCAGTAGAAAATTTATATCTGTATCTTTATACTTTTTATAGTCCTGGTAATAACTTTTTAATTAAAAAAAAATCTTTATTCAACCCAATAAATTACAAAATTCATATACCAAATGTAAGATAACAAATTTAAATAAACAGATATAGCACATAAAAGAAATGCCAAATACTCAATATAACAAGAGTTCCATCTCTCCCAAGGCCATCACAACTTGTTCTTTGCAGGAAGGGAAATATTTCAGGCAAGTCAATTTAATAACATCAATTTAATCCAATCCTTCTCTCCCAAGGCCATCACAACTTATTCTTTGTGGGTAGGGTAATAACTCAGGCAAGTCAGTTTATTAACCAATTTAGTCCAATCCAATATCTATCTTGTCTGGTCATGTCGAGAAACAAAGCTTAAAAAGGGAAACCACATAGCCTCAATATTAGTAGAATAAGAACCTGATAATGTATTTTGAATTTTCGTGGCCACTTTTTCTAAAAGGCACAAATCAAAACACTTTTGGTACCAGTAGTCTCTATGTAGTGGTACAGAACTCTTCCATTTGGGGGCAATTACCAGTTTTGCAGCAGTACATAACAATGCCATCATTGCATCATTGCATCAATGCTTAGTTCGCATGGACCTTTCCTACATGCCCAGGGAAATGCTGATTGCCACTTTGGAGTCAGGAAGCAATTTTCTCCAGGCCAGTTTGTCCAGGGATCCTGGGGTATTTTGTGTTGTTGTGGGGTTTTTTTGCCTCTTCTGGGCATACAGCAGGGGTCACCGGGGAGTAGGGGGGCAGATATTTAAACTTCCTGCATTGTGCAGGGGGTTGGACTAGATGACCCCAGAGATCCCTTCCAACTCTATGATTCTATAATTCTAACCTCTTACCACTTATAGTTTCCCCCCCTAAAAACAAAAAAAAACAAAAAGCCTGAAGTATGAAACAGTCCCTGAAATCTATTGCTTTTGACATTTGGATTGCTTTTTTACACCAGCTCACGTAATGTATTAGGGTACAAAAATGCTAGTGAGCTTTCGTTTGTTTGTTTGTTTGTTGTTTTAACAGAAAACATTGACCCAGGGAAACATCTTAAGTACTAGGGGGAGATACAGCTCCCACCCCGACAGCCTGATGACCACTCCTGATAACCTGCAGAATATTTACCTGATCACAGAGAATATATTCTGAGGGTACAAAAGTGCTCCAGATATGAACAACTTTCAAAAGAATTGATTTTAGATGTTTTCCTTTAAAATTTATAAATGTGCTAATTGTATAATACCTGAGGTTCAAAACACAGTTTTTGTTGTTTCAAAATGAAAATGAAAATTACAGTTTTATGAAGGAACAAAACTGGTGCAATTTATTCAATATGCAAAAAAGGAGGGTGAAACTACTCAAATGAAGCATTCTGCGTTGTCTGAAAATGTGTTTTCTGGCTCTGTCTTTTAAAACACAATAATTACTGCTACAATAACAAAAATATATTGTGGGACATTTTTACCACAAAATGTACAGAAATTTGGCATCAAATATATATCCCACAGTATGAAATGTGAAACTTTTTTTCAAGTATGATGAGACAATTATGCAGTTTCAACAACAGTTCCTTTCACTGATACTTTAAGATAGCCCAAATACCTTTTGGGTGTTTCTCTGAAGAGATAGCTGCTAATTTCAGCTCCATCTGGGATTACTGATGAATCATGGAAAAAAGTTTTGTCCTGGATCTGCATCTGAAAAAGTTCTTCATCTCTAGTGGGCAACTTCTGGGTCCAGGAACTAAATGGTAGCAGCAGCAGAAGGTAGGACATGGAACAATGCAGCAAGAGCATCCTAGAGTTAATAAAAAATAAATATTGTCAAGGACAGAACCAGTAACAAAACTGCAAAGATGCATTAATGTGTCATCAGACAATTGTTTATAACATTTTTATGAGGAACCTGTTAATACAATAGAAATGTTGATCAGAATAGTGAAGTCATGGACTCATAATAAGGATTTATCTCCAGTTTATAATATTAATCTAAAATAAATGTCTGGATTGCTGAAGGTTACTTGTCATTTTTATAACTGTAATTACATACACTGCCAAAGGTGCTGCTGCTACTGTTCCCTTTTCTTCCATGAGCAGATCCATGCCAGTAAATATGAAGCAAGGGACAAGGCATCATACTGGGAAGGCATCATCACATGGTTTCCTAGGGAATGTGCTGCCTTCCCTTTCCCCACACTATCATTCCCAAGTAGCAGTGCAAGAAATGTCAATGAGAATGCTTGAAAAGCAATTTATTTACTGCTTTCACTTGCAATGGATAACTCAGTAACAATTCAAACTGAGGGCAGTTTGTCTATCCCTGGGTGGAATCCACCATTTATCGTTAGCATATCAATAACTTTAAAAAATTACTTATAGGCATTCTATTAGATGCAGTGAAATTCCCTGAGAATATTCATAATATAAGAAGATAAGAGTTATGTATTCATATTTGGTGAAAGAGATTTAGTTCAATTGTAAAATGGGATTGTCCATATTCACTGTTCATAGTTTTTCATGTATCTTCAGACTTTGTATTTTAAAATGTCTTTGAAGCAATATGCTATGCACATATTATGATAAGAAGTGTATGTAATTCAGTAATTTATTGTTAGTTATAATAATATAATCAGGATTCTGCTGTGCAAGTTATGAATGATCAGTGACAACACAATATCTCCTTCATAGCAATTATAGCACGATGTCTATGAAATGTCAAATCATTCTGTAGTTGTATGAAGTAATAAAAATTTATTTCTTGTAATAACTAGAGCAGAGGTGTCAAATTAAATTGTTACAAGGCCTGGATCTGACATAAATGTTGCTTTGTCAGACTGGGCCATGTGTGCCATGAAATGTAACACAAGGTACCGGAGATATAAACCTTATAAAGATGATTTCAGAAGCTAAATGGTAATAGCAGGCATGATTGGATTAGGTGTGATATACAGACAGGTGGAGATCTCAGCATTGGTGTGATATACAGAGGCATGGAGTGATCCGTATTGGTAATGAGACAGGAAACCTAGGTCTCAATTTGGTACAGGAGGATTCAGTCCAGGAGGATGCAAAGAATAAATGGAAAAAAATCTGAAGAAGTGAGCAGTGACTCACAAAAGCACATACCCTACTACAATTGTGTTAGTCTTTAAGGGTGCTATTAGACTCTTACTCTTTCTACTACTATTAGAAACCACAACATTCAAAAGTCAGTGTGGGAACATTTTAACCTTCCAGGGCATTCAGCTGGTGACCTAAGAGCAGCAGTTCTCTTACAAAGGAATTTCAAAGGGAGATTAGAAAGAGAGACTGCTGAATTGCAACCAAGAATGACGCTCAAGACAATGCAAACTCCTGGACTGAATTGAGACCTAGGTTTCTGCTCTCATTATCAATGCCTGCTATTGTCATTTGGCATCGGAAAACACTTCACTATCCAAGATATAACAACAAATGGTCTCCAGCTTTATCTGAAGAAATGAGCAGTCATTCATGAAAGCTCATGTCCTGCCACAAATTTTTGTTAGTCATTAAGGTGCTGCTATACTCTTGCTCCCTTTCACTAATAAGGAATGCAAGCTGTGCTGTTGGGTTTCTCCCCTCCATCTGTTAGAAATGGAAAGGGAGATCTCTCCAAGGGCCATGGGAGTCCCCCCCCCCCCGCCGCATGCTCTCTCTGGCTCTTTCCCTCCCCTCCCTCCCTTTCTCTCTTTATCTCTCTGAAGAAGTGTGCTTGCCCACAAAAGCTTATACCTGGAATAAAACGTTTTTGGTCTTAAACAAAGGCCTCTCTCTCTCTCTCTCTCTCTCTCTCTCTTTCTCAAAAGAAGAAGAAGAAGATGATGATGATGAAGAAGAAGAAGTGTGCTTGCACCCAAAAACTTAAACCTGGAATAAAATGTTTTTGGTCTTAAATACAAGAGAGTCTCTCTCTCTCTCTCTCTCTCTCTCTCTCTCTCTCTCTCTCTCTCTCTCTCTCTCTCTCTCTCCCACCCCCCACTGCGTCCCTCTGGCTCTTATCCTCCCTCTCTGTCTCTGAAGAAGAAAAAGTGTGCTTGCACACAAAAGCTTATACATGGAATAAAACATTGCTGGTGTTTTTAAAAGTCCCATGAGATGCCATTCCCCCCTTTCTCTAGCTCTTTCTCAGCCAATTGAAGGAAGGCTTTCTTTCTCTCCGCTGAAGCAGGAAATAGGAGAGACTGGAGATGCAATTTTAGAAGCAGGAAGCAGGAAGTAACACAGAGTCAGTTGCTCTCAGGCTGGATTGGAGCCTTGCAGGGGCAAATCCAGCCCATGGACCATATGTCTGACACCCCTGATATAGAGTACCTCAAAAACAAAGGGATATTTTTCATGAGTGTATACTGTATTCTTTTCTTTCCCCAAACCACTAGCAGACACCAGAGAGAATCAGTGCCACTCTTTCTAATACAAATTTTTCTCTGATGAAAATCCCTAGAAAAGAATATGGAATTTAGAATTTGTTTTCTGTTTACTTTATATCATATTATGGAATTTATACTGATGAAAATAAGAAAATAAATAAGCTACCTATTATACTTAAAAATTTCTTATTCACTTTATGGACATGTTAGCTTTTTATCCTGTAATTTTTAAATTATGGCTTAGATCCAGCCAGTATTTTTCCTCAGTCTCACCTGGAGTGAGGGAAGAAGCCACACTGAACTGAAGGAAACCACCCCACCTGGAAACACCAAGCTCTGCGCAGGCCTAATGGGCTTTGCCACACCCTCTTCTCCATTTAGTTTATGAGTTGCCCCCGAGCCCCACCACATTCCAAGAATTAAACATTCTCTCAATGGGATATAATGCCATAGGCTGAGTTCAGACTGGCAATTTGCCCCGGTAGGGATCCGTTTCAGTGATGCTTCAAACCCGCAGTAAACAGGGCGTTCACACAGGCACATCTGCCTGGCATCCCCCACCCGTAGCCAACCCACGCTGTTCTTCTTCACTGCTGCATTAAAAAGATACCTGAAGAAACTGGTAGCAAATCCCTAAAGTGTGCGTGCGTCACACGTTTCTCCACTTCCGGGAAGTCTGAACGTGCAGCCGAAAAGCCGGGAGAAACCCGCGTTGGGCAGAAGGCAGCAGCGATATGATTGGCCGTGCTCTGCTCTACTGCCCAATGCAGTGCCAGAGCTGCAGGGTCCTCCCCCAATCGGCAAAATGCGCTTATGCGCACATACACCCATATACCCACAGCCGAATTAATGGGGAAATGCTGTGCCTCCAGGGCAGCAGTCTGAATGCTCCGGCGCGCCTCCTCCTGGTATGCTCCTGCAGCAGTCCGGGCTGTGTGAATGGGAAACCCCGGAACAATTTGTTCTGGGGCTTTTTTGCCGTGACTGGCTCCCACAGCAAATTGCCAGTCTGTCCTCAGCCACAGAGTCCATCTTCCAAAGCAGCCATTTTCTCCAGGTGAACTGATCTCTGTCACTTAGAGATCAATTGTAATATCAGGAGATCTCTACCCACCCCCTGGAGGTTGGCAATAACAAGTAGTCTACAGACCTGACTTCATCAAATCTTGGAAACTAAGTAGTGTCGGCCTTAGACAGTGTTTGGATAGGAGATCACCAAGGAATTCCACGGTCACTATGTCGAGGAAAGCAATGGCAAACTACCTCTGTTAGTTTCTAGCCTTGAAAACACTGCAGGGTCACCATAAGTCGGCTGTGATTTGATGGCACTTTACACACATGTACAACAGAAGGATGCATATGAGTCTGTCATACTGGCAAGTATGACCAGGAAACTGCGGAGGCTTCAGAGCTGCTGACTCCCATTGTATGTCTATGGATATATCAATAGCATGAATATGTATTAAATGATAGGCTATGATAAGAATGGCATTCAGTATCTCAAGAGTTCGCTCAATTTAATTTTGATAGTGCTGCAGAACTGATCACCATCTATTACAGTATTTCCTTTTTAAAACATCCATCCCATTAATATAGTAACACAGCTGAAAATGTAGTCACAAGAATCACATCAAAATATTTGGTATCTTGGTCAATGTTCCCTCTAAGCTGAGTTAGTGTGAGCTAGCTCACAGTTTTTTAGCCTCCAGCTCAAACACTTTTGTCTTAGCTCAGGAAGGATGGCTCCAGAGCAGACTAATTTATGCAGTAGCCAAATCGCTCACTCGCAACTTTAATGCCAGTGGCTCACAAAGTAGAATTTTTGCTCACAAGACTCCACAGCTTAGAGGGAGCATTGATCTTGGTTTAATAAATCTCAGCAGAAATATCTTTCATTTATCATATAGGCAAAGTTCTGACTGACGAGATATTTGATCTTTCAGCTATTGTCAGTTATTTATTTATTATTTATTAATTAGCTTTTTACCCCACCCTCCTGGCTGAGGCCAGCTCAGGGCGGTTTACGTAAACACAATATAATATAAAATGTAACATCCGTCAATACACAAGAGTTCTTAAATCCATAAATATAATTGAAAGCCCTTTATTGTCTCTAGTAAAGATTATCTAGTAATCTGAATCTCTCTGAAATGAACTACTTTGAGATCTTAATGTTTTGTATTCTGACACTGGTTTCAATGAAACTTGATTAAAAAAAATAACTATTTTGGATTACAGGATTATCCACATTAAGCTTCATTTAAAAAAAAATAACCAGGTGATCCATTAAGGTCACTTTAAGATCGGCTTTTGGTTCACATCAACGACTAGAAAATATGTGGGAATGAACATGTCAGTTTACTATTCCTAATTCTCAGACTGTTTCTTTAGATAATAATAATAAGTCTTATGTTTGATTCTGTCCTGCAATACTTACTCATATATGACACATAAGAAGTTACTTAGAATTTTGCCTGGATAAATAAGCACCATACACCCTTTGTTAAATTTCTCTGTTCCCCTGTCTACTATTACACACATGACCTAAATACTTACATAGCTTATAGCTGGGATCCCCAATGTGATGCCTGTGGGCACCATGGCACCCACCAACACCTTTTTTGGTGGGCTTCTGATTGGCTGTTGTGAGTTTTTAAAATGTTGCTCTGGCAGCAACAGCACAAGGATCTACACTGTGTTACTGAAGTTAAGATGTGGCAATTATTTTGTGGCTAGCTCCGCCTCCTGCAGCAGCCATTTTGTGGCCACCATTTTCTTGCTGCACCCACCATGCCTTATTAGAATTCCAAATGTGCTTGCAGGCTCAAAAAGGACCCCTACTGTATAAGTGATATGCAGAGAAAACTATTGTGTATACTGCAAGTTACTAAAACACTTAACCAGACAAACCAGTTTTGATGACAAGATTGACAGACTGCCGACCTGGAGGCTCTCTCTTTTTCTTTTAAAACTGCTACTTAACTTGACACTGCTAGTGAGCTGCAGCCAAGAGTCAAAGATCCCACATGTACAACAGATAAGGCCAAGATGGCTCTTTAAGCAGCGTGTATATACACCGCCAACAGCACCCACTGCATAGCCCACTGATCACAGTTCAGCAGCCACATGCTTGCCTGGATCTGACAGGGCTGCCCTGCCTCAGCTGTTGGCTTGGATCTCTCTCCATGTAGAGAATGATGCAGCTTCTCATTGTTAAGAACTTAAGAATGGCCCATCCAGTCCAACACTATCACACAGTGGCCAAAAATACCAGGTGCCATCAGGAGGTCCAGCAGTGGGGCCAGGGCACCAGAAGCCCTCCCACTGTTGCCTCCCCCCCAAGCACCACGAATACAGTGCATCACTTGCCCCAGACTGAGAGTTTCTATCTATACCTTGTGGCTAATAGCCACTGATGAATCTCTGCTCCATATGTTTATCTATAAAAGCCATGTTTGCTACTTTAAAGAGAAAGTCTCTAGGCTGCTAATCTGGCAACCATATCTGGTGCTAGAAGCAACATTCTGGTCCAGCTTCATGGATGAAGATCTGCCACATTTGAATCAAACACAAGACACATTACAAACCTGGAAATAATTGGGCTTGAATTCCAGCTTGAACCAAGAAGATCACGGACAGTGCAATCCTAAATAGAGTTGCACCATTTCAATCCCATTGATATTGACAGATTTAACTGTGTATAACTAGGTTTAGGATTATAGTGTGATGACCTTGGGCTAGTCACTGTGTAGGGTTGCCAGCTCTGGGTTGGAAAATACCTGGAGACTTTGGTGGCTCTGGGACAGGGTGAGTTTGGGGAGGGGAGCAGCCTCAGCATGGTACAATGCCATAGAGTCCACCCTTCAAAGCAGCTGTTTTCTCCAGGGGAGCTGATCTCTGTCAGCTGGAGACCAGTTGTAAAAGTGGGAGATCTCCAGGCCCCACCTGGAGGCTGGCAACCCTATCACTGTGTCAGGAACTAGTCATGTTCTCTCAGCCTCAAAAGGTTATGGGGGGACCGATATAAATCCTTTCATTAACCCCACACTGACATTTTTGGAAGAAGGAAGAATACCCTCATTTAAATATGGGAATTAATCTCACAAAGATACCCGCTTTGGAATTCTATTTGCCTCAGTTTATACTGTTTAAATATTCCATATTTAGCCTATATACACAAGAATGTGATGCTCCTGAATAACATATGTTTTCTGCAGGTTGGCTTCTTTTTGTCAGTACATATTTTAATTTTGCAGAGGACCTAAATATTTTATTGAAATGGCCATAGTGTCTTTAAAGATTTAACTGCTATTTATCCCTGTCTTTAAGCAACAGCCAATACAAACAGCCTACAGTGAAATAGCAAGTACAGCTTTGATTTCATTTTTAGGATTGTAAAAGTGCCCTCTAATGGTCTTTCTTTTCCTTTCTTTTGCCTGTCACTATTCATGCTTTTTCAGACATTGTCTGTTTAGTATATATTTTACAATGTGAATTAGAATGTCTGGTCACACACTCTGTGTTTCTGCTCTATAGGTTTTGAATAATTAAAACTGCAAGGGACGTTGATTAGGAAACAAAGCTTATTCTTTTAATCCTGGTTAGATCACAGACAAGGCATTTCCTGCTAATGTCTGAAAGAAAGAAATCTATTTGCCATCTTTAAGAATTCCTCTGAACAGTCTTTGTAATTTACGGAAAAGGATTAAAGCAATATTACCATCAAGTACAAGAATATCACTAAAACAGTGAAAATCTAGACAAGATATATACCCAAGCACATGGCAAACTATGCCTAGTTGTTTACCCTGCATATATTATTCAGTTTACTCTGCATATACTATTGACCCAGCTACATACACAACAAAAACAAGTAGCAGACAACCATCCATAACATTTGGTTGCTACTTAATTTCAACCAGTTCTTTTCCTCACTGCAGCCCTGATGTTGTCTACATGGATCCCACAATCCCTGGCAGACTTTTAGTCAAAGAGTTTATTCTTTTGCCAGTGGAAAAGGTGGTAGGAGCCAACCCATACTAACCTCATGTGATTCTATTTACATTATTTGCATAATATACTACAGGAGCACCTTTGGAATTATGACATGGGGTAAAAGGCACAAACTTAAAATAGCTGCTGCAGGAGATGGAGCCAACCACAAAATGTCAGGGACTGAGGGTGTGCATAACTGTAATAGTTATTCTTCAACATTTCAGGCAGAAACTCCATTTAACAGGATGCCTTTTAAAATAAACACATTCTTTAAACATATTTTCTTGCATATGCACAAAATAAGTATACATACTTAAGTAGCTAAGAAACACTAACCTACCAAAATCTATCTCCATTTTGCAGGGATCTAACTCAGCTACCCCCTTCACATGAACTGGATAAAAGCCTGACCTGGCACAGCCAAACACTTGGCGAGCAGCAGGAAAGGTGTCAGCAGGCACCATGGCATCCACAGGTTATGCATTGGTGACCCCTGATAGTCTATATACAGTTAACGTTAATCTTTTTTTGTGATGTAGGGACTGCCAGGAGTACCTTCAGGTTTGCATCATCAACTCTGGCTCCTGCATCACTATTAGCAACCCAAAACTGGAAATAAGGTTATTTAGCTACAACAGAACACAAATTAATTTCTCTAATTATATTATTAAACCAAATAATTTACTCAGTGGGACAGCAATTAGAGCTTGCTAGCCCATATGAAGCTATTAAATTTGAGGGTTTGTAAAGGAAAGTCTGAGTGGACATTAAAAAACAACAACTGCTCAGCAGCCACCATTATATTAAAGACTAACAAAGTCTCACCCTGTATTTTCACTAGGGTTGCCATCCTCCAGGTGGTGCCTGTAGATCTCCTGCTATACAATTGATCTCCATATGACCAAGATCAGTTCCCTTGGAGGAAATGGCTGCTTTGGAGGGTGGATTCTATGGCATTATATGCTGCTGAGGTCCCTCCCCTCCCCAAACTCTGCCTTCTTCAGGCTCCACCCCCCAGATCTCCAGATATTTCTCAACCCAGAGCTGGAAACCCTAATTTTCACAAAGCATTCAATTGCTATGAATTTATGGACAGTTCCGGGGAGGGGGGAAACCAAAGTAATTCCACTACAGTCCAGCATTTAAAAAGTTGCCTGCAGAACAACTACTTTTCCTCAAGACTATAGGTGCCATGTTTCATAAACTAGTTTGACACCATTTAGAATGTGTGAAGAATTTTTAAAGACAGTAGTAGTAACTTAGGCTTTTCCCCCCTGTAACAATTATAAACCGCATCATCTTCCAAAACAACGTAAGAAGTAGTCAACCGTGGATGTGTCACTAAACTAAACCTAAGGAAACAATTCACTTTATTTTCTGTCAGTTTATAGGGTACTGAGTCCTGTAAATGTTCTATAAACAATGCCACCACCAGGGATCTGACTTCACTTGAAACAAATGCATCTGGAATAAATAAAACTAAATGTTTAATTGCAGAGAGTCAAAAGTGCATGATTGCAATTTAGTGAGGATAATTTCAAAGAACAGTTTGCCACAGGCATTTGTGTGTTGCCTTTCTTCAACTGTAGGGGGGAATGCTTTGGATCCCTCAAAGTCCTATTTTTAAATATGAATGCATTTAGTTTTGCATGAGCTACACAATACTACATTTGATATTAAATTTGTTGGGTACAATTTAATTGTAGCTTTGACAAATCAAACGGCATTGTGTGAATTAGGCAAATTATGGCTAAAACTGAACCTCTGGGACTAGGATAAATCCCAAAGCAATCTCTGTCTTGATGATTTCAATAAGCAGCTCTAGCTTGATGGTCTTGAACTCATCTCTAGAAATTGGATTTGTTGGCACACCTCAGATTTAAAAAAACCCCTATTGATGTATTGAACTATGGTTATTAAATTTTATTTTAATCTAAACACATTTAGAATACAGGGAAGAAAATAATTCCACTTCCTAAATCTGCAACCATTTGTGTAATGCAGCTCACAAATGCAATTTGATCTTTGTTTGAGACACATCTGTGAGTTCTAATTCATAGCTGAGAAGTTAAATGTTCTTCGTTCCTTGTATTCCATTGTCTTTATCACCTTTTTATTGGTAGCCTGGCAAACTAGCCAGAAAGCTTTCACATCTGACAAGAGGATTTTAGCCCACCACTTGGAAATCCCCTGTTTAAATTCATGGCCCCATGTTCTACTTTCACATGCAATTTAGAAGCTCAGATTTCTTCAATCTTTAAGGGCTTGTTTAAGGGATGCTTTGGAAACATGTCACAATCTTTAGGAATCCATATATAACATATACATACACCAAGGTATCATTTCAAATTTCAGTGAGGAGGAAGTAAGGTTCTCATCAAAGTTCAACAGTCATGAATGCATGTCTAGCACATAGGCCCATTTCACTACTTATAAGAATAGTAACTCAGTGCCAAATGGGGTTGCCAGCTCTGTGTTGGAAAATGACTGGAGATTTAGGGGGGTTGAGCCCGGGGAGGGCAGAGTTTGGGGAGGGGAGGGACCTAAGCAGAGTATAATCCCATGAAGTCCACCCTCCAAAGTAGCCATTTTCTCCAGGGAAACTGATCTTGGTCATCTGGAAATCAAGTGTAATAGCAGAAAATCTCCAGCCCCCACCTGGAGATTGGCAACCCTAGTGCCAAACTGGGTGGAAGAGACAATTGGAGATCTATGATCTGATCTGTGTTTAAAAATTATAAATAGCAGCTAGGGGAGATTTCCAGGGTTTGTTAACTCCTTACCTGTGCTATTTTCACTATCTTGTATACACATAGACCTACCATTTGTACCATATGGAAAATATACCTGAATGTACATGATTTCTGTAGTAAAAGAAAGTGCAGCCCTGGAGAGGGGAGGAATTGAGACCACAAAAAAATTGCAGTGGGGAAAGGTGAAATGCCTCTCCACCCTGAACTAAGGTCCTGAGTAAAATCTGTGGTCCCAATCAGACCCTCTATGCCCAGTACAGTATTGAAAAGAATGAGTAATTTCTTCTGTCACAACATGTCACATCTACTTTGGCCCTGTGTGTGAAGAACTAGTAAACTATCCAGCAACATGGGTGATATGAATCCTAAGAAAGAAGCAAAATATTTGGAATAAGAGATTATACGTGTGAGGGGGGAAAGAGTACTTACCTCTTGTCCAAACAATAAATGTCTTTTACTAATCCAGTGTGGGGTTCAAACAGACCCCCCCAGTCACAGAAATTAATATAAAACCCCTGAAGGTGACATCAAACCTGCCACCAGCTGCCAAGAAAAAAAATCAGCCTTTTATTATTTCTGTTATGCAGGAAACTGACAGAACAGAAGCAAAGATACCAAGGATAAACTAGAAGAAAAATTAGGGCCATTTAATTTTGTAAATTTCACCCTATACATAATTTCAGTTGCCATTGGGGGTAAAAATGACCTCAGCACCATCAAAGTATGTACTGTGATTTCCAAAAAAAAAAAAAATGTCAAGGAGAAGGATTAAACACCACAGAGCAAATAAATGTCAAAGAGAGGGATTAAACACCACAGAGAAGTATGAAAATAACGTTTTATCATTTTTTCCCACTTAGCTGGGTCAGTTTGATCCCATTTCTTTGTTAAGTACTTAGTCATTAACAAAGTGAAATAGCATCACTGATATTTGTGTAGTAACAATTGTAATTTAGGCAATTTTAAAATCCTGAATTGAAAAAGTCTTCTTTATAGATGATTTCATAAATGTTTTTCTTTTGTTGATAGTGCAATGAAGGAAATCACATCAGCATATCAAATAAATGTAAAGAAACAAAATATCTTGAAAATCACGTTTATTTTTTTTGCATCTGTAACTTCCACCATGGGGACTTACTTATAGCTAATATGAAGTTTTGTCAAGACTTTTTCTGGGAACAATTTCAGTTTAGTTATACTAAGTCCAAAGGTCGAGGAAAATTGCATTAGAGCTACATACTAAAAAATGTTTTAAATAAAATGCATTTTTTCTCTTTTGAACAGAGCGTATGCTGTAATTATAATCTTAGTAAACCAGACTGGTCTATCTGTCTCTGGACAGATACTATGTGTGTATTTTATCCTAAATTACATGTAGCAGCCAGAGATCCACTCATTTGAACCCAGATCTGTTTCAATTATGTAGAAACCATGGGAATCTGACTTTAAACCCAAAAGAGGTCCATGCATGAGTAGTGCTAAACCTTTCCCCTTTCCCCACACGTTGCTTTGTTCCCTGCAGCTACTGTTCCCAAGGTGCTTTTTGAAACAAACTCACTTCCAGCTTGGAGCCTGAGAGACATAAAGCAGTGCGTAGGCAAGGTGGGTGGGTAGGTTCTGTGCCCACGTGAATCCTTTGCTTTTAAATCTGGACAGGAGCACACAGAGACACACTCAACCCCCCTCCATCTCTGTGTGATTGCTTTGTTCAACCATAGGAACCTGCTTCTGTCATACTTGCTTCTAGTGTAACATTCCTTTCATATGCAGGAGTACTGGAAAGGTTTACAATTTCAGTGTGAACAAGATAAAATTAAGTTCGTAGTTTCTTGCTTATCATGGTTCAATTGACTCATTTACGCAGTCGCTTGTGGGAACAAACTTACTGGTTTGCTCAGTTAAAGATCTGCGGAGAATGGCTTTTAAAAATTACAGGACAGCCCAAAAAGACTTAGAATCATAGAGTTGGAAGGGATCTCCACGGTCATCTAGTCCAACCCGCTGCACAGTGCAGAAAATTCAAAAAAACCTCCCCCTACACCCCCATGCCCCCTGATGTCTGTCCAGAAGAGGGCAAACAAAAACCCCTCTGGGATCCCCAGCCAATCTGGCCTAGAGAAAAATTGCTTCCTGACCCCAAAGTGGCGATCAGCATTTCCCTGGGTGTGTAAGAAAGGACCAGGAGAACTAAGCACTGATGCAACCCTTCCTGCCCTCCCCCTCATGATCTGTCTAAGTTCACAGAACCAGCATTGCTGCCAGATGGCTATCTAGCCTCTGTCTGAAAACCTCCAAAGAAGGAAAGCCCACCACCTCCTGAGGAAGCCTGTCAGGAAGTTCTTCCTAATGTTTAGCCGAAAACTCTTCTGATTTAATTTCAACCCATCGGTTCTGGTCTGAACTTCTGGGGCAACAGAAAACAACTCCGTACCATCCTCTATATGACAGCCCTTCTCATACTTGAAGATGGTTCTCATATCACCTCTCTGTCATCTCCTCTCCAGGCTAAACATACCCAGCTCCTTCAACCTTTCCTTATAGGACTTGGTCTCAAGACCCCACACCATCTTCGTTGCCCTCCTCTGGACACATTCCAGCTTGTCTATATCATTCTTAAATTGTGGTGCCCAAAATTGAACACAATACTCTAGGTAAGATCTAATCAGAGAAGAGCAAAGACCTCCTGCTGTGGGGGGAGGGAGAGGAAGGACTCCTACCTTCCCCCCAAGCCATTTTCCATGTGGAAACAGTGCTGGAGGACATATTTCCCCATTTTTGTTGCTCTATGTGGAGTATTCTCCTGAACTGCTCCGACAGCTGCAATTAGCTCAATGGAGGTGTAGGTGCTTAGATACTCTACTAATCTTTTTTCCCCTCTGTGGTGCTAATAGCAGCTCGGAAGTGGGAGGGTTAAGTTAGGGGAAAGGTGCAGGAGAAAATTCAGCAACAATTTTCCCATTTCAAAGCAGCCACAAGAAGTAGTTAGTTTATTTTAAAGTGGAAGAGTTCACCATCATACCCAGTTTTGCCCTTTAAACAGTTCAGTTTCATTGGAAGATCTTTGAATTGAAAGGTGATACAAAAATATCTTAATTGATGTAATTAATTAATCAAAAGCTCAAGTGTTTGTAAGGGAAAAGAGGTACAAAATTCTTCCTAGATAACAATTTGACCTTAAAGTTCCAGGCCAAGTATAACTTACTGTGAAGAACCAGCATTTCAGTTGTATGTCATATTCTTTTAAAATGAGTCATACCTGACTTTGCTTCCAAGAATATATATCTAGGACTACAGCATCAAGTAGCAAGCAACTGTATTTTCCATGCCTGGGTCAAAATATCCCCTCACCCAGGGAACAAACAATTCACTTACATATGAAGCTTTCATATGTTAGACAACTGGTCCATCAAGCTCATGCTCTTACTGGCAGCAGCTTTCTGTAGGTTCCAAGAGAGAACAGGCTTTCCCAATACCTGCTACTTCTGGAGATTCTGATGCTGGAGATGTCAAGGGACTTTCTGGGACTTCCTGAATGCAAAGCATGTGCTCTAGCACTTAGACATGGCCCTTCTATGCCTCATCAAACAGATATCCGTATATCATATCTAAGTTTATTTATTTACTTTATTTATAGCTCGCCTTTGTTGCTGAGACTCAAAGTAGATTACAGAATATGAAACAATGCAATCAAACAGCATAAGACAACCACTAAACAATTACAGTTTCCAGGTCTAACCCCCTGGCCACCAGTGGGGGATGTGGGGTAGGGTTACCAGATCCAGGTTGGGAAACTCCTGGAGATTTGGGGATGGAGCCTGGGATGGACAGAGCCCTCAGTGGGGTAGAATGCCATAGAGTACACCCTCCAAAGCAGCCACTTTCTCCAAGGGAACTGATCTCTGAAGTCTGAATATGAGCTGTAATTCTGGGAGATCCCCAGGTCCCACCTGGAGGCTGGCATCCCTATGAAAAATGCAATAGGACCAAGGTTATAGATTTAGAGAACAATGCAAAACAAGTTATCTAAACCAAAGTATAGTACAAAACAATACAGAAAGGGGATCACAAGGTATAAGACTATACTGTAAAAGCAGGTGATGCATATAATAATTATTGCAGTGCAATACAATACTCTGTCTATCTCTCCTTATAAATAATTATCTTTTGGTTTCGCAAGATTCCATGCGCTCCCATTGTCTGTAAAATGCCCTCCCTCAGCCATTGGCCCATCAGCCGCCACTCAAGAGTACTCGCGTGCCATTGGCCGGGTGCTGGGTCTGCTCCTCTTCCCCACCCACTCCCCCTGGCAGACAGCTCTCTCTCCTGAGGAAGACAGTTCTCTTGACTCCTGTGAGGGACTGTCCCCTCCGTGGCTGTTGGTAGGCAGCCAAGCTTGGTTCTGTGAGTAAAAAAACAAAGGACTTTCAGCATAACCGCTCCCCCGCCCATAACCCCCTCCCCAACAGCCACTTTCCTGTCAGAATAAATAGGAAAAGACTCTTTCTCCTGCTTAGCTTCAGCATGGCTGGCTGGCTGGCTAACGAGGTGAGCCAGCGACCATCAAACCATTTTCTTCAACTCCCCACTGTGTGGCTGACTTTCCCCTAGGGTTGCCATTCTCCAGGTGAGACCTGGAGATCTCCCACTGTTACAATTGACCTCCAGATGACAGAGATCAGTTCCCCGGGAGAAAATGGTTGCTTTGGAGGGTAGACTCTATGGCATTATACCCTGCTGAGTCCTTCCACACATACCCCAAATGCTGCCCTCCACAGGATCCACCCCCCAAATCTCCAGGTATTTCCCTAATCAAAGTTGGCACCTGTACTTTCTCCTCTGTCAGTAAAAGGCCCTTTCCACACCTATGTTGGCCTTTGGGAGAAAACTCATTGGGCCCAGTCCTGATCAGGTTGCCAATTCCAGGTGGGCAATTCCTGGAGATTTGAGGGATGGAGCCTGGAGAGGGTGAGCTTTGAGGAGGGGTGGCACCTCAGACAGGTCGAATGCCATAGACTCCACCCTCCAAACCAGCCATTTCATCCTGGGTAACAATTGTTGCCAATCTCCAGGTGGGGGCTGGAGATCACTCAAAAAACTGCTCGCTAGGAGGGAGGGGGGAGGAGATGGAAAACTAAAGGTAGTTTGATGGTTGGCTTGGAGGGAGATAGGGTTGTCAACTCCAGGTTGGGAAATTCCTGGAGATTTGAGGGATCGAACCTGGAGAGGGTGAGTGTTGAGGAGGGGTGGGACCTCAGACAGGTACAATGCCATAGACTCCACCCTCCAAACCAGCCAATCCCTCCTAGGGAACCACTGTTACCAATCTTGGGGGTGGGCTGGAGATCACTCAAAATTACTACTGCTCTTCAGGTAGCAAAGATCAGTTCCTCTAGAGAAAATGGTGGACTCTGTCATTATACCCTGCTGAGATTGCCACAGCAAATTGTCACTGAGTGCCCAAAGCTGGGGCACTCTCCCAGAGCCTCTTTCTAGAGTCCATTGTATTTATTTCCACAACGGGCCTTATTCCTAGTATAAATATAAACACCAGTTGGGGTGGCAAAGTTCTATCCCCAGCAAAATCAATTGGCTCTCTGATGTGTCACTCAGAAGCTGTCCCTATCCACTAGCTGTGTTGCCTGAGTTCTCTCCCACCCACTGCAGCCTAGGCCACTCTTCTCTGATTTGGCCAGGATTTCAAGGTCATTTGCATATGGAAGCTGATTGGACTTCACTCCATTCCACACCTCAAACTCCACTCCCCCACAAGACAGTTGAAACGTCAGTTGCATATGCAACTTGGGGTATTCTGAGGTAAAATATGTCCTCACTCACAACACATCACTTCCCCTTCAAAAGAAACAAACCCAATAACACAACCATGCCACACCACAAAAAAGACAGATCACACCACAAGCAGAATATCACAAGGCAAAAAAAGCTGTGGTACTAATTCAAAGTACTAGGGATGAATTGTGTTCTGGCAGGGGATGCTGTGAGTATAGAAAATGATTTATCGACAGAATAGTGTTTTGGAAAATCTTTAGGAATTGTTTGGTACATTTACCATGGGACACCCACCCAGAGCCTCTGGCATTTTCTCACTCTGCTGGCATCAAAACCAATTTAAGGCAAAATAGAGATATGGAGACTTTTCCATCCCCCTTTGCATCAATTTGTTTTTGTTGGCAATGGCAACCCTAGGCCTGCCAGCACTCTCAGGGTGACTTCATGCCTTCTGACTGGCATGGCATCACTAGCCCTGGCTGCTTGGTCCTGTTCAGCAGGAGCATCCCTATGGAAGCTGCCTCGGTGATTTTGGACCAGCCACAGACTTTCTGCCTAACCTACCTTACAGGGTTGCTGTACAGATCACAAAGCAGAAGAGAATGAAGTAAGCTGCTTTGCTCCCCACTAATGAGAAAGACAGAATTTTGCCTAGGAAGAGGCTGCTGAGAGGGGAGGAGATAAAGTTGCCAACTTTAGGTATGGAAATTCCTGGAGATTTGGGGTTGGAGCCCAGATAGGGTGAGGTATGAGGAGGGGTGGGACCTCAGACAGGTACAATGCCATAGACTCCACCCTCCAAATCAGCCATTTCCTTCTGGGGAACTATGGTTGCCAATCTTGGCTCAATGGCCATCAAACCATCCTCTTCAACCCCCTGCTGTACAGTTGACTTTCCCCTAGGGTTGCCAATCTCCTGCTGGGACCTGGAGATCTCCTGCTGTTACAATTGATCTCCAGATGACAAAGATCAGTTCCCCTTGAGAAAATGGCTGCTTTGGAGGGTAGACCCTATGGCATTATACTCTGCTGAGTCCTTCTGCCCCCCCAATGCTGCCCTCCACAGGAGCCACCCCCCAAATCTCCAGGTATTTCCCTACTTAGAGCTGGCAACCCTACTTTCCCCTCAGTGCCTGTTGGCACACAACCAAGCTTAGTCCTGTCACCTATTTTGGCCTTTAGGAGAAAACTCATTGGGGCCAGTCCTGATAGAGTTGCCAACTCCAGATGGGAAATTCTTGGAGATTTGAGGAATGGAGCCTGAAGAGGGTGAGGTTTCAGGAGGGGTGGGACCTCAGACAGTACAATGCCATAGACTCCACCCATCAAACCAGCCATTCCGTCCTGGGGAACCATTGTTGCCAATCTCCAGGTGGGGGTTGGAGATCAATCAGAATTACAACTGCTCTCTAGGAGAGAGGGGGAGGAGATGGAAAGCTAAAGTCAGGGGGCAGATAATGGTAGGCTGACAATTGGCTGGGAGATAGGGTTGCCAGCTCCAGGTTGAGAAACTCCTGGATATTTTAGGGATGGAGCCTGGGGATGGTGAAGTTTGAGGAGGGGTGTGATCTCAGACAGGTACAATGTCATCAACTCCACCCTACAAACCAGCCAGTCCCTCATGGGGAACCATTATTGCCAATATCCAGGAGAGTGCTGGAGACCACTCAGAATTACAACTGCTCTGCAGAAGGGAGGGCAGAAGTCAGCTGAAGTCAGACGGCCAGATAAAGGTCGGTTGATGGTTAGCTGGGAAGGAGATGGGGTTGCCAACTCCAGGTTAGTAAATTCCTGGGGATTTGAGGGGTGGAGCCTGGAGAGGGTGGGGTTTGAGGAGGGGTTGGACCTCAGACAGGTCGAATGCCATAGACTCCACCCTCCAAACCAGCCATTTCATCCTGGGTAACAATTGTTGCCAATCTCCAGGTGAGGGCTGGAGATCGCTCAAAATTACAACTGCTCTCCAGGTAGCAGAGATCAATTCCTCTGGAGAAAACGGTGGACTCTGTCATTATACCCTGCTGAGGTCGCCACAGCAAATTCACACTGTGTGCCCAAAGCTGGGGCACTCTCCCAGAGCCTTTCTAGAGCTCGTTGTATTTATTTCCACAACAAGCCTTATTCCTAGTTACATTATTAAGGTCCCTCCTGTGTTGTTCCATTTTACTACAGTTCTACCCTCTATTTAAGAATGCCCTCTTTAACATACCTGCAGAATGACAGGAGTGTAAAGAGTCAATAAGCATAATTGGATCTCTCCCTACAGTTGACAGAACACAAATTAGTCCTTCTAGTGTATGTCCCCCAGTCAGTTTGGAGATGGTTGGGTATGTTATCAAAGGACTGCTGCTAGCACTGCAAGAAGAAAAGATGGACCCCACCACATATGATGTAGTTGCATGAAGTGAAAAGGCATATAAATTCTGATTTATGTATGACTTTAGATGTCAGCAGCACATTTATTGCTGGGTGTCTTTTCATCTGGTGATTTGCATAGAAAGAAGACTCAATTATAGATCCTGTAGGAGGCAACAATAGCCAGACAACTACCCCTGCAGTGTTGGAATCCAGTTCCATACCAGATATAGAATGTTGGAAAGAAGGGATTTTAGACTTAAAAATAAACGTGTGTATAGCATTTTCCTGAAGAGGTGTACAAGAAACAGGAGGACACTGGGTCAGACTTTTTGCAGCTATCCATTTTGGGTTTCTTTTCTAATTGTGGAATTTTGTTTATATTTATGTTCTTTATTTTAAATAAATTAAAATAAAAAAGAAGCATGGGAGCCTTACTGAGTTCCAGCCATCCCCAGAACTGAAGAGATATGAAGAGAAACAGCAAATTCTGTTACACTGCTAAACTAAGAACCAGCTGTACTGACTGCATGGCTTCTACTGTTTACTCCCTCCAGTGTGCTGTTCTTATTTCCCCTACTAGCTCTTGCCATGTTTCTCAGATTTCCTTAATATCTTCACTCCTTCACATCTCTCTCATGGGTCTCCCCATTACAACATTATTTTTGTATTGCCTCAGGAAGTGGCTTCTGCATACAGCCATCCTACTCTGGCAACTTTTTTCTGCAGTTAATCCACCACTTAAAAATATATCAGGGATTTTTTATATATACAGTACAAAACACTGAGCAAATTTTGAAAGGGAAAAGTTTAATGTTGCCTAAGATCCTAACCTCCCTAAAGTCCTGAGTGGAACTTTGGGTAGAGCCCCTAGCTGCACTCTGCACATCTTTACAGTATTTCAAGATTCATGCCAGATTCTTTCTTTCTTTGTATTGGGCCCAGTGTCATGGGCTAGAAAGATGTAAAAATATGATAGAAAATCTTAAATCATTTTATATTCTCTTGATATCAGCTGTTCAGGCCACTGAAGCATCATAAGACTTTAACAAAGTTCAGATGAAGCTAAATAGTACTGAAGGTAGAAGAGAGCCTTACAATAATTTTCCTACCCTGTTACTGACTTATTCCCTATTTTGTCTGTGAGAGTTTACATAACCCGATTCCTTGTAGCAAGGCCAAACTATCTGTAATCTCATTACCATCAGTCTTGGCACAATTATCCTGTACCTTTGATCTAAAAGGTTAAGCCAGACAGACCATGTAAATTCTTTTATTATTGCTTTGAACCTCAAAGTCTGATGAACAAATTGAACAAGCTTTTTCCAAGTGTTCTACAAAACTAAATGCAGAACATTCACAAATAAATCTAGAATACAAACTTCTCAGCTCAGAACACAGGCCGGGTTTAAAGCACAAAAATCAGTTGGGAGCCAGCTTTCAACAATTGAATCTTTGAACCCCCAAATTTTCCTTTGGTGCTCCAGTGTGAATTAATTCATCTAGTCAAGAATTATTTCAGTTAATCTGAGTTTTATTCATTCTGTAGAAAAAGACACTTGGCTATTAATGTTCTAAGATACACTGATTTTGAAAAACTTGTAATCAAGTACTGAGATCAGGCCTCAAAATCTCTTTTTAATAGGAGGTAATTTAAAGACTGAAGAGGAGCTCTTTCTAAATAGTCACAGACAAATATAAAGTTATAAAAGAGCTATCAAAATCAAATTATCAAGAGCAGTATGATTTAGACTTGCTAACTGCTTCTTCATTGTTTATTTGTCCAGTGTGGTGGGGAAAGTTTAGCCCTTTAGCTACTCTGGAAAAAGAAAGAGGGCATATAAACAGACACACAGGTCAGAATGCCAATGATGAGTGACCAGGACAACAATCTGGAAACCTTCAAAACTCCTGTGTTAACTATGCTGCTTTATACACAGTATTTTAAAGGCGACTTTAAAAAGAGAGAAGTCAAAGAAAACAAGGTTTCTTTTTTAAAAATCGTTTAATTAGTTCAAAGTTCAGGATCTTCATGCTTCTGGGACTGCTGGGGGATTTGGAGGACATATGTAGAGACCAGGAGGTGGGAAATCTGTTTCAGTTGCTTTCCTGTTCTGCATTATTGTTTCCAGATTAAGTGGGGGTTGGAATGTGTGTCAAGGGAATTGCGTTTTTCAGAGGTAGAAGATAAACTGAGTTGTGTTGAAGACCCAGTAGGCTGGTCCTGAGAAGCATCATCTGGCTTAACAAAGGTTAACAATCCTTAGATGAACATTAGTCATAAAAAGAATATCTTATTAATGCACAAATAAGATGATCTAGAGAAGACATGTTTATTACAGTCCCTGATTTTATCCAGAGTTGTAGAGCATATAGATGGCATGATTTCAGGTTTCTAAGTATTAAACAATGTCCCACTGATATCCCACCAAAGAGAGTTTTTTGGGTCAAGTAAGTTGCCTTTAAAAAAAAAATAACTTCAGAGGTACAATTAAAAAAGAATATGGGACTCAATTATCATATCGTAATGGATTTGCTTTTCATTTAAGCTCGTAAACAATGGTTAATATTGGTTCTGTCAGTTTGCTGAGCTACCAGTTACTTTGGATCATGAATGCATTTGTAAGTTAAACAAATATATATACAGTTTTCGGCTACTGACCCAAAGGCCAGGTAGAAACTATTTTGCACAGCAGGTTTTTTTTTCCAATATAGTAAACAGAAAGCTGGGAAGTAGAATTTTCAACTCACCCACCATTGACCATTGACTATTCATGAAAAGTGTTTTGATAGTTAACTATAATTTTATATTGGACTGAGGTTACATTCAGGGGCATGCATTCGGCTGCATCCGAGCTGAAAAAAATATGCAAAAAATAACTTACTGGTATTTTTGGGGTATTTTTAAAACCAAATACAGATCAGAGAATATGACAAGCTACCGCTTTTTTCAGGTATATTCAGCTATACTGACTAGCTGGTGGTGGAGAGGTTTAAAGGGCTACAAAATTAACTTTCAGTTCTCTCCTCTAGGGCTCTTTTTTGCCTTTTGCTCTGGTTTCTAAGGCAACAGGAGGGAAGGGGAAAAGGCGTCTCTGCAGCCCAACGGCAAAAGCACCTTAGGGGGAGCTGTAGTGCCTTAGAGCCAGTGATTGCGGTGCTTTTGCAAATAGCATTGCATTGCAGGTTTGCAACTTGCAAGGTTGTTGGCTTCATATGTGAAGTGTAAACTACCTTGCTTTCCCCATCCATTCCCCAAGGAACAGGAGACAGAGGGAAGGTGCAGTGGCAATTTGGCAAATAGGATTTCAGGTAAAGGGGAACATTGCTGCTCTTTAGCCAATCACACAGGTTTGTTCTTTTTTGAAATTCTTCTGTGCATGGGCAAAGAGCATAAGAGCAAGGGTCTGGCTGAGCTAGACTCCATTGCTGAGGCAGGTTTGGAGAGTGTGCACCTGCCTAGAGATGAGTGAAGACAGTGATTGGTTTGAATGAACAACATTTTTAAAAAAGTATTCTTATTTTATTGTTACTGGTTGGGGGTGTGATTTTTGACAATTCCTCCCTCCCAAGGCAGCCCAAAGCACCCCCCAAAATGCTGCTTCCATGACATGGCAAACCGCAATAATACCTTTTGGGAAAAATCAGAAGATAGGGGAATTGGCGAAAATGTAGGTGGGATCCAAGCCTGCAGAAATTCTAGGTGGGATGCAAACCATGGCCTTAAAATAGATCAGCTTCAATGAACGGCAGTTCTACAAGTGGAGACTTTTTTGAATACCAGCAGTGAGATGTTGTGGAGTAGGGTTGATGGCAGTGCAGCTCACAACAATTCCTTCAGTGGCCATAGCTTCAGCGGTTGTTGGACCTATGGCTGCAAACTTAATGTGGGGCATGTGATCACCAGATAATTTCTGAATCTGCTTCAGACAATATTTGACACCAGATGGACTGAAAAATGTAACACTTGCAGGGACACCCTCTTGTGAGAAATAATTCCTTAAGGATTCATTAAGATTAGGATGTTGACTGGTTTGGTAAACCGTAAGGCTTTCAAATGCAATATCTTTTTCTCTAAGTATTGTTGGAAGAGTTTCCCTCTTGAGAGCCCCACAAGGGAAAAGTAGAGGCAATGAATCGGATGACTCCCGGGAACAAATGTATCCTGCTAGTTTTTCAGCATTTCCACAGTTTTCTCCTTGTGGTACAAGGCCTATTTCACCTACTAGTCCAGCAGTAGCTTTTCCTACTACATAAACTGGTTTGGTATTCCATTTTTCTCCCAGAGAATTTTTCCAAGCTTCTTTTTTACCATTATCTCCCAGACATGACTTGACTGCTTCTATGGCTCTTGGACTGGTAAAAATTAGCCCATAATATTGTTCAGGATGAGAAAGTTTATTGAAGAGAGCTTGAAGGGAAATAAATTCAAATGCTAAAACTGGGATCAAAGTTGCTTCAAGTCCATGTAAGCCCAGTTCTTTTACATATGGATCTGGTCCATTTTCATTTTTTTAGGCTCCTTCAGCAACAGAACTTTCATTGTTTACTGGAGACTTGCTCCCCGGGGAGCCAGGTCGGCAGCAGGGAACCCCCGCCCGCATCCAGCTCGCACTTTCCCCTTCCCCGCCGCAGCCTTCCTTTGGCTGGCAGTTATTTTTGTGGACTTTTGTTGTTGTTTGGGCCTGATGGTAGGTTGGGCAGGGAGGCCAAGGGTTCATTCCGTTTGCTCTGGTTCTTTGGAATTGCCTCAAAACTTGGTGAACTTATTGATTTTGGTTCTTTTGGGGGGCTTGTGGGGGTGTTCTGCTTGGTTCTTCAAAAATCTATTTTACTTGATTTTTTTCTCTCTCTCTCCTTCGCTCTCCGCTGTTTTTTCTGTTAAAGTTGCTACATTAGAGAGTCTCTCAACTGGATCCAGCCAATTAGAAACAATAGGATATAACTAGTTAAACTTCTCAAATGAACTCAAATTTTCGTCTGTTGCACCTTCAAAGTGACTGATGACATGTTGTCATCTATCTCACTGAAAACCATCAAGACATGATTCTTGATTTCTCTAATTAAGTTTAGCAAGTGAACAAACACTGGCTATATCCAATCTACCAGGTAGTACATGCCTAGTGGTGTGTACAAGTACTACTACTATAATTTTATTGTGTGATATCACCAGGTCTCATCCAATGACATTGCTAGACTACCACCCATGACATCATAAGGCCCCACTCAATGAGTCTCAGAGGCTAGGATGATGGGGACTTACCAACCTTCAATGTATTTCTGTCCCCTCATAAAAGTTTGGGCTATAGGTCTGGGGTTTAGTCTCCATACTAAACCTTTTAGAGATGGGGCTAAGGTTTGCACTGTAAATCTCTTCAATGACCTGGTATCCTGCTATATATTGTTTAATTAAGGTGCAGGAGCTAATTATTGGTGTTTATGGGGAACAAAGACAACTTCTCTAAGTATTCAACATGTCTTTCTATTCTTTTCCCAAAGACATAGTATGCTTTAAAGAGAAAATTATTTCTGTCTTATAAATCAAGCATAAATGTAAAGCAAAAAGTAGAATGTTGAATACACATACCTGAGTGGAGCTAATTGAATAAGATACCACATGAATGAGGATACTGCCAAACATCATCCAAAATTGCCTCTGGGTGCAAACTGTTCACTAAATGGCTCCCAGTGCCCAAGTATTGTCAAATTTCCATAGCTTGGAACACTATGGCTGTTCTTTTATCATACAACTGGAGGGCAATAATCACACTCTCTGTTGCACAGAAATTTCCAACAGTGTTTGATTTCACATCATGAAAAACAGAACACCAGCTGTAATGTATTGCAGTGAAGGCCTAGTGGGGCAGGGGAAAGAGCACTTTTTTTTTTCTTTTTAGGGCACAGAAACAAGGGTAGCCTATGAGCTTTATCTAAGTCTTAGGATGTACTACAGCACTTGTAGGAAAGACTTACCAATTAATTTCATATCTACGGCTGCTCTCATATGGAGGTTTTCCTCCACCTTGGCTTCCAAACTAGCATACTTTTTATTGGAGCATTCACATGACAGTATGCCTTAATTGTCTTCTTTTCAGGTTTCCCCCATTCACTCTATATAGTGCTATCCAAACCTGCTTTATTTGGTCCTTTTAGGAAATAATGAAGTCCAAACATGTTACATCATGTGGTGCACATTTTCTGCTATAAAGGTGTAACCCTCATTGGTGCCATTTTCTCATCAATATCCTTCCAAGAGTGCCATTTTTCTACATTTTTTCCCTTTCAGGGTTTTTTGAGAGGCTTTTTGAAGTCCCAGTTTAATTTTTTAAAGCAATATTCCCTAGCCCTTTTCATTGTAGAGATATAAGGGGTAAGGCATGGGCAGTTTTTGTCCTGGAAAGCAAAGGAGAGAGGAAATGGCAAGACTGCTGAAGGGAAAGTATTTGTATTGCATTCTACCACTATAGTGATCTATTGCTATGTATCTATTTCACATTTTAACAGAACCATTATAGTGCTATAGTTTATGTATGAAGAAAAGTCAACAAGTCAGCACAGTAGCCAAGATGACTATGCTCCTGCCAGCCAATGCATAGCAATTGTGGAACACATGTAGAAGGAAAAAGTTGGGGGAAAGACAGGGGAAAGTGAATAAGAAACTGCCATGTCTAGAAATACCAACAACACGCATACCTCTGCATTTACAAAGGTGGGGAAAGCAGCATGGAGAAGCATCACACTATGGAAGCAACCTATATTTCCAGTTTTGCAACTAAAAGTGTAGAGATTGAAAACAGTAAAACAAAACAATGCTTTTATTAACTTCAATTAGCTGCTTTCATTCAGAATCTCTATGAGATACACATAACCAATGCACTGTTGAATGTGAAATAACAGAAAAGTTACAATCACTTTATAGATAGTAATAAATTCCACTGACAATGTTTAGTGAGGGGATAGTAAACACAACAGGTTTAAAGGGGTTGGCATAGCCTGGCAATCATGAAGTAAAAAAAAATAATTGGTGGTCATATGCTTCATTACTGGAGACAGAGAGACGCCACTTCTATAAACCATAAGGAAAAAATGCTTCTTGCAGCTTGCAAAATGGGGAATTGAGAGAACATATTATTTGTAACTGTGATGTCAAGGCTTGGTTTCTGGCAGGGGGGAGGGCCATTTCCAGAGCTGTTTTGACCTTTGAGGGAGGAATCATCAAGGCTGGACCTGCCAGCAATCACTGATATTCAACAGCAGCCATGAAAGCCAGCTTGGCATAGTAATTGGAGTTTCAGACTATCTGGGAGACCCAGGTTTGAATTCCCACTCTACCATGGTGCCCATCCAGTGACTTTGGGCCAGTCACATAGTTTCAGCCAACGTACCTCACAGGGCTGTTGTGGAGATAAAAATGAGGAGAGAAGAATGATGTAAGCTTGGGTCCCCATTGTAGAGAAAGGCAGAGTATGAATGAAGTAAATAATAAATACAGCTGAAAATACAGGTCAGATAAAAGGTTGGTGGGTAGGTGAGTGAGTAAGAAGGAGGAAATAAAGTGAAGAAATTTGGGGACATGGGAGCTGCCAGGAAAAAGAAAAGAGAAAACAAAGTACGGAGGAGGATACAGGGGAAACTGAGATGCCTCCTGCAAGTCCTTGCAGGTTCCCACTGCACAACTGGATTCAGCCCGGCCTGGTGGCCAGACCCAAGCAGACTTTTCCCAAGGAGAGGTTCCCATCGGGAGGAAAAAAGAGAAAGCTGAAGATGGGAGGGGGGCAGATAAGGGTAGGTTGACTGCTGGATGGGAAGGAATAGGAAAGGGGAGATGCTATAGTGGTAGAAATAGTGGGGATTCAATACAAAATGAGCTACCCCATGCAAGTCCTTGAGGGTATCCCTGTTGTACTCATCTAAAAATACTCTATTTTAATGCACCAAAAATTAAGGTCTCAGGATGCAGAGGCAGGCAATGGCAAACCATCTCTGAATGTCTCTTGCCTTGAAAACCCAAAGGGTTCACCATAAGTCAGCTGTGACTTGACGGCACTTACCACCACCAAACATAAGCTGTCCCATATTGGACCATGTCACACAGTAGTGATTTCAAACACATATTCATTTATATAGAGAGGCAGTGTTGGTCTAATATGTAAGCACATAGTTTGTGTCCCTGTAGATGTGTCTTGATGCATTTGTTAAAAACTCTGGAACTCTCTCCTCATGTAGACCCATATGTCCCCTTCTGTTATCATCTTCCACCAATTGGTCAAGACTTTTCTGTTTCGCTTGGCATTCTCTCAATGATCCCTCCTTCCTGCCTGATGTTTGTTGTTTTTATGTTTTTGTATGTGTACTTTAGCTCTGATTTTAATTGTTTTAATATGTGCTTTTTGCTGGTTTTACTGGTTTTTAAGATGTGGTTTTATTGTGTATATTTTTAATTTGTTAGCCACTTTGGTGGCCCTTATGAGGGCAAAACGGCAGGGTATACATTTTGCAAAACAAATAAAATTTAAAAACTGAACAAAGCAAAGAGAAGAGCCCTTCAAACTTCATCTCTGTGATCTGGAAGGGCTGAAAATGAAACACAGGTGTCCAGATTCTTTGGAATTCACAAAATGTTTTAGCGAAGATTAATGACCCTATCATTAATGAAGTAAAATTGTTAAGGAATATGTATAAATTACCCCTGAATATGCTCCATTTCATTTGAAAGAGGGAGACAAATTACCTGTTCATGGGAGATCCACCAGAGTAACTCCATTACAAAAACATTAAGGTATATGTTGTTAATGTGTAGTAACATATTGGAGTACATTACATAAAACAGAAGTTGCTGTACGCTTGTCATGAATTTATGATTAACCCAGTGCATTTCATATTATCAAATGAATTAAATGAGGATAATTCAGTCTTAAATATTCACTGTGCATTACAGCAGACTCATTCACACCTCTGTGAACACTTTACCTGTTCCTACAAATTGATATTTGCATCCAGCAAAAGCACATTCAAACAGTCAATGGACAACAGAGAATACTTGTGGTCACATATTTCAAACTGTTATTATTTGTAACCATGTATTGTCATAATAATAGTTCATTTACTAAATTAATCTTTTAAAGTAATTTTTGTTTGTTGTTTTCATTCTCCTTCTCTAAAGATTTATCATCCGACTTCTTCCAACTGTGAGCTGTACCCATTCTCGAGTTCTGATTGTCTCCCCTGGGCTGGTCATCAACGTAAAGAGCAAATATTTTCCCTTGTAGAGATACCCCCTTTGCAGTTTTATAAAATAATAAGGCATGTTCTCAGGTTGATGCTTTTTGAAAAAAGAAACTTGCTGTTTAGAATTTAGCTGGCAGACATATATGTGGCTAAATTGTCTTTGGCTAAAAAAAATTCTTGCTAGCAAGATGTTCACTTACAAATTAACATCTTCTGATGAAAATGTTAAGGCATTACTTTCACTTTAAAACAATACCACAGCTTACATGTTCTCCATACTACCAGTTCTTGTTTCCATAATTGTTTTCCAGATATATACAATGCATAAATATGACACTTTTATATTCCTCTTGGGGCTATAATCCTTAATTCAAATGCAGGCTGATCCTCTGCACATTTTGTCAGAAATAAGTCCCACTGCACTCAGTGGGACTTTTCTCTCTAGTGAGCAGCATAAAATTTCAGTCTTACTCAACGTAGTGAACTCTGTTTCAGCATAAATATATTAAGGAATGGAGTGCTAATTTATTTTACGCATTAAATTGTAACGTCTACAATGCAGATTCACTTGCTTCATTCTCCCCTTTCTTTTGATGAGAAAAAAATCATATCTTTTATATTCACTTAACAAAGTAGTACACTAAAGCTGTAATCCTAAGAACACTTTCCTGGGAGTAAACTCAATTGGATGCATTCCTAAATAAAATGTGACTTACTTCTGAGTAAAACCATTTTAGACATAACCAAATGAGCATTATCCAATGGATAGTATACCCTCAATTAAGCATCATACCACCAAGTCTTTACCATTTTTACAAGGAAGTAATGAAGCCGTTCCAAGAAACAGAAGTGAATTTATTTATCACAGTTAGCATATGAATTTTTTTTAAGTTTACTCTGCTTTATTTCAGTACAACTTTTCTCTCCTTCTATACTTCTGATACACACAATGAAAGACAGATAAAACAAAATAAACACAAATGTATGTTTTCAAAAGCAGCCCCAAGTAGCTTCATAGAGTGGTTTTAACTGCATTAGCTAATTTAAAACATGATTTTTCTGTTATATTAACTTTGATATAAAACATCAAATATTACTCCCCCCAAAGTGTGCAATGCTACATATAAATTTAATGTATCAGTTAGAAGATCTATATCTTGTAAAAAGAAAACAAGGCTGGGCAATGACATGATAAATACTCAGTAAGTAACCAAATTAAATTCGCCTTTCACCAAAGTGGTAAGATTCAAAGAGAAGACTGGAAATAGTTTTGAAAAGGGAGATGGTTTTTATGTTTTTAAATCAGTGCAGAGTTTACTGGCCTTAAATGAATGCACAGTCAAACAAGGCATACTTTGCCCCTAAAAAGCTCTACTGTAACAGAAGCTAGGACCCAGATGTTCTGTGGTTAAAGCTGTCACTTCATTGCATGAAAGCACCAGGAAAGTGAAACATACTCCTGGTGTTTCTTCATCTAAGGTTTTTTGGCTTGTTTTTCTAGAATGTTTTTAACTGACAAATTTAAAACTTTTGTCTCTTGTGTTATTGTAAAATGTGTTCTCTTACAAAATAGTATTTTGATTATGTGTTTATTCACTATCTTTCAGAACATAGTTGACATTTACAAAAATAAATGACAGAATAGAGCTTTAACAATTCTTTTTGTGAGAGAAAAGGCAAAATCGGTAATAGTTTTCATATTCAAGAATCTTTTCTGTTCGGGAGACTGGTATGCTTTACGCAAATCATAAGAAATTCTCTTGTGGTTGTAGGTGCTATGATAAAATGTTAGATTTGGAAAGATGAGGTCTACATTTGAAACTCAGACGTCCAGTTTTGCATCAGGCTTGTGAAAAGTTCCAGGAGACTTAAGAGTAAATGTATGTACATATTCCTGTAAAATCTGTTTCTCTGAACTCAGTGACTTTGAAATTCTAATCATCAGATTCTGCCATTTGTGACAAAATATACTACAGTTCCTTTAAATTCTTTGCAACTTCTTTTATTAGAAAGACGCATATAGTTATTTTATGCAATCTGTAGCCACAAAGCATGGTACAACAAGGCAGCCACACCTTATCCAGTCTTCTGAAGAGTTTTTTTAAATGATTTGACAATATGCAGAGCTAATAAAATATTCCTCACCTGCAACACAAGCCAAATAATTTTCTTTTATTCAAAAGCATACCCATTGTTTATAGTGAGGCTTACTCCAAAGTAAGTATACTTACATTACCATTCTAAGAACATTTTCTTGGGATTAAGCCCACTGAATAGATTTAAGTGGGATACTGAGTCAAACTGCTTAGGAATGCTCTCTTAGGACTGCATCTTTACTTGTGTTCAAGACTGATATATTTACTTCATTTATACTACATCTTTCTCCCCAATGGGGATCCAAGGTGACATATCATTGTCATCAAATTTATGCTCACTGCAAGCATTTGAGGTAGGTTGAGCTGAGAGTCTATGACTGGCCCAAGGTCACCCAGCAAGCTTCCATGGCTGAGTGGAGGGTTGAATTTGGGTCTCTCAGATCTTAATCTTTCACCACTACACGACTCTGGCTCTGAATAGCCATTGACACATATTTAAAAAAGAAAAGAAAAAGAAAAGTAGATTTTGGGGAGGGCATTTACACTGCAGTCCAAAGCGAGGCTACTTGGAAACTTCCCCAAGTATAGTCAATGGGGCTTAGTCAAAGGAAAAGTTTTCTTAGGGTGGCACTGTTAAAGTAGGGAAGCAGCATGGGGCAGGATACTATTTTCTTGACTGCTACTTCTCTTCTCCAAAACATTGTGGTGAAAATGTGTTATTTATTGGGCAGGCTGTGACTTGGAGTGAACTGGGGAAAGAGTAAGCACTGCAGTCAATTCCAAAACTTCTTTTCTTTGTTAAAAAAGAAGAAGTGAAACTGCATCAGGGCTTTCTTATGAGCATTAGCAGAGTGTTAGTAGCACAAACTTATGAAGAGTTGGACTTGACTGTGCAACTGAACAACAGTAGCCCCTGTAACACAATGGATATTGGAAAAAGTTGGTTTGTTTTCAAAGAAAGAAGATCACACTCTGGTTTTCAATGACAGTCTCAACAAAAGGTTTATTGGTACTAACATCAACAATGTCAAATTATCAACATCAAACATTGAAGCATTCCATACATTGACAGACTTAACAACTGTGCTTTCCTGGTCATTTTCTCCATACCATATCAGGATGCCTAACAGCTTCTAAGTATGCCAGCATACAGAGAAAACATAAAATGCCCCTTGCCATTAGCACACAGACATATTCATCAGCAATGTCATGGCTGTGGCAACAACCACCATCATTACAGATACATGTGCCTAATACCACTAATGTACACAATGCTTTTCTCCAGTCAATGGCAGGGCCAAGTGGTAAGCAGTAAAATGCTTGCTGTGACACTGCAATGCAGAGTACAGTTGAATCATATAGATTTAAATTAAATTAACAGTTAAGCCAGCTGCAACTTCATTCAGTTTAATAAATATCATAATACCTAAATCAAAACACTCTAATTGTATCTGGTTAGTAGCAGGAAATGCTTATTTTCCAAATGGTTAAAATTTGTACATATCATGATACATCATTTTTTGTGACAAAATGTAGGTGTTTAACCTCACAAAAGTCATTCAAGCTGAAGCTATGACTGCCTTGCTGAATTTAGTATGCACTGGTTACATGTACAGATATCTAGTGCACATCTGCTTTTCATCTGAATCATCTACATTAGCTAGCTAAAGCTAACAACATTACACCTTGCATCTCTGCCATTCTTCTGTGGCGATTAGTCTGTGGCACCTTAAGGAATAACATTTATTGCAATATGAATTTTCATGAGTCAGTGCTCACTTATTCAGACAGATATGTGAAGGAAAATCATACTGGGGATTCATGGAGGAAGTCATACCAAGCAGCCAAAAAAGACTTCCCAGTATGCTATCCCTTCACATATCTATCTATGGAAGTGGGCTCTGACTCAAATTGAAATATGTGGTTTGACTTTGAGGAGCCATTCGACTTTTGTTTTATTGTGCCATCCTTATAGATCAGCTTTTTTAAAAACTCATGCAAAAGTTGTGCATTTCAAATATTATTTTGAATGTTCAAAAGTCTATCAGATTCTAGATCATAAGCATGTCCACAAGCAAGACAGAGATAAACATATCTGGGAATGATGTAAAAAATGAAGAATGAACAGGCACAAAGTCCCATTCAGTTCTGCCCATGTGCAACAGTCCTATTGGGCAGGTCCTGAATCTAAAGCGACACTTCTCCTTGCTTTTATTTTGGTTGTCCACAAACTGAAGTGACACAATTTAAACCCTCTGAGAAATGCATACCTTGAATGTGTGATGTGCATTTGAAACACATGTTCAGGGAGATCAATGTCACATCTAGTCAAGCAGGGAAATATAATTGAAGACAATCTCATCCATGTTTAGAATGTGTGTGGGGGGGATATATACAGTGCTTCAGTTAATAGGATCCCATCCACATCGCAGAAAGGATCTTAAAAGTTCTGCTTCGTGGGCCTCCACCACTGTCAGAGGATAGGGTCGGTGGCATATTTGTTGGGATGCCAAGATTATGGAATTTCCTCCTTGGCAAGGGCAGACTGACCCTTATGTTACTGGGGACTTTCCTGGTAGACTGCTGCTAGGGAGGGCCACCAGCAGCCACAAGCAAGCATCCCCTGCAATGCTGGCAAGGACCATTGAACTCACCTTGTGGAGGTGTGTTTGGGTTCATCCTTGCTGGCATTTAGGTAGCTGGGGAAAGTATGACTTCTTAGGGTGGGTTTGGAGGGTCTAAATGCAGCTATGCTGGTGATTTTCTTTTACTTCTGCTGCTTTTATTTGGCTTCTGCTGGCTGTATTGAATTTTGTCAGAATTTTGGTTTATCTTTTTTAAAATGTGTATTGTGGTTTTAAAATACTATTAGTTCTCTTGTGAATTCAATAAAATGAAAGCTGGGTAAACATGTTTTCAGTAGATCAAACAATGCATTTTAAAAGAACATGGTTCTTCACTGCTCCATTTTGCCCTCAGAGAGTTGTTATAGAACTCCTTGGAGAATAAGGATGTAGTGGACATTCATTCAGCTGTGTTGCATGGGTGTCCATGTAGCAGCTGTCATGTAGAACTTAGTGCCATGAAACTCTTGTAGGGTTTACAACTTTGTAGGGTTGTATAGCTATAGGGTTTATAGCTAAGGTCTTAAAAACATGAAGCTATCACACATCTGCCTAACATGCATATGACAAATCCACAATACTCGAATTAGAAAAATCTATTGCAATATGTTGCATGCTTAACTGCATTTTATTGCCCCCCATAGAATGATAAGAACACTGCACCCTTCATATTCACAGAAAACAGACATATCTGTAGATAGTACCAAATATTTCCTCAGAATACTTTGCTGATTGTTCAAGGTGACAATTAGTTATCTTTGAAGCATCAGAATGCCTGACTCAGGCTGCGGTCACACATGCTAAATAATCCACTTTCAATCCACTTTTAATGCATTTTCTAACTGGATTTTGCCAGTTCACACAGTAAAAATCCAGTCTGAAAGTGAATTATTTAGTATGTGTGACCGCAGTCTCAGAAAACCAAATAGTTTACTCTTAAAAGCAATAAAATATAATTTACAAACAGAAATATGTCTGTAATATTTCGTTTTCTAAAGTTTTGTTGATATTTGAAATCAGAGTACAGAAAACAGTGAGGTAATATTAAAATTTTTGCCATCCCCTATTTGCTTCTCAATTCACCTTCAGCGTGACAAATATATTTATGACAACATCTTAGGTAGACTAGAGAAATGAATTAATCCAGGCAGTCAATGTGCAACTTACTATTTGTTTAAGGTAAGAGAGGAAATCTGACACATCAGTTCCAAATAATGTTCCTGGTACAAGACATATTTGGTACAATAAACAGAATTAGGAATTGCTGCACAGGGATATTTTGTATAAGTAAAGCCAGTGTTGCATAGCATCAGACTAGGATCTGGGAACCCCCAATTCAAATCCCCACTCTGTCATGGACACTCATTGAGAAAGGACAGTAGGTGTAAATGATAGAGAAGCTTTTCATGTCGGTAAAAAAAGTCTAATAGCAACATTTCACCCACACAACCTGCTCAAAAGTGAAATACAAAAACTTGTTAGTGAGAAACAGGACCTCCGCTAGATACAGTTCACACAGACATCTTTACTTAAGTTGTGGGTATTACTATCTAGCAAGATTCTTCGGTGCCTCTAATCTATTCTCTAACCTGTCCATGGATGCAAAACATTATATCAAATGTGGCCACAAAAAGCTAAGAACTACCACATACATTCAATAGGTTAATTCCAAATGTACTATTCTGCTTCTAAAGAAATCTTTCATTAACATGAATGGAATGAGTCTTCCATGAGTAGAAGGAAGGGTTCCTCACAGGGCTGGTGCAAAATGTCCTGTCCCTTTATTAGAGGCTTAATGTGTGCGAATGGCATGGAGGTAAATAACATCACTTGGTAAAAAACATCCTATTAAGCCTCTGTTAAAGGGACAAGGCATTTTCCCCCCTTCCAGACAGTTGTAAACACTTTGTATCCATGTTTTTATAGTACTTAGCACATTACTGAGGAATAAATGGCACAAAATCAGACTAACTCAATCCTATTCATTACTCAGGAGTATGTCCCATCTTATTCAGTGAGGCTTACTCCATTGTAAGTGTTCACAAGACTGCAGCTTGAAGGAACTGTATGAAGACTTCTAAGTAAATACCCACAGGATCAGAGTAGACATTTGTAGAAAATATACTTTGAAAAACATCAAATTAGCTTGCTGTTGCAAATTTAAATATAGATTCTCTGTCATTAAATCACTGGGAATCTGGGCTCAACAAATACCTGTTAACTTAAGTTTTAAAATTCTAAGTTGAATTGAATTTAAATCTGCTGGTACTGAGCTGGATTGCTCAGATCCCCAGACTTGATCATATATCACAACACAACCACCTCTTTGTCTGGCTCTGACTGACAGATGAATAGGTTCTATACTGAGCAGAACCCATTCTGCATTGGGGCTTCCTGCATTCTTGCATAGACTTGGCATCCCAGCAGAGCACGCTGTGATTTTGCATGATGATTTCAAAAGAAAGTCTTGTTATAAACATATATTACAGTAGAAGTTGCTATATGCAAATCTATATTTCACTTTTAAAAATCATTTTCCCCCCAGCACAGGACATTAGAAGCCATAATCTTGACCCAATGTTAATTTCCCTTTCATAGAGGAACCCGCAGTGGTTATTTCAAAGACAGCATTCTCTCACTCTATGTGGCATTGGCAAGGATATTGCATTTATCTATAACAATAAGCTAACCAGCTTGAGGAAGGCAGGATACTTTCCCACACAAGTGTTAAATAGGTCCAGAACAAATAAACTTGTGGCAAGATCTTTTTTTAGTGCAGGGATACCCTTCAATTATATACTCTCTGAGAGATAAAAGCTGTATCTGCTAGTGATTAAGAAATACTTTATAGTCACAGTCTCAACTCTGTTGAAATACAAGCCACACATATTTCATACCCAATCCACTCAGTAACATCTTTCCATCTCCTCTGCTTTAATTGCTGTGAATTAAAACAGGGCAACTGCCAGACTTAATTGCTAGGCTAATCCACAGAATTTTCCAAAAGATACAGCAGTAAAAACAAACAAAATCTCAACTGAGTGTCTGGAAAATGGGAGTTATTTCTGTGGAAGGTTTGGTTTTAAATAAATTACTGGTTTAGAGATTTAGGGAAGAGTTTAAAATGTTTCTGTAGCACAAGAACAGTCCAACCTTAATAACAAGGAACTTTTGTTTTTTAAAAATGAAAGAATATTCCCATCTCTTCCTTTCTTAGCCTTAAGTAGTGATACTGGCTTAAAAATAAAACTGATACACAAACTAAAACTCATCTCTGACATCAACTGTCATGGAAATGGCTGGTGGTGAGGAAGGACACAAAGTCATGAAAATAATGACATTAAAATCCCAGCATGAATTCTGGCAACATTTTAAACAATAGTTTAAATTCTGCCTTGAAGAGCTTGTTTGTATTTTCCTTGGGTTATGGTGGTGGGGTAGGTAGAAGCAAGTGCCATAGTCCCATTTTCTGCAAGTGGTTAGGCAAGGAAACTGCAGGTCAGCGTCTGGCAGCAGAAGGAAAACAAACTGCTTTTAAAGACCAGCCTGTCTCTGGCCACTTCCCTACTGATTCCAGTCCCTTTCCTGCTCATTCTCCTCGCCCATCTTCCGGACAGCCAGAGCCACCACCCCCGTTAAATGCCAGACCCCGGCTTTCAGTGGAGCGGCTGGGGTGGGGTGGTGGTGGTGGCAGATAGCCTGCCTCATGGTCTTTCTCAGAAGTAAGGAGAGTTTCCGCTACTGGGGGCTTACGGCGGGGGAGATCTCCAGAACGCCCGCCTCAGAAGCAAGCCCCCGCTCCCTCCCCAGCCCCCCCTACGGAAAGCACCAGCAAACTCGGCGTGGATTCTCTCGGTGCAGATCCGCCGGCAGGCTTGGCTTTGCCCGGTCGCATCCAGGACTCTTGCAAGGGGCGCCTCAGAGAGAAGGTTGGGACCGACCGGAGGGAACTTTGTGAGCAAAAAGACGGGCGTCGGAGGCGCGCCTTGCTCGGGGACGCAGGAGCATCTGAACGTGGGGCTAAATAATCCTCTTCCAAGCCACGTTCACAGGGCACTTTCCGACTGGATTTTTTTTTACCGTACTGGCAAAATCCAGTCGGAAAGTGGAATGAGGGTGGGTAACTTAGGGTGTGTGACCGCAACCTCAGTCGATCTCTCGCCCGCTCCGAGGAGCATCGAGAGAGCGCCCGGGGCAGGGAAGGAGACCTCCCACCAGCAGCCCCGCGTGAAGAGGAGCCGCCGGGCAGGAGAGAGAGGCCCCGGCTGGCTTCTGCTGCTCCTCCCGCGCCAGGCACCAGCCAGCTGCGCCCCGCCACGCGCCCTCTCCCCAGCCCCCGCCGCGCGGCCAGACCGGCCCGGCTCCTCCCCCCACCCAGCATAGCGACCACCCCGGATCGCCCGGGCGGGACGGGGACGACGACACTTTGATGTGCCAGCCGGAGAAATCCGACCGGGGGCAGGCGAGGGGCCCCCAGGCAGCCGCCCCGCCCCGACTCGAGCCCGCCCAACCAGCCCCCCCCAGCTTCCTCCTTCGGGAGAGGCGCCTGTGCTGGGCGGGGGGGGGGCTCCCTGGGAGCAGAGGCGGCCGGGCCAGTCGGCGGCGCAGGTGGAGCAGCGGGCGGGGGGGGGGGCGGAAGAGCCAGGACCCGCGCGCCTCCCCGGCTCCTGGCAAAGCGCGGGCTCGGGCGTCGCTTCCCTGCTGCCACAGAACCTGTTGCCCCGGCCGAGTGACTTCGAGCGATGCTCCCGACTGGCGGGGTCCCACGGCCAACTCTGCTCCCCCACTGGGGCGCCCCCAGCCTGGCGACGAGGGAGCGCGGCCGGCTGCCCGCGACTTTCCTGCGGCGCTGGGACGGGCAGCTCCGGAATCCCGCCGGGGAGCGGCGCGCGAAGAACAGCGGCCCGGGACTCGGAGCGCCTCTGCTTCCCTCTCCCCCCCCCCCGCCGCCCAGCCGCGCGCTCCGCCGCCTTACCTGAACTGCCAGCCGCAGCCTTGATTGGCCCGCGCCGACTTCCCCCAAGTTCCTCGCGCGAGTCCGAGGCGCAGCCGCGGACGGCGGGGAGAGCGGCGGCAGGAGGAGGCGGGGAGGAGGACCGAGCCCGCCCGTCTGCCTGGCTTCTTCTGGGGGTCCTCGTGTCCCAGGGATGGGGAGGACGGGAGGGGCTTCTTCGAAGCGGCACCGCGAGTTCCTCTCAGAGGGGCGCAGAGGGGCAGGCTGAGCCCGGACGGGTCCTTTCCATTCTCCAGAAGTCTCTCTCCCCCGAGGGCAGGGCGCCTGGCGAAAAGAGCCGGAGGGCTGGAGAAGGCTGCGGCCGGCCGGGAAGAAGAGTCCCCCCCTCCGACTGTCCCCACAGGTGCACCGGACCGCGGGCGGGAGCTGCGGGCAAGGAAGCGCCCGGAGGAGCCCAGGGGACGGCGCGCTCTTCGCTCGCTCTCTCGCTGCCTGCCCGGCTGGCTGGCTGGCTGGCGGAGTTGTTGGGAGTGTGTGTTGCTCGCGCCGAATGTCACTGGAGTGCAGCCGGGAAGAGCCGCTCCCCACACCCCGCCCGCTACTTTCCCTCCCTGGCCCCGCTGCCAAACTCGCGCTTGCTTGCTCGCTCGCTCGCTCGCTCTCTCTCTCTCGCACGCGGCGCGCGGGCCCACCGAGCACCAACCAGGCTTCTGGGCCACGCCAGGCAAAAGCCTATCACCACCGTCGCCTGCCTCCCCCTCCCCGACTCCTGTCAGCGGTCCCCCACGGGCCGGCAGGAGGGCAGCCCACCCCTCACGCGCTCCTAGGCGGGCTCGCTCACCGCCGCCCGAGAGAAAGATCGCAGAGCGGAGGGGGGGGAGGCCGCAGGATGTGACTCGCCTGTTGCCGGCGCCCCCCCCGCTTGTTGCAGGAAAAGAGGCTCCCGCGCGGGGCCAGCCGAAATCATAAGCAGGTGCCTCTCAGGCTCTCGGCAGCAGAGACCGCGCGCAGGCAGCTAGCTGACTTACGCGGCACTGGCAACTGGCCCATCCAGGTCAGCATTCCCTACTCTGACTGGCAGTAGCTCTGCTCGGGAAGGGGCTTTTCTCAACCCTGATGATACTTCAGGTGTGGGGAAAGACTTCCCTCCACCTGAGCAGCAGCTGTTAGAGTAGACATTACTGAGCTGGGTTCAGAAGAGTAACTTTTGTATGTTTCTAACTGAAGCTGCCTTGGGGGACCTACACACTCAACCTGCTCTCCAGCACTGAAGCCTTCTGGAGCACTTTAGCAATCGTTTTTAGAATGTCATGCTGTTCTGCTACCACAGAGGAAGTTAGACTAAACTTTTTTTATTGAAAAAAAAGTGAGTAGGGTCTTGATCCACATTTAAAGTTAGGCTTAGTTGACCCACCAGAAGTGGCCCAAGTACTACAGATTTCATTGGTTTTGTGACTTAACAAAGAGACTACTGGCACAATTTGGATATAAAATTATTACAAAATATCTATAGGGAATAATTATCCCTGTTCCCTAGAGAGTCCAAGGGCCAATTCATTCAGCAAACATGCTTATAACAAAATTGTGAACAAAAATGTGAACATGGCCCCTCCTGATTCAGCAGGAGGAGTGGAGTGCCTACCTGCTCCCTCCATCCTCCTCCTACTCCCAACATTCAATACTGCATATATGAATGATTTTGCATGCCACCAAAACCTTCCCTGACCTAAAATTGCTTGAGTGTAGCATTCAGAATTATGGCATGTACATCCGTGAGGACTTGCAGGGGCATCTCATTTTTCCTCTTCCACTATTTCCTCTTTCTCTTCCCTGGCAGCTCTCATAGCCTCTCACTTTTCCCTGCCTCCTTCTCACCCACCAGCCAACCTACTTTTATCTGCCCCCAGTCTTCAGTTTTGCCTCCCTTCTCTGGGCCCAGGTTCATGGTGGGGAACCAGTGAGGAGGGAGGAGGAGGAGGAGGAGATTGGATTTATATCCCACCTTTCACTTGGAGTCTCAGAGCAGTTTACAATCTCCTTTCCCTTTTCCTTCCCACAGCAGCCACCCTGTGAAGTAGGTGGGACTGAGAGAGCTCTTTCGAGGACTGCTCTTTAGAGAACAGGTCGGAGAGAATTTGTGACTGACCCAAGGTCACACCAGCAGCTGCATGTGGAGGACCGAGGAATCAAACCCAGTTTTCCCAGATTAGAGTCCGCACTCCTAACCACTACATCAAACTGGAAAAAATAAAAGGGTCATGCCATCCTGGAGAACCAGCGCAGACTGGTGGAGACACACATCACTTTCCCTTCTCCCCACATTATTTCTTATTTTCCTCCTCCTGGCTGTCCCCATAATGCCATATCTCATTGAGTCCTTTTCTTCTGCCCACCAACCCATTGTATTTTTTATTTTTAGATTTCAGATTTTTTTCTACAAATGTGTAGCTTGGGGGTTGTAGAAAGATCTGCTTTGTCCATTTCTGGCTACAGTCTCAGGATTTACACATCCACAGATGGGGTCATGTTGAGATATATATATATATATATATATATGATATGCAAATGACATTTGAGTCCAGACAGATGCAGCCAGGTTTGAAAAAATGTTTTTTGGAATTAGGCCTTGAAATTACCAGTTTGATATGGTGTCAGCATAGTGAAGTTTCCACAGGCTCCCAAGTTGGTATGGAGACTGGTTTTATAAATGTACAGACATGTTGCTGGTTTGGATACAGCCAGCTTTTCCAGCCAATTTTGACCAGTCCCCCTTCCTATTAGAGAACCAGTCCCACATGGCTTTTGTCCAGGCAGGTCTCATAATTCCCTACCATACCTTTTTGATGGTGAAGGGGAACCCTCTCCCTGTTTCACCACTGTAAAAGCTGATTGGATCCAAGCCCTTGTCTCATGGCCAGTTTACATCTCACCATATCCTGTAGAAAACATCTGCTTTCAAACATTTGGGGGGACATCGTAAGCTGCAATCTTCTAGTGGCAAAGCACACAGGGGTATTCAATTTGCAGTACTTTAAAAACACAGACATAAGCCTCTAAAGTTTCCCATGTTTCAAATGTAAGATAAAATTGAGAAGGGGAAATATACATTTCAGCCAATCTGAGTTTTATGATCACATTACAGACCCAAATATCCACAAACCAATTTAAGCTTTGTGTGTAAAAATTATTCCTCAATGTTTTCACACAGTTCAGCCTGGTTTAGCCCCAGAATAGTCTTTTGTCTGTTCACAGCCCATGAGCAATGATAGATTAATGTGCTATAATAGAACTCTCATGAATTCTCATTGTTCAGAGCAATGTTATTGAATTGTGGAAATAATACTGTTTTTATTTAAGTACTTATCAAAGACAAGTAGGAGTTGCTATCAACATGCATGGCTGAGAGAACCATTCATTCCTTCTCATAGCAGCGTGGAGGATGATGATGGTAGTGTGGCAACAGTGGAAGAAGGGCAGAATTACAAGTGGTACTTCAGGGAGGTGTGAGAAGAAAAAGCCACCCTAAATGTTGGCTACCCTCTGGGCCTGAATTAGAAATACAGAATAAATACAGGCTTCATTAAACATTATGAAAAACAAGTGTCTGGATCCTTGGGCTCATGCACTCCCTCCCCTTCCATCTCCTTCCTCCATCACACATGGCTTGAATAATGAAAATACCTTGGTTTATTCATATGTAACAAACAAACCACAACTGTTTTGTTGTGATGTCAGAACTGAGCAAAACAGAAAAGTGGTTTCTTCTCTGATCCCCAAATCAGGATTCCAAACTACATCTTAATCATGAGTTGGAATCCTGGTTTGGAGGCAAGAGAGCAGACCTCAGTTTGGTGTCTTTCCTGATTCAGATATCACTATAGACTGCAAATGCAGGGGAAGTCTCCAGAATTTGAGCCACATGAAAGCAGAAGAGGTAGGGGGAAGTTAGTATACGTGCCCAAGGACTTCAGAGCTTCATTCTTATAAGTGTCTGAGCAGAATCATTTTGTTGTATCATGCAAGACAGAGTGCATCCACTCCCACTGGATTCATGCCCACCTTGAATAGGTCCCTGGCAGTGTTAGCAGTCAGACCCCTCCTCCTGAAGAAGGAATAGTTCAGTACATGGAGAGAAAGAGGCAAACACCCTTCATATAAACATCACCTCAAAAACCACTACTATAAGACACTGTCTGGCCCAAAAGATACTAAATAGATGCCAGTCAGAGTCAACCCAGAAGCCAAGCCTGGGAAATTTTTTGAAGGTGAAGCCAAAAGTCGGTTGACTGACTGATGAGCCTCTGCCCACCATATGGAGATGCATAATTAAAGTCAATAGGTTTCCCATGACTAATCCTGTCAATTCCAGCCTCACTTCCCCCTTACCCTTTTACCCCAATTTAGCAACACAACTATATTCTTCAAACTTGGCAGTTTCCCCATCCGGTAATCTCCGGGCCATCAAAAAACATTCACACCTTTGGTACACCTCACAAAGTCCCATAAAACTTCTTCCACCTCATTGTTTGCCCTCCGGAAAGCTCACCAAAGCATTGGTGGTGGGGGCACACACAGGTCAGCATAGCCCTCAGGAACATTTTCCCTATATTAAGTGCACCTAGACACCAGTTGTGTGTGTGTTCTCGACATCAGCCTCACACACCCATGTGTGTGTGGGCTTCCTCCTTTGCTCTGTGAAACGCTGGCCATTTCGCAGTTTCCTCTGCAGACCTCATACTTCAAGACTGGTAATTGTATAGCCTTCCCTGAAACTGCTTTCTCCCTCTCCTCCCTTTAATTTCATCTTAGTCAGTTTAGGCCCTGGTCACACGGAGAATTTGCTGCACAGAAGGTACGAATGTCAGGAGGATTTTCCGGGCGCGATCATACCACAACATCTGGGAAGTGTAGTGCTCCCATGGCCAATCCATGGCGTCCCACCAAAGATGCGGAGATTAAAAAGTACCGCAGAAAGTGCGCTAGTATCTGGAAAACTCGGGGCAAAGGTGGGCATCTGATTGCGGGAGCGCTAGTATCCCATGGCATCCAGTGCCCATCCACATCCCACTGCAAACTGGATGTTTTTTGTAAGTCTCCATAGGATGCGCACAAACGCTGAACTACGCATGCACACAAATGCGACTTGTTGCACCAACTCGCCATGAAGTGATCATTCCTCGATCATGCACATGCTGGGACTCTGTTGGAAAAAAACAATTGCCCGTCTGATCCGGAAGCGGTGGCTTGCGATTGCCACTTGTGTGATCACACCACACCACTTCTTTGCCACGCTTCAGCATCTCTGTGAGATCAGCAGCTAACAGCCTAAGCGCGGAGACTCAGGGGACCATGTGATTGGGCTACCATGCTTTATTTTGCTCCAGGGCAAACAGCCACACACACACCCTGCGTTATCTGGCCCATATGAATGGGGCCAATATGTGTTTTTAAGTGTGTTTGTGTTTTACCATATTTTTTTTCGGTAAAAACCTTTCTGGTTAAACATAGGCCTGTTTATTTTCGAGAATTCTCTAAGGGAATAATCTTGGTAGACATCAGTGGAAATCCCAGTTACCCCTTCTCATTTGTCTCCTTTAAGCTAATTTCCCCCAATCAGGGTAACAGCAGGTCTCTGGAGAGTCAGCAGGTAAATTATATAAATAAATGAATAAATACACAAGATCCTAGGATGGCCTAGGTTGGATTCTGGCCAAAGTATTAATCTGTAATCAGACAATTCTTATATGTAGCAGAAAGTGCTTTGAGAGCTGTACACACATTTCTTTTGTTCCATTATTACCTCGGGTCAAACAGATTTTTGCAGGGTTTTGAAATGAAAATAAAATCCTTCCAAATGTTTGCCACAGACAAAAAGTGAAAGGAGCAATTATTCCTCCTTAAAACCATCTTCACCTGTTGGGAATAATTCATATACTTTCGCAGCCTAGGGTTGCCAAGCTCCAGGTGGTAGCCGTAGATCTCCTGCTCTTACAACTGATCTCCAGGTGACAGAGATCAGTTTACCTGGAGAAAATGGTCATTTTGGGAGGTAGACCCTATGACATTATACCCCATTGAAGTCCCTCCCCTCCCCCAACCTCACCCTCCTTGGGCTCCACCACCGAAATGTCCAGGTATTTCCCAACCCAGACCTGGGAACCCTATTCCAGACTAATATTATTTTCAAAATGTACTTACGGTAGATTCAGATGTCCATTTGTGGTGGGCTGGCCAGCCAAGCTAAAACTACACTCAGTGTTTCATCATTTTTTTGCTTCTGATATTACATTTCCTAATTCATTTTAAAAAGTATTTGGGGACATGGCCAGGAAATTTCTGCAAAATGCAATCTGTGTGTATCTGTAATGTATGACTGGTCAAATATGAATCTTTAGATGTGGATCTGGAAAACCTCCTGAGGCCTTCCAGACTATTTGTTATGCGTCATGATAATCCATACATTATCCATATAAATGTATACATTATACATACGTTACAGATTAAGAAAATGCAGCCATTTTCTAGCCACGCATTTATACAATTTGTCAAAACATATGAAAGGAAATTAAACTCCTAGTAGTCTTAGCCACTTGTTAAATGAAGATGAATAGGAAAAGAGGATATGACATGTAACTTTCTTGTTAATCTGAAATTCCAAAAAGATACAAATTGAACATTATGATCATGGTTAAAACCCCCCGCATAATCTTGATGTGATCTTAAAAGTCAATAAAAAATCAAATAGCTTAGACTATTGCAAATGCTTAAAAGGCTTTACTGTGCTTTAAAATCCAGGTTCTATATAGTCTTATATATTTTCTTATTTCTTATTTCTGAAAAATGTATAACACCAACATAGAAAAACATGATGAAACATTTTCTTTGCAGGATGTGTCCTAAATATATTTACATTGTGTGGCAGGAATATTTGTTTGTAACTCTTTCATTGCTTTATATATTTATCTTCTTGACCATTAATATCCCATAAATCTTTGATAAAAGACTCATCTGTTTAGTTGGGTAACATTCTCAAAAGTATTTAAACTCCTAGTCACCAGTTTATCTCTCTGCACTCTTGATATTACATTCTTTATTTGCAGGCACAAGAACCATATGCTTTTGCACATCAATTCTTATTTTATCATATGTTATTAATCAATCTACATGTAGGTCATAAAATCTAATTGTCAAATTGGCTCTTTCTAATGCTTTACAATCAGTAACGTATCTATCAAGTATGAAGATTTGATGAATAAAAAAGTTGTTATGGATGCCTAGAGTGGAGCAACTTTCATATATTTTTCCAAATCATTATTATATTGTCACATACATAAATTGCTGTACTTTTTGGTTTAATTGTCTATATTTACTGATAGGTCTGCTGACACCCTAAATCAATTGACTTCAAATGGGGGACCAGCAAGGACTTGTGGATGGCATTTCATTTTCCTCAGCCCCCACCCATTTCTTCTTTCCCTTTCCTGAAAGCCCCTACAGCATCTCCTTCTTCTTGCTTTCTTCTTTTCTTCCCATCCACCAGCCAAGTCACCTTTTTCTGTCCCTCCTGTTTTCACCTTTCCCTCCACCTCTCACTGGGAAAACCTTGTGCCATTATGGATGGTAGGTTGGGTGGGTCCAGATGTGTGGTAGTGGTCACTGGGCCTGGCACCATTTTGTGGTGGGGAACCTGCAAAATCATGAAGGGAAACCCTCACTTTCATCTGTATCCCCCTCTGTACATTATTTCATCTCACCCCCCCCCGGCAAACCTGAGAGCTCATCTTTCCCTGCTTCCTTTTCCTTGCCCACCCACCAACCTACCTTTTATCTGTCCCTCACTTTCAGCTATATCTATTAGCTATTTACTTCATCTATATCCACTTTTCTTCACAATGGGGACCCAAAGCAGCATACATCATTCTCCTTTCCTTCATTTTATCCTCACAACAACTTTGTGAGGTTGATTAGGCTGAGTGCATGTGACTGCTGTGGAAGCTCACTGGGTTACTGTGGACCAGAGTGGGGATTCAAGCCTGAGTCTTCCAGATCCTAGTCTGAAACTCTAATTATTACACCATACACCAGCTTTCATGGGGTGGCTGCTGTCGAACAATAGCAAACAGCAGGAACTGGGGGAGGGGGTCATGTAAATTGATGGTTACAAGTCATTTGTTGGTGGCTCTTGGCCTTAACCCTGATGAATCCTCACTCAAAGGCCCAAAGAAGCTTTGGAGGGCCCTGCCTCCACCCCTGGCCTTTTACTGACAGAAACTAAAGCCTGAAGGCTAGCAATACTGTTGTGTTTACCTAAAAATGGCCACTGAGAGGGCATGTATTTCTTAAGGGTGCAGGTGCTGTTTCATTTATTTTGGAAGGTGGTTTAAGCCCCAATGTGTTTTTTGTTTGTTTTAGTTTTCAGACTATAACTGGGTCTTTTTAGGTATCTAGGAAGACCTGTCTTGTCTGTATATGGCCCAAACTCTGGATATGAGTATCCACAGATGGAGCTGTATTGATAATTAGATATATTGATTGATTAGGATTGCACCATTAAGTACAGTAACATTGTAATGCCATGTAATGTTTGGAAATGTCAGACCTCCTTCCTTAACATTTTGCAGCACTTGTTTTTATTTAAAGAGATTTATTGTTCCATTTCAAACAATATAAAATAGACTAGTTTGAAATGAAGCATTTTCTGTGGGACCTTCATTACCCTGTGTAAAAAGCAAACGCAATCTCTAAATTTGGGATCTCAGAGTTGCTGCTTGGTAATCTTACTCTAAGGCTTTACTCTTAAGCATTCATACTTGGAATCAGTGGAACTTCCTTCCATAGTCAGGACCAGGTTGCAAGTCTTGGAACAGTAACAATTAAATAAAGTACTGAGTTATATACTAAAACACAATTTACTGGTAGGTACTTCCATGGAAGCTCCACTAAAATGTGTAGCACTTCTTGGTGGGCTGAGCCCTTTGAATTGCAGCCTATTAATGCCTCCAAATCAAGGCTAAATCAATTCAATTTGATCACGTTTGTACATTTTAAGTATGGCGCTGAGTCAGATTTTACTCGGACAATAGATCACAAAATAATGAAATAATGGAAGCCAATGATAAATAAATGAGGAAGGTAGGCATGCATATCCATCCAAAGAAAGGATAGGAACTGTCTCTCCATAATCAAATACCACTTTACATTCACCTGTGTTTTCTGGATAACATGTTCCTTTTTATTATAATTTGTACTGATATGAAAAGTTAAAGTTCTATGAACTCTAAAAGAAGTATCATTTTAAAAAATCAGTACTCTGTTATGTATTATTTTTTTTTTTTAAGCAGGAGACAGAACAATTAACGATGAAGCAACCTCAAGAGTTTCTTCAATGAAATTTCCAGATTTTTGCTGTGTGGTATAGTACAGTGTTTATACTGTTCATATATTTTCAAAACACATGGAGTCTTTTGTTGTTGTTCAGTCGCACAGTCGAGTCCGACTCTTTGCGACCCCATGGAGCAGTTTACGCCAGGCCCTCCTGTCTTCCACTGTATGCTGAAGTTTGCTCAATTTCATGTTCGTTGCATCGATGACACTGTCTAACCATCTCATCCTTTGCCGTCCCCTTCTTCTTTGACCTTCAATCTTTCCCAGCATCAGGGTCTTCTCCAGTGAATGCTCCCTTCTCATTTGGTGGCCAAAGTATTTGAGCTTCAGCTTCAGGATCTGGCCTTCCAGGGAGCAATCAGGGTTGATTTCTTTTAGGATTGACTGATTTGATCTCCTGGCAGTCCAAGGGACTCTCAAGAGTCTTCTCCAGCACCATAGTTCAAAAGAATCTATTCTTCGGCGCTCGGCCTTCCTTATAGTCCAACACTCACAGCCATACATTACTACGGGGAATACCATTGCTTTGACCATGCGGACTCTTGTTGGCAAGGTGATGTCTCTGCTTTTTATCATGCTGTTTAGGTTTGCCATCGCTTTCCTCCCAAGAAGCAGGCGTCTTTTAATTTCATGGCTGCAGTCACCATCTGCAGTGATCTGGGATCCTAGGAACGTGAAGTCTGTCACTACTTCTACGACTTCTCCTTCTATTTGCCAAGGAGTGATGGGGCCAGATGCCATGATCTTAGTTTTTTTGATGTTGAGCTTCAAGCCCACTTTTGCGCTCTCCTCTTTCACCCTGAGCAAGAGGCTCTTGAGGTCCTCTTCACTTTCTGCCATCAGAGTGGTATCGTCTGCATATCTGAGGTTATTGATCTTTTCCCCAGCAATCTTAACTCCTGCTTGTGATTCATCCAGGCCAGCATTTCGCATGATGTACTCTGCATATAAGTTAAATAAGCAAGGTGACAATATACATCCTTGCCGTACTCCTTTCCCTATGCTAAACCAATCAGTTGTTCCATATCCGGTTCTAACTGTTGCTTCTTGACCCTTATACAGGTTTCTCAGAAGACATGTGAGGTGGTCCAGTACTCCCATCTCTTTAAGAACCTGCCATAATTTATTGTGATCCACACAATCAAAGGCTTTAGCATAGTCAATGAAGCAGAAGTAGATGTTTTTCTGGTACTCTCTTGCTTTTTCCATAGTCCAGCGAATGTTGGCAATTTGATCTCTAGTTCCTCTACCTCTTCGAAACCCAGCTTGTACTTCTGGCAGTTCTCTATCCACGTACTGTTGGAGCCTAGCATGTAGGATTTTGAGCATGACCTTGCTAGCATGTGAAATGAGTGCAATTGTCCGATAGTTTGAACACTCCTTGACATTGCCCTTCTTTGGGATTGGAATGTACACTGACCTTTTCCAATCCTGTGGCCACTGTTGTGTTTTCCAAATTTGTTGGCAAATTGAGTGCAGCACTTTAACAGCATCTTCTTTTAAGACTTTGAATAAATCAGCTGGGATACCATCACCTCCACTAGCTTTGTTGTTAGTAATGCTTTCTAAGGCCTATTTAACTTCGCTTTCCAGGATGTCTGGCTCGAGGTCAGTGATTATACCATCGTGGTTGTCAAGGACATCGAGATCCTTCTTGTATAGTTCTTCTGTGTATTCTTGCCATCTTTTCCTAATCTCTTCTGCTTCTGTTAGGTCCCTACCATTCAAAAAGAATTTCAGAGGCATATTATGAGAAAAATTCAAAGTACAGTGATTCTTCAGTATGTCTTGGCCTAAGATAACCAGTCATGTTTTTGTGCTTCTGTGACAAGAAGTCAACAAGCAGTGAAATCAGAGCATCCTGAAACAATTGAGAAGATTGGCTAATTAGAAGATCAAAATCTTGGGAATTTTCCCTTTCAGGGTTGCACTATTTGAAACATCCACCCCACCATCTCAGCCTCATCCATAAAACCATTAGTTTTGCTACAGCATGAGCATCTCAAAGAACATACGGTTAGTAGGATGGTCTGGGATCACTGTTTATTCTAGTGACCATTAGCAAACAATTTAACCCTTTGTGCATTTATTCACTTACTCTCAGTAGTTTCCTTCTTTTCTATAGACCCAGTCTACAGGTATTTCCAAAGTTTAAGATGGCAGTTACCAGCCATACCTCTCTAATACTTATACCACAGCTTGCTTGCACACACACACAAACACGAGAGAGAGAGAGAGAGAGAGAGAGAGAGAGAGAGAGAGAGAGAGAGAGAGAGAGAGAGAGAGAGAGAGAGAGAGAGAGAGAGAGAGAGAGAGAGAGAGAAAATCAGGCTCCTTCTTAAAGTTCCTCTAAATTCCACATATAAAATCTGCCATGATACAGAACTTTGGTCATTTTCTTCATTATACTAGGCTGGCTTTCACTGTTTCAGATTGGGAGTATGGTCATGGTATGAAAAGGGATAAAGACACCATATTCTTAGCTAGGTGGGTTTTAAATGAGCACAGAATACGAAGTAAAACTGACAGACTTTGCAGACATTGAAATTGGTCCCATCCTCACATTTGCCGGTGTGGAAGCATGGGAGTGGGGAACCCTTATAGGAGAGGATTCTCTCACACAAATGGCCTCGGCACAAGTTTTCTTTATCAAAAAAAGTTCTAGGTTAGGGCTGGGAAGGATCTTTTGGGAAAGATGGGAGGGGACAGATCCAGGGCTATTTTTGGGCAGGAACACACAGGAACGGCTGGGTCCTGAGTTTGTCACACCCAGCAGAAACTCATTAGCATAATAGGCCACACTGAACAGCAGAAACTCATTAGGACTGACTACATTAAGGCTGTGTGGCCTAAAATGCAAAGGAGTTCCTGCTACAAAAAAAGCCCTGGGTTTTGACAACAAGCAAGGTAAACAGAATAAGAAGCAAAAGGTGGGTGTGGCTGGATGACCACACTTCTGGTAACATGGGGGTGTGGCCTAATATGCTAATGAGTTTCTGCTGTTGGGTGTAGCTTATTATTCTAATGAGTTCCTGCTGGGCTTTTTCTACAACACAAGCCCTGGACAGATCTTTACAGAAATAATTGACTGGTGCCTTTTTTCTGTTTGCTGATTGTTCCCTGTAAAAGATATCAGAACATTATTTATACATGTATATGTGTAAAGCGTCATCAAGTTGTAGCCAATTTATGATGACCCCAGCAAGGGGCTTTCAAGGCAAGGGAGAAGTGGAGATGATTTGCTATTGGTTTCCTTTACAGAGTCTGCCTTGGTGATCTCCCTTGCATGTGCCAACCCTACTTAGTTTCTGAGATCTGATGAGAACGAGCTATACCATGCCACCTTCCCACTCCGTAATGTATATAAAGCACAATTATAATTTATTTAGATACTTATGCCCCTCTTTTCTTCCCAATGGGGACCCAAAGCCATTTCCAACATTCTCCCCTTCTTTATTTTACCCTCGTAACAACAAACTTGAGAGGAAGGTTAGGTTGAGAGAGAGAGAGAGAGAGAGAGAGAGAGAGAGAGAGAGAGAGAGAGAGAGAGAGAGAGAGAGAGAGAGAGAGAGACTGCCCCAAGGTCACCCAGCAAATTTCCATGGCAGAGTGAGGATTTGAACCTGGATCTCCGAGACCCTTGTCCAACACATTAATTACTACACTATGTGTCCAAAGCCTGTTTTTCTCTAATGCTTCCTGAGCTATGTTTCCCTCAAATGTCTCTGAGGATGCATACATGTAGATATGGTTGGATATGCTATTCTGCATAACTTTTGAATCAGACTCAAAGCATAATGAATTATACCAGTTTGCCAGGTTATCCAGGAACTCTTGGTTGGTTCTTCAGTCCAACAATACAACTGAGACACTCTAATTAGATTTAGATGGTCCTGAGAATATAATAACTGAAATAATCTATACTTGCAAATAAATAGAGTCTAATAAAATTAAGCTGCATGTATCCTACTTTCATGCATAGTTTCTGGTAGAGGACAGTAATGTGCGACTCTTCTGTGTCTGAGTTATGAAAAGAAAAACAATCGAAAACATGTGCAGTTGTCTGAGGCTAGCTTATGTTCTAACTTAACATTTGTTCTGCAGTGAGATGAAACAAAAAAGCCTTTGTAGTAAGCGGCAATTTTGTGCCCGGCAAGATGCATCTCATTACATGAACTCTAAAGCAAATGCAGTTCTGCTCTTTGCCTACATTACGTCTCTTGCAGTCATTGTTTACCTGGGGAGAAATGGGAAGTTATCTATTAGACTAATCTTCTATATATAGTTTTTCCATTAAATTCAGGCTGGCAGGGGAAGAGAAAAAGGAACAATTGCACTGATTCTGGTAGGTCTCCATACCTACAAACTCTATCCTGACACCACTCCTTTGTTCTGTGTGGCTGCCCTATCCCTTTCTCCCACACGCAAGAGAAGAAAAAAAATTCTTCCTGGTCCTAAGATAAGGTAACATTTTTGTGTGACATTAGGGATGTGTTTCTTTGCACCCTATAGATATTAAATTAATGCCTTCGTAAACAAGTCCCTACTTTAAATTTATGGTAAATTAATTCTGAAGATTTGAATCATATTCTGTAATACTGATGATTTTTAACTGAATTAGAACCACAAACACAATAGTTTGTCACATTACTATTAAAAGTGCTTATCATGAAGAAATGTGCTAGCATTTGTTTTAGTGTGCCAAATCTGATTATGCCATTATAAAATTAGATCAAAGATGAACAGTTTTACTGTAAAATCCAAATACTGCATGTGCAAAATAATGAGAAACAGGACTCATTGCTCCAAACATAAGTTTTCGGGCTCTAATTGCACTCAGTTGTGAGGAAAGGAGGAAGAAAGAGAAAAATTTCTTTATTTCAGGCAATGTAAAAATTAATAGGATGCACTCCTACAGGCAAACCGTGCCTGTAATCCTAAAGTTTGCCTAATTAATGGCAAAGGGGGCACACTTCAGTGACGGAGCAGTGCATACAGAAAATCCCAGATTATACTGGCATTTCAAGTTTAAGGATCTTAGATAGCAGGTATCCACAAAGATCTTTGTCAACCCAGGACCCTGGAGAGAAAAACTGTGTCAGTCACCCATACTGAGCTGGATTGACCAATGGTATAAGGCAGCTCATATGTTTCAATTGTCAATCAGACATTGATAAGGGTGCAAGGCCAGCCGTATTTTAAAACTGTTTTGTCAGAATGTCATTTGCTCCAGTTAAAAAAGTAAGTGAGATATGCAATACATGCTTGGAAGGATAACATAAGCCCTTTTCATTGGTTCTGACCTGCTGAGAATTCGGTTGCTAACTTTAATTTACAAAGATTCTGAATATGTATACAACTATACTCTCCAAATATAATAAGGTTTTGTCCTAAAGAATTCAAGAACAACGTAATGCAGAACATTTGAAAAGTAGCTTTCTCTTCAAAATTCACTTGCCCACTAATTGGCTACAGCAGTGTTTAAAACAAACCAAAAAAACCCAGGTGCCAACTCGAGGGAAATGAAGTTTTCAATCTGTGTACTGAAAATGCATGAACTTTTAAATGTTCTAAAAAGAATTTTGTTGAAGAGATTCCAGAATTCTGAAAAAAAGCCCTGGGCTCTGGAACTATTCAGAAATCCAGCCATTTATTTCCCAGGTTCTCCAGCTATGATTTAAACTGTCCTAAATAACAAGACTTTTGAATATATATTTTAAGCACGCACCAGAATTACTGGATTCTGAGAAGAGCACAAAACAAATTAAGACACTTCTGTGCTTAATTACAAAACTCTACAGATGATTCAGGACAAAACTTAGACTGTGTAATTACAAAGCCATTCATCTATTTCCAGATTGTCCTTTTGACGTTTGATTCCTTCTGCATCCTATGAAGCATTAGACAGGTTACAAGTTAAAACAATCTCTAACTGATCCTTTTCACTGTTGCAAAAGCAAGCATTTTTCTTGAATGGCACAAAAGTTCATGCAAGTGTGAAAGGGGCTGATTTCCACCTTTTTTGCTACAGCCCCACATCATATTGATCTTGATGCAGGCCTGTAGCCAGGATTTTTAAAATTTGGGGGCCTTTAAATAAGTCCGGAGGCACCCCGCACACACTCCTGCACCCCCCAAAGGAGTGCCTGGGCCAGATGGGGAGTCAGGGGGCCGAGCCCCAAGATGCTCCACTGTCGCTGTTGGCCTGTCTTGATGGTGCCACAATCATCATCAGCTACTTTTGGAAGGTCCCAAGAAATTTCTGGAAGAAATGCATGCTTCCATGAACTTCTCCCATTCCCAAGACTTTGAATCCAACTCTATGCATTTCCATATGGCCCACTGTAGTCAATATTCTGCCTTGCTGCTCTTTGGATCAATCATAGAACACTTCTCAAAGACAGCCCCCTGCCCACCCTATAAATATTTTATAGGAACAGAAGTCTCCACATTTGTTTCAGTTGTTATTTAGTGAGTTGCTGTAGTAATTTCCATAAGTTATTTGTTTGAGAGGAAGATGCTCAGACGCTGCTTCAGATGGTCTCAGTCACTGTCCATGTACTTGAAGCACTGAGACAAACACAGGCACGTCCGTTCATCATGAATAAAGCAAAGGTAAAGGTTTCCCTTGCTTGAAAGCTAGTGGAATCCGACTCTAGGGGGTGGTGCTCATCTCCGTTTCCAAGCCGAAGAGCCAGTGCTGTTCAAAGATGTTTCCATGGTCATGTGGCTGGCATGACTAAACACCAAGGTGAACAGAATACTTCATGCATACAGGCTGCAAAATGACAGCACCCTTTCTGCCCTTCTTTTAAGCATGGGTCTTAATGTGCCATCTGAGCATTGGCATCCACAGTGCACACAGTTTAGCCCATATGCCTGTGAACATCACTACAAAGGTAGCCAAATCACTCAAAGTCTCATTACACATATATGCATTACAATAACTCAGTTTCATGGCAGAATTTTTTCCTATTCTTGCATTCATCTATTTTGACAGCTAGCCAAAGCAGGGCCTCAGAAGATGACTGCAGTGGTTGGGTAGGTCTGTATGGGAGTAGATGGTTCTTAAGGTATGCATGGTCCCAAACATTAAAGGTCAACACCAGCACACTGAATTGGGGAAGAACCAGCAAGACCAGAACAGCAACCCACTCTTCGCACTCATTTGTCTGGTTGGGACTCCATATCTCAGTGCAACAGATTTTGAAGCAGCATTGCTTGAACTCCACTTAAAATCATATTGTGCCAGTATTCTTGATCTTCAGACAGCTGGGCCACAGGCTTAAGAGCCAAAAGCCAACAGCGTTGTAGCACAAGCCTTGCCATAAATAACTGCACCTGATAACAAAAGAGGTAGATACAATGACTCAATGGTATGTCTTTCTTGTCTAACATGGATTCACATTAACTGTGCTTTTGGGCCCTGTGTGAGGCAAAGCATCCCTGGCCTCCTCTCAAGGGCCTACTTCATCCTGCAGGTGTTACTAATTGGTTTCTCGGCTACTACAGTTTTTATCATCTTCAAGGCCAGAGATGAGGGTGGTGTGATTAGCTTCTTGTGAACACCTGCCGCCCATTGGCTGGGGGAAGAAGAGTCAGGGGTGATGAGGTAATTTTCTAAAGGCTTCTTAGAATCATAGAATGTTAGAGTTGGAAGGGACCTTGCAGGCCACCTAGTCCAACCCCCTGCACTCTGCAGGAACACAGCCAAAACCCCTACATACCTACAACATACCCAAAAGATGGTTGTCCAGTCTCCTCTTGAAAACGTCCAGTGAAGGAGCATCCACCACCTCCCGAGGCAGTCTGTTCCACTGCTCAACCACTCTTACAGTCAGGAAGTTTCTCCTGCTATTAAGCCGGTAACGACTCCCTTGTAATTTCCACCCATTAGATCTAGTCTTGCAATCCGGAGCAAGAGAGAATAGATGCACTCCATCTTCTACATGACAGCCCTTCAAATACTTGAAGACTGCAATCATGTCCCCTCTAAACCTTCTCTTTCCCAGGCTAAACATACCCAACTCCCTCAGCCTTTCCTCATAAGACTTGGACTCCAACCCTCTCACCATCCTGGTCGCCCTCCTCTGGACCTGCTCGAGTTTGTCAACATCCTTCCGAAAATGTGGTGCCCAAAACTGGACACAGTACTCCAGGTGGGGCCTGACCATAGCAGAATACAGCGGAACTACCACCTCCCGTGATCTGGACACAATGCTTCTGCTAATGCATCCTAAGATTCTTCAGAGAGCGTGTTCTCATTGGATGTCATCCTTACCTGACGTTGCTGGCCTGGGCCAAAAACTACAATTCAGCTAAGGCCCAGAGAAAAGAGGACTTTCTGAAAACCTGATAGACTGAAGGCCTAAACTATGACCTGCTTGAATTGCTAGCAACATAGAGAATTCCCAGACTTTGGCATGTGACTTTGGAACTTAAGGTTTGTGCAGTCTAATGCAAATTTGAAAAGGTGTTAGACGGTTGAGCTAGTCTTTCTTGTTCTCTTGCAGCATAATTTTAGTGTAACATATTGGCTGTTTAATAAACTTTCCTGATTAATATCTAGAATAAACACTATACATTCTTTTAAAATAAACAATAGTCTGGTTACTTGTGTGTAACTGTCCTGGGGAACCACGGGGTTCAGGCCTTGAATTCCTTGATACTCTGTATGTCCCAGACAGCTAACTCCCAACTGAGCTACTACGACCATTTTGCTAAAAAATGGTTTGATAGAAACAAGGACAAAGCTTCTTGCAAATAACCTTTTTTGCTAGTTCTTCCCCAAGATGAACTGAATCATTTTCACCAAAATCAATAGGATTAAGAAGTACTGTATTGCATCCCTTTGAAGAGAAGCATAAAGATGCTCATTTTTAAAACTCTGGAAGACCATGAAGATGCTGTTAATGAGTAATGTAGCTCTCAATTTTATGATGTTATTGTTGTAGACGTATTACTACGTTTGCTGCACTGTCAGGGTTGAGCAGGGTTGACACACCTTACAGAGGCCTGTTGAGACCCCAAGAAGGTGAAGGGGCTAAAAGCACTCCCTTCTCCCTTTTACTGCCCTCCCCTGTAGCTGGTCAGCTAGCAATACAGCTAACATGCTCTCCCAGGCCTGAATCCCTGTCCCTTATAAGGGACACTGCCTGGGGATATGATTGCCCATCCTTTTCATGTCTCCCTGAGTGTTTCCCCACCCTCCTGGATTGACTGGCAGGAGCTATTGCCAACTGAGTGTGATTAGGCCAGGCCATTCTCTAGCCTTGCACTCCCACTCCCTTAAATGGCTGTCCCACCTCCCCTCCCAGCCATCTGGTACTGGTACATTAAGGCTCAGGGCCATCCCACACAGTGGCTGTTTCTCCCTTGCCTGGCCCTGTTGAGTTGAGGGTGTTGCCGGCCTCTTGGGCAGGCCCTGCTACAATGGGCCTACCACCTGGAGGGCAGACTGTCCTGCTGTGTCAACCTGCAGGATCATATCCAGATTCTGCTGAATGCAGGCCATTGCCATACGGAGTACTCCAGCTGGCCCTCTCCTATTTACTTATGGTAAGTACAGGGGTGCTTAGGCTACCCCTGGACAAAACTACAGATCTCAGAAATTAAATTAAATTAAACAGAAATTAAATTAAAAGGAACAAGAGGCAGACCATGAGAAAGACTCATGAAGGAAATCTCCTTTTCCCCACCAGCCCCAGTTTTCTCCTTTCTGGCTCCAGCTGTGTTTCCTTTCCTCCTTACTTCACTTCCTCCTGGTTATGATGGCTGCTGCCACAGCAGTGGGTACCATTTTGGGTTTCTGTGACTATCCCAAATACCACCCAAACTCTTGGTGTTTTTTTTTAAATATCTGTGCACACTGGGTCAACACACTTTAAATTGGTAGAAGCTATCCCCCCGCTTTAAACATAGGCTGTGATCACACACACTAAATAATCCACTTTCAATCCACTTTCAGTGTGCTTTCAAATTGGATTTTGCCAGTTCACTCAGTAAAATCCAGTTGGAAAGTGCATTGAAAGTGGATTATTTAGTGTGTGTAATTGCAGCCATAGATTCTTATACAAACCTGGAGATTAACCTGTTTTTGCACAAACTTGAATTGTAGCTGTGGCTGTTCACCTTGTGCTGAATTTGTAATCCACATGGGGGCAGACCTTGGCTATTAGATATAAAAATAAGTAAATGAAAAATTGAAAGGTTATTTTGTAAATCTGCATATATAATGTGCATACCTGGTATTTTGTACTCTATCCTAAAGTAATGAATTTAAGCACCAGTGACATTTGTGGCACCTTAATATGGCTGGCTGTAATTCCCAGTGATTTCTATAGGACTTGTTTCTTAATTCAAAGTGAGAGATTTGTAGACTAAACATAAAATATTGCTCACATAGGCAGATCTGAATGCTGCATCTTATTAGTTTTAAAAAGCTAACCCATTGACTTGGTACCACAAGCAACATAAATGTACTTCAGCATTTTGCTGACTTTGAAATGCTAGATTATCTATCATGAACAAAAAATGATTTAGAAATGCACAAGAAAGCATGATACATATAACAATTTTATAACTAGCAGCTAAACAGAACAATTGCTTAGATTAATGAAGAGGACTGTTTATTTTAAATATATTCATAGAGACAGCTGAAGAGAGCCTTGTTTTACTTTAAAATGTGTCTAATATACATCTCTTTTGGTTTCTGTGAATACATGCACAAGTATATCTGTGTGGTGCTAAATTCTATTCTTGTGTAGGACTTCCTTATGTGGAATATCTTTCTTTGTGTGAACAAGGTCGCAGGTGTGATGCTTCTTTCTGAACACACCTACACAATCTTGCAAAGTAAGGTGTTAAGAACTAATTTTATGTGGCGTATATATATATTTATTTATACAGAGTGCAAGAGAACTGGCAAAAAAACCCCAGGAAAAAGGTATGACATACTAGTAGTTAGCAAACAATCAAAAGATTTCCACAAAAGCAGGTTGAAATGAGAAAATAATACCTCATTTTTGTAAACTCAGAAAATAAAACCCTTAAATGGGGTTGTATTTTAGAGGTATTATCCTATGTAAGTTTATTTCTTATACTGGATTTTATCATGTGTTAACAATGGCTATACCTTTACGCACTAATTGATTTATGTACCTAATTATGTATTTATTTACTTAATTTATAGCCTGTGTTTCTCACTGACTCAAGGCGGATTACAAAATATAAAACACTCCCACAGCATAAGTCATCCAATAAACAATGCATTAGTTCTAGGATTACAGAATAAGAAAACCATGAAAAAAGAAAATTTTTTTTTTTTTTAGAATACAATTTTTATTGGATATTTTTCACACGTTCATACAACTTAAATAAGTAAATACATATCCCTTCCATTATTTTCCCTCCCCCCTCCAAACAAGGCTTCCCGCAATGCTCCAACCCCGTTAATATCGCTCTTATTCAGTTACATTAACTACTAATTTTACTTTCTTTACTAATGGTAACAATTTAAGAATCTAATCACTTTAAAGTTTCCCCTTAATAACTATCAAAATAAATCAAACCATGTTTAACATCCCAACTTTTCAGCAAATATTCTTGAAAGTCTTTCCATTCTTCAAAAAAGTTTTCATCTTCCTCGTTGTTTAATTTTCTTGTTAGCTTGTCCATTTCTGCCATAAATAGCATCTTCTTAATCCATTCCCATTTTTCCGGTATTTTTTCTTGCTTCCAAAATTGTGCAAAAGTCATTCTAGCTGTTGTCACCAAGTACCATAGCAATGTTCTCTTGGTTACATTTATTTCTTCCATCTTAAGACCTAACAGTAACATCTGTGGGTCTTTCTTAAAAGTACATTTCAAATTTTTTTGTATCTCATTGTGGATCTCAGTCCAATATCTTACTGCTTTATCACAAGTCCACCACATATGATAAAATGACCCTTCTTTTTTCTTACACTTCCAACATTTGTTAGACATGCTATCATTTATAATAGCAATTTTTTGGGGGGTCATATACCATCTATACATCATTTTATAGCAGTTTTCTTTCACATTTATACAAGTTGAAATTTTCATTGATTTTTTCCACAAATATTCCCAAGATGACATAGTTATTTCATTATTTATATTTACAGCCCACTTTATCATTTGCTCTTTTGCTGTTTCATCCTCAGTATACCATTTCAATAAAACCTTATACAATTTTGAAATCATTTTTTTACCCTTTTCAGCCCATACAATTTCAATTTCATTATTATTTTCTCTAAAACCATGTTCTCTTTTATCGGTCTTAAATAAGTCATGGATCTGTCTATACTTCAACCAATCATAATCACAAAAAGAAAAATTTCTAAGGCATGACATACCACAAACAATATAGCAAGTGGATTACAAAGATAGAAAACTAGATGATAAAAGCAAGAAGTAAAGGCCTTCCATCATGCACTGCTTTTAACAGGAAAAATGGCAGTGGTGGGGGCCCCTGTTCATCTTGTTGCCGCTTCTACATGTCTGGCTTCATGCCCTGGGTAGACAAGTGGAACCACCAGCAGAACAAATAGCTGACCACACCATGTTTTGTTGTTCAAAGCAGCATGGAATAGAGGGCAGGGAAGGATTAACTCTCCCCTTCCCCCCCTCCACCATGCCATGCTCCATAACCAATTTGCCCACTCCACCCCACCCCCATTATTTTGAAGGTAAACCACAGTCAGATGTGAAATGGGTAGGGGAAACCTGAATTGCACTTCACCTCTTGAATAATGAGACCCTAAGAGGCCACCAAACATCTGGTTCCCTAGACTCAACCTGTGTATTACTCAGAGGTTCAGGTGTAGTTCCTAATACAAAATATATAACTGCATGAACATTACTAATCAGTGCTGTTTGAGAATCTGTGCTGTTCCTTTTCCCCTGGCAGGAAGAAAGGAGCACAGACACAGATTTTCCAGCCTTCCAAGCAGGAGTTTGCATTTTCAAAGCTGATATTCTTTTGGGTACCTAAAGATGTACAGACACATCCTCAAAGCAGCTTGCAGTGAAACTACTTATGTGCCTACCTTTAGATCCTGAAGCAGGGGAAGCATAACTGGAAAATCTGCAAACTAGTATCCCAGATGCCTGGATTGTGATTAGGATGAACACAACAAAGCTTGTTAAGCAATTAGCAAATGTAAAATGCCATAGAAAATTATATTCACTAACTGCATTTTATAAAGATAAGTATTTACATTTTCATCACTAAATTGACAGTAATTTAGGACAGCAAAATGTCATATAATATTGGCAAAAGTTGACAGAGAATATGCTAAATTTGTGAATATTTGGAATATAATAATTTTTTAAATTTTAAACAACGTGTGATGCTAAATTCCTGATAAACCAAAGTTAGCAAAAACCATACAAATGAAAAACAGAACCACAAATGGGTGACCAGCTAGCCCCTCTGAAGCCCTTGTGTTTGTTACTGAGTTTACCAGATGGCTGCACTCATTAATATCTCTTTGAGGTGCTTACATTGCATCATTGTGTCAGGGAGCTAAAGTTTCTGCTACTTATATTCCTTTTTGGTAGATTTTCTGGTATAATTTCACTTTCTTGCTAACAAAATGCAAGCATTCTATAGAAAATAAACTCAGAGATTAATATTATAAACTAAGGACCGTGCATTTCATTTTAATATTAAACCCTAAAAAGAAAAACAAATCTTCTGAGATAAATTTCTAGTTTGGGTTGATTCCAAATTAGAAAATGTATTGTGCAGAATATTCGTTTGTGATGTGCATGTTTCTACACAGATTTTCATTTTACTGTGAATATGGCAAACAGGCAGTTAGAATCATAGAATCATAGAATGTTAGAGTTGGAAGGGACCTTGCAGGCCATCTAGTCCAACCCCCTGCACTCTGCAGGAACACAGCCTACATACCTACAACATACCCAATGATGGTTGTCCAGTCTCCTCTTGAAAACGTCCAGCGAAGGAGCATCCACCACCTCCCGAGGCAGTCTGTTCCACTGCTCAACCACTTTTACAGTCAGGAAGTTTCTCCTGATATTAAGCCGGTAACGACTCCCTTGTAATTTCCACCCATTAGATCTAGTCTTGCAATCCGGAGCAAGAGAGAATAGATGCACTCCATCTTCTACATGACAGCCCTTCAAATACTTGAAGACTGCAATCATGTCCCCTCTAAGCCTTCTCTTTCCCAGGCTAAACATACCCAACTCCCTCAGCCTTTCCTCATAAGACTTGGACTCCAACCCTCTCACCATCCTGGTCGCCCTCCTCTGGACCCGCTCAAGTTTGTCAACATCCTTCCGAAAATGTGGTGCCCAAAACTGGACACAGTACTCCAGTTATTTATAGGTGCATTAGAGAAGGGGAGGTTTATTAACGGAACCTGGTTTTCTCCCATTAAGAAGAAGCACTACGCAATACACCAGTTTGGTGTAGTGGTTAAGTGCACGGACTCTAATCTGGGAGAACTGGGTTTGATTCCCCACTCCTCCACTTGCACCTGCTGGATGACCTTGGGTAAGCCATAGTTCTGGCACAGCTGTTCTTGAAAAAGAACAGAGCTCTCTCAGCCCCATCTACCTCACAGGGTGTCTGTTGTGGGGAGGGGAAGGGAAAAGGAGTTTGTAAGCCACTCTGAGACTCCTTTGGGTAGTGAAGGGCAGGGTATAAATCCAATCTCTTCTCTTCTTCTTCTTCTTCTCACTCTTTATAGGCTAGGCAAAATTATAAAATTGAGTCGGTCAAATTTTGGCTGCATGCTCAACCAAAAGTCAGGTTTAGAAGTCTATGGCAGCCATGTACCTCACCCCAGCAGCTAAGAGCTTTTGTGGGGTGGGGGGGTAATTTACATAATCAAATCAACCCTCAACAATAAAATCCAATACAAGCATTCATGTAATAAAAGGATAGGTGGATAGACCAATTATTAGAAACCTCTGCAATTTGCACACAATGTATTAGTTGCTCGAGAAAGTTAAGCCTTTAACAAGCTTCTAATGGGCATTCTTCTGTGCTCCATATATCAGCAAGATTTCGAAAACATTAAAGCTATCTAAATTAACTGAACCAGGCGGGCAGAAGTCAATAGCAAAATGCTGTATTAAATCAGGTGCCATTTACTGATTTTTGTAAACAACATTGCTACACTGATTTAAATAAATGTGAATGTTGTGCTACAATTTGAGACCATTTCGGTATTTTTAGACTGTTATATAAACTATATTGTGTTCTTCCTGTGCTTACTGTACTTTATTTTAATAAATTTAATATAAAAATATTATTAAAAATTAAATTGTTTTAAAGCCAGCATGGAGTGCATCATTTCTAGAATTAACCAACGGTAAGCACTCTGTTCACAATGGTTGTACCACCCATGTTGATAAGTGCTGTGCCTCCTCAGGTAAACTGTTTATATTAGCTTGTGATGTATTAACATATTTGTACAGTTACATAGGCTACAAATGTGCCCTTAAAGAGGTTTCAGAAAAAGAATGCCGTGAGACAAAGTTTATATTGTCAGGGGACCTAGAAAGATATATGGTGGCCATGGTGTGTCAGCATCTGTGGAAAAAACTGACTGACAGGCCTAAAAGTAATTCAGTCCTAAACCTTGTTTTCTTTGCCACACTTGAAGGTTTTATTAGTTTTCTGTCAGACCTGGCAGGTTTAGGACCGAGTGCTTTGGCCTCCCTGCAAATTATACGTTTTCCCCTCACACCCATTAAGCAAGTGCTCTGACTTCTGTCAGCTTTCATAATTAAGGTGTTTTTAACTTCTTTACATCTGTGATGCATAAAGAGGGGGGAAAAAACATTCAAGGAAAGAGAATGACCTCTGGAAACATTCACCAAACCCAAGAGCCATACAAAATAGAGATTAAAGGATCAAGAAAGCATGAAAATGTCACCTTGCAACTGTGACAAAGTATTTATTTTTTCAAATCCTAAACTTTAAGATAAGTGGTGCCGCCTGCAGAAAACTGATGACATCATAATCAAGTGATCAAAACTGTTGTTCAGTTTCACTGTATTACATTTTTAAAAATCTGTGAAAACAAGTTCTTTGAGAATCTATTCATTTTAGCTGTTGGTTCAGAGTACACTATCATTTAAAACAACATCTCCATCTAGTGGATTTACTTAAAAAAACCCCTCCTAAGTACGTATTAAGGAGCTGCGGTGGCTCAAGTGGTTAAGACGCTGAACTGCAGGCTGTGGAAGGTCAGTAGTTCAGCAGTTCAAGACCCATGAGTGCCACATGACGGGGTGAGCTCCCGTCTCTAGTTCCAGCTCCTGCCAACCTAGCAGTTCGAAAGCAAGAAATTGCAAGTAGATAAATAGGGACCACTTCAGTGGGAAGGTAACAGCGTTCCGTGCACCTTGGTGTTTAGTCATGCCGGCCACATGACCACGGAAACATCTTCAGACAGCGCTGGCTCTTCGGCTTTGAAACGGAGATGAGCACCGCAACCCTAGAGTCGGATTCGACTGGCTTTCGAGCAAGGGAACCTTTACCTTTACCTTTTAAGTACGTATTATTGTACATTGGATGCACTGGGTGTTCTCATACATGAGCCTGAGGACCAAATGATACCTGGCACAGTTATGCTTACTCAAGTGTCTACTCTATTTCCATATAAAATGACCAGATATTTTATCTATCTATATAGCTATATACACATTCGTAAAATTGTAGGGAACAGGTAAAGCTCAAGCAAGAGAACACAGCAATGTAAATTGATGGCAGGGGTGGGGTCTACCTCCTCTCACCCATGCACGCTCTGGCTGAGTTCAGACTGACAATTTGCCCCAGCAGAGCCCCGTTTCAGCGATGCTTTAAAACCGCATTAGGGGCCGTTCACACAGGCACATCTGCCTGGCGTTCCCCACCCATAAGCAACCCGGGCTGTTCCGCTTTCTTCCCGCGTTTAATAGATACCTCATAAAAGCAGTAGCAAATCCCCGAAGAGCGCTTGTGTCCCACGTTTGTTTGCTTCCTGGAAGTATGAACGCTCCGCCGATAAGCCGGGAGCAACCCGCATTGGGCAGAAGGCAGCAGCGGTATGATTGGCCGTGCTCCGCTCTACTGCCCAGTGCGGTGCTGGCACTGCGGGGTCCTCCCTCAATCGGCAAAAATGCGCTCATGTGCATGAGCGCTCATGCGCACATACACCCATACACTCATACACCCACAGCCGAATTAATGGGGAAATGCCGCATACAGCACGCCTCTGGGGAGTCTGAATGCTCCGGCGCATCTCCTCGGGGTATGCGCCAGCAGCAGCCCGGGCTGTGTGAACGGGAAACCCCGGAACAGTTTGTTCCAGGGCTTTTTTGCTGCGATTGGCTTCCAGAGCAAATTGCCAGTCTGAACTCAGCCTCTGGGTATTTGGGTAAAATATAGAACCCTCTTGCTTTATATATGACTAGAAATAAGGCCTGTTGTGGGAATAAATACAACGGGCTCTAGAAAGAGGCTCTGGGAGAGTGTTCCGGCTTTGGGCACTCAGTGACAATTTGCTGTGACAATCTCAGCAGGGTGTAATGACAGAGTCCACCATTTTCTCCAGAGGAACTGATCTTTGCTACCTGAAGAGCAGTAGTAATTTTGAGTGATCTCCAGCCCACCCCCAAGATTGGTAACAGTGGTTCCCCCGGAGGGAGTAGATGGTTTGGAGGGTGGAGTCTATGGCATCGTACCTGTCTGAGGTGCCACCCCTCCTCAAACCTCACCCTCTCCAGACTCCATCCCTCAAATCTCTAGGAATTGCCCACCTGGAGTTGGCAACCTGATCAGGACTGGGCCCAATGAGTTTTCTCCCAAAGACCAACATAGGTGTGGAAAGGGCCTTTTACTGACAGAAGAGAAAGTACAGGTGCCAACTCTGATTAGGGAAATACCTGGAGATTTGGGGGGTGGGTCCTGTGGAGGGCAGCATTTGGGGTGTGTGTGGAAGGACTCAGCAGGTATAATGCCATAGAGTCTACCCTCCAAAGCAACCATTTTCTCCTGGGGAACTGATCTCTGTCATCTGGAGGTCAATTGTAACAGTGGGAGATCTCCAGGTTCCCACCTGGAGATTGGCAACCCTAGGGGAAAGTCAGCTGCACAGCAGGGAGTTGAAGAAAATGGTTTGATGGTCGCTGGCCCACCTCATTAGCCAGCCAGCCATGCTGAAGCTAAGCAGGAGAAAGAGCCTTTTTCCATTTATTCTGACAGGAAAGTGGCCATTGGGGAGGGGATTATGGGCGGGGGAGGGGATTATGCTGAAAGTCCTTTGTTTTTTTACTCACAGAACCAAGCTTGGTTGCCTACTGACAGCTGCTGAGGGGACAGTCCCTCACAGGAGTCAAGAGAACTGTCTTCTTCAGGAGAGAGAGCTGTCTGCCAGTAAATCTGACATGCAAAATTTGTCTGAATGGGGAATGGGTGGGGAAGAGGAGCAGACCCAGCATCCGGCCAATGGCACGTAAGTACTCTTGAGTGGCAGCTGATGGGCCAATGGCTGAGGTAGGGCATTTTACAGCCAATGGGAGCGCATGGAATCTTGCGAAACCAAAAGATAATTATTATAAGGAGAGATACGCCTGGCAGCCCCATCATGTCCAGCTGAGGCCCTAAATCACCTTTGAACAGGGGTGTAGCCAGAAAATTTTGGGTGGTGGAACATTGGGAAATCCAGAGGGCCAGGAGAGCATGGGGGATGGGGGGGAGAGAGAAATAAGAAGAATAATGCGGTGTGCCGCAGCTAAATTTAGGATTTTTTAAAAAGGTATTCTAATTTTGGAGAGTGTGTTTTGTGGGGCATGGCAGTCAATGAAGGGGGCTTGGCCCCAAGATGCCCCACTGTGGCTATGGGCCTGCCTTTCAATTTCTCTCACACAGTTTACGTTAACATCTAGTTATTGTTTGTGCTGAGGAAAAGCATTTTTAATGTAAACAAACATTTTGGACACTTTAGGTTTGACATTTGCATTATAAATCTGTTTGAAACAAGACCCACTTTACTTTCATGCGTGAGAGCGACCATAGAAATAAATACTGGCATTATAATACTTGTCTATCAGAAAAAATTATTAATCCCAGTGAGGAGAACCTTTATGGTTACTGCTGCCCTGTTCTTTCTGTCATCACTGGTGGCATATGGCAAAAATGATCAACAAAAACAAAAATGTGATCCCATTTCCAATTATTTGCCTAGTAGAGTCAGAACAGAAGGCTACTTTCCTGCTAACAGACTTCCCTCTCAAATCCTAGTTGGCTTCTCCAGCCTTGAATTTTACATCCACTTTACTGGTATCACAGAAGTATAAATGAACTGAAACTGTTATATGGTCTCAAAATGTAGTCTTACTAAAAAAACCTCAACCTGTTATCCGTCAAGGTGCTATTTATAGCACACTCAAAGCAATTCCAGATTACCCCCATCCTATGGATTGCTCACAATCCTTAAGTGACTCATGAAACTTTAACTGGTTCTGCTTTAAGTTGAGAAGAATATCATATTAAAGAATATGAATCCTGGAGCCTGAATAAGGCATATGAGGAATCAATATTTTATTTCCAGTCAAAGACTCATTGGCTATTTACAAGTCTGTGGATAACAGGTATTTTCAGTGCTTTTTCAGGCCAAGAAAGCTGTATTCCTCATTAAGTTGTATCTAATGCATGGAACACACATGAAATTAGGAGATACAAAAAACTTTGGTTAAAAGACCTTAGCAGAACACCCTCATTACAGAAGCCTTCGGGCCTCTGCACACATTTTTTTTCTTACACAGAATGCTGTAAAGTATTTATAATTTGTGGTAACAGTACAACATAGTGGTCTCAAAACCCATAATTTTTGGTAGCAGTAGAGCATAATGGTCTCAAAACGTGTTCAAGGAGCTCATTTCCCCTTCACCCTTGTATGGAAAATATCACAAGTGAAGCAGCCCTCAGTGGCTCAACATTGTTGTAAATATTATGGCTTAATACAAACATCATAGCCAAACCATAGTTTGGGTACTGTCTTTCCCCTCCTCACTTTGTGCGCTCCGATTCCTGTCTGCACTTTATATCATAATTTGTTTGACTTCCAAATTGAGCAATCTATGATTACAACTAACCATAGCTTGCCTCCAGATTAGAACTGGAAATCATTAGAAACCATTATTTCCAGTGGGTTTCTAACTGTAGGTTTTGAAGCAAACTAGAGCAACCATAGTTTTCCCAGTTTAGACATCATGGCACATTATAAGAACATAAAAACATATATAAGAGAAGCCAGTGTTGAATCAGGCCAACACTCTGTCACACAGTGGCCAAAAATACCATGTGCTATCAGGAGGTCCAGCAGTGGGGCCAGGACACTAGAAGCCCTCCCACTGCTGCCCCCCCCCCAGCACCAAGAATAGAGTGCATCACCTGCCCCAGACTGAGTTTTCCCAACTATACCCTGTGGCTAATAGCCACTGATGGACTTCTGCTCCATATGTTTATCTAATTCCCTCTTGAAACTGTCCATGGGTGGTTATCATGGACCAGAAAGTTCATGAAGGAATGTGAGTATGTATGTAAAAATAAAAAGGGCAAGTGATGAGAAGATGGAGACCACAAGCATGGAGCATTTCCTGATGGCTAGACCACAGTTTGGCCATGACATCAAAACTAAGCAGTTGTTACATATTCCCTGATTAACACATTATTCTTTATAAAAATAGTCTTTATATAGCTTGAAGCAGATGATTTACTTAAAACAAAACAGGATAATGTTTTTAAATAGAGTTTCATTAGGTGAAAATCATTGTCTTCTTAATGCCACTTTTACAGCAGAATTAAGACACAAAGCAGACAGTAGGGCAGGGAACAAAAACAGCTACAACGGAAGGATAGCAGGACAGGAGAGGTGTGTCTGAGAGATGTATTATCTTCAGTTTGTCACCTTTTTGATTCACGTTCTCAAATCAAGTGAGTACATTTACATGAATGCTACACTTTGGTTTTAAATCACTTCTGGCCTGAAGGGTAAATGAGCACTAACACAGGTTATTTTGCCAGTGCAGAAATTCAGCACTGGTGTGCCAGTTCTAGAGAATTGCTGAGAATTGCACATAATATGCCATACAGTTCAAAGCAGGTCACCCTGGATATGTCCCATCACTTTTCTTTCCTTCCAGGTACAGCTTATAGACAGGTAGTGATTTCTAGGTCTGTTTGTGTACTGGGAATGGACATCTCTGTGGATATATTTTAGGTAGTGACTTCTCTCAATATTCGCTTCCAAATGTCAAAGCAAAAGGCTCCACAATGTATATCTGCTACTAGCTGAAGAAAACTATATCAGCATAATCCCTTCTTAAAATACCTAGTAAAATAGTAGATCTGAAAAGTCTGAGAAACCTGGTACATATTTTCAGTGTCTCAAAACCTCATCTCATGGTCCAATTGACAGCTTTTATCCATAAAATGTGCTTTATCACATACTATACCTGTCCACTTCCTTAGCCAGAAGCCAATATAAAAGGAGCAAGACCCACTTTCTTTCTTTGCTTCCCCCTTTTTTGTCCTAACCTCCCTACTAACTCAGTTCACAGTATGTATACATTGTAGGCTTTTGGCTTACACATGCAGCCCATAAACAGGAAGCACCTGTGTGTTGCCCATTTATGGAGCAGGTGGACATGACCCAGGGGCTATAGATGTTATAAATTGGAACACGGTTAACCAGCAAGCCATTGGTCCATGCTGACAAAGTGTTTCATTAATTAAGAAAAAAAATTACTTTGCCATGGTGGTCTTAAGGGCCCTGCAAATTTGCATCTGCAAAGTCCAAAAAAGAATGTTTATACTTTAGGCAAGAATAGTGATGACCTACTTAGGAGATTTTGGAAGTATAATCTGTATTTCACCACACTGAAAGACACATACATAAGAAAACAATGTTTATATCCAGTTTATGCTCTCTACAATAATTATCACCCTCTTGTTTCTATATTTACAATCATAAATCACAGTGGCTATAACAAAAGTAAATGTGAATGGGTGGGCTCTCAGTTTTATAAAGAGTAAATATTTTAAAAGGGGGGGGAATAAGAAGTTTAGTCCTCTGCTTTATGGTATACAGTTTGGCTTTTGAGCCACCCAAGTTTCCTCTGGGAGCAGTAATTTCTTGCTTGGTTCTCTATAGGGAAGAGTGTCCTTTTAGACTATTTAGGGCCAATTCACACATGCATGTTCAAGCCTTCTTGACCGCATCATCAAGTGATGATTTGCGCACATCAGCCCTAAGATAATTACTGCTAGGAATGGGCACAAACCACAGTTTTGCATCAGCAACCGATAGGCATGAACTAAAGCAGTTCGTATCAGTTTGTACGTCATTTAAAGTTTAAATCCCTGCTTTCTGTTCCCCATGAAAAGTAACAGGGAGCAGGGGTTAAACCCCTACTTTCTGCTTGCTGCAGCTTTTGGCAGCAAGCAAAAAGCAGAAGGTGAAGTGACTGGGAGGCATTTAACCCTCTACTTTCTGCTCACTGCGGCTTTTCACTGCTGGAGCCATTTAACCCCCTGCTTTATGCTCTTCAGTTCACAAACATTGCTTTGCAAATCACAAACCACCCAAAATTCATGACGAACTTTAGTCTGTGAGCCGGTTTGTGCCCATCCCTAATTACTGCAGATAAAACTGTATCAACTGATGCCACGTCAGATACTATACTTTTCAATGGCTACAGCTCACACATTCAGCTGACCTCATTTAATTTATGAACAATAATGTCAGAATCTTGCCAGATTTATATAACTCTGCAGTACTATAAAACTACTTTTTGATCGTTGAGTCTGATTAAGAGGGGTATGCATCTCACAAATAAAGATCATGTATGTGTGAGTGAACAAGAGAGAGAGGGAGTGAGAGGAGAGAGATGAGTTCAGGAAATATAGGTTCCACCTTTTGTGGCTCTAAGCCAACTACTTAAAAATATTAGTTAAACGACCTCCAAAATTGCACAGTAAAGTTAGCCAACTCCTTCATCAATTAGAACTGAGCTATAATAAGTTTCAATGTATTCATTGTATAAAGTTCCTTTGCATTAAAAAAAACTCCCAGACAGAAGAAAATGTATACTATTACTTCTTCAGCTGTGGTCACATAAAGTTAGCTGAGGACCTAGTCGTGGTATTGTTGCACATAGTGCCCCAATAAAGTACATGAGGAACAAAGCTAGAGTCTCCCTTCCATTCTTGCCAGTTTCTCACCATTTGTTTTAGTGGGACTTAGGCCACTAAAGATTTGCTGGGTCAGACCTTTGGCAGCAAAACATGAAAAGGCAGGTGTTGATGCTAAGAAAAGCAAAGCACATTAAGACTGCAAAAATGCCTGCAATTCAGTCCCCCCTTCCTTTTACTCTCAGCAGCTAGCCCACATTCATCTCTGGTTTCCATGAACCCTAATGATAATGAGTTAAGCTTCACAAGTGGAAGACACAACCTTCATAATTAGTTGAGCCGAAGTGTCGAAGGGAATGAAATGAGGTTTGTTGGCTGTAACACTGGATACACAGAAGCATGTCTGTTTGGAACACTTGCTACAATTCCAAGGCTGGGGTGCTCTTCCCACCAACACTGGTCACCTGCTGAGAGTTTGAATTGAATTAGGTTACATTCTAATTGGATTTTCCGAAGACATTGCATTAGCATTTTCCATGATCTCACCCTTATTAGCCAAATCACTAATCAGGAGTAGCATGGTTACACTGTCTGCTAGTTAAATTATCTGCTGCTATAGTGGCTGCCTAAGCCAGCCTCCTACCCCTGCATAGAGAGATCGCGCCCATCTTCCTTCAAAGGACACTTGCATTGTTCCCCCATGGCTAAGGTTTGCAGATCAGTTTAGCTTGCAAATGTTTATTTTAAAAACAGATACCCCCCTGGAGAATTATAAACTGGAAGGTTTCTTTTTACTGTACAATACTTGTCTCCCCTGCTAAGTGAATGTAAAACAAAGCTGTTGAGGGAATTAGTTTAATTGCAAAGAAATCCCTGACTATGAATTGTATTCCACTGTGCCTCTCTCTCTCAAATACTTAACACACCTAATCCTTTAAGGTCATTATTTTAATGCTACCATCTCTGTCCATTAACTTGAATTCAAATGAGGTTTTATTGTTTTGTTTTTTTCATAAATGTGGGATACAATTGTGGTGTACGCAAACAATGTCTTTCAATATTGTCTGACAGGGTTATCTGATTGGGTGGGGGTGTCTAGAAAAGTATTGCTGTGTAACAAAGATTAAGGTGTGCAAGAAATCCTAGACTTGATGAGAGTATCCATTGGAAATCTGACCTGTCCTCTGGTGCTATGTCTGAGACCTCCTTTGCAAGGCTAAGCTCAAATGGCATCCTGTAAGGACTGTCCTAGTAAGAGAGGAATATGCAATGCTGTAAGCAGATTAAATCATGCTGTATTTTTCCAAACATCTGTCATGTTGATGTCTTTTCTTTGACATTATAAAAGACAATTACATATTGGTGCATTAGATTTGTCCTCAAACGGACAGCCAGAGGCAAATGTGTTTTTATTTTTATATCAGTGAATTAATATCAGTGAATTAATAAAAACACCTCTGTCATCACAACTCAGTGCAGGGCTCTTGGGCATGCAATAAACACCATTTAAATCAACAGGGCTTGATTTAAATCTTTGTGATAGACTGAAATCTTAATCTTCAGTTCTTTATATATTACAATAATTCTTGCAACATTACTTTACATATATATGTACATATCAGAGACATGGTATTACAGTTATACCCATTTAATACTTCTAAGTTTCCTTCATCAGAAATCTGAGGTTTGACATTGACCTAAATAAGAGCTTGATCAGAATGCTCTGTAATATTTTACCAGAATTTAAAATTCTCGATAATTGAAAACAATTTTTTAAAACCTAGCTTGGAACCTGGAACCTTGTACTTTGCAATCAGCTTTACTGATGCAGGGTAACCTGTTCTGATAAATCAGTTCAAGGACTATAGGCAATGTTACACTCCATAAGAGAAAGCTTCACAGTCTGTGATCCACGAGACCAAATACAAGCGATCAGCCATTTGTGGCAGTCTATGAGGAATTTTAAAAAATCTCTTGCTTAGAACTGCAAAAGGGATTGTTAAGCAAAAATACTTGGCTGCTTAGCTGCATTTAAAATGGCAGATCTGGACACAAATTGTGCAGGCTGATTCAAAGCAAGGAGCTCAAAAGAAGCAATATCAAATGACTTTTAAAAATATAAATGTACCCAGATGGTCAGAACATATTAATTATTTATGTACCACCTCTCAACAAGTTTCCAAGGTGCTGACACTTCAGTGCCCTGCACTTCAGTACAACAAAATCTAACAATAATACAGCAGCACAAAATTGAAAACCACAACAAAGGCAAAGAGATTCAAATACCAGCAATGCATGAACTAAAACAGCATTAACGGTATACACAAAAGCAGTACAAAAACTGAAACCATGTGATAAAAGTATATGAACAATACACTAATCAGCTCTCAGTGTAATCTCACACAGAGTCATTCCAATTTGTAACCATTCTGTATAGGATTGCACTTTAAAGGCCTTGGTAAAAAGATACATTAACCTGATCTGAAAGGTATTCCAATTAAGCAACAGGCAGATGCAGGGGTCATTTTGTAGAAAAAGAGCTGCAGGAGCTCATTAGCATAAGATATGCTAATAACCTACTAGGCTATTAGCATAATAGCTCATTAGCATATGCCATGCCCTCTGACATCACCAGAAATGATGTCAGAAGAGGAAGCAAAAGGGGGGGAAGGCATCTTCAAAAGCCTCCCCTTCCCTTCCCCAATTGGCCTGCGGGGATGGGGAAGCGAAGAGAGAAGGGGTTTAAAGTTTAACCCCCTTCTCACTAGAGTTGGGCTGCAGAAGTAGGAAAGAGGGAAGGAAAGAGAGAGAGAGTAGAGAGAAGAAAAGAAGGAAGGAAAGCGGGAAAGAAAGAGAAGGAAATTGAATAAAAAGAGAGAAGGAAAGAGGGAAAGAAAAAGAAGGAAAGAAGAAGGGAAAGGGGAAAAGGAGAGAGTGAAAGGAGGCAAAGAGAAAAAGGAGAGAAGGAAAGAAGGGAAAGAGAGAAAAGAGAAAGAAAGGAAAGGAAAGGAGGGACAGAAAGAGGGCAAAGAGATGGGGAGAGGGAGGAAGGCTCTCCCAACCCCCCCATCAAGCCACCCCACCCCTGTGGATCCCTCACTTACTGTGACAGGCCTCCTCAAGCCTCCCCAGGGCCACAGTGCTCCAGTGCGGGCCCCGGAAGGCGGTGATGGGCCTCCTCGAGCCTCCCCGGGACTGCAGCACTCCAGTGCAGGCCCCAGGGGGACAGTGACAGCCATCCTTGAGCCTCCCCAGGGCTGCGCGGGCCCTGGAGGGTGGCGACAGGCCTCCTGGAGCCTCCCTGGGGCCACAGTGCTCCAGCGCGGGCCCTGGGGGCCGGCAACAGGCCTCCTGGAGCCTCCCCAGGGCTGCAACGCTCCAGCACGGACCTTGGGAGGCTGGCAAGGAGCCTCCCCCAGGTCGCAGCGTTTGAGGGTGGGGAGCTGGGGTCGAGGCTTGCTGTGGCACGCTCCAGCCCCAAAAGATCCCTGGGCAGATGTATATATTTATTTATTAAAGTATTTATATCCTGCCTTTTCTCTTGGTTCAAAGCATCTTATAATAATAGGCAAAACATCCCCAGTTAAAATCAGAGATTAAATGGAAGGATGGTCTGCTAGTCAGGTAACACAACAGAGAAGGCCCTATCCTTGGTGGTAACTATAAAATATCAGTCCTCAGGCAGCTCTTAAACAAGTGATTCAGCTTTATTAACCAGAACAATCAACAACAACAACACAGAAGCTAGCTCAATTTATACTCTTTTAGCCTATATAACCACACCCCCTAGGATGTTAAATACCAATCATAACTTGTAGATAACGACCAATAGTTGTTGCTCCCTCTAAAACCATCCCTAAGCTCTGATTGCCCACTGTGCAAAGTAGCCAATCAGAACGTGCATTTTAGGATACCAGGCCTCCAGGCCCAGTGCGTTCATATAGGCAAGGTAAGGCAGCTGCCTATGGGCGCTGCTGTCAATGGGGCACCACTGGCCTGCCGCTGAACATCCCTTGCCCCATCCCTCCCTCACCAGGCAAGTGCCTTCCTTGTCAGGGGCAGAAAGAGGGGCAGGGGCTCGGCATGAGGCTCCAGAGGGGAGAGAGGTGTTGTTGTTTCCTGCTGGTGCCGCCATCCGCCCTGAGTCCCGTCATCATGGCAGCATTGCCCAGCTGCTGTGTACTGGGGGCAGAGGGTGGCTGTGTGCCAGAGGAGCCAGGCGAGGGGGGGGGCATTTCACCTGGGGACCACTTGCATGGGCACAGTTCAGCTTCTTCCTCCCATGCGAAGATGCAGCCAGCGAGAGAGAGGCAAGGCTTTCCCAGAGGCGATGAGTTGCCTTCTGGTGCTGGAGGACTGTCAAGTCTCAGGGCTCCAGCCTGGGGTCTCCCTCAAAGGGGGCATCAGAATAGGGGGGGACCCTTCGAGGAGGAGAGAAGATCCCACTGCACATGACAGAGCTCGAAGCACTTCTGCCTCCCAGCGATCACCTTATCTGGCAGCCTTCCCCCTCTTGTCCAAAGTGAGAGGCAACAGAAATATTGGCCCTTCTACCCAATTCTAGCTCCTGCCTTCTTCCTCAGCTGGACATCTTAAGACTGAAATCTGAAGCACCCTGCTTATTTTGATGGATGCATTGATCTACCAGTTTCCTTTCATTGAGTGCAAGGTGGTGAGTAACAGTTCAAGTAATGACTATGAAATTATGTGCTCAATGCACCAGGGGAAATGTGCAACTTCAGGTGCTCTTGGATCACTTACAGAATTGTTTGACAGGAGATCCGAAGCCAAGTTTGGAGCCAATTTTCTCTTCTGCTTTGAAACCTGCACCCAAGCTGCTGGCAGCAGATCTGCCCAAAGACTACTGACACAACGCAGAGTTCCTCTTTCTGATTTGGAGAGAAATTCCTCCCTTGGCCAATGCCAGCTCTCGCCCCACATTCCTCCCTGCCTGACTTGCTCAAAAGCTAGTTGCAAGCCCAATGACCGCAGAAATGGACTTGTGGCCTCAGAGGGAGGTTGTGGTGGAGGGATGTACTAAAAGGGACAGGATTGCCCATTGGAAACAATGGGTGAGACTTGAAGGCCCATGGAGCCCATGCAAGTCAATTGGCATTTCTGGATGTCATTATTTCCAATGGGCCTTCAACTCTCTCCCATTGTTTCCAATGGGCAATCCTGTCCTTCCTTCTAATACATCCTCTTGACAATTCTCCAAGTGCTTTGTCAGATAAAAGCTGGTGGGTGTGGCTTCTATTGGGAATGTTAAGTCATGTTACTTTTTAATTTTAATCATGTGATGAGGTTCCTGTGAGATGCATAGGGCTTATGTTCAAGTATGTTAAAAAAATCTTTTGGGAAGTGTGTATGGATCAGTGGTAGACAATGAGCTTTACATGCAGAAGGTTTAAGGTTCAATGCTTTGTGCTTCCAGTTGGAAAGTTTGGGTAGTAGGTGATGTGAAAGATCTCAGCCTGAGACCCTGGAGAGTTGGCTTTCAGTCAAGGTAGATAATAGTGCCTTTGACAGATCAGTGGTCTGGTTAGGTATAAGGCGGGCTCATATGTGGTGTTGTGATTTTCAGCTTTGCAGTTACTGTATTGTGGAGGGGGATCAAGACGGGTAGCTGTGTTAATCTGTCTGTAGCAGTAGAAAAGAGTAAGAGTCCAGTAGCACCTTAAAGACTAATACAATCATGATAGCTCTGCCACACATTTTGTTAGTCTGGACTCTACTAGACTCTTGCTGTTTTCTACTGTGTTGTGTGTGGGGGGGGTCCACATGACTGATGTTTTGTGGTGTCTGCGTATACAACTCCAACTGAGTTAACAAGGAGTTAGAATTGTTAAAAGCGTAGGTAATATAGCAAAAATACAGAAGGAAAAATTATTATATATCTTATAATAAGAACATTAAAGAGACTTAAATTTCAGCATCACAATTAACAGGATTTTTCAAAATGCTTTGTGATTTGTGTTGTTCTGTTTGAGAGAGAAAATCAGAGATTGTATTACTTGTTCTCACAATTAAAAAAAAAGAAATTAGCAATTTCAAATGTTGCTTTTCATTCTTCCTAAAATGCATTTATGTTTGAAAACTGGTGGGCACACTGGGGCGGGGGGGGCAGAAGATAGCCTTGCCTAGGGTGCAAAAATACCTGGCACCGGCCCTGCAGGCCTCTATGGAGCAATTACTGAAGCTCAGGCAACTTAACTGTAAGTATTAACACAATACATAATAGTAACCTTCCTCACTTCTGAAGGTGGAGGAATGAGGAGCAGGCCCGTCAATGTCAGGCAGGCTCATACAGCGAAGTTGGTTGTTTTTGGCTTTAAAATGTAAGAGCAAGCATGTAAATTGGGCCCCCTAATAAAATTGCAGCCAGTGGAATGCTTTTTACCACTGATAAGCTGTTACCTTTACTTAATTCCTGCTAGCAGTTTTGTTGCTGCATTTTGAACCAGATTAAATTTCCATACCAGCTAAAGATAGGACTGTTGATCTATAACTATCCTGAAAGCTGTGAACCTTCTTCTTTGGTTAATAGTAAATACTCGCACTTCATTTATCACCTCACTATCTTATCTGGATTGTTTTATTGACCCTTATCCAGCCCACTGTCACCTCCAGATATATGTTCAGAACATCCTGTGTCACCAGACTTCTGTTGAAAAAGAGAAACAAAGCTGTGTGTCATAAGCATACTGAATGTAGTTCACTCCAAATCTTCAGTCCAAAGAAAACATACACATTATCCTAAACCCTGCTGATATTTGTTTTGGCACAAAACACTTGCAATAGGTCTTTGCAACTGCTCTGAAGCAGTTTTAGAAGAAGGAAAAGTCATTCCACTTCAGGCTAAGCTACAGAAGGTGCTAGGAGATCTGTGAGGGGAATCTGTAAAGCATTTTACAGAGAAAATTCAGCTGCTGTAAGCACCAATTACAGTCAGGAACATTGAAACTGTCCCCCCTCCCCTTATTAGCCCTGGAGGGCAAAATGGCCAGGCACCACTTGCGTTTCCTGTTTCTCTATTTTAAGAGCAACCCTGTGTACATGTGTATGTTTCATTTCATGAAATCATACAAGGGAAGGCAAAACCTCCTTCCCCCCAAGCACCATGGCTCTGATCTGAACTGGAGACCCCTCTCTGTTGGGCTTGTGGCTCACAATTTGTGTATCTCCCAGTGGCCTGTCTAGTTTGGCTCACAAACAGCAGAATCGTAGTTGGAGAGACCTATCTTTCTGTCTTGAGGCTTTTCTAACAGAATTTCTTTTCAAGAAACCTCCAACGTTCTTATTAATATTATTTAGAATAAATTAAGAGGGAAATGCAGACTTGCCATCAGGGCAGATAGCTCTACTGAAATCCAGCATGACAAGAAATGTTCCATGTGCAGGGGAATTTGCTTGTGGACTTCGTGAATCAATTTACATGTTGGTTTTTGGCACTCATTGCCCCCCCCCCCAAGGCAGCTCATGACAATTATAAAAATTAATTTTAAAAATTTAAAACATGATCACAAAAGATACAACAAAACAAAATAAAAGAGGAACATGTTATCATCAGTCAGTCCAGGACAAATGTCACAATCTTTTTTCTTATGAAGCTCCATTATAGGATTGTCTGTAAACGTATTTTGTTTTCATTTTATATACTTCATTTATACCCCACCTTTCTCTTTGAGACAATTTTTTTTAAAAAACAACAGTTCAAGCAGACTGTTTCTGTTGCTTTTTGCAGCTCTATAATCCTGTTCATTGTATTGCAAAACAGTGGAAAAAGCAACAAAAACTGTCTAGGAATCACATCCCATCATGCAGTAGGTGGGTTACAGAGGTAGAATTACAATGCCGTAAAAGGATGATACATGCAATAAACATTTCAATAGACTGTGGTTATCTCTCTTATAAAGACACCTCTTCAGCTGTTCCCTTCTCCTACAATTCTAATCTCTTTTTAATGTGCCATTATATTCCAACATTTCAAAATTCTTGACCTCTTTTTAACCTTCCTGAACCAGTCATTGAACGACCAGAGACTGACCTGGCTGTTCCCACCTGCCAGAACTTCAGCAGCCAGAACTTCAGCAGCTACTGCAGAAGCAGAGTGGGCTTCTGCAAGGAAACTTTTCAGCATAAACCTATAGTAACTTTTTTAAAGACATAAACTGAAATAACTTCTTTAAAGGCACCTACAGTGCAATCCTGAGAACATTTCCCATTGAACAGACCTGCTTAGGATTTGCCTCTTCACAGGCCAAAGAAGATAAATCAGAATATCCATGATAGGACACGAATGCATCTTCCCTTCATAAACAAGAACCTTGTACGACCCCAGTTCAGAATGGAGCTAGAGCATTCCCTCTGTGCCATTTTCCTAACCTCTGAGGTTATCCTGTAGAAAACTTAACATAAATGCAAAATATACTGCAGAACTGTTCATGGGTTGTGAAGTATCCTCCTCACTCTGGTAAAGGGGCCTGTATGACTTCTGTCATCCCCTTACCTTTTACCTCAGGAGCCCAAACCTTTCCTGACAGATATAAAGGAATGGCATCGATAGTGTGGTTTTATATAAAATGAGAAGTTTTATTCTTTATAAAAGGGTAGGGGAATGGGAAAATGTTTTTTTCTTTTAAACAGAAGTCTACCCTTTTTGAGTCAGGCAAAACCTCTCTGCAGAGTCTTATCTGTCCCTCTGCTCTGTAACACTGAGTCACAGACTGACGTCAATTTCACACAAGCTGCTGCGCGGCCGCATTTTGCTCTGCAGCTTCACGTGATTTTCCCCGTGTCTACTCAATCCTCAAAAAATAGGATTGAGTAGACACGGGGAAACCGTGCGAAACTGCGAGGTGAAATGTGGCCGCGCAGCAGCTTGTGTGAAATTGACACGTACCATGGGGCAAAAGGGAATGAAGAGCGTGGAACAGTGCTTGTGGGAAATCGGCCTGAGAGTTTTCACTCAGAAGGAAGCCACCAAAAGCCCCTTCTCAATAACTCTCACTCCGAACCGAACTCTTCCAACTCCATTCTCCCTCTCTCTCCTCAAGCTTCCAGCCACCCCACCAACTGCCTAACTGACCAGACCTTCCCCCCCCCACTTGGATACTTTCTGTTGCCAAGGAGGCGGCTCACCAATCAGTGTGAGCCTCTGACACTCCCTACATTCAGGCTGTTTTCCCTCAGTTCATCACATGGGTCTTCAAACATCTTATTTGGTGATAGAAGAAAGAGAGAGAGAGAGACTCTGAGTTTAATTCACAACATAAGCATTTAATTTGCACTGTAATACATTATGTTTGTCTATTTATCAGCTTTCTATTTTTCTCTGAGGAGCTGAAGGTAGAATACTAATTTCTGCCTTCCTGCCCCCATCCCCCAGCACTCTACATTTTATCTCCGCAACAACACCGTGAAATAGGTTAGATTGAGACACTCAACCAGTGGCGTTCATAGCATAGCGGGGATTTGCACCTGCACCTCTGCAGTCCCTGACCAACATTTGTGTATTGTAAACGGCTTTAAATACTGGTAAGAAAAATAGGATACATTTTCTAAAATAAGTACATTGAAAATACAGTTATCTCTTTGGTAATTGGGGAATGGGTCAACTTGAATAATTCATTTGAGTGAGTGGAGGAACGTCAGAGGAAGCAAAAAAATCTCTTTTTTGCTACTGGTGGGTAAACTGTATAATTCTCAGCTACTTTCCCCAGTTCCTGCTTGCTAGACTGAAAAGTGGGAGTGAGAGAAGGAGAACTGCCTTTTCAAAATTTAACAACATCTACAAGCAATGCATTTTTATATTAGAAATGAGATGCAATGATTCATGAAGTTAAGCTTCTTTTTTGGTCAGATGTATTAGTGTAACAGGAAATATTTTTGGAGCCCCACATGTTAGCCCTGGCTAACACCCTGCTTTTACCCCAGAGTCATCTCTATCAAGGATTAGCAACTGTAAAAATATTATGGTTAAATTCTATGGAGGCCCTTTGAAGGGAAACCTGATACAAAAACTTCTAGGTCCTGTTTACTCTTACTGGGTCACAGAAATGGAACTGCAGACAGACCAGAATAAGAAAAGGTATTTTACTGAGATAAAGAAATGTAGAGCTTAAGGAATACAGTACTATTGCTAACTTCCAGATAGGACCTGGGGATTTCCCAGAATAACAACTGATCTCCAGATTATTGAGATCAGTTCCTCTGGAGAAAATGGCTGCTTTGGAAGGGTGGGCTCTATGGCATTATACCCCATGGAGGTCTCTCCGCTTCCCAAATCTGGTATCTCCAGACCCTACCCAAAATCTTCCAGAACTCAGGCACAGGACCTCTGTCTTCGTTGGATTCAATTTCAGTCAGCTCAGTCTAAGCCAACCAGCCACGGCTTGTAATGCCTGGTCCAGATCTTCTGGTCTGGAGCCAGACTGACTGCCCAACATCAGTTAGAGTTGGGTGTCATCTGCATACTGATGACATCCCAGCCCATTGTGGCCGCACAGAACTCTCTCTTTGCAGCTTTGACCACCATCTCATATTGGATCTTATAAATGTCCTATAAGATACTCTTGTGGCTTCATCACAATCATGCCACCACGGTCTCTCTAGCTGTCTCAGCCCTCATTTCATAAGCCACAACTCCTGGGTAAACCAGGGAGCAAGCCTAGAGGGGGGGCACAGAGGGTACCGGGGAGTGATCTCTTCGATGGTTGTAGAGAGTCGGCTGTGCCAGTCCCCCATAAGCTCATCCAATGAGCCGCCAGGGGGCATTGAATCCCACAGAGCTGCCTGAAACTGTACAGGGTCCATTTGATTCTGCAGGTGAGCTAAAATATGCTCGCTGCCCAAACAGGGGCAGAGTGGAACATTTAGACAAGCCCTCAGGGTCCAGTCCACTGTTACCCCAGCTGCGAACATCAAATCAAGCGTGTGTTCGGCCCAGTGAGTGAGAGTTGTTACAAACTGGGAGAATCCCAGTGCTGCCATGGATGACACTAGTTCTGTTGCCATTACAAATCAAGTTAAAATAACTAAAATAATAAAGTACAGAACAATTTCAGATGATGCTGTAAACAAACCAAATTGTAACCTTATCCCATGGGGGGGAGAAGAAAGGGATGGAAGTGCCAGCCTAGATGGAAACTGTTGTTTTCCTCAACCATAGGCCTGTTGAAACATCTCTGCCTTACAGGCCCTGGGGAACTGCGTTAGGTCCCACAGGGCACAAATGTCATTTGGCAAAGATTTCCACCAGATTGGGGCCAGGGCCAAAAAAGCCCTGGCTCTGGTTGAGAACAGCTGGATGTTTTTCGGGCCAGGGACCACCAGTATGTTCTTCTCCTCAGAGCATACCAGTAGGTTCTTCTCCCAGGAGAGGCAGTCCCTTAGATACATTGGTCCCAGACTGTTTAGGGCCTTGAAGGTTAAATAACAAAACCTTGTACCTGATCCAGTATTCAGTCTGGAGCCAGTGCAGCTGTTGAAGCACTGGTTGAATGTATGCTGTCTGTGGGGTTCTGGTAAGGACCCATGCCACTGCATTCTGAACCAGTTGTAATTTTCGGGTCAGTCTCAAGGGACTGCTGAAACATAAACCCTGCTGCTGTTGAAATTAAATGAGCTGTTTTCTTTTGCTGTGCCTCTTTATGAATAGCCTTTCCCCCCAAAGAAATTATGGATTCATACATGGATGCAAAATGAGAGAAACAAAGCCTGTACAATATTCAAGGAAGTACAATCTGAAATCTGTTCAAGTAGGTCTTCACATCAGGGTTTAGAATATAAGATTGTGAAGATTTACTAGTTCATGGATATAGTTTAATATCAAGAATGATCCTGTCAGCACATACTGCTTATATATCCTTTTCCTCTGCTTGATGAGTTCTAAATTCCACAACTCCCTGGTTTTTCAGTGAGAATACATTTTGCACATGCATGCTCATATGTGCTTGCAGGTATTCTGTATCCCAGCCACAGAATTATTTGGCAAGGTAGCAGCTATACTTAAAGATCATGCTGTACAAGTGAAATACTGTTTTTGCACTATGAGAGCTACTGTTCTGCTCTTCTGATTTCCCCTGTTTGTGACCCCAACTATTGTACTTCCTCTGGAGTATAAAGGTAGAATAAGACAGTGATGTTATTTTTTTAAAAAAGTGTGTTACAAAAGAAGAGGTCAGTATTACCCCACAATTTGTTGCTAGGTCTACTATATACCACTTTTAACGAAAACATGGCAGTCAAGTCTTTAGAAATAATTATTAAAGGAAAGGTTTTGTAGGATAATTGTGGTTCCTAAAGACAAGTGCTGCACTTGTTCTGGCATGCTCCTCCACAAAATGCACCTTTGGAAGTGAAGCAAGTCTTGTCTGCCAGATCCACAAGTATGGAAAGAAGGCTAAACAATAAAATCTCTTTCCCAGGGACATTTTTTTTTATTAAAAGTGGGTTCATGGAAAAGCTCCAAGCCCATTTTTAAGCTGTCTCTTCAATTTTGCACAGTTGGAAAAGGAAGGAAGTCAACTGGTCTACCTGCCAAAATAAGCTGACATTCTTAGCACTTGTTGGAATTCTCTATCCTTTGTTCCTGAACCCTCACCTCTCCTTCCCTCCCCCAAATAAAGAAGTCAATGTCAAAGAAAGCTGGTCATTAGCCAGACTGGAAAGAACTCATCTGACAAAAGATTAATGCAGGAGGGATAATAAGAATGGCAGAGGAATCAATGATGTAAGTAAGAATGACTTGATAGGAACAACTGTGCAGATACACCCCCTTTGTTCTTTGTCTGCGCCTACGTCTCTCACCCACTGATAGATTTCACTGGTCATTGTTTATATTTCTCTGTTCTTCTCACTCACAGTTCTGTAGTAATTTTGCAGAGGGGAAAAAAGACAAGAAAATAAAGAGATGAGATCATTTCCCCTATTTCTGCTGTAATCACTGACTAATCTCCAGTCAACTTGTTCAGTCCTGTCTGATTAACTTGTTATCTTTGTTATATGTTCAAGAAAAATTCAGTGAAGGAATTTAACGAGATACAAGGTGTGCTTTTGGGGCAAAAGTAGAAATCAAACCTTATGAAAGTCTCAGGGCCAAAAATGCAAGGGATGCTGGAGTTCTGTGAGTGGAATTCCAGATGTGTTACTTGACCTTAAACAGCAGCTCCAGGGGGAAATATGGATCAGAGTTAAACTCACAATTTCCCCAATCAAAAATGGCCCCTGCTACTTCAAGGCCCCAATTGGGGGGGAAACAGGCAAAATACAGGTGCATGTCTATCACCCTACTTGGGCTTTAAAAAGCTGGAGGATTTTTGATAGGAGAAATGCTGGGGGAAAGACTTAACCTTCCCCTTGCTCAGCATCACAGCCTTGATCCACCTTCACCCTGCAGCTGTTTTTAGTGCCACATAATACATTCATGGGACTCCCATGAGAGACAATCATTGCCATTCATATTTCCTGCTTCCATTCTATATCCCAGTAGTAAGTGGACCAGCATTGTGTACTTGGCCAGTGTACAAATGAGTAATCAGGAATTGTCACAGGACAAGGCATGTTCCTTTCCTCACAGGAGCCTCTTGTGGTCACCCCAGAAAGACAGCTGGTTCTCGGCGCTGGTGTGGTCAGACTGTCTAGGCTACAGGGATGAGAAGCACTAAGACAGTTACCCTGTTCTCAAAATGCCAGCCATCAGGATATGTCTGAGGTTGCCACTTTACAAAGTAGGAAGACAAGAAGAAGATAAAGAGAATGGACAGATTAGTAGCTTATGTTCATCAGCGCACATAATGTGTTCCATTTAAAAAGCCTCTTAGTATTACATATGGTACCGCCTGGCATTTATTTCTATGCTACCAAGATGCACAGAACCTCCTTTAAGTTAATATCCTGCATATGTGAAGACAGGGAACATATTTAATGCATCATTAAAGAAGAAGAAAAAATCACGTGTTTCCCCCCTAAATTAACTTTTAAGTGGTTGTTAAATTGTCTTCATAACCCAAAGCTGGAGACAGCCTATGTCGTCTCCTCACTCCTACACATTTTGCTGGGAGGATTTGTATTTAATTTCTGGATCTTATTAAAGTACTTGTGAGTGGGTCACAAGTTGATGTACATGAATAACTATTAGATAATAATCTAAGCTAAACCTTCTTTTGACCTCTTTTGCCTCTAGCTACCACCCAACTCTGAAGTGTGCTGATTGTCTCCCTCTACCAGCAAAACTGCTGATAAGATTGGGTGTTGGCTTTACCCATGGCAGATAAATCACAGCTAAATTCTACCATTGTCACTAAAATATATCAGTAGGATCCAGCAGTGTGATCAAAACAAGACAGAAAAAAGTAGGATACCACCAAGGAGGTAGACTTCAAATATGTTTTAGGAGACAATTTATTGGGATGAAGATGTGTTCATCAGCTCTGCAGAGAAATTCAGGCCCCTGGGTTTTGACCACAGTATGACACAGAGTGTTGGACTGGATGGGCCGTTGGCCTGATCCAACATGGCTTCTCTTATGTCCTTAATATTATAAACAATTGCCCCTGAGCAACTGTAATTATACTTGATATATGCTTGGCTAATAGACATGCTTTTTTAATAAAAGCAAATAGCCTCATAACACATTTTGGTGGTTGTGGGGCTGTTTGCTTCTATTAAGAAAAAGAAATATTAATCAAAACCTAAGTTCAGAAGCCTCACTGAAGTCAAATTTGTTTAGACCCCACTGTGAAGAAATTAAATGACCATTTACTATTTACTGACAGAACTTTTACTTTCAATATGTTGCATATAGGAGCTACAAAATGTTTTGCTCTGACCTGGATGTCAGATCTCAGAAGTTAAGTGGGGTCAGTCCTGGTTAGTACTTAGATGAGAGATCCCCAAGGAACTCCAGGACTGTACTCAGAGGCAGGCAGTGGCAAACCACTTCTGTTCACTTCTTGCCTTGAAAACCTTATGGGGTTCCCCTAAGTCAGCTGTGGCATTTTCCACCACCAAATAGTTTAATTTTACAAGGATCTTTTGAGAATCATGCAAACTCAGGGTGAATTAATAAGTTACAATATGGAGCATACAGGATTTGCACATTACATGTAAATTTAAATATCTGTTCAAAAACTCTTCATAAATGTATGTTCTGCCTCTTGATACCAGTGAGATTCTAATCTAGTGTAAATAATGGAGTAGGTCATGGAATTTTTACTATCATTTACAGGGCTGCACCAGAAGTTCTTTTAGGGGCTGTGAAATCTAGGATATTTTTTCTGAATCAAAAATTTCTATCTGCCTGATTACTTCTGTCACACCTTTTCCTCACCACCTGTAATTATACTTGATATATTCATAGCTCAACTTGATGTGGCCCTTGTATACCTGAGCTAAGAATCCTATTGTTATCTGGTTATTATAGGGATCCTTTTCACCACTTGACCATGCAAACAGATCAAAGGTTGAAGGAAGTTCCCTGCCCTTTCCAAATATTCTTTTTTGGCACTTAAGAGTGGTGTTTCCCAACTAAGTCTTCTGCCTTCTTGGGGACAGCTGGTTCCAAAAAGTCATAACAACTGTATGAAATGAAGCTTTTAAGTACTTAATGGCTTCCATACATATACTCAGACAACTTGATCTTCTTAGGTTAGCTGGCTCAGCAAGGGCAAGCTTTACACATTTGAGTTATTAAGTACTTACCAGGGCCACAAAAAGCTTACCAGACTATCTTACAGCTAACCAGTTCATGAATTACATAGGGATTTAGTTCTAAGAACTAAAGGTATTTAGCTCTAAGAACCACAGGCACTTTTCTAAGTATATAAAGTTCAGTATGGCCAGGGGTCTTTTCGTAGAATAACAGCTGCAGGAGCTCATTAGCATATGGTATGCTAATGAGCTATTAGGCTATTAGCATATGCCACGCCCCTGACATCACCGGAAGTGATGTCAGAAGGGGAAGCAAAAGGGGGGAAGCATCTTCAAAAGCCTCCCCTTCCCTTCCCCAGCTGGTCTGGGTGGGGGAGCTAAGAGAGAAGGGGTTTAAAGTTTAAACTCCTTCTCATGAGAGTTGGGCCACAGAAGGAGGAAAGAGGGAAGGAAAGAGAGAGAGTAGAGAGAAGGAAAGAAGGAAGGAAAGAGGGAAAGAAAGAGAGGGAAGAAGGAGGGAAACAGGGAAAAGAGGAAAAAGAGAGAAGAGAGAAAGAAAGAAAGAAAGAAAGAAAGAAAGAAAGAAAGAAAGAAAGAAAGAAAGAAAGAAAGAAAGAAAGAAAGAAAGAAAGAAAGAAAGAAAGAAAGAAAGAAAGAAAGAAAGAAGAGAAGAATGAGGGAAAGAGGAAAAAGAAAGAAGGAAAGGAGGGAATGAAAGAAATTCAGTGGCAATTCAGCCCCATTATACCCTATGGGCCATTGAAGTCAATGGTGAAAACATAGGGTATATTCTGGGGGCTGGAGGGGAGGGTTTGAGGGAGAGGCTCCAAGATCACAGGATAGCTGATGGAGCCTCTCCCCAAGATACCCACCAAGTTTCAAGAACATTGGACCAGGGGTCCAATTCTATGGGCCCCCAAGCAGGTTGCCCCATTTCCTCCATTGTTCTCTATGGTGGGAAAAAAAGTTATTTTTTTCCCACCATAGAGAACAATGGAGGAATAGGGGCAACCTGTTTAGGAGCCCATAGAATTGGACCCCCTGGTCCAATGTTCTTGAAACTTGGTGGGTATCTTGGGGAGAGGCTCCGTCAGCTATCCTGTGAGTTTCGAGCCTCTCTCTCAAACCCTCCCCTCCAGCCCCTAGAATATACCCTATGTTTTCACCATTGACTTCAATGGCCCATAGGATATAATGGAGCTGAAATTGACATTCGGCTGCCTGAAAGACTCTCCGGGACGCCGGCTGGGGGCAGGGCTTGGCTCCTGAGCTCCCGGAGCTGCGCTCCGGTGCGCTCCCCCGAAAAGACCCCTGTATGGCAATGATCTGCTAGGAACAAGGGACTGGACACCAAATTCCAATTAAGCAGAATTATAGAAGAGTTCTGGGTTAAATTCAGTTTCTAGCCCTGTTGCACTTTTGTACTGAAGACCTGACTGTAGCAGTCTCCAGTACAGCTACTGAGAGCAGATTCCTGACTCTTTTGCACCTGCTGAGTTTCTTCTGTAATAGGCACAGGAGTCCTTGTGGGAAGAAATAACTCTACAGCTCACTGGCAACCCTGCAGTGCTCTCTTGTACCTCTCATAATAGCTCTCACTTCTTCTTTGGAATAACCTGGATACCTCCAGTTCTTTTACATATCTGCCACAACCAACACAACATGTGTGCATTTTGCCTCCTTCAGTGTAGCCCCAGGTTTCTGGATTCACCCATTACTGTGAGGACTAGGCCCATGTGGCTCTGACACTTTCCCCCAGCAATTAATCAAAACTGATCAAACAAGCCTCAAAGTGCCCCAAAATCTCCATCCCAACATGTCCTATGCAAGGGTGGGAATTTGTGCATAGCCTACTATTCCTCCATATCTCCCTTTTGTGACAGCATCTGGGAAAATATGTTATTGTTCCACACAGCAAGGTAAGAAAAGTGTGAGTTTCACCAAAATCTGCATGTTCTATATCTACAAAACAAGAGGGCATAATCAAGATGTCTTAGAGCATAACTGTTGGTTATGCTAAGAACAAAGTGCTGAAATAATTTCTGTTACTAGTATAAGCTAGTAACATAAGACCAAGGTCCAGCAAAACTAGTGTTTTTTTTGCACAACCCCCTGCAGCCAGTACAGGCTAACTGACCTCCAAAAAGGGTTCCACTGGTGGACCACAGCCCTTTGCCCATCCTTACAACCAGACTCATGGACCACCGGCATATATGGTGATTGTACAAATATTAGACAATAAATTAGTGAAGATTTCCAATTATTCATGTTCATTCTGGCCTGAAAGAAGATAACATGTGTTCCTGTTTTATTTATGTATTTATTTATTTTCATTCAATTTTTAAACTGCTCTCCCCCATAAGATAGGGCTCAAGCTAGTGTACATCAAAATACCCATAAAATACAATAAAAGGTTAGAAATCATAAAATACATAACATACAGTAATACCAATCAGATGGCAGTGAAGCTGCCAGATATGTTACTGCCTTGTGGGCAGGGGAAGGCAGAAAAAAAGGGGAGGCAAGAGAAACAGGAGTGCCAGCCAGAATAGAGAAACCTTCACTGTCCTCAACCAAACGTTTAGTGGAACATCTCTGCCTTGCATGTCCTGCGGAACTGCATTAAGTCCTGCAGGGTACCGATGTCACTCAGCAGAGAGTTCCACCAGGTTGGGGCAGGTCTGAAAATGTCCTGGCTGAGGACAGTTGGATGTCTCTTGGGCTGAGGACCTCCAGCAGGTTCTTATCAGCAGAGCGTAATGCCCTTCAGGGGGTATACCAGGAAAGGTGGTCCTGAAGATGTGTGGGTCCCTGACCATATAGGGCCTTAAAGATTAGTACCATAACCTTGAACCTGATTCAGTACTCCACTGGAAGCCAGTGCAGCTCACAAAGCCCAGGATGTATGTGTGCAGTCCACATGGTCCCCGTGAGAACTTGCGCTGCTACATTCTGGATCAGCTGGAGTTTCTGGGTCAGATTCAGAGGTAGCCCCACGTAGAGCAATTTACAGTAGTACAGTCTGGAGGTGACTGTTACATAGATTACAGTGGCTAAGTTGGGGTGAGATAAGTAGGGGGCCAGTTGTCTGGAAAAACACCAGTAGCTGGGAAAACACCAGTTTGGCAACATTTGCGATCCGAGCCCCCATTGATAAGGAGGCATCCAGAATCCCACACACTTTTGAGAGTTGGTGCCAGTGTCAACGGCACATCATCAAGAGCCAGGAGACGGTACCCAAGCCCTAAATCCCCCCTACCCAGCCACAGAGCCTCTGTCTTAGTCGGATTCAGTATCAGTTCTGTTTCAACCATCCCACCACAGCCTCCAGATCCTCACCCAAATTTGCTGGGGCGGTAAAGTTTTGTCAAGTACAGTCAAAGTAAAGTCATACGTCCATGAACATTACACATACAAACTGAGATTTCTTTCAGACTGCCTCTGATCTTATTTTTAAAGTGTGAAGTAACAATGGGAGCACAGTTGGCGCAGTGGACCTTTTTGGGCCCTCATTAAACACCCAACCTCATTGCCATGGCCATTGCCATGAAAAACTGGCTACTCTGTGCCCCCTACAGACTTATATTAGAAACACCATCTGCTCTGTAGCCATCCAAAACACAGGTATACTCTCAGAAAAACACAGTTCTGACATCATTCGTTTCTCTTGGGTGTGAAGCAAAGGATTCATGTGATTCTGCAATACATGTTAGATGTTTTAAAGCAGCTTGGTAAAACTGAGAGCTGTATCACACATGCAGCATATTTAGATTCTGGAGTCTTAGCCGCATGTATATATGAGTTTTACAAAATAGAGCTGTATACAAATCACACACTGGGTGCTTATGAAAGTTTACTAGCTATCGCAAAAAGACCCCATTAAAAAGAAAACTCTTAAAAAGTGTGCTCAGTACAGCTGTTGCCTTACCATTTGCCTTGTGCTGCACATCTGGCGGAAACCGGTCAGGAACATACCATTGACAGTCTGGCTGCACAGAACAATAAAACATTATTACAGCAATATGGACTTCATAGACACTTCAAACAAAAGAATAGCAGCATGGTAAATATAATTATTCTGTGAAGCTTTTCATTAGTCATACCAAAGTAATTTACCCCCAAAACCTTCTTCGTCTTTGGATCAAATAATTCTAGTGATTAAGTTTTTCAGCTGCTTTTCTTTTTATTGCTGTGTCTTTTGGATGGTTGGGCACATTAGGAAAAAAAAGTTGTGTGAAACTTCCTAGATCCCTCAAATCAAAACAAACTTTATTAACATCAACAAACCAGATTGGAGAACCTCCTGAACCTTGAAAAGGAACAGGGAGAAGACAGAGTGAGATGGAATGCACCTGATGCTATCATAAACAGTTAGGCCTCTAACTACAGCCAGTGTCAGCTGTTAAGATGCTAAGAGAAACCTGGTGTGCATCAACATGACGGGTGAAGGTGTTCCAAGGGGAACTTGTTTATATTTTGTTAGGATTCTTTTAAAGCTCCAGTGACCTCAGAGAACAGAATTCTAATCTCCCACCCTCAAGGCACTAGGTCAACACTGTAACTTACAAATGATTTTCTTGAAAATATATTATGAAAAAGAGGTTGTTTTAAAAGAGCATCGAATATTTCAATTGAAATATTTTTTCCCTTTTTCAGTTTTAGCTTCTGATATGTACTTTCTAGAAAGCTATGTTTCAAAATTTAAAAACAATAAAATGAAGTGTTTCTAGCTGAACTTCAGTACATCCCACATGCCTTTTGTCTCTGTAGGTCCCATGATCCCCCAACATAGCCCTTTTGGATTGTCAAAAGAGACCCCTTCTCCTTTTTTCATTATCAGAAAAGCTGGTTGGATTCAATCTGTAATGTTTAATAGGGTGGTTTTAGCAGGAAGAAAAATGGGCTCTAATCTTACGTTAGACATGTGCTTAAATATCTACTGCTAAAACAGAAAGAACTTCAAAATGCTTACCTGTGCTGGATTGTGTTCCTAGTGCTTGTACAAGGTCCAAGTTTCAATCCATAGCACCTCTGTATCTCAGGTAAAAGGCTAGGGAAAGCCTCTGTCAAAGACTATGGCAAGTGAACAAAAGCCATAATAGATTGTACTGAGCTAAACTGACGGCAAACTGAACGAGGTAGCTTTTTAATGTTGGATCTGTATCTTTTCATTTTAAGTGTGCACCCAGAACATCAAGATTTACACGGATAAATATCTGATTAAGTAAGCAATTTGACCAAAATAAAATGTTATATTACATTAAACACATTAAAGTTCGTTAGCCCAAACAATAATCTGTGAGCATTTTAACTACAACAGTAACATTATTTTCATAATTACAATCTTGATAGTATTCCAAAGAACAGAGACATGATTCACAATCAGACTAAACAAACTTTTCTCGGATGGTTGAAAAGTAAACAGTAAAGGTGAGATATGGAGGGGGGGGGATATAGGTGGTCAACAAAGAGTGAAGTAAGTGTTCTGTATTACATATGCTAAGCCTACACACTCCATTCTAACACCTTTCCTGTTTCGTGACAAATTCCTTGGGGAATTATAAAGAAAAGCATGTTGGAGAAGCTATACTTGTATAAGAAAACAATCCCAACAAATTCCAGAAAAGAATTCAAAACCACCAATCTGCAATTTTCCAGCACTCTTTTAAAGGACCCAACTTTTATAAACTCCCAGGAAGCACTGCACATTTAGACACACAGATGGTGAAAACTAAAGAGAGGCCAAAATTACAGATGCTCATTTTAAACTTCTGTAAGAATTTTTTGTAGGCTCACATAAAGAGAAAGATAACTACATAAACAAAAGACCTGCTAGTCTGTGGTTCTCTTTTTCTTGTTATTTCTAAGCATAAATACCATAACTCTTCTGTAGCTCCTGTTCATTTTAGTGGGGGCTTGCTCAAGAGACCATCTTAGTGAAATATGAAAACAGGGTCTGCACTAGGGGCGTGCATTCTGACATTTCTGAGTCAAAAACATACACAAAAATTGCTGTTTTAGGTTGCTACTAAGGTTTTCCAGATCAGTAACACAAATCCAGTCTTCATAGGCGTTACAAAAACACCACTCCAAAAATCCGTGTTGTTTCTTGTGTTTGGGTACTTACTGTCAGCAACAGACCAGGCATCTTGTTTTTCTTTGATTCTCTGAACTTTCCAGGCAGTGGCATTTATCCCTTCCAATGGGATTCTTGCAAGGGATCAGGAGGCAAGTGCTCCCTGACAATCACCTGATCTACGCAGGTGCTTCAGAAACTTGGACAACAGTTGCTAGGCTGTTGAAGAATACATCATGGTCATTCCATATTCAACCTGTACTTAAGCAGCTGTTCTGGTTGTCTATTGGTTTCCAAGCCAAGTTGAACCTGCTGGTTCTCACCTTTAAAGCCCTAAACAGTCTGGGACCCTCATAGTTATCCCTATATGTTTCCCCTGTTGGCAGAGTAATTAACACAGTAATGGTGCACGGCCTGATTAAAGAGTAGATAAATAAACCAATCTTCTTGATAGGAAAGAGGAGAGACGAAGATAGGTTCCTAACTACATGTCTACTGAGAGAGACGGTAGACTGTGTCACTTCCAAGAAGAAAGAGGAAATTGCCCTAAGAGTAGCAATCTGGAGACAGACGAGGGATGCCGCTGTCCTCAGTATTCTATCTCATTGTCTTCTTGCTGCCCCTTTCAGTGTCTTCTTTTCTTCTTCTTTGTACATCATACATTGCTTTTTCCAACATCCCCACGAACATGTCATTCTTCATCACATGGTCTGCTAGCGGTGCCCGGTCCACAGGTGGCTTGACTGCTCTCAACAAGGGCCAGAGCTTTTTTGATAGTGGCCTCTGCCTAATGGAACCCTCTGCCAGATGGCATCCAGGCCCTGAGAGATCTTTCTAGATTCTGTAGGGACTGTAAGACAGAGTTGTTCTGCCAGGTTTTCCTTTGAAGACAGTTCAGGGTGAGGCCAGTTTTTTACCACCTATTAGCAGTGCTGCCTGTTTTTGATAGCAGTCTAGGGTGTTGGCTGTCAGATGCCAAATGGTCATATTTTATTCTGATGCCTGAACTAGGGTGTTATTTTTTGACTGTAATTTAATGTTTTGTATGTTGTATCCCTATATATGGTTTTATTGAATGTTGTGAATCACCCCAAAACCTGAAACCCAGGGGAGGGGAGGGGTATAAGGCTTAGGCTGAGCTGACTGAAACTGAATTTGACAAAGACAGAAGTCCTGTGTCTGAGCTGGAGCAGCCTGGGGTTGGGGATCCTACTTCCAACCTTCAATGGGGCACCATTGGTGCCAATGACAGAGGTTAGGAGTCTGGGAGTGCTCTTGGATGCCTCCCTGACAATTCAGGCCCAGGTAGCAGCCACTGCCAATTTTGACTGATTAGGCAGTTGGTTCCCTTCTTTGAACGCGATGACCTGGCAACAATGATCCACACAATGGTCACCTTGAGATTAGACTACTGCAGTACTCTGCGTGGGGCTGCCTTTGTCCCAAATCTGGAAGCTACAGCTAGTGAAGAATGTGGTGGCCAGGCTGTTATTGGGTCTTCCTCTTAGGCAGCACATTCAGTCTGTACTGAAAGCACTGCGCTGGCTACCTGTAGCATACCAGTTTTGCTTCAAGGTCCTGGTCATCACATGCAGTTGCATACACATGTCCTTTAAAAAAAATTGAACTCTATTCAAAGATTGGAAGAACAGGGCTAGGCACCTTGTTTTAAAGAAAACCTTCTTTACCTTGTGAAAGGAAACAACAAAGCGCATCAAGGAAGGATGGCAAATGCAGAGTTTTAAGAGGAAAGGTTAAAAAAGTATTGTCAATCAGTCACTGTATGATTATATGAAACACTGATGCGGACAGGATTTTTAAAAGCTGGTGTGTCCCCCCCGCATAGGAATCGGTGGAGAGAAGTGCACATGTGCCGAAAAGTACCTGCTTTGGGGGTCTCGGAATCAAACAAGAGAGCCAGCTTGGTGTAGTGATTAGGAACAGGGACTCTAATCTGGGAGAACCATGTTTGATTCCCCACTTCTCGACATGCAGCTGCTGGTGTGACCTTGGGTCAGTCATAAATTCTCCTAGAGCTGTTCTCTCAGGAACAGTTCTCAGGAGAGCTCTCTCAGCCCCACCTACCTCACAGGGTGTCTGTTGTGGGGAGGGGAAGGGAAAGGAGATTGTAAACCACTCTGAGACTCCTTCGGGTAGTGAAGGGCAGGGTATAAATCCAATCTCTTCTTCTTCTTCTTTGTCCATTCTATTTGAAAGTTAAGGGGTCTTTAGATTGGAGGGAGGACTATGTTTTGTGCAAATTTAGTCTGAAGGTAGTGGGTTATTTCAATTGATTGTTCACCATCAGTGACAGATTGATCTCAAAATATCTTTTAAAACTGCGGACGCGGGCCCTTGAATTGTTCCTGAAAATAATGGTCCTGAAACTCTGGAACCCCAAAGTAACCAGATGTATTTGAATCCCAAACCAGTAATGTCCTACTTGAAAACCACCATTCAAAGTAAAGTTCTTCCCTAATCCTAGATCTGAGATTATAACATTTTTTTTCTCAGCGTATCCCCTCCCACCCTCACGTCAAGTTCTGTATCAAAATATGTAGGAACACTCATCTTATGATATGACATCATCACATTGTGAGTTTCACCACCTCCAGCAGCAGCAGGTGTTGATAAGGAGCAGGGACAGGGAAACTCACAGTATAAGGAAATAATCTCACAAAGCCAGGGTTCTAACACATCATATAGGGGAGAAATAATTTGGCACTGAGATGCCATTTTTGGCAGTACTCCTGTGGCTCAAATAAAAAGCCATTTCTGTCCTTAGTCTGCAATCTCTAGGTACCTTTACCATTTTTCATTTACTGGGCTGAATCCAGTGTTTTGTTTGTACAAGGATCACAGATTTTTCCTCTGCCCAGTCACTGCTGACCTCAGAAAAGGGAGGGGAAATTTGCCCCCTCTTCAGCCCTCCAATTCATGCAGCTGTTAATTCGTGCAGACCCATAAAACCTGAAAATCAGCTTTCCAAGGGTCAGAAGAGCCTGCTGGTGAAAGGGGAACAAGAGACAGATCCACAACTGTTGTTACCTTCTACTGACATGTGGCTGGATCCAACCCATGTTTTCTGAAGCATTTTTAATTTGTAAAATGTTTTACCATTTTATTGTGTTAAAGGATCAAATATTTTACATTTATTTCCACACCAACAGCCTCTCCAGGGTCAACCTCAGCTTGGGGCATCATGTTAGCCTCTTTGTATGAGTATGTGAGTGAACGAGATAAAAGGGGGTTGATGGCAAATTGAAGGTTTTCATAGATGCAGGAAATACAAAGAAATGTTCCTGGCAAAAGTCTGGTTTTATTAGAACAAATTGTAGTGTAGACAATTATGTTTGGTGGAGCCAGCCACCTTTCAGTCCAGCTTGTGGAAAGAGAGACTCTGCTATATTAGAAGTATTAGAAAACACTGAATAGACCATTAAACACAATACCCCTCAATTCCTCCAGCAAAATCAATCTTACTTAGCTTTCTTTAACAACAAGCTACTACACAAAATTATAAAATACATTCCACAGTTCTTATGACCTGGATGTTTATAGGCTGATCTGAATAGGATACCGTGTCATAGGAGTAACGATGAAAATGTTCTATGCATCTCTGACTTCTGGATATCTTGGGACATCCACATCCATTGGAGCAACAGGGAGTGAACAGGACTCTGTATTCTGTTGTTCAGGCAGTTCTAAGCTTTTCAAAAGTGCAGTATTAAGTCTATTCACAACTTTGAATGGAAAAACATTTGTGATGCTTCTATGAAGTCTTTGTTGAGACATATAATTCCTTGCAGTACTCAAAGCAGGAAATTCTTCACTAAGATGAAATCTCTTATGAAATATAAATGGCTGTTTGATTGCTTTTCTGTATTTCTTTTTCTTCATCTTGCTTATAGCTTCCAGCCAGGCAAAATGGTAGTTTGGCATGATGTGATACAGATTAACAAAGAAGAAAAAATTGTACAAGGCACTTCTGATTCTAGTGCTAGGAATCAAAAATTCTATTGAAGATGATGCTTAGTCTTCACTAGGGATGGGCATGAACCAGATCATAACCAAAGTAATGTTTGTGAACTGAAGAGCCGCCCCCAACTTCCATGAATTTTAAGGCAGTTCATGGTGGTTCGTGAAGAGCAGAAAGCAAAGGTTCAAATGGCTTAGAGCCATTTAAACCCCTGCTTTCTGCTCTTCACAAAAAAAGCTGAGTAGCAGAGAGCAGCAGCAGAGAGCAGAAAGCAAAGGTTTAAATGGCTCCAAGCCATTTAACCACCTGCTTTCTCATCCCTGAAAAAAGTGGAGGGAAGCAGAAAGCAGGGGTCACAAACTGATACAAACAGGTTTAGTTTGCAAACCACCCTCCCATTTTGTATGGGTTCATAGTTCAGTTCATGGTTTGACCACAAACCATGAAACAAACCACAAAAATGCAATTCATGCTCATCTCCTTGAGAATTTTTGTGAACCTCAGTCATGTCCAAAGTCTACAGGCTGTGGGATATAACAATTCTTGTTCTATGGAGGAGCAAGTTTATATTAGTGATCTTTAGTCCCTGTTAGGGTTGCCGACTATCCTGGAGAAAAACGTCCACTCCCTTTGAGACTTTATGGGATGTTATCAAGTATGAAAAACTTCACCTACTCATTTCCACACCTTAAGCCTCTTCCATTCAGCTGAATTCCTGTATCTGCAACTTCTTAAACCTGTTGCAGACGGTGTTGTGAAAGGTTTTCTTTTTAAAGGATCTACGCGAGTGGCATGGCTCTGTGAATGGTTAAAGCCCATGTACATGAACGTCTCAAAAATAATCTGGAGGGTTGGTCTTGCCAGGGAAATCTGTGTGTATGTACAATGCTGTCAAGTGGCAGCTGACTTATGATGAACCCAGCAATGGGCTTTCAAGGCAAGTGAGAAGCAGCGGTGGTTTGCCATTGCCTCTCTCTGCAGAGTCTTCCTTGGTGGTCTCCATTCCAAGTACCAACCCTGCTTAGCTTCTGAGATCTGACAAGATTAAGCTATACCATTCTGCCTTCCTTCCACCAGGGAAGTATACTAGAGCGTAATCATAAGCATGCCTTATGATTACGCAACAGCAGGCAGTATTCAGTATGATCAGTAACAATAGTGAAATGATATCCAAACAGAAATGTGAAGTATAAGATACAAGTGAACAAAGTCCCGTCAAATCATTGTAACTACCAGCATTTGTAAAGATAATAAAAATGTCATATACTTTGATGGAGCATACATTAAAGGAGGCAGAATTTCTAATCATGGTCAATTTCTATAACATGGAAGGTTTCTGGCCTTTAAAACCATTTATCCCAGTTATGTGCTGCAGAGTTATAAGGCAGTGGAGATCGCCTAGTACATTTTGTTTAGTGAGAAAGAAGAATGGAAAATATTTACCTTACTCTTTATATGCAAGCCAAGAACAGTTTGCATATCTTTGCCAGGGACTCTAAGCCAAGCAAACCATTTTCAATCCCTTGAAACTCTTGATATAAGTTTCAGAACTTGTATGAGTATTTCCTTGTGCACTAAAAGGCATTTTACTCATCTGTCCAAATATGGTATTGTGAGTTGGGCTCTGTTGATGCCCATGAGACCCTCACCCCGGGGGACCCCCTCTATCTGCATAGTGTGAATCTTCTTTGTTGTATAAGTGTACATCTGAGTGTGGGCCTAGAAATCATAGAAAGAACCTGAACTAAACTAGCATCAGAAGGCAGTGGGTCTTGCCAAGGAATGCAGGGCAGCTTCTTTATCAATTATGTGTGAACCTTCCCTAAGAGGGATTTGATGAAGGGACATTTTCCCCAAGGACCTCGGAACCTCCACCCAGATAATTCGATCCCTGTTAACAACCCCAGGTTTCCAAAGCAATAAGTAATGGGTCAATTCCAGCAATTTCCTTCCTATCTAAACAACAGGACAGGACGATTCTAGCCCTCTCCCAATCATGACAAGCACCCGGCCATAGATAAATACATATCTGACTTCCAGATCTCCCAAGGGAACATTTCTGATACTCTCAATGCAAAGGAGGAAAACTCCCCTCCACAAAAAAAAAAGGCAAAAGATTTTTCAGGCTCGCTTATCCTCAAAAGATTGCATTTTTATTATCCACGCATTCCACTGCCAACACCCGTTGCCCTCTTCAAAAGTATAAAAAGTTACTCCTCAGCCCCAATTTTTGTAGCTGGTTTTGGAATCAAGCCCAGCCTCTGGGGTGGCCCCTCAGCTCTCTGGCCCTGAATCTCTGCTGCACAGACTTTGCCTTGAGCTTTCTTCCGCCTGGTCAGTTTTGACTCCCAACACCATTTCTTTGCCACTGCAGAAAACCCATTTCTTTCCCCCACCTCTTTTCAGGACAGGCTCATATGTCCCATTTTCTTTTACAGGTTTATTTTCCCTTTAGGTAGGCAGCAGTTTTAGGGAAAGGTTCTGGTGTGTTTTTTATAGTATTGCATTTCCACTCTGTAATTTTCATTACTATTCTACCTTATTGCACAGATTAATTTGGCCTCTTTTTCTCTTTGTAAAATAAAAATTGTTTTTTTAAGAGTCTTATTCCTCTCATTTTTCCAAGTTTTAATCTGAATCTGGACCTTGGTAAAAATAGGCTAAAGATCCCAAGTATAAAGGTGCCTAAAATATTTAATTGCACGTTTGTTCTGTGCAAATAGGGAGATACCTTTTCATATTACAGCTCTGATAACAGTGTGAAAAAGCATCTTTCTCTGAGGCAGGTCACAGCCCATTTGTTTTTTAAAAAATCAATTTTGTGCTCTGTGTCAGTCCAGAATTCATCACCACTGTATAATTTTCACAGAGCCAGGAAAATTCAGAGATGTGGATAAAAGACTTCTTTTTTAAATAAAACGAACTCCTATCCTATTGTGCCCGTCTTTTGTAGAAGTGAGAAAGAGAGAAAATACCTAAGCAATGTACAATACATGCAAAATACCAGAAAACATTACATTACAGCAACTTACAAAAACAAATATACATATGTTTAATCATGGGAGAAAACAGATGTTACAAAAGAGGGTGTTAGATGACCTCAAGGAAAAGAAATATGGAATTGAGAAACAAGAAACAGAAAAGTTACTTAGGTTGCACAATTTTCACACTATTATAGTTGATTTATTTTTCCTCACAGTGTACTTGCAGAATATGGCATTCCTGGTTGTGAAATGCTGATTTTTTTGACTGTTTCAGCTTTGTGAAGTAGAACTAATGACAGGAGGTATTACTGGGGACAGCACTGTTCTATTAATGCCACATGGGGCCAATTTTATCTGGGGTTCAGGGTAAGGGTGAAATAGCCCACAGTTCTTGCAGCTATGACAAGGAGGAACAAACATCTGATGTGGAAAGCCTTGTTGCTCTGGCAGTGCTTTCACTTCCCTGGCCTGTAACAAAATTGAATTTTTAAAAAAAATTAAAAACACATCCTAATAAATTGGTAGTATTTTAGAGCTAATCTAGATGGCAGATTCCTGTGCTGTTTCATGCTATGGTGTGCAACCAGGAATGTGGTAGTATCCCAGGAAATAGGTCACCTCAGCTGTACTGAATATGGCAAGTTTATAGTACAGACTCCACAACATTATAGTTCTCAGCAGCAGAAATGCTAAACTAATCTGTGTAATGTCCAAAGTAAGAACTGTCTGGGTGATAGGGCTGCCAGGTCCCCTGAGGGGGGGGGGCGAGGGTTTGCCCACTCAAAGGGCCTCTGACCCACTGGCCTGGATCCAGCCAGCGGGGGGAACCCCACCCCCAAAGTCACCCAGAGGTGATGTCATCGTGTTGGGCATGTCACCAGTGAACACTCTAGCATTTGGCCTACTCCCCCCGGCGCTGCAACCAGTAAGTGACCTGCCTACTGGGTGAGACCCTAAACCTGAATGAAAGTCAAGTTATTTTAAAAATGTTAGTAAACAAAACCTTTTTATTACTTTGAATTCATTTGGTTATTACAACTGTGGTCACACACACTAAATAATCTATTTTCAATGTACTTTCCAACCAATTTTTGCCAGTTTACACAGTAAAATCCAGTTGGAAAGTGCACTGCAAGTGGATTATTTAGTGTATGTGACCACAGCCTACAACAACCTTGAATTCATAACCACAAAATAGTTCCAGCTGATCAGTGTATAATCAGGATTATGTAGACTCTCATATTGTCATAAGGACTGCAAACTTTTCAGTTTAAAAAAATGAAAGCAGATATTTTTGGCATGCTTTATTTGGTACTCAGTATCATATTCTGCATAATTTGTGTGAGTATCGTATCACAAGCAGAGCTTTCTCTACAGTCCTTATAACAAAAGTAAAATGAGTTTAATTGGCTTGGAACCAACACAGACTGATTTAAACCCATAGCAGATCTATAGTTCTTATTCATACCAATGTAAAAAAGTAATCTGAAATGCACACACCTACATTGACACACACCTGTTGCTTTACTTGCTTCTGAAGTAATTCTGTTTCTTCCTGGAAGCCTTTAATCTGTGGAAGCAAAATTCATTCTTATGAAGCAAGCATACTGTTTGCATGTCTTAGGTTTATCAAGACACAAATAGTACACACCATATGTTGCAGCTCATAAAATGGTAGCAGTGGAATAACTTCTATGTTTGGTTGTACAGATGGAAACATACATTCATGCCTTTGTAATAATTGCCATATGTATATTTCAAGGGTGGGTTTCATTGTGCACTATCATATCTTACAGCTATACCTTTGTCAGTACAAGTCAGAATGACAAGGAGGCACGGATCTAGTTGTTCTAGTAGTGCTTGCATTTTCATTCTACTCTTCAGCCAAGGAGTTCAGGATGGTATATACAAGCCTTCTGCTTCTAATTTATTTTCACAACAATGCAGTAAGGCAGGCTGGCTGAGAGTACCTTACTGGCTCCAGTGACCTTTATGGCAGTGAAGGAATTTGAATCCAGGTCTTCATTGTCATAGTCCAACTCTTTAGGCACTACTACACACTGGCTTTCCCACAATGGTAACTCCCACACACTGTGTATATACAAACACACACCCCAGCATGCTATGATATGTGTATATAGCTTGATAGGTACTATACATAAACGGCTCCCTTGCAAGCTATTGAAAAGCAGGGCCAGCAGAATTCCAGAATGACTGAAATCAAGAACTCTCATGCCCTCTAGTGGTAACTTGATTGAAATAATTAACAGAGATGTAAATGTGTCTGACAGGATAGTTTGTACTTCAAACAGAACAATAATTTTGATGAGGGAAATAGTTTGGGTCACATGAACGAAACATCTCTTCCTTGTTAATTCCAAAGCACTCATTCATGAAAAGGCACTGAATGCAATGAAGTTATACCAGTTATTCCCTGAAGGTTACCCATCCTTGATAACATCTCAATATCTATTTCTCAAGTAGCATTTGGTAAAATCATCTGCGTTCATATACAGTGAACTCAGCTTCTCTTATTCTGTATCCTTCTGCAACACAATATGAATCCTCAATTATCATCACTTTTCAGAAATTTTCAATTACATATGTATCTACTGGGGATATTTTAGCTTTATGTTAGGATATTCTTGTTAACTGAATTAGATGGTCAATGTCACGTACAACCTCTGTCGATCATATTTTATTTATCTGAGTTAAACACCAAACAAGTCAAGAAGGTTTTCTAATAAAAGCCCTACTGTCATTCCTTGTTCTTTTCAAAATCCAGAATAAAATAAATCCTATTCTTATTGACATGGACGTAAATCTTAAAAATTCTTTTGTGGTGAGACAGACTGGTTTATTAGCATACTAAGAGAACATTCTTAAGCATGTCTGTTCAGAATCCAAGTCAGATTATTCAATGGGGCATACCTCCAGAATGTGTTCATAAGATTGCCCTGGTACAGTGCAGTCCTAAACAACTCATTGACTTCAGTTGATTTAGAAGTATATAACTCTTCTCAGGATTGCACTGCACTTCTTACATTGCACTTGCTAACCAAATCCAAAGGAAGAGATGGCAAAGGAGCTTTTATACTGTTGCCCATTGATTGCTCCATTTATTTCATCTGGAAAAAAATTCAAATTATTCATCATTCCTCTAACAGCATTACATCAGAATGATTCCATCTCAGGTGGTGGTGACCTCAAATATAACTCAGTGTCAGTTAACAGAAGCCAGAAAGTCTCGGGTTGCATGGAATGTGAGAAAAATGAACATTGTTGGCAATGGTACCTCTATATCAACGCATACCTGAGAATTTAGTTTCTTCAACTGAGACTGCATTCTCTTGTTAACTCTATGCAGTGCTTCTTTCTCTTCATTAAGTCTTTCTCTATCAGATCTTTCCTTTTTAAAATCTTCTTCATATATTTGAACCTACAATTGGGATTCAATTGATTAATTCAGTGGCAGCACCCAAACATTCCAAAATGTAACTAGCACAGATGTACAGTGGAATTCTATAAAAATATGTCCCTGTATCATTTTGGTAAATATTTACAAAATTCAAATGGACAAATGGTTTCTGACACAATTCTTGGCAATTTCATAATATTGCATGTTCAGCATGTTCAGAGACTAATAAGTGAAGGGCGGGGTATAAATCCAATCTCTTCTCTTCTCTTCTTCTTCTTCTATATGCCTGCTATGTTATCTTACCCCCACTTAGGTGCCTTAGCCTGAGACAAGGCCAGAGAAGGGGGAGGGTTCTGCTTGCTTCCCACCTCTGATCTCCCTGCTGCTACTGTGCTTCTGCTCAGAAGTATTTGAGGAATGGAAGTCTTCCTTGTGAGGAAAGCATTCAACCTACCATAGAAGGAAGAAACTGAAGCCCGTGAATGAAGAAATCTTCACTGGCCCTGATACTTGGTCTCCATCCCATTGCAGGTTTTGAAATGGTTGGAAATGAAGTACGAAGGCAAAAGCATGCTAGTAAGGAGAGTGAATCAAGGATTCTTCTTGGGATGAGGAGGAACATGCCTCAGAAGACTGTTTTGGTGTAGTGGTTTGGTGTAGTGGCTAAGAGTGTGGATTCTAATCCAGGAGAACCGGGTTTGATTCCCCACTCCTCCACATGCAGCTGTTGGTGTGTCCTTGGATCAGTTATAAGATCTTCCAGAGCTGTTCTCTCACGGGCAGCTCTCAAAAGAGCTCTCTCAGCTCCACCTACCTCACAGGGTGTCTGTTGTGGCAGAGGGGAGGAGGTGGGGGAGGGAAAGAGATTGTAAACTGCTCAGAGACTCCTTCAGGTAGTAAAAGGCAGGGTATGAATCCTATCGCTTCTTCTTCTTTTTCTTTTCTTTGCAATATGATCGCAGTTGTCCTTTCCAGTAAGAAAATGATTGAGACCTTCTTGGACAGCTTCTACCAAATAATGTTGTCTGACTACCATTAGGCAAAGAAAGGGCAAGGCTACGCTTGGATAATTCTTGGCCAGCTTTCATTGCAGTAACAATAGCGGCAGCCTGCATAATGGGCTTTTTTGCTTACATAACCTCACATCCCTTCATCCATGTGCAACTATCAACAGCGCTCCAGGATTTGGATAGTATGTGCACACTAGACAGCTTCCACCATCGAGTGTACTTCCTTTCCCAGTTTGGTGCAGCAGTTAAGAGTGGCGGACTCTAATCTGGAAAACCGGGTTTGATTCCCCACTCCTCCACATGCAGCCAGCTGGGTAACCTTGGGTCAGTCACAGTTCTCTCAGAGCTGTTCTCTCAAGATTAGTTCTCTCAGAGCTCTCTCAGCCCCACCAGTTTCATAGGGTGTCTGTTGTGGGTAGAGGACTGGAAGGAGATTGTAAGCCACTCTGAGATTCCAAGTGAAGGGTGGAAGTATGAATCCAACTCTTCTTCTCCTCCTCCTTGTCCTCCTCCTTCTCATTCTCGTCCTTCTTCCTAGCATTTCCATTGGTATTAGATCAATGTTTTTCAGTGACTCCCCTGCACAGATGGAAGTGCTAGCAGAAGAGGGAGTATACTCTGTGACAGAGGCTGTCTCGCACATGTGGAATACATTTATAGGACCCACTCTAATAATCTGTATAGCGCTATATGGCAGCCTGTGCTAAGCCCTTATAACAGCAGACAGTTTTGTGTCTGCTGAAACCTTTTTGTTTGTGTTTGGTTTGGTTTAGTGTGACCAAAAAAAGGGGAGAAAAACACAACCTCATGCAAGAAATGCAACCAAAAAGATTGAGACAAAGAAAAAGAAACTAAAATATAGCTAAGCATGTAGTGCTAATGTACAAAATATATATAAGCCGGCTGAAACTAAACCCCGAGAAGACAGAGGTCCTGTGCCTGAGTCGGAATTGATCGGGGTTGGGGATTCCTCTCCCGACCTTTAACGGGGCGCCACTCGTGTCAGCGTCGGAGGTTAGGAGTTTGGGAGAGAGCCTGGATCCCTCCCTCACTATGGAGGCCCAGGTGACAGCCACTGTCAGATCAGCATTTTATCATCTTAGGCTGGTTCAGCAGTTGATCCCCTTCCTCGACCACGACGACCTGGCTACAGTGATCCATGCGACAATCACCTTGAGGTTAGACTACTGTAACCCTCTCTACATGGGACTGCCTTTGGCACAGATTCAGAGGCTGCAGCTGGTGCAGAATGCGGCGGCCAGGCTGATGATGGGTCTCCCCAAGTGGGAGCACATCCGGCCTGGGCTGGAAGCGCTGCACTGGCTGCCAATAGCACACTGAATCCGTTTCAAAGTGCTGGTACTTGCTTTTAAAGCCCTATATGTCCAGGGTCCGACTTACCTGAGGGACCGCCTTCCCCTATATATACCCCCAAGAGCACTTTGGTCAGGGACACAACATCGCCTGGTGGCTCCAGGCCCTCGGGAGGCAAGGCTCGCCATGACCAGGGCCAGGGCTTTTTCGGTGGCAGCCCCTACCTGGTGGAATGAGCTCCCGGGGGAGATCAGGGCCCTGTGTGACCTTATGCAGTTCCGCAGGGCTTGCAAGATGGAGCTTTTTCATAGGGGCCACAACTGTCACCACCACCAATGATGTGGACAACAACGGGGCTGGGGATGGCCCCAGGAAGATCTTCTATAACACCACGTGGCACTGGTACCACCGGACTTACTTGGGACCAGCTACAGGACAAGATCACCCCCAAAGAACTGATTGTTACCATCATGAGAGTGATTCAGGGCCATCTGTTTTATGGAGCACTTTACTCTGATCTGTGTTAGCTAATGGTTTTATTGCTTTTATCATGTTTTATGTGGGCTCTGTCCCTTGTAAGCCGCCCTAAGCCCGCTTGCGGGGAAAGCAGGGTAAAAATGTCAAAAATAAATAAATAAAATAAAAATATAACTGAATTATACATTCAAAAGTGCTAAAGTATCATTAAAAAACCACAATCCTATGGTTCTGCATATGCATATGGTGGGGCTTTTGGGGCTCCGCCTGCTTTCTTAAAGGCACGGCCCCACAAGAATTTTTCCTGTAAATGCTTCTTTCAATCATTTAAAAACATTTTAAAAGGTGTGTGCTCCTTTAAGCAGAGTGAAGTGCTGTACTTGACTAATTCCAGCACTGAGCAAGGGGGTTGGAGTAGGTGACCTCTAGGATCCCGTCTAACTCTGTGTAAGAGACTGGTCTCCTTTAAGAGAGTTTTTCTGCCTAAGTGTAAGTTTTCTTGGCTATCAGAGTCATCACCCCCCACCTGCTGGCTTGTTATCAGAATTATTGTTTAGGTTGGCAGAAGTGATTAACTTGCAGCAGGTGAGAACTGTTATCTAAAGTGGTTGACAGCTTGCAGTTTAGAGATCTATCTCTGTAATAGCTTTCTATTGGCTAAATGGCTTTTCTTTCTGCACTGAGAACTTCAGCCCCACCAGAAAAAAAATTGCCCCACAAGCCACAAAATCCTGGATACCAGCCTGATATAAAGACAAATGTCCAGTCACATAAATACAAGTTAAAAGATACAAATTATATCCTTATACAAGAACCAATACCAAACACATTTCAGCTGAAAGCCTTCCTCAGTGGTAAAATTTCAAACTGAGTACTCCATATATTTAACAAAAATATACATAAAACTCATCATTCACAGAATGAACCTAAAATGAAAGGGGATAGAGGGAAAAATAATTATCTATATATCTATTAAGCAATGATTTTTAAAAATTTAAACATTTTGAAATAAGTGTAACTGGGATAGCTACCTTACTCACACTGAGATGTTCACTGAGATGGAGTAAGTGGTGATAATATTCTTGAGATCAACATGTATGTACAATATCAAGATACTGAGACAAAACATGTATGTACAATATCAAGATGTACAATATTTCATATGCCCATAGATCTAAAATACACACATAGCAGTTGATAGTTTCCATCCTTATCACCTGAAGAGAAATTTACCTTTTCTCAGATGTTAAGGATTACAAGAAATTGCAATAATGATGTAGATTTTTATAGACAATGTGATAATTTTATGGAATGTGATAATTTACATTAGCACTAGGTGTGTAGCTATATTTGAGTTTCTTTTTTTTTGTCTCAGCATTTTTGGTTTTGTTTCATTCATGTGATCCTTTAAACTTCAGGGAAGATGGAATTAATCTCTGGATCACTCTGGAGGACAGTTCCTACCCCCTTGCACTCAACAAATGTTTTCACAGCTATCCTCTTTAAATAGTAAAATACTGACCAGCGGCATACAAGTAGTCAGGCTTAAGTTAAAACAATGTGATTCATTACTCATTGCAGACATCACTTTGGTGCTAAAGTACTGTCTTCTGTAGCTTCTGAACAACCTCCTTGAGACGTGCAGCTATTTGATATGCTCAAACTATCTTCTGACAACAAAAGTGAAACATACAACTCTGGATTTTTAATGCTATGATGTTTGCTAGCCCATCTTGTTCTGACATTGCAATTCCAATAATAATAATAGCAACAATGACTCCAATACTTGGCAGAAAGCCACCAGCATGAAGTTTACTGGGAATGAACATCTAGAGGAATACAAATAGGCATGGAGGAATACAAATAGGAAGAATGGCAGATCTCTTCTTCAGAGCTGCACTGAGTCCAGCACTGGCTGACAGAGGATGGAGAACTTCATTAATCTATTACTGGACATCAAAAAACAAAACAAAACCCTGTCATCACTTTATGGCATCCATCACTCATGAGGTCAAGAACAAATGAAGCACACTGATAATTTATGCTAGATGTTCAGGAGATTTTGTTCACCTTGTTCTTATGACAGAATTTTTTGGTTCTGTGTCAGAAAGAAGACATTTATACTTATGGCTAGTTTTCTACCGGTTTCTAGGTCTTGAAGGAATTCTCCTGCAGGCTTTATTCTTTGACCACCCAAATCCAAACACAAACCATAAGTAAAAGGGGAGGACAGGAAGAATGCCAATATTTCCCCTTTTATAGTATCTTACCAACCCTTGAGACTATTGTAACTTATGACTGCTCAGAAAATTAAAGAAGCCATTGCGTAGAGTCCTTCTAACACAGAATTGGAATCTTCTGTTCTGCAGTGTGCACTGTGAACTCCATAGTGCACATAAAACTAGAGAAAACATATTTTAAAAGAAAAAGATTTAAGTGCCCTCAGAAGAATTTGTGAAAGGGGGTGGGAATGATACACTCTGTTTTATTATGTGTACAATCCATTACTGCACAATCAAATTCAAGGTTTTACCCTTTTGCATGTGGCATGCATTATGTGCTAGAGTAAAATCTGGCTCAGTCCTTCAAACGTGACAGAAACAAGTATTTTAGTTCATGTGTCTCCCTATCATACACATTTGTGTTTCAACATCTGATTCTAACAGTGTCCAGAATGACAGACTTTACAATTCAGGTTAAAAGTACTGGACTTCTAAACTGATGGAGTTCAACTATAAAAGGAAACTCATGGGGTACATTTTTTCCCCTGAAGTTTAGCATTGCATAACAGATTAAATCAATCTTCTGCTCCACAGATTAGGAAGCCACTGTAAACAACCTGAGGATACTTCATCTTTTTTGTTTCTCTCCATGTTCTTCTCTACTCTTAGAATAATGAACTATATCATACAAGAACAAGATTCTCTGTAGTGAAGTGGTTATAATGTCAGACTAGGATCTGGGAGACCCAGATCTGAATCCCCACTGTGCCAAGGAAGCTTGTTGAGTGACCTTGGCACAGTCACATACTCTCAGCTTAACCTACTATGACAGCCCCATCCACTTTCTTCCCTCAGAGGCAAGATTCTCTCTCCATTTTTCCTTCCCTTTACTGACTGAGCCACCCTTGTAATGTGTTTTCTTCTTTGTTGAAAAACTCTGGCTGCCTCACCCTCTCATAGTATGACATTTTGGATGTTGGCTCAGCCCAGGAACCTGAGGAAAAGATCAGGAGTCCCCTTTAACTTAAACAATTTAAATGGCATTCAGGGCATTCTGAATTTTTTTTTTTAAATTAACATAGAGGGGAAAGGTCAGGTGAAATCAGGGATTGAAATTTCAGAGGTAAAACCAGTACATGTACAGACTTGAGTTCTTATGTTTCAGGCTAATGAGAGTTTCTTAAGCTTTTCACAGTGACTTAAATCTTTATGTTAAGAGGCTTTTGTTCAAGTGTTTCCCCCAAACACTTCAGTACACTTTCTATGAATATTCTCTGACTCTTTTCCAGAAGGCTGGTACACTCTCCAGTACCCAAACCCCTTCTCTTTAAACACCAGTATTTGTGTTGATTTTTAACTGACTCTTAAGGTCTCCAAAGGCAGTTTCTAACCATACCAGACCAGGGATCTTTGCACTGTTCAGAGCTAACTCCCTGTTTGACTGGATAGGGAATGTTCTTCTCCCCCTAGAAGATCTATCCCCTTTCCTGGCCCAACTGGGAGTATCCATCTAACTACCCACTTGTCCTTGCCAACATTCCCCAGTTCTCCTGTTGTTGTTAAACTGATCTCAGTCAGGGCTAAATTCCAAAACCATCAGTACACGTCTCTTCTCAGCTAGGACTGAAATCAGACTGAATTCTCATCAGCATCCAGTTCAGAAGTCTTTCTCTGCTCAGCTGATGCTAACCAATCAGATCTCTTGGAACAGCCTGTCACTCAAGGCTCTCTGTTTCTGTGAAGAATTAACTCTTCACAGTCCTTTAGCTGTCTGTACAACACTTGTAAGTGTTTTAAAAAGTGCAGTCCATCACACCTACCTTACACAGTTGTTGTAAGGAAAAAAATGAGGTAGGAGAATGAGTGGATCCCGTTGGGGAGAGGGTGAGATATAAATGACATAAATAGATAAGATTCATAAGGAAAATAAAAATGGAGAATCAACATATGGTTTATTGTTAGCTAATTTACAAGTGTAACTTTTGATAGGTGAGCATGGCCCTGTTATGCAAACATAAGGAAACTTTAGGTTGACTGGTTGAAAAAATGAGAAGTAATTCTTTACATTTACAGGTTTATGTAAGAAACAACATCCGTACATATCTGAGAGTGTCAGCCTTAAGCCAAGTTTGAAATTTATAGAGGCTCAGTAATATGTTCCTTTTCAAAGCCTTTTTTATAACCTCAAATTTTACCCTTGGGATTAAGTAAGTACTACATCATTGCTTAGGTTAATACTCCATTCATTCATACCTGTTGTCTGAGAACTTCCATTTGCATCTGCATCTCATCCTGTATGCAATTTCTGTCTAATTTATCCACATTAGGGACATGTGAGGATACTTTGTGGTTGTTCAAGGCATCCAGAAGGGCCTATATCAATAAAATATACATATTATGCTTCATATTCATCACATTAAAAGCATTCTTTAAGTACCATTATCTTAGTTATGCACTGTAAACTAAAAATAGTATCTCATTAGTCATGCTGTTATAGAAATAACTTGAAAACTGGCAGGGCCCTATTGGGAGTCAGCGACACCTGAAGAGGGACATGAAGTTCCAAAGGAAGGATACTAAGGAAGGGGAAACTCCCCCCCCCAGCAGCTAAATTCTCAGTTGACCTAATGTTGAGTTCTAAGGAAGATACCAAGGGAGGGGAAACTCCCCTCAGCAGCTAAATTCTCAGTTGAGCCCTCATTGATCCACGCAAGAGTGCCATAGTTTCATTCACATCCATAGTACATAGCACTTTTGTCATCTTCAGTAGTATGCTAACTGCACCCTTTTATCCAAAAACACAATCTGGCCACAGTAATCTATGTTCTCATCATATTCAGTGAGATTACTTCAGTGCACTTTATGTGGTGCTACCCTTGAAGACTTGAAAATGTTATTGTGTCCAATATGCAATCGCTAAATTGTTGGTTGGCAATAGAATACTGCAAACATATTTCTTTTTAATTATTTTTGTTTATGCACAGAAAATATTAGGGGTGGGCACAAATCACATGTTTGCAGTTTGGTTTAGTTTGTGGTTCATGGCCGAACCATGAACCAAACCACAAACTGATATTCTGGTTCATGAACCGAACTGGTTCATATAGGTTTGTGAGCCATTTAAATTTTAAACCCATGCTTTCTGCTCCCCATGAAAGTGGTGCACAGCAGAAAGCATGGGTTTAAATGGCTTTGCTTCTGCTCCCCACTGCTTTGAAGCGGTGGGAAACAAAACCCAAGAGTTAAATGGCTCCATTTAACCCTCTGGTTCTGCTCCCCCCAAAGTGTCAGGGAGCAGACTAGGACAGTTTAAATAGCTCCCAACCATTTAACTCTCTGGTTCAGCTCCCCACTGCTTTGAAGTGTGGGGAAGCAAAACTGAGCCTCTTAACCCCCTTTATGACACTTCCCCCCTTCCTTTCTGCTGGCAGGGGAAAGTTGTGGTCAGCAGACAGGAGGAAGTGAAGTGCCCCCTAGGAGGCTTTCCAAGCCATTTAAGCCTAACAGCTGAGTGGCAGAAAGCTCCTGTGGTTCAGCTGTTTGTTTTTGTGTGTGTGAAGAGCAGAAAGCAGGGGTTTAAATGGTTTGGAGCCATTTAACCCCATTTTCTGCTCTTCACAAGCCACCACGAACTGCATCAAAGTTTGTGGAAATTCATGGCAGTTCCATTGCCCACAAATATGGGCTCACAAACCATAAACCCACCAAAGTTCATCATGAACTTTAATTTATTAGCTGGTTTATGCCCATCCCTAGAAAATAAGTCAGACAGAAAATCCAGTGAGATAAGCATGCTATAAATACAATATTTTAGCTCATAAAGTAGAATATGATTAACTTTAACATTGCCTTTGAGCATGTCATGAAACCAAAATTAGTTGTCCATCTGATTCACTACTTGTCTCCAATCATCAGTATTTTAAAAGGCTTTCTTTTTAAATAAACCATCAAATTAATCATACAAAACCTATCTTTTAACTTCTCTAACCACTCTTTTTGATTTAGAAGAGAATTTTTCTTCCAGTGTCTTGCAGATACAGTATGAGCAGTTGTTACTGCATACAGGATCAGTTCTTTAAGAGAAGGTGGAATACATACAAGAAAGTTTAACAATAACCATTCTGGTGTACAAGCAATTCTAAAGCCTATACTAGCTCAAATGCTTGCTACTATTACATTCCAATATTTTATAGCTTGCAAACACTCACAAACAAACAACTGATGAATTTGGGTCAGTATCTGTTTATAAACTTTATAAAAGACCTGAGGGCAGACATGTTATATAGTCAAATGGGGGGAGGGTTAAATACTTAGGAGTTAATATGTCTATATATAATAAAGATCTCTTCAAACATAATTATATTCCACTAATTCCTAGAAATCAAGCTAAAAATAGATACCTGGTCAAAACTGAATTCTGGGCAGAATTGATGTTATAAAAATTTCTGTAGTCCCAAAGATAATCTTCCTGTTTACTAATGTCCCAATTATAATACAAGATAAGAAACTGCAGAAACTGCAAAAACTTTTAAATAGCTTTATTTGGGGTAATGAGAAACCAAAAACATCTGACTACTGCACAGGATCAATGGCATAGGAGAGGTTTAGGCTATTCTAATATTACAGTTCAATTATCCTGGTTAATCAAATTGATATAATTGAAATAGGACTCCTCTTTAACTCATATTGAGCAAACATATGTTAAAGTCCCATTAGATGTCTGGATTTGGCTAAAAAAAAAGAGGCAGAAATTTTAAGTGTGCAGACTCTTCTCTTCCTCCACAGTCATAGTAATTTCATGATTGATGCATTGGTGCATACTTGGTGCTGATTTGGCCAGAAACTAGCACCTTCTATCTCTTCATTATCTTTAGTTATTAGAAATAAAATTTATATCTGATAATGACTAATGCCTTTAAACAGTGGGAAAACTCTCAGTGTGCCAGATGCCATATACTAATATAGCGAATAACAAACACACTTTGAAGCTGTGAAGGAGGTTATCAAGTAAATCAAGTTTTATGAAATCATTTATTTAAAAGAGGATGAACCTTTTCAGTAAATGTAGTTAAATTAGTAAGCCAATGGTGTCTGTCGCCAAATAGACTTTCTGGTATTTATAACACCACAAAGCATTGCTCATTTTGTGGCAAAGATAACTTTTTCTGTGTGGTGTGAGCAAACACAATACTTCAAGAACAACACTGACTAACAATTCATGTCTGGGCTCAGTTCAAAGAGTTTGTTAAAATATACGGGACCAAAGAATGTAAAGGACTGTCTATTGCCATATAAATCTGCTCAGTGGTTAAGATCAGAGGCCATAAGTAGCTACTGTTGTGCCTGAAAGAAGAATATAAAATTGCACCCCTTATACTTTCATAGTAGTTATTTTGGTAAAAAGGTAAATACATAAATAACAAGAGTAATAACAGCACAATGTTCATTTCAGTCTCACTATACTTTTTTCTATGCCCCTCAGCCTTGTGCGCCCAAGGAAAGCACCTCACTTGCCTTGCCCTTTTTATAGCCCTGGCCCTTATTGTGTTCTCTAATAATGTTTTGTTGTTGCAAGCATGTTTGTATGTGTGTGTTTTAAAAAAACTGGGAGTGGAGATAAAAATAATTTAAATAAAATCATTAATTTTTTTCCAGTCTGATTTGGGAGCACAGACACCTAGGAAGAGATGCTCCTTTGTTCTAATGATAGTTCCTAGGTAAGTCTTAGGAGGAAGCCTAAGATGTTCTGTTTTGTTTCCCTTTTAATGACACTAATAGATTTGCAGTACCTCAGTCCGCAGGTCCCCATAAGCAACAGCAAGCTACACAGAACTAGATACTAGCTTCATAGCTAAAGAGAGGGCCTTAAGATCAAAACAGGGGTCCAAATTCAAAAAGGCTTTGAAATTTATTTTGAAGCTTTAACTGCATTCTCAAGTTTTCTTCAACGTACACATCTGAACTAGTGTAAGTATACATACTTCCTATGCCTACATAATCACACTCTAGTCACCAGATTTAATGCTCTATGAGGCCAAGAGCAGTGATGCTCTAGTTGCATAAATATTGCCTTACTTTTGCAGACATAAACACATGTGGCTGAAATCTAAGAACTGAAAACCTCCAAAGCAAATGAAACACAACTGCTTAGATGACCTGGGACTGTTCTCCATTTGTAGTGTGGATATACAGAGAGACAGAGAGAGAGATGTACCACTTCATTGTTTGTCTGCTGAGTTTTCACTCATAAATATCACTCGAGCACAAAAGTCAGAAATGCAGAATGTCTAAACATGTGTTTCGTGTTCCTTAATCCAGGCATATCAAAACAGAAACAAATGTATAAACATCTAGATCCGATCACTTACCACAGTTGCCATATGTTTTCTCCGCATAAATAATCCAATTCTAAGTGGTTTAGAACATTCTAAAGTGGTAAGATGAGCAATCTTAGATTTCACTTGTTTAAAACAAATTTCTAAATTCTCTTGGTGGGTAAAAGGGTGGGGAGTGAATGAGGGAGCAGTACTACTTAAAGGCTCCAAAAGCAACAAAAAAAAGCACAGAGAATCCAGTATGTATTAATTTTTTAAAAAATGGATTTTAAGGTAATCACACACCTAAATTGTAGTACTGACCTTAGAGCTTATATTTAATTTATATCTCATATCTACTTTTTTATCCTGTTTGATAGTGCCCTGGCCCCTGAGCAATGACAAATCAGCACTGTGAGGTACATATATCTATTAATTAATTATCTATTTGAACAATTTGAGTGATTCTTTTAAAAAGTCAGTGTGGAATGAAATCTATTACATTGTTGTCTTCGTCCACCAAAAGGCCATAACCTGCCATGATGGGCAATTATATGTAGAAATGAGTGCTACTGTGACTGCAACTTCAAAACCAAATCTACAGCACTTGGGCTAGGCATCTGCAGCCCAGGAAACAAAGTTTAGAAGCCCATCAGTCTATTCAGAAATGGTAGAGGAAGTATTTAATCAGCCCCACCCCACCCCCAATTCACTTTCATAAGCATACTCCAGCTTTTTGCTCATCATACATGCACAGTCTCGAGCTCTTTGTAAATATTCTGTTGTATTGAGGACGAAGCCTTCAGAAACTAGAGGAGGTTTAGACTGTGTGGTTTTTAAAAGGTTTGTGTGCAACACTGTTCAAAAGGAGGAAGTAAAACAACATTTATCCACATTGGTCCCATGTTCCCTGGCATAACTTTTGGGATTGGGTCAAAGAGGCCCCTTCTTCCCTCTTTGGCCAGTGGAAAAGCTGGTAGGATCCAGTCCAATGACTTTGTAAATTCTAATAAACTCAAGACACTTTTATGTTTAAATGTTCCCCTAATTCTTTCCAAATCAGAACCTGACTTCAATATGTTTCATTAATCAAAGATGCTTGCAATGAATGTGCATAAAATCTAGTTTGGCTTTTACTATTACCATGTGGCTTACACCTGGGGGAGACAATGAGATATTGCGTGCTGTGTGAGGGCATTTGGTATCCAAATAAGCGTTTATGCCACAATCAGAACCATTTTTTTCCCAGTTACTCCTCAGTTACTCCTCTCCATGTTATTCTCCTGTCCATTTTAGATAGATTTCTATATCCTTCATTGCCTTAGTTTCTCTACCCATTGCAATTTCTTGAAGATACCATGATGCCACAGGTATACTGAGAACTTTGATGCAATCACAACCACCAACTAAACTTGCCAAGACTGAACATACAAGTTAAGCTACCTTGCCGAATCACATCACTGTTGGTGTATAAATTTCACTTTTAATTAACCAGAAAGTGCAAGGGATGCTAGCTAGGAGGGGATGCTAACTAGGCAGACACAAAAGAAAATAAACGTGTCCTTAAGGATGCAGTTTTGCACCCATCTAATAAGGCATCCTTGTTCTTCTTCCGTACATTCCTGCTCATTCAGTACAATCTCCAGCTGAGGCTTTGATCTGCCTGCCCTTTTTCTCAGAAATGAGTCAGGCAGTAATGCAGAACAGGGCATTTTCAGTCATGTTGTCCCAGCTGTGAATTGTTGTCTTCCTCAATGCTTGTCCAGTGCCAGATTTGTTATCCTTCCAGTACTGGGGAAGACTTCTTTATTCTATATGGCTTTTAGGTGTTCTCTCCCCGACCCTGATCCTGAAACCTTGGAGTTTTCTTTCATTTGGATCAATCCTGGCTTTATATTTGCTGTTTAGATTTTAATTCTGCCAACTCCTGGATAGAATGGCAATTGTTCATTGCTGTTTTAATGCCTCATTGCTGATTTGATTGTTTATAGCTGTTTAATATTCTGTTTTTCAAGAACTTTATGGGAGTAGGACAATTTTGTAAGTTGCCCAGGACATTTGCTGACTGTATATACATTTTAAAATAAATAAATAAAGCAAAAGTGCGCTGCTTTATAAAGGACCATTCATTTTATATTTCTAACCAAGCAGACTGTTTGAATAGGGAATTCATGCCAGATAAATTAGTTAGGCTGTGTGCAAATGCATCTTTCCTCCATGGATGGGTTTTCATACTTAAATGTTATTGAGTTCAACATTTGTATAAATAGGGAATTGGCCAAAAAGACACAACCACTTTTGACTTTAAAAGGGGAAACTTCTCTGATATGAGGGGACATGTGAGGAGGAAACTGAAAGGAAAAGTAGAAAGGGTCAAAACCATTGGGGAAGCTTGGAAACTTTAAAACTACAATCCTAGAAGCTCAGAAAAATATATACTGCAGGTTAGGAAAGGCACAAATAGGTATAGAAAAAAGCCTGCATGGTTAACAAACAAAGTAATAGAAAGTGTAAAAGGTAAAAAGGATTCCTTTAAGTGGTGGAAAGCTAGTCTCAATGAGGCTGATAAAAGGGAACACAGGCTGTGGCAACAAAATGCAAGTCTGTGATCAGGCAGGCAAAAAGGGAATATGAGGAGCATATAGTGAAAAACATAAAGACCAACAATAAAACTTTCTTCAAATACATTAGAAGCAGGAAACCAGCCAGGGAGGCAGTGGGGCCCTTGGATGATCAAGGGGTAAAAGGAGTAGTGAAGGATGATAGGGAAATGGCTGAGAAGCTAAATACATTTTTTGCCCCTGTCTTCACTGTGGAAGATGAGAAGTGCTTGCCCACTCCAGAACAGCTGATTTTGGGAGGGGTGTTGAAAGACCTGAATCAGATTGAGGTGCTGAGAGAGGAGGTCCTATGACTGATAGAAAACTTAAAAACTGATAAATCACCAGGCCCGGATGGCATACCTTTTAGAGTTCTGAAAGAATTCAAACGTGAACTTGTGGATCTCCTGACAAAAATATGTAATCTTTCATTAAAATCTGCCTCCATTCCTGAGGATTGGAAGGTAGCTTATGTCACTCCTATCTTTAAAAAGGGTTCCAGAGCAGATCCAAGAAATTATAGGCCAGTCAATCTGACGTCGATACCGGGTAAATTGGTGGAGACTGATATTAAGGAAAGAATTAGTAGGCACATTGATGAACAAAACTATTGAGGCAGACTCAGCATGGGTTCTGTAAGGGAAGATCTTGTCTCACTATACTGTTAGTGTTCTTTGAGGGGGTGAACAAACATGTGGACAAGGGGGACCCAATAGATATTGTTTACCTTGACTTCCCGAAAGCTTTTGATAAAGTTCCTCATCAAATGGTCCTAAGTAAGCTCAAAAATCACAGGATAAAAGGGCAAGTCCTTTTGTGGATCAAAAACTGGCTAATTAACAGAAAACAGAGAGTGAGTATAAATGGGCAATTTTCTCAGTGGAAGGTGGTAAGCAGTGGAATACCACAAGGATTAGTACTCGGTCCAATGCCCCTATATAAATAAGTGGTGCAACCTTATTTGAAGTACTGTGTAAAGTTCTGGTCACCACGCCTTAAAAAGGATATTATAGCTTTGGAAAAAGTGCAGAAGAGGGCAACTAGAATGATAAAAGGGTTGGAAAACTTTCCCTATGAACAAAGATTAAAACACTTGGGGCTCTTTAGCTTGGGGAAACGACGGCTGAGGGGTGACATGATTGAGGTTTATAAGATTATGCATGGGATAGAGCAGGTAGAGAAAGAGGTACTTTCCTCTCTTTCTCACAATACAAGAACTCGTGGGCACTCAATGAAATTGCTGAGCAGTTGGGTTAGAATGGATAAAAGGAAGTACTTCTTCACCCAAAGAGTGATTAACACTTGGAATTCACTGCCACAGGAGGCGGTGGCGGCTACAAGCATGGACAGCTTCAGGAGGGAATTAGATAAACATATAGAGTGGCTATTAGCCACAAGGTATAGAAAGGGACTCTGGGGCAAGGGATGCTCTGTATTCTTGGTGCTTGGGGGGGGGTCAACAATGGGAGAGCTTCTAGTGTCCTGGCCCCACTGATGGACCTTCTGATGGCCCCTGGTATTTTTGGTCACTGTGTGACAGAGTGTTGGACTGGATGGGCCATTGGCCTGATCCAACATTGGCTTCTCTTATGTTCTTATGTTCTTAAAGGGGGAATACCCTGGTATACATTGGTGGAGATCCCAGTTACCCGTCTCTTGCTTTGTCTTCTTAAGCTAATTCCCCCAATTAAGTAGGACACTGCCTCTATGGGTAACAACTTGATACAGGAATGGAATTTTTTGGCAGCAGTCTCACAGTGAATATGCGTAATTCAGCTGACCTCTTTCTGGAGTAAAGTTGCCAGCTCCAGGTTATAGTCTCCAAATAGTGACATTCTATGACAGGCTAGAGCATCATCCAGAAGTGATATCATGTCCCATTCAAATTCTGCCCTTCCCAGGACACCCCCCCCCAATTTCCCAGCATTTTCCAAGTCAGCGTTGGGCACCCTGCTTCCACTGACTAAGCAGTCTTCCTCCACTAGACCAAGGCTTCTTCCACCAGAGCAAGGCTTCTCTTCACTTTGTAGAATGGAAGCATTGGATCAAAGGAATTGTGGAAATTTTGGCATGCAAATTGGAGTCTCAGTTGCTAATAAAATAACATTTGTATGCTATAACAGGTTCCCCGCCCCATACATGAAAAGTTATATTCATCTGGCACACATACAAAAATTATGAAGTACGCATCTGTAAAAAAACCCCTTGATTTGTAAAACTGAGTGATAAATATTGTTCCATAAAGCACAAATCGCATCAAATAAGACAGAGGGATTTTCTATAACTTTTGTTTTGCTTGCACAGTTGGCAGTTTTGCCATCCTCAGATTTTTCAGAATTTTTAGTCATGTCTTAAAAAGGTTGACTTGTGAGTAAAAGTACTACTTCATATGCCTCTTCTTTCTTTTTGAATGCTAGCTTGTGAAATTTCATTTTCTTTCTTCATCCATAGTGCATTGTAAGATTCTATTTTTAATTTTACTAGTAAAATTAACATTTTTATTTTACTAATAGCAATGTGTGTTTTTCCTGTCTGAAGTTTTGTGTCTTGTCTCTAGTGCAAAGCTAGTTTTCAGATAGAGATAGAGTGAGCTATCTTTTCCATTTCCTGAGGAAGTGCTTGTGGTTTATCAGGACTTTTTTTTAAAAAGCCATTGCATTATATTCTTGCTGAAACCGTTTATTCATTTCAGTTCTTGGCTTTATTCTTTTTTACAATTTTTCAGAAACATATGGCATATCTGTAGTATACAGTTAGGGGGCATATGTGGACAGGAAGAGTTGCTGCACAGGCAATTCCCTTCCCTGCTCCAACAACCAAGGCTGTGTATACACAAGGCCTGGACCCACTGTACTCTAAATCAATGGTTCCCAAACTCAGGACCAGGGACTCCAGGAGACTGTGGAATATTTGCAAGGGGTCCATGAATCTGTATGTGCAGCACACATTGTCATTTGGATCTTTTTGTCATTATGTATTTTCTCAATCAAAATGGAACTAATAGTACCACTATTATTATATAGGAGGTCCATGCATTTTAAAAAAAATCTTAAAAAGGGGTCATCATAACTAAAAATGTTGGGAACCACTGATCTCAAAACTTCCTATCAGCTTTTTGTGGCATGAAGAGGACTGGGATTTATTCTCCCCTTCCCCCTTCATAGACCATGATATTCACATATTTCTGGCTGCTTCGTAGAGTGAGAAGTTGATCAAGGCTATTTTTTCTAGTACAATGAATTATATATATTATTTCTCTCAATACACACACAGCCATATTAGAGAATCAGCTTAAATGTTTTAATATAGCATAGATCTACCTTATATTGGAAAGTTGCATTTCAGTATAAAATATTAGGAGTGAAATCTTAACTATTTGTTATTAAACAGAAGCAACAGAAAAACCACTGTGTTTCTCCAAAGACACAGGTTTTCACACTGAACAGTCCACCAACATTTCTCTGTGCTTTTACATTTATAAGGAAATACCACATGAACTGAAAGCACATTGCAATGTGTACATCACACAAGATGACACTGATTCTTATTCTCCAAGCAGGTCCAAGAAGTGCTATCAGGGTCATGGGAATCACTACCACCTCATTCACTGATGTGTGTGAGTGTTCTTCACACAGTATTTCCTTTGTTCAGTCAGGGACATGTACACCAACCAATAATTGTGTAATCTCATGGGGGAAGTCTGTTGGCCAAGCAGCACATTTGTACCAGCCATTAATCATAGAATCACAGAATCATAGAGTTAGAAGGGATCTCCAGGGTCACACAATGCAGGAAATTCACAAATATCTCCACCCACTTACACCCCAGTGACCCCTGTTCCCTGCCCAGATGATGGTAAAAAACCTCCAGGCGGGATCACTGGCCAAACTGGCCTGGAGAAAAATTGCTGCCTGGCCCCAAAGTGGAAATCAGCATTTCCCTGGGTGTGTAAAAAATGTCCTAGTGCCACTTACATATCCACTTAAGCAGTGCAACTTTACAGAACTGATACAGTGAAGTTAGACAAATATCTTGTAGCAGCTAGGAAATCACAAGTGGTATCTAAACTTCCTGTCACATAAAGGTTTGTAAAAATCAGCATTTCACTGAAGAGTTAGTAGGTAAAATAGCATGCAAAAGAATCTTAAAAAATACAAAAGATAATGGGAGAACAGGGAGATATCTGGTGAAGGATGAGAAGAGTGTCCATAGAGTCAACAGTACACTCAAAAGTGAGATCCAGATCTGCAAACACACCATAGATATAGGTGATAAAGGTCCAAAGGATGTTTATTGATATAGAGATCCCTGCCTGCTGTGGAGCAAAAATAACTCTCCCTTATAATAGTCTTCTGTCTGCCCTAAGCATGCAAGATGGAGCAGATCTATCTTCTTTTGCTTCGGATTGCAAGACTAGATCTAATGGGTGGAAATTACAAGGGAGTCATTACCGGCTAAATATTAGAAGAAACTTCCTAACTATAAGAGTGGTTGAGCAGTGGAACAGACTGCCTCAGGAGGCGGTGGATGCTCCTTCGCTGGATGTTTTCAAGCGGAGGCTGGACGACCATCTTTCAGGTATGTTGTAGAGCTATCTTTTGGCTATGCTCCTGCAAAGTGCAGGGAGTTGGACTAGATGACCTGCAAGGTCCCTTCCAACTCTAACATTCTATGATTCTATAAGCCCTTCTACGCCTATGGATTGAAAGTGAGAATAGGGCTGTCAGCTCCATGTTGGGAAATTATGGGAGGTTTGAGAGTGGGATTTATGGAGGGACCTCAGTGGGGTATTAATGCCATAGAGCCATAGAATCATGATTCTATAATTCAATGACTCTGCAGAATTGTCAAACTCAGTTGTTACAAGGGTCAGATCTGACATAAATATCACTTTGTCAGGCTGAGCCATGTGTGCCATGAAATGTAATGCCAGGTACCAGAGATATAAACTTTATACAGACAAACCCCATTAACAATAGTTTTCTTTATTCAAAATACAAACAAAAGCAACTGATTCCTAGCAGTGAAAGCAATTGATCTACTGAGGAACCCACAAAAGCCCCAATGAATGTATTTAATCACATGCAAGACTAGGTTTTTTCCAAGGGGGATATCTTACATTTCCATACAAATTAGTTACTTTTTGTATATAGAGCACTTTTAGGAGACAAGTCATCTTCCTTGAAAGTAAATAAGGTAGTTTTTCATTACACACACCCCAAATGCCCAGACCCAGCAACTGAGCACAGCTACAATCCATCTCTCTCTCTTTGTTTCCTCTCTTCCCCTATTCTACCTCTAAGGTTCTCGAGGAGGCACACTGGACTTCACTCTCCACTGCCTCGTCCCCACCACTACCAACCCTGTAAGGTGGGCCAGGCTGAGCAACCAGTCCTGGGTGACCCATATGACAGGGTCTTGGCTCAGGAAGAGGGGAGGTCTAAACCTGGCTCTCCCATGTCCCTCAACCCCTGTTTTCATTGTTCCTGCATTTCCCACAGAAGTGAAGGGACTAAGGGAAGGCCTGATGGAGAGGCTGTTTCCAAAACCTCCAGAGGGCACTTTTTGTCCTATCACAACCCCTTTTCCCTCATGGGGTGAGAACAGGTGGGGGGAAGAAGGAAGGCTGCCATCCCCCAGCTGCCCTGAAACTCACTCTGCCTCCCAGCTCCATGGCTGTTCAAATGTGCTGTAGTAACAGTAGCACCCCTTTTCCCCTTTGCTCCTCCACTCACTTCTGAGCCCGGGAAATCTTTCTCCTCAGAGCAGCATGCACAAAACAGCCCAGTTGCCTCCCATTCCACGTGCCGGTCCTCTAGGGCTGCCAGGTCCCCCAGGAGGGTGGAGGCTCCCCCACTAAAAGGGACCCCAATCTGCCGGTCCAGAGAAAGCTGGCGGGGGGAACCACGCCCCCAAATTGCCCAGTTCGGGCCAATGTGTCCGGTGCGATTACGTCACGCAGAAGTGACATCATCATGCAGGGCATGTTGCTGGCTGACACTCTAGCAGTCAGCCTGGAAACTCTATGGTACCATAGAGTTTCCAGGCTGATTGCTAGAGCATCAGCTGGCAATGCATCCAACGTGATGACATCACTTCTGGGTGACATAATCGTGCCGAGGACGTTGGTCCAAACCAGGCAGGGACCAACTCCCCCCACTATCAATGTAAGTGACTTGGCAACCCTACGGCCCTCTGCCTCTTTCCCCTGCTAGCCCCATCCCTTCATCAGCAAACCACCGCTCCACACATCCACTCTTGCCAACGCCACTCACAGTCACTATTTCAAAAAAAGCAAAGCCGATTGGTGTGGCAGTGGCAGTGCTGGCTGCTTGGCTCTGCCACCCATGTAGTGGCTTCATCAATCCTCACTGAGCTGTGCTCAGAGGAGGCGGGAGGGAAAAAACCATGCCTCCTCTTTCTCCGCCCTCGCTGCTATTTTTCCCACACTATTTTACCTCATCCTCTCAGTTCCATCCCCTAGCCATTTCCTCTCTGTTTCTTGACAGCATCAACCACACACACCTCACAGCGTGCGCCCATTTGCCCCCCCCCCCAACAGCCTCCTGCCTTCCCTCTCTCGTACCAATTGCTCACAGGCTGGATACAAGCCCTGGGTGGGCCAGGCTGTATGTTTGACACTACTGCTCTATACCTTATTCTTCAGGGGAACCAATGGAGATCAGCTGTAATCCAGGAGATCTCCAGGCCCAACTTGGAGGTTAGCAACCCAAAGTGGGAAATCTTTCTACGACTATGCCCACATTAACAGAGCAGGTAGTAGAAAAAAGAAACTTTACAGTCCAATATTGCCAAACAGATTTATGTACTATGTAAGGATTTCTAATCAAAGATAACAGAAATACTGAAACCAGAATTATTCATACCTTGTTGAGCCGATTAATTTCACATTCATAATGTATTTTCTTTGCATTTGCCAAGGCAATTTTTTCTTTCAGAAGCCTATTCTCTTCATTAAGGGTTTCTTTGTCTCTCTGGAATGTAAAAACACATAGATATGCTGACAAAATGCAGATGGTTGCATTTCTCAGGGTTTTCCCCCTCAGAAAGACTGCAGTCTGACAGCTGTGATCTATTTTTTTATTATTATTCCCAGTAAGTGTGACAAACTTTTCAGAAAGAAAGCAACAGCAAAATTGATAGATAGCTCATCCCAGATATTCTAAAGCCGTTGATGACCTTTTGGGCTCTCTTGCGGCACACATAGCCCATAAAACTATATGAGGTAGCCAAAAAATATAGAGCTGATCTGCTCACATCTACAAATACCACCCTGAAGGCCTTGTTTTTAGAAGATATGCCTGTCCAAACCCAACTCCCCCCCAAAGAAAATGTCAGTGACTGTCATGGATGGAGTACCATAGCAATAACATCTTGTAAAACCATAGCAATAACATCTTGTAAAATTATCATAATCTAAGTACTACTGTTCAAAAACGGTGGGGGTGTGGGAAATATATGAATTTCACTGGGTATGACTGCCAGTTTTTGCAGGTTGCTGTTGCCAGCAGGCAGTGACAGGAATTCTGTATACCATAATGGTAGACTGGGAGTTTATTGAGTCTATGGGGTAGCATTTTGGAAGCCTCTGACAAAATAATCCCCTTTATGCAGTGTAGAAGAACCTGGTGGATGGTCTTCTCATAAGTGCCATGGGATAGTCTTCATATGACTGACTTTCCCTCTTTCACTTAAGTCCCTAGCAGTAGTAGAATACAACACAATGGTAGCTCTGGCTCTAATGGAAAGCATAGGAAACCTGCATGCTTTATTTTAATGCTATTGTACTAGTAAAAAAAGATGACTTTGCTTTTATCCCTGTTGGGAATACTACCAAAGAAATCAAAGGGAGAGTATCAGTTAATCCATCACCTGTCGTATCCCCATAGCGATTCCATCAAATTTCTGAGGATCTGGCAATGGCACATTATGCCTTTTCTGATAAGGCAATTTTGATGATTTCATGCTGTGGACAAGGTGCCCTTATGAGCAAGTATGATATAAGTGTTCTGTTTACTACCAATACATCCTGATGATTTCAAATTATTGGGTTTCACCTTTGGTGGTTTGTTTTATGTTGACAGGTTGTTGCCAATGGGCTGTTCTATCTCATATGCAACCTTGAGAAGTTCAGCATTTTGTTGGAGTGCATATTTAAGCAGCATGCAAATACCTCAAATGTGGTTCATTATCTAGATTATTTTTTGTTTGCAGGCCAGCCACAGACAGATGAGTGTCAGCTGTTTATGTCGGGTTTTCAGGACCTTGCTACGGACTTGGGAGTGCCTCTTGCAGAGGAGAAAACTGAGGATCTGAGCTTGGTTCTTTCCTTCTTGGGTATTCAGATTGATTCTGTCAGGGAACTTTGTGTGTTGACTTGGGACAAGGCAGTTAAATTAGAGGCTCTAGTAAAACACCCTGTGAGTCAAAGGAGTCTCATGCTTAAGGAGTGGTAGGTGTTTTTGGGGTGCCTGCATTTCGCAAGTAGGGTTGTGGCACCAGGCCATGCCTTCCTGTACAGAATCTGTGATTGTTTGAAAGGAGTATGCAGTCTGCATCATAGGAGACAGGTTTCTGGCGAGATTAAGGCTGACCTTCATGTTTGGTTAGAATTTCTGCAGAGCTTCAGTGGGGTGTCTTTCTGGTGTAAGGTTGTTTCGTTGGAGGTGTCCTTGCAGATTTCTTTGGATGCCTCTTCAGCAAAGCTTCAGCAGCTTGGATGATGGAAGTCCAAAGTGTATTGCTCTTACATATGGAAGCATTGAAGGCACCCAGCCAAAATTTTAAAAGCCAGGCAGTGGTTGACCAATGTCATTGGCAGATCAGCAGTCTCTGGAGGTAGAATAGTTATTCCACACCTGGGGATCAAATTCTTGTTGCCGCATCTGTTCCATGGCTATGGAGTGCCTTTATCGGCCAGTGGGACCGATATGTTTCTAGCTGATCTGCAGGGAGGCCTGTGTGGCCTTTTGGTATGTGGTGGGTTGGTGGGGAGTTAAGCCAAAGCTAACCCCCTCTGTTGGCTGGAAAGCACAGGCTAAGAAGTTCTAATTGGCAAGCACTTTGAGAGCATTTGTGATTCATCTGGGTACCTATTGGCTACACAGTCTGGGTGACTTGGGGATGGCCTCCTCAGGGTTGAGAGGGGACACATAGCAAGCACAAAGGCTGTACAGTATGGGGTAGGTCTGTGCTCCTCATTCCCCTCTATGCTCAACAGGTGTGGGCCTGAAGAGAAAGGCTTGGGAAATATCCAAACCTGGATCTCAGCTGGGGTGGGGCTGCCCAGTTTGAGAGGCTCGCTTAGCAAGCCTGTTTAGAGCCCATGCTTTAAGAATGGTTAAGTTGAAGACCAGTTGTTTACTAATAAAATTCCTAGTTTAACCTAAAAATGCGTATTGTATTGTCATTCAGGGTACGGGGGCAAAAGACTAATAAGTGGGAAAGCACTGAAAGTGGACACAGTGCAGAGGAGTGAAAGATGGACTCCATTAGTGTTCCTTATCTAGGATAGAAGAATCTGACCATAATTGTTCAGAAGAAAAAGCAAAGCCTGAATCTCAGAAGCTCCTGCATAATAACTCTCCCAACTGGCGTGGGGGGGGGGATGGAAATGCAAGAAAAAGTGATAAAATAGATTAAAATGAAAGAAGATAGAATTTTAAAAGAGTAGATGAACAGGCAGGGCTGATGACAGATTACAACATATAGAGTTCAAGCACACAAACCAGACCAATGCATTACACATTGGCATCCAGGCATGTAAGCACCCACACCAAGGATAAAACAACATAGCCCTCCTACCATTTCTTGTAAGTATTGATCCCTTGCCAGGGCTTCCAGCCTTTGAGATTCTTTCTGCATTTGGTGCCTTTCCTTTTCCAGATCCTTGACACTCTTTTGCATTATTTCCAGTTTTGTTTTCAGTTCTGTGACCTGCATGATCACAAAACCAAAGTTAACAAAGTTAAGATATACCAATTTCTCTCAAAACAATTCTACCAGGAAATATCAGCAATCGATAACTAGTTGGGTAATACAATGGCCAGTGTGAGAAGCTAAGGAATGCCTCTCCAAGGCAGCAGGCATTAAACCATTTCAAATATTAAAAACAGCATTTAAAATATAAACATATAAAATATTTAAAACAACTAAATGTTGCTATGAAGTTAAAATGGAGAACAGAATAAATCCTTGTTATTCTGGCTAGTTTGGGTTATAACTTTAATGCACATAGTCATTGGTATTCATTTTAGTCCAAGCACCCTTTTTTAATACAGCTGAAGAAATGCTGGACTGTGTTTTTCAACTAGTACCAAAAAAATAATAATCAAGCAACAGTCATAATCAGGGCAAGGATCTAATTTAAGTCTAGCAATACAGCCTTTTTTCTTACCTTTTGTTCATAGTACTGCTTCATCTGCCTGAACTGTTGATCCCATTGATTGTTCACCGCCAAAAGCTGAAATTATTAATTAGTCATGCTCTTAAAATGTAACAGTCATCTTGTGTTTTAATCTTTTAATATATTAATTGTTTGATATATTATTTTAGTGATTTCATTTTCCCTATCTTCAAATGCTCAGGAGGACAGGAAACATGTAAAAATAGCAACATTTTTATTACTAAAAAGATCTGTCCAGGGATTGGCATGAACCACATTTTTGAGGTTCAGTTTGTGGTTTGTGGCACTCATCTGTTTGGAAACTCCTGCTTTCGGCTCCCTGCGGCTTTGGAAAGCCCGGCTTTCTGCCCTTCACAAACCACCATGAACTGCCACAAACTGCATCAAAATTCATGGAAGTTCGTGGTGGTTCTTCAGATGCCTTTAAATGTGAAGATACATAAGGGAATTTCACATTACCGAGATTCTGCTGGATTGAAGCCGTTTCTGATTCGTCTTGAAGTAAACTGGTACAGGGCTGCCATTTCACACATGGCTTTCCCTGACCGGAAAAGAGCCGAATCAGAAGTGGTTTGGCAATTCAGACTGCACCGCTTTGTTTTCCCGCCATTTCCCGCCACGCCTTTTTTTAAAAAAAATGTTCGCTTTAGAGCGCTATAGCACTATAGTGCTATAAAACAACACTGCAGGCATTCCAATGGGGTTGCTATGATGCTATTGCGCTATACCGCTATACCGCTATAGCGTTATAGCACTCTAAAGCGAACGTTAAAAAAAAAAAAGCCGGAGATCGCCCGCATGGGCGAAAAAAGGCGGGAAAAAAGCATATCGGATCCGGGAGAAGAAACTGACGACTACTTGGAAGTGGTTGACAGGTAAAATGCTTCAGCCCCGTTTCCTGAACGGGACAGAAGCGATTCTGTGTGAAATTACAAATATATTCCGGTAGGGAACCGGTTCTAAAACGGTTCTGTCTGAAATGCCAGACCGGAAACCGTTTGGGAACCGTTCCTCTTCCAGATTATATCATCTGTCTGAAATTCCCCATAGTCTACATACACATTCCATTCAGTTCACAGGATCCAACCCACAGTTTCTGTAGCGGGGTAAAGGTGTTAGAAGGATCCACCTCAGTTTATAACCAAGTTTAACTGCTGTGACTTATCAGCTCAAAAGCCCAAAAAAGAATGATTAAAATTACCTCTTGCCTCTGTTTTTCCAGAGATATAATCTGCACCTCCAACATGTGTGTGGATACATTATTTTTTGTCAACAATTGCTTTGAAAGGAAAAGTTAGATTAGTTAAATGCAATCTACTTAATCCATTTAAACTTGATGGCAGACAGAACATTTACTAACTTCTAATTTTTGAAACTAAACAATGAAAAACTGCTGTGCTTAAAAATGAAAGGACTAATTTTTGTACTCCACTGTATGCTAGGAAATCACAACTAAGTTTACAAAGCATACAACAGCAATTATATGGAAATTAAAAGAAAAACACTGTTCAGTTTTTCCAGTTAGCGCACCATTTGTACATAAAAACAACAGAATCCAACAATTTCTCTTGAAAAGAATGCTTGGTATGCCATGTACTTTAAAGAACTAGTTAATAAAAATGTCTAAATTAAAAATGTGTAAAGCGACTTAACTCTTCCTACATTTTACTGGAACTCTCCATAACTAAAAAATGGATCTTCATTCAAAAAGATGTCTGCTTTGCTGGACTTGGTTTCCTTATGTTTGAACATAAAAAGCATAAAATGAGTTCTTTGAATCCATAATATGACACTGAATATATTATTATTTTGCTGTGCACATAAATTAATTTAATGCAAAAAGTTAAACAAAGAAAGAAAGCCAACAGCTTCACTTGAGTTAGAATTTCCAATCTGAAAAAAAAAGCTGGAAAATACCTTATTGGTATTTATTGGTTATTTTTTTCAGCCAGATATAGAGGGGAGTGTATTTTTGGGTATCGAGCATAGCCAGTCCTGGATAATCTTGGGGGGAAAAGGAATTATCCAGCAAAACAGGATAGCCACAGTTAAATGTCATTTTAACAGAGTGTGCTGTTTTTAAATGCCTTTCTGGGCAAAGCTGCAGCTTCACAAATGCATTGAAAGGGACTGTGACACCTTTAAATGCCTTCAGCTCCATTATATCCTATGGGGCCATTATACTCAATGATCCCCATGGGCTATGATGGAAATCTACCTGAGTGTATGTGGGGGTCTGGGAAGGCTGTTTTTTAAGTTAAAGGCACCACATTTTCAGCATAGCTTCTAGGGCCTCTACTCAAAAGACCCCCCAAATTTTAAACAGATTGGACCAGGGAGTCCAGTTCTATGGGCCTCCAAAAATGGTGCCCCCATCTTCCATTATTTCCAAAGGAGGGGAAAACAGCAAAAAAAGCAGGGACTGATATCAAACCAGAGAGTCTCTGTAGCAAAAAATGAAGGGGGGGATTTTTGCAGAACCAGTGCCTCTCTGGCAATGTCAGTTTAACAAATCCAAGCAAGGAGGGGTTGCAAGCCTAGCATAGTACCAGTGCAATGTACTAGTACCCAGCAAAACCTGGTACCTTCCTTTAAATGTCTTCTCCCCCCCCATTGAAAACAATGGAGGATGGAGGCATCATTTTTGGGCACTCTGTACATGCACTGGTTCTGCTGGGCACTTTATGCATGCACTATTTCTGCTGGGCACTCTGTATATGTGTTGGCTGTGTTGGGCTTGCAACCCCCCCCTTGCTTGGATTTCTTGAGCTGACATTGCCACAGTGGCACTGGTTTTGCTGCTATTCTGTACATGTGCTGGTTCTGCTGGGCTTGGAAAAATGCTCCCCATGTTCAGTTTCTACTCAAGAGGCTCTCTGATTTGACATCAGTCCTTCTTTCCTTGGTGACTGTCACTGCCTTGTCCATAGCAAAGCTGCTGGGCTTGGAAAAATACTCCCCACCTTCAGTTTCCACTGAAGATGCTCTCTGGTTTGACATCAGTCCTTGTTTCCTTGATGACTTTCACTGCCTTGTCCAGAGCAAAGCTGTTTACCAAAAAGTAGTTCAAAGTTACTTACCATAAGATATGGACTGAATGCTTAGCAAGCCGCTATTGATTTCAATGGGATTTTACACAGACAAAGTTAAGAAAATAAGTACCTGGTTTTCCACAGTGCTCACCAGATACAACCCACAACAACAAGTTGTTTAAATTAGGTAATCGGCCATTACCCAGTTTAATAGGAACTAAATAGAGCAAAAAAATTTAAACCTAGAGTGTATAACTGAACTGTATGTGAAAGACCTGCAAGCTACAGCATTTATAGATACAAGAGATTAAGTTATATATTTTACCACAATTAGCCCTGATTTCAATGTTTAACTGTAATGGTTATTGTGTATTAGGCACTGTCAGCATGGCTGGCACACACAAACCATACAAGGATTTCCACGACTCCTGTTGTTAGTCTAACAGTGCTATTCTAGGCACAGGTACACACAATTTTAAATCCACTAATCTAGAAGGGTGTAACTCTATTTAGGATTGCACAGTTATACAACAGTAGAGAGAGTGACAAATGGCCACAAATGTTGTGCAGTTGGCTTGGAATTCTAAATCAATCAGGAAACTACTGAATGGATTTGAAACAGAAGTTTTTAGTCTTTACAGTAAAGATCTCTGTTTCAAAACACTGGACGTGCAACCTCGCTGTTGACCTGAATGTAGGAACTAGCATTCTCAAGGCTCAGTCAAAATCCATTCTTGTTTCTTTATACTTAGACTCACCTTGCTAGTCTAGCACTGCCATCCTAAGAGGTTACACTCTTCTAAGTCTATTGATGGACTTAGAAGGTGTAAGTCTACTTAGGATGGCATTTTAAATGGAAAATTAGAGAACTAGCACTATCAGTTTATTGATGGTGGTACAATCTAAAATGGTGGTCATTACACAAAAGACCTGTTCAGTTCCTCTTCCTTTAGCACCTTTATCGAGCGATTAATAATCTGAGGAATAACATTTCATCTGGAATAATGGGTTTATATACATCTATTCAAACTTTTTAAATTATTACCAGCTAAATTATTATGATTTATTTTAATGAAATGTGTGACCTATGCCATCCCAAAAGCTGAGGGCAACAAACATTCATTACATATGCACATAAACAGATAAACAACCCACATTTCCACAGTAGATATATATAGTTACCCAAATGTTATTTTAAAGTGCTTCACATATTTGTGAGGCTGAAGTACTACTCTGTCAAATATTTAACTGAAATACTATATGGTCCAATCCACACCTGTTGAATTACTTGGACACTGGGTGACAAATAGGAACCATGATTCCATTCGTATTTGTGAGATGGTTCTGAAGATTTCTCCAGATGAGAATGTTCAAATTTAAGCAAAACTGAGGTAGGAAACTACTGTTACTATGGTGGGTTTTGTTTTTTAAAATAGATTTCAAGATTCTTTTTTCCCTGCAGAGTATTAAAAAAACCTGTTTTAAAACACAATATGACAAAACATATGAAATTAATTTCCTCAGTAAATTTAATGTATTAATCAATACGTTAGTACTGGTTGGCATTCAGTCACAATTTATAAAATGATAATGCATCATTCTATCACAAAATGAAAAGATATTAATACCACAATTAGGTGGCTCCAGCCAGTGCATCCACTTACCTCTGGCACACCACCTGATGTTTCAGTTTCATCCATGCCTGCCTGCTTCTGTGCAGAATTAACTTGGGTATCACTTTTACCAAAAGCCTTTAAAACAGATGAAGCAAATAAAGACACAATGGTCCAAGAAAGGAAACAGTAGCTACTAGCTTAGTAGTTACTAAGACTTGGGTCTCACAAATTTTACAGAAAGGGGTTCCAGCTGTTTCTGTGCGTGGATTACAGGAGGCAATGGAACTTGTATCTTAACCATTTCCCCCTTCCCAACAGGGGCTTCCCAGAATGTCTCAAGCATGTAGCCTGTGACTAATGTGAAAAGACAGCAATGTCTTTAGTGTGGTATGTAAACTACAAGTTCCCTTTTGTTGCCTGATACTCTTCTGGAAGGGGAAGTTGCTCAGATAAGAAAAGGAAGAGTACATTTTTCAGTAAAGTGCCACTGGAGGCATTGGTGTGTCCCCCCTCAGCCACTGATAACCATTTCCTATTGGAACTCTGCCCTGCTATTTCATTCCAGATATATACTGACGGGACATTAAGACATACTGTATATTTGGATATGACAGGGCAATAAGTGAGTCATGTTTTATGTAGAATGGGAGTAATGCTTGTGAAAACATCAGAGAAGGAAATGCCCAGCATGAGGAACAGTATGTTCTGTGAAGCACAAACCCCAGATTATTTGGTGCCTTATAAACTGTGTGTGAAATTTTTTTGACCCATAAAAGTTAACTATCTGCAGGTTATTATGATATTATTGAGTAAAAAAGGAACTGGATAAATTACAACAACAGCAACAGGAAAATGACAATCTAGAGCCAGTAGGGCATATTGGTCCGAGTTCTAGACTAGGTTTGAATTCCCACTCTGTCATGGAATTTTACTTGGTGACTTTGGGCTAGTCACAGACTCTCAGCCTAACCTAACTAACCAACTTATAGGGTTAGGAGGATAAAAATGGAGGAGAGGAAAATGATGGTAACTGCTTTGGGTCCCCATTGGGCAGAAAGGAAAGGTATAAATAAATTTTTAAAAATGAATAAAATTTGTGTTTTCCAGTATGATTTTGAATATAACAAATTTGCAATTTGTAACTAATAGTTATAATAGTAGATCTACATTAACTGCTATTCATAGGTGGCTGGATAGTTGGACATTGAAAAGGGTCTGGATTTTTCAGTCTAGTGTTCTTTTTGGAAGAAATGAAAAGCAATGAAATGAAACCAAGCAAATTAGTTGAAAAGACAGTTTTAACAAATGAGAGTCTAATTTATCAAAACTGATAGAATTTACCAGTACACACTGTTACATAGTCTAGGACAGTATTTTTTTCTGATGTACATAGACACACATGCATACACACACACATGCATACACCTAAATACACCTACACAGAGAGAGAGAGAAGAAGAAGAAGAAGAAGAAGAAGAAGAAGAAGAAGAAGAAGAAGAAGAAGAAGAAGAAGAAGAAGAAGAAGAAGAAGAAGAAGAGGAGGAGGAGGAGGAGGAGGAGGAGGAGTTTGGATTTATACCCCGCCCTTCACTGCCCAAAGGCATCTCAGAGCGGCTTACAAACTCCTTTCCCTTCCCCTCCCCACAACAGACACCCTGTGAGGTAGGTGGGGCTGAGAGAACTCTAACACAGACTGTCCTTGAGAGAACAGCTGTGCCAGAGCTTGTGACTGACCCAAGGTCACATCAGCAGGTGCAAGTGGAGGAGTGGGGAATCAAACCCGGTTCTCCCAGATAAGAGTCCATGCACTTAACCACTACACCAAACTGGCTCTCCAGAGAGAGAGAGAGAGAGAGAGAGAGAGAGAGAGAGAGAGAGAGAGAGAGAGAGAGAGAGAGAGAATAACCCATTTGTTTACCTCCTATGTTGATGAAACACTGGATTTTTGATAATTAAATCCCAGAAATCTGCTTGAAAATGTAATGGATAGATGATTTATTTACTGTAGAAACCCATATTTAGGGGGTGACACAGACCTTTCCATAAACAGTTGCAGCAGTTCATAGTTGATAAGGATTAAATGTTTAGATATTCTGTAACAAATTTTGAAGATCATTCCACAGTTTTTTCTCAGCCCCTATTCAGTCCTAGACAAGGTTTCAGCTGTTAATTGTTAAGCAATAACCTGCTCAGCAACAGCAAAAAAGAAAAAGAAAAAAGTTTTACATATTTACCCTTTGTCCATCCAGTCAAGCTAGCTTTTCAAGGTACATAAGAATTTAACTTTCACTTTGTGGACTCTGAGGGCCAAACTAGATATTATAGCAGGGTCCCCCAACATGGTATCCGTGGGCACCATAGTGCCCGCAGACATCTTTACTGGTGCCTGCCAAGTGTTTTTTAGGAAGTGGGCAAGGCCAGGTAGGGCTTTTGCCAAGCAAGGCTTCTGGTTGACTATTGGAGATTTGATTGGCTGTGCAGATTTTTAAAAATGTTGCTTTGGCAGCACTTGCCACCACACCACAAGCACCTGCACTGTGTTCCTGAAGTTAAGCTGTGGCAATCATTTTGTGACTGGCTCTGCCTCCTGTGTCAGCCGTTTCATGACACTTGTTTTGTTGCTGTGCCCACCATGCTGTGTCAGAATTCCAAATATGCCCACAGGCTCAAAAAGGTTGGGGACCCCTGCATTACAGTATCCACAGGTCTGACCCTGATCAAGCCTGCAGTATGGTGGGATGAGGCAAGCTTGTTGTCACCCCCTGCTCTTTTTCAGGTGCCAAAACAACCTTTGGGGCTGTTTCAGCACTTGACAAGATACGGTGAGTGAGCGTGGGGAGAGTGCCTGGTCCTGCCACACTGTAGGCCCTCAGAATCAGGCCCTCGTGGCATTTATAAATGGCTGTGTTCAGGTCAAAAATGGCATCGGTGTCCAGAGGGCAGAACCATAGATGCTGTGATGTCTAATTTGGCCCCATGAAACCATTCAAGTTTGCAAAGGCCTTTGGTTGAGGTGGTAGACATCAAGTAACATTGGCCTCTCCTGCTTCAAGTACTCCATGGCACTATTTCTATCGTGGGTGCCAGGAGTGACTGATGGACTCGAATAGAGCAATCCTCCGCCCCACCCCACCCCTGGCATGAGCTCAGCATACAGTGGATTCAAAAGAACCGCTGAGCGGCCACTTGGTATTTTAAATTGGTATTTAATATTATTCTCTATGAATTGATGTTTTAATTGTATTGATGTTTAATGGGATGATTTTATTGGTTTTATGATATGTTGTAAGCTGCCCTGAGCCTGCTTGCGCGGTAGGGCAGGACAGAAATCTCAAAAATAAAATAAAAACAAAAACTGTTCATATTGGAATGAACCGGCTTTGTCCATATTTAATAGATTCACAGGAGTAATAAAAAATAGCTTGACTGTATAGCTAAAGTCTGTGCTGAAGAGCATTTTTTTTTTACAAATATAAACATCCTACAAATACTTCTGTCCCCTTCAGTGGGCTTTTGGTGCTTTCATTCTGATGCAGACACATCCTTAGGAGTGTATTATGGCATGTCACAGCTATCAAGAGCTTGGAATACTAAATTAGCCAGATAGAATACTGACATACTTTACTATCTTTCCACCAGTCTCAGCTAAACACATTAGCTGAAAGTATAGTTGTATCACAAAAATATAAGTATAGCTTAATTGTTCACATATAAATTTTTACACATTTTTGAAAGTGGGTAGATTTCATGGCCATAATTATGAAATACATATGCTTAAACCACATAAAGTTTGCAACCCTAAAAGCACTTTCCTGAAAGCCAGACCCACTGAATAAAATGGGACTTACTACTGAGTGGGTACTCCCTCATGGATCACTGCCTTGTCGTGGCGAGGGGGCTTGCGTGGTTCGATGAGGCTGTGGGCTATGCCGTGGAGGGCCACCCAGGACGGACAGGCCACAGCAGAGAACTCAGACCAAGCGTGATCCCCTGGAGAAGGAAATGGCAACCCACTCCAGTATCTTTGCCAAGAAAACCCCATGGACAGTAACAAAAGGCTAAAAGATATGACGCCGGAAGATGAGCCCCTCAGGTCGGAAGGTGTCCAATATGCTACTGGGGAAGAGCAGAGGGCAAGTACGAGTAACCCCAGAAAGAGTGAAGCGGCTGGGCCAAAGCCGAAAGGACGCTCAGTTGTGGATGTGTCTGACGGTGAAAGGAAAGTCCGATGCTGCAAAGAACAATACTGCATAGGAACCTGGAATGTAAGATCTATGAATCAAGGTAAGCTTGACGTGGTCAAAAATGAGATGGCAAGAATGAACATTGACATCTTGGGAATCAGTGAATTAAAGTGGACAGGAATGGGCGAATTTAACTCAGAAGACCATTATATCTACTACTGTGGCCAGGAATCCCGTAGAAAAAATGGTGTGGCCTTTATAGTCAATAAGAGAGTGAGAAAGGCAGTATTGGGATACAATCTCAAAAATGATAGAATGATCTCGGTCCGAATCCAAGGCAAACCATTCAATATCACAGTAATCCAAGTCTATGCCCCAACCACTGCTGCAGAAGAGGCTGAAGTGGACCAGTTCTATGAAGACCTACAACAGCTCATAGAACTAACACCAAAAAATGATGTCCTCCTCATCATAGGGGACTGGAATGCTAAAGTAGGAAATCAAAAGGTAACCGGAATAACAGACAAGTTTGGCCTTGGAGAACAAAATGAAGCAGGGCAAAGGCTAACAGAGTTTTGTCAAGAGAACACGCTGGTCATAGCGAACACCCTTTTCCAACAACCTAAGAGGCGTCTCTACACATGGACATCACCAGATGGGCAACACCGAAATCAGATTGATTATATAATTTGCAGTCAAAGATGGAGAACCTCTATCCAGTCAGTAAAAACAAGACCTGGAGCTGACTGTGGCTCAGATCATGAGCTACTCATTGCAAAATTCAGACTTAAATTGAAGAAAGTTGGGAAAAACACAAGGCCATTCAGATTTGACCTAGATCGCATCCCCGATGAATATACAGTAGAGGTGAAGAATAGGTTTAAGGGACTAGATTTGATAGACAGAGTGCCTGAAGAACTATGGACAGAGGTCCGTGACATTGTAAAGGAGGCAGCAGTCACCGCCATCCCAAAGAAAAAGAAATGCAAAAAAGCAAAGTGGCTGTCTGATGAGGCTTTACACATAGCAGAGGAAACAAGGAAAGCTAAAGGCAACGGTGAAAAGGAAAAATTTGCCCAACTGAATGCAGATTTCCAGAGAACAGCAAGGAGAGATAAGGAGGCTTTCCTGAATGAACAATGCAAAGTAATAGAGGAAAACAATAGATTGGGAAGGACTAGAGATCTCTTCAAGAAAACTGGAGAAATCAAGGGAACGTTCCATGCAAAGCTGGCCATGATAAAGGACAAAAATGGTAGGGACCTAACAGAAGCAGAAGAGATTAGGAAAAGATGGCAAGAATATACAGAAGAACTGTACAAGAAGGACCTCGATGTCCTTGACAACCATGATGGTATAATCACTGACCTTGAGCCAGACATCCTGGAAAGCGAAGTTAAATGGGTCTTAGAAAGCATTACTAACAACAAAGCTAGTGGAGGTGATGGTATCCCAGCTGAGTTATTCAAAGTCTTAAAAGAAGATGCTGTTAAAGTGCTGCACTCAATTTGCCAACAAATTTGGAAAACACAACAGTGGCCACAGGATTGGAAAAGGTCAGTGTACATTCCAATCCCAAAGACGGCAATGTCAAGGAGTGTTCAAACTATCGCACAATTGCACTCATTTCACACGCTAGCAAGGTCATGCTCAAAATCCTACAAGCTAGGCTCCAACAGTACGTGGATAGAGAACTGCCAGAAGTACAAGCTGGGTTTCGAAGAGGTAGAGGAACTAGAGATCAAATTGCCAACATTCGCTGGATTATGGAGAAAGCAAGAGAGTACCAGAAAAACATCTACTTCTGCTTCATTGACTATGCTAAAGCCTTTGATTGTGTGGATCACAATAAATTATGGCAGGTTCTTAAAGAGATTGGAGTACCGGACCACCTCACATGTCTTCTGAGAAACCTGTATAAGGGTCAAGAAGCAACAGTTAGAACCGGATATGGAACAACTGATTGGTTTAGCATAGGGAAAGGAGTACGGCAAGGATGTATATTGTCACCTTGCTTATTTAACTTATATGCAGAGTACATCATGCGAAATGCTGGCCTGGATGAATCACAGGCTGGAGTTAGGATTGCTGGGGAAAAGATCAATAACCTCAGATATACAGACGATACCACTCTGATGGCAGAAAGTGAAGAGGACCTAAAGAGCCTCTTGCTCAGGGTGAAAGAGGAGAGCGCAAAAGTGGGCTTGAAGCTCAACATCAAAAAAACTAAGATCATGGCATCTGGCCCCATCACTCCTTGGCAAATAGAAGGGGAAGTCGTAGAAGTAGTGACAGACTTCACGTTCCTAGGATCCCAGATCACTGCAGATGGTGACTGCAGCCATGAAATTAAAAGACACCTGCTCCTTGGGAGGAAAGCGATGTCAAACCTAAACAGCATGATAAAAAGCAGAGACATCACCTTGCCAACAAAAGTCCGCATGGTCAAAGCAATGGTATTCCCCGTAGTAATGTATGGCTGCGAGAGTTGGACTATAAGGAAGGCCGAGCGCCGAAGAATAGATTCTTTTGAACTATGGTGCTGGAGAAGACTCTTGAGAGTCCCTTGGACTGCCAGGAGATCAAATCAGTCAATCCTAAAAGAAATCAACCCTGATTGCTCCCTGGAAGGCCAGATCCTGAAGCTGAAGCTCAAATACTTTGGGCACCAAATGAGAAGGGAGCATTCACTGGAGAAGACCCTGATGCTGGGAAAGATTGAAGGTCAAAGACGAAGGGGACGGCAAAGGATGAGATGGTTAGACAGTGTCATCGATGCAACGAACATGAAATTGAGCAAACTTCAGCAGACAGCGGAAGACAGGAGGGCCTGGCGTAAACTGGTCCATGGGGTCGCGAAGAGTCGGACTCGACTGTGCGACTGAACAACAACAACAACAACTGAGTGGGTAGACTCTAATTTAAAAAAACAGAAACAAAGCAGATGCAAGTTATTCAGCAGAAAACCCAGAGCTCCATATGCAGATGCACACATGGAGCGTCTGTGGAACAGGCGTTCCCATTAATTTCAGTGAGAGGAGCTTCTCTACATATATGTCTGTTTGTATGCATGGACCTGCTTGTTGTACACAACTACTGTGATACAGCTTGCAACTGGGAGAGTTTGTATACACATTGAAGCTTTGTCAAGAGACTGTTGGAGGAATGTGTTTATGGGAGGAGCATGGAACCGGAGCCAGTGTGAGGATATGCCTCAACATAGTTTTGCAGGCAAGATATGGATATGCCGAGCTGCTCCCATAACCACAAGCAGAAATGATATTTTGATTTTTGTCACAGGAGTGATTAAAATTGTTTCAAATTACAAATTATGTAAAAATTCTATGTTTCCATAGAGTAGGATGTACTCTACCAGCAGGAGTCATAAGGCCTCATTTTGAAGCTTAAAATCTCTCACAAAAATGTAGAAAGAGATGTGCCAACTTCAGCAGAAAGGAAGCAATATAGCCTAACATTAATTAGATGCCATTTACATTATCCAGTAAGGGGTTTCATTGTGTGGATTCATCTATTAGTGGATTAGTGGATACATTGTGATGTTTTCATGCATACATGTTCAGGTTACTGAATTTTTGAAAATGCAAAAAAAAATTCCCCATCCCACCTCCCAAATTGCTTTAGTAATATTTTACTTGTGGGTAGTTTGGGATGCATATAGAAACCTCAAGGAAAATGGTCTTAATATTACATTGAATTATATTTTAAATTATTTTTAAAGTTAAACTATATAACCCAGAAAGCCCCACTGCATGGCATTGTGCAGAGGCTGGTGGAGCAGTGATCCACCATTTTGCTGCCATCAGTGCCACAAAGTAGGCATAGTTATGTGGCTTCATGCATGTTCCATCAGAATGACTTTGCATTCTCCTCCACTTCCATGCTAACCATCTGCCCACTTTTTACCTTTGTCCAAACTCAAGTTGTCTGGTCTCCAGGGGAGAGATAAGGTACATTGGAATAATTGGCTGAGTTCAGACTGGCGATTTGCCTCGCTATAGCCACTTTTCAGCCACGTTTCCCAACCGGATTAAAGGGGGCGTTCACACAGGCACATCTGCCTGGCATTCCCCACCCATAGGCAATCCATGTTGTTCCGCTTTGCTCCCGCATTAAAAAGATACCTGATAAAAGTGGTAGCAAATCCCAGAGAGCGCCTTTATCCCACGTTATTCTGCTTCCCAGAAGTGTGAACGCGAAGCCAAAAAGCTGGGAGCAACGTGCTTCTATAGTGTGTGCCGGGTGTTTCTACGCATAGTGCTCCGCTCTACTGGCCAATGCAGTGCTGGCACAATGGGGTCCACTCCAAATCGGCTGGATGCACTTATGCACATGAACGCATGAGCGCATATGTGCCCATACACACATAGAGGAAAAAGCCGTGCCTCAGGGCCAGCAGCCTGAATGCTCCCGCGTGCCTCCTCCCAGTATGCTCCCACATCTGTCAGCCCTGTGTGACCAGGAAAACCCGGAACAGTTTATTCCGGGGCTTTTTTGCCACAACTGGCTCCCACTGCAAACTGCCAGTCTGAACTCAGCCATTGTGTCTCTCACCTGAATCATCTCCAAATTCCACAACACAAGCAGGGCTTCAGCAGAAGCGCCAGCCTTGCTAATCAGAAATTCTTCAAAATCCAACAGGAAACCATCCTGATCCATCAACCTGCTGGACCATCCTAATCAGTCCCCACATCCACTTCTACCCAAATTCACAAGAAACACAAACAATATATTTAAGTCATGCTACTGTTTATGAATTGGATCCAGCCAGCCATTCTACAGGTGAAAAAGAAAGGATCAATTCCATTTGATACATACACACACATACTATTATCATGGGACCTGCATGAATAAAAACTAATCAGCGATGTAATAAGAAATGGAACTAGATGAAATTAAGCAATAAAGTAGGCTAGATCCAGTCATATGTTCCTTTTCAAGATTCCTTTCTAAAATATAGACAATGCTCCCCCCCAAAAATCCAGGACTTTTGTAGGCATTGGGAATGAGAGTTCAAGTTCTCCCTGTTCTCCTTCCATCTCTAAAATGTTGGGTCCTGCTTTTCATGAACACCTTTGCATGAATCTCTTCCATCTGCTTGTAGTATTTCTTAATCTTTTCTCTTTTGGGTGCATGCTCCATGTCTCTTCCTTAAAAAAACTTTTAAACTCTTATCCATCACATGCTTTCTGAGCTTAACCTTTCTAATTGGTCAGTTTATATCGAGGGGAAATTCAAAGTATTGGGCCTTTCCCTGGAATCTCTCTCCATGTTGCCTTTTGATGTTGCATTCCAACAGACCAAAACCAGACTGTTAGATGTGGAGCGTCAAAATTTATAGGTAAAGGTAAAGGTTCCCTTGCTCGAAAGCCAGTCGAATCCGACTCTAGGGTTGCGGTGCTCATCTCTGTTTCAAAGCCGACGAGCCAGCGCTGTCCGAAGACGTTTCCGTGGTCATGTGGCCGGCATGACTAAACACCAAGGCGCACGGAACTCTGTTACCTTCCCACCGAAGTGGTACCTATTTATCTACTTGCAATTTCTTGCTTTCGAACTGCTAGGTTGGCAGGAGCTGGAACTAGAGACAGGAGCTCACCCTGTCATGCGGCACCCGGGTCTCGAACTGCTGAACTACTGACCTTCCACAGCCTGCAGTTCAGCGTCTTAACCAATTTATATAGCCTAGCTAATAAATCCTGTTCTCCTCTGAATTTCGAGATTCCCCTTACAACAGGGATGACAGCTTCATATCTATCCTCTTTGCAGGTCCCCCAACAGCGCAAAGCATTTACCTTGGCCAGATGTAACACCATGCTGTCTGCCATTCTATCCAGCAGATTCAATAAGGTTCCCCATTTGGCCAGATTCTGCCCATGCAGAAAGAATTGTGTGGAATCCATCACTCATGTGCTTCTGCACTGTAATTTATATACGGACCTAAGGATTAGATACTTATATCCTTTTGTAATCAAAATGGGAGCTTGTTCTGATGCACCTAAGGTGCACAGGCTCTTAAGTGATTCTAGTCCAGACATCACAGAGAAGGTGGCTAAGTTTCTCTGCCGGGCCTCACAGCTGCGTCAAAGGATTGCTTAGAATTTTATATGCAGGTTTCAACTGGTTTATACGGGTGTTTTAACTGGTTTTTAATCCTAGTAATTGTACTGATGATTTTATGCCAATAAAGGCTGACTTGAACTTGAACTCGAAACTTTTAAACTTTTTAAAAGTTGATTTGGACAACAAATTATGGAACTAGGGAAATGCTGCTTAACTTCCCTCATCATTTCAAATAAGCATTGTGGGAAAGTGACACAAGAATTGTTTTGCTAAATCACCATTATAGGATTTCTCCTAAATAGCGCAGGATCAGTCAGTTCTCCTTTCTCAAAGGGAAGGGCCAACAGACCTGAAGAAAAATATCCTGTGCCTTTAATAGAGGTTTTATGTGTAGAAATGGTCAGCTCAAGCTTTTCATGACACTGAGGTAAATAACATCCCATTATGCTTTTGTGAAGGCAGTTGACAGTGCTAGAAGGGCATCTGACAGGTCAAAAGCAACATGCTATTTAGGGCCTGTTACTTGCTTAGATGCAAATTCAGGCATCTTGGAAATACTTGTCTCCAGACTTAATCAATGTTTCATATTTGTACATGCAGGAAGGCAAGTAAACACTGAATGTGGGCCCTGAGCATTTATGATGGATCTAGCCTTCAAGACTAGCCTGGATTCCAATATCCGTGTTTGCAGGCTTATTCATCTCAGGTCTTCTGCTGGCCTGATATGTAGAGGGTGTTCCAGGAAAAAAGACCCAGGGAACAATTCAGCTATATGTCTGTATGGCTACTGAACTGCAGGCCCAAGTTAGTTTTTAGAGCATCCCAGTGCACAGATCAACAACAGATGAGAAGCCTTAAAATGATGTGTCAGGAATTAAGCCTTATTTAGGCAAAAATGTATTCTTCCATTCAAACCTCTGATATAGGTTGTTTGTGATCTTCTTAAAGAAAAGACCTCTAAAACTGAATTGTAATTTTTCTTCAGAATCACATAGAAGTTGAGTGACAAAGCTTTCCTCCAGGTCACACAAGGAGATTCAAATAAAGATAAATGGGACTCCTGAAAGGGCTATGATATTGCAACACTCTAATGGAGAAAAAGATGCAATTACTGATGCATGAAGCAGATGTTTGCCATCCTTTTTGGTTCTCACAGCAGCTTTTTGCTCATGTGGTATCTTTTAAGCCTCATTTTATTTTTCCTGTGTAGATCTCCTGGTTTATATAAAAAGGGGAAGGAAACAGCATGAATCTGTTTACACATCAACCCTGAAAATAATCTTGCAAGAGCCTTTGGGTTACAAGATGTCAGTTTACAAGATGTCATCTGAATTCTCTGCTTCAGAAACTGTAAACACTACAAAAAAGGCACGCAGACCCACAGTGCTCTCAAATGAAAGAAAGAAGAGACAAAACCCAGACAATAAGCTCCATATCCCATACTCAAAAATGCAATAAATAGCATTCACTTGACTTCTTAAAGGAGGCTGAAGGTAGCTGAGTGTTTCTGTGAATTATCTTTGCTACAGACTTCTGTTTCAAAGCACAAAGCTACCTCAACATTCTCTTTTTTTAAAAAAAAAATTTTGAACTTTTTAAGAGGGCAAGACGTTGCTCCAAATCCTATCACTGAGGAGAAGCAGAAAAAATGGCCTCCACATAATGATACTCTCAGAATCCCCCCCCCCAAGTCCCTAGGGTAAAGACCATAGAGATCAGGGGAGGCAGCTTAGCGTGTCACCTGGAAGTGACATCATTGTTTCATACAATTATTAGAAGAATTACTAGAATTACTAGATGTTGAGCCCTTTCTGTCTTACAGCATAGCCTTTCTTTCTTACAGCATAGCTGGACATTATCTATGCCACTATTACAGGCACTGAGTCTTTATTCTTAATGGAATTTGGCAACCTTAAACTGGAGATGGTGGGATGGAAGAGGCAGATGGGGGAAAGGCAGAGATAAGCCTGGAATTATTTTCAGAGTTGAAGAGGCTCAGAGTTCACATACGAAAACTAGCCAGTTACAATAAATTAGATAAGTAAGGAAGCAGGTGAATAGAATCTAAAAGGTCAAAAGAATGAAGGAAACAAATCAAGCATGTTCCAAGTGGTATTTATCTTGGTCCAGCTCATAATGCACACACCCAGCACACCAATTCCAATACATCAATATAATATCATGGATTATAAAAGAACTATTTTATGTTGTTCCTGATATGTCATCAATAGACAATATCACAAAAATATTGAAACCCAAATTGAATTCCACAGATCCCCACATCCTGGTAAAGTATATCCAGTTTCCCCTCATGGAAATGAAAAGAGAAAAAATTGTTGTGGAACCAAAAAGGAAGGAGATCATCAGGGGAATGGGATCATATAAAAGGTTAGAAACACTCCAGTGGTGTCAATAGCAAAGCAAAGAAGGCACTCAGGAATTGATTCATGTGAGAGGCTGCCTGAACAAAAGCAATAATATTTATTTCTTTATATTTTATATACAACAGCCTGGCTCAGACAGCCATAAATGCAAAACAAAAATGGACAGACTCCCCCATCAACTATGCTAATTATTCAAATGATTAACTCCTCATAAATCTCACAGAGCAACTGCAGAACCATCTCTCATGAAGCTGATATACAGCTGCTTATACAAAAGCACTGATGCAGTTGTGCCTAATGGAAGCAGGGACAGGAATGATTGTTGGGGAACATCTTTCCAGTGGCACACCATCTGGGTTGTGCATTTAGTTTCCTTCCTGTCTGCAGGGATGAGGGCTGGGCATGGCCAGGTTCACAAACTGAAGGGCAAGAGCCAAAGGTCTCTTGGCCCTTTGGCTTTAAGCCCGGACCTTCCAATGAATCAGTCATTCTAACCAGGACTCCTGCCTAGGAAATAATTTGTAGATTTTCATTAGCTTCTTTATATTGAGTATTTGTGGAGGGAAGGTGTTCTTTTGTTGTAAGCTGCTTTGCTTCCAACCATGGAATAAAGTGGGATATAAACATTTAAATATCTTTTTAAAAAATTGTGCTGAAAAGCATATCCATCTCACCCAAGTGTTCTATCTTGAAGCAATTGCCTGAGGGGCAGAAACAGAACAGTTGTACCAATGTTTAAGAAATAAGGGAAATATGTATATGACTTTGATGGTCAGATTCCTTTTAAACACGCCCCCCCCAGTCACCTTCAACAACTATGGCTGATTTTTATTTCCCAGTCATGAGAGCTACACAGGGACCTGGAGTCTGAACTAATTACAGCGGGTGATCTAGCGTAAACTGAAAGTGTATCCCAAACAGCTCTTCTTAAATTTACCTCAGCCCAGCAATAGAATCCCAAATCCCCAGACTGACTAGCAAAGGATAGTTTTGTTTGGTTGCAAATAGTCACAAATGTTGGCTGGTTCATGGTTCACGAAGTGATGTTAGCGAACCATGAACTTCCATGAATTTTGATGCATTTCGTGGAGATTCATGGTGGCTTGTGAAGAGCAGAAAGAAGGGGTTTAAATGGCTCTGTAGTGGTTAAGTGTGTGGACTTTAATCTGGGAGAACCAGGTTTGAGTCCCCACTCCTCTACTCACAGCTGCTGGATGACCTTGGGCAAACCATACTTCTGACAAGAGCTGTCCTTGAAATGGCAGTTCTTGAAAGAGCTCTCTCAGCCCCACCTACCTCACAGGGTGTCTGTTGTGGGGTGGGGAAGGGAAAGGAGTTTGTAAGCTGGTCTGAGACTCTGAGTGAAGGGCAGGGTATAAATCCAATCTCCTCCTCCTCCTCCTCCTTCTTCATGAAAAACAGCTTAGTGGTGGGGAGCAGAAAGCAGCGCTATTTACACCACTGCGTTCTGCTCCCCATGAAAACAAGTTCACCATTCACTGCCTGCTTTCTGTTCACCGCCTGCTTTCTGTTCACTGCCATATCGGTTTGTGGTTTGGTTCATGGTTCAGTCACGAACCATGAACCGAACTGCAAAAATGCGGTTATTGCCCATCCACACACAGAATACATCCTGCTGAGTTTAAAATGCTTGTCAGGAATGATAAAGCAAAAAGAATACTACTTACTTTCAATGCATGTGAACTGAATTCCAACTTCTTTGAAGCACTGCTCTTTCCTATTAAAGTTCTTATTTCATTATCAAGCTCTACACTGTCGCATCTGAATAGAGAGAAGAAAAAAGAAATAATTCATCATCTACAATTCAGATATATGTAGAAGTAAGAACAAGAAAATGACAACCAGGTGCTCAAGTTGAGCTGCCAACTCCAGCTTGTGAAATTCATAGAAATTTGCAGGTGGCCTAGGAAGGGCAAAATTTGGGAAGGGGGGGAAGCCCAGCAGAAATGTGATGCCATGCAGTCCACCCTCCAAAGGTACCATTTCCTCCAGGGGAATGGATCTCCATAGTCTGAAGATCAGATGTAATTCCAGGAGAACTTCAGGCTCACCTTGATGTCGGTAACCATATTCTCAAGTAAGACATGTAATAGCAATGCAATTGGCCAAGCACCAAAATTTATAAACACAGTTTCTGTGAGTATAGCACTAGCCCTCGCAAAATAATAGAGCAGTGGAGGCAAGGGTTCACACATTATGAAACAGACAGTTCATCACAATATGCACTGACAAACAGTATAAACAGTTTTCTACAACACCAAAGCAGGAGTGGATTTCAGATAATATAAAAGCTTAGAGATCATCGACAAGCCTCCTAATTAATCTGTCATCAACATCTTCTAAAACATTGTACAGTGGATAAAAGGTTTTCATTACCTATCTCAGCCTCACTAAAAAGGCAGATTAGGCTAAGGAAATGTGACTTTCCTAAGGTTACAAAGCAAAACCCAGAACTGGATGAAGGTTTTTAAAGTTTTTCCTTGCAACATTTTGTGCACTGCAGTCCATGTAATCAGTTCTCAGCCAGGACAATTTCAAATTGTACAATGAACCATAAAAATACATTCCTCATTTTTATCTCAACTAATAAAACTTTAAGCCTGGGGACATTGTAAAAAAGTATTACAAGCTGAACTTCAGAGTCATATATTTTAAGGTCCTAGAGATTTTTGTTTTGTGGCTTCATTTTTAAATAGGGAAATAGATTTTTTTTTCATGACTAACACTAAGGAGTACAGTTATTACCTGTCCCCTCTAATCTGCATCATAAGAATATTAGAAGAGCCCTGCTGGTCAGACTACTGGTCCATTTAGTCCAGGATAATATTGCACACAGCAGACAACCAGTTGCCCTGGAGGGTCACAAGGCATAGCGGCTCTCCTGTTGCTGCCTCCCAGCTCTGGTAATCAGAGGTTTGCTACCTCATTAGATGGAGGCACCCTTCAGTCTCCATGGCTAGCCGCCACTGATGGACCTCTCCTCCATGAATCTGTCTAACCCCCTTCTATAGCTTTCTATGCTTGTGGCCATCACTACCACTTTTGGCAATGAATTACACATTTTGATTTCTTATTGAGTAAAGAAGTATTTCCTGTTGCCTGTCCCAAAAATTTCACTTGGTGCCCCCAAGTTGTAGTATTATGGTGGGAGGAAGCTCCCGATATCTACTTTTTCAATTGCATCCATAATTTTATAAACCTCTGTCATATTTTATAAACTTTTAGTAATTTTTATACACTTAAAGGCCAGACTCTCCATCCTTTCCTCAAAGGAAAGTTACTTCAACCATCTATTCATCTTGGTACCTCCTTTGTACTTCTTCCAACTTTGCAATATCTTTTCTAAGATAACAGTGACCAGAACTGCACACAGTGTTCCAAATGAGGCTACACCATAGCTTTATACAATGTCATTACAATATTGTCCATTTTCATTCTCTTTCCAAATGATTCCTAGCATGGAGTTTATCTTTTTCAATGCTATTGTACACTGGGTGAACATTTTCAATGACCTTTCCATTACAACCTCAAGATCTCTTTCAGTCTCAATCAAACAACCACTCAACCAGTTTAGAAAGATCCTTCCGTAGCTCTTCACAATCAATCTTGGTTTTCACCATCCTGAATAATGTTATATTGTCTGCAAACCTGGCTACTACACTGCTCATTTTCAATTCCAAATAATTTATGAACAAATTAAAAAGCACTGGTCCTAATACTGATCAAAAGAATGAGATGTCCCATCAAAAACATGGGGTTCTACTTCACACAGTGTGTCAGCATATACAACATATATTTGTGTGGAACATTATAATTTGTGGTACTGAAATAAATGTGTCTGATGGTATTTGGAAACATTCAGAGGTTAAAACATGAAATGTCATTTGCCTGAGGACTAAATAAAATGTTACTTTTTCACCAGAACCAGCTCTCTTTCCCTGCAACTACACAGCAGCTGTGGGGAACATAATTTTTAAAGCCAATCTGGCCCAGGACCATAGCATGAGAGGAGGAGGGCCTCTGCAATTTCCTTTCCATTATTCAGAGCTCTACAACTCTACTGTCCCTTGTTGAGCCAAAAGCTTTGAGTATAGATATCTCATAAATATAACATAACTACGAGGAGGTGCCAAGTGCTCAAGAGAGCAATCCTATTCATGCCTATTCAGTGTGCCTTTACTCCCAGAAAAGTACTCTTAGGAATGTTTACACTGTAAGTGGATGTGAAGCAATTCCCCTGATGTTTGCCAAAAAGGGACAAGACCTGGGAATTACGTAGTACTGTAGCTTGGAGGACACTGCATGAAAAGGCACCTAGGAAGTGAGAGCTGAGAATCTTTTAATTTGACCTGAAAGCAGGGCTCTTTTTGTAGCAGGAACTGCTTTGCATATTAGGCGACACACCCCTAATGTAGCCAATTCTCCAAGAGCTTACAGAAACCCCTGTAAGAAGAGCTCTGTAAGCTCTTGGAGGATTGGCTACATTAGGGGTGTGTTGCCTAATATGCAAAGGAGTTCCTGCTACAAAAGAGCCCTGCCTGAAAGGTTATCTGAAAGACTTAACCGGAGGTGGCGAACTCATTTGTTACAAGGGCCAGATCTGACATAAATCTCTGGTGGGGCCATGTATGCCATAAAATGTAATGCCAGGTACTGAAGATATAAACTGTATAAAGGACAGCAGCTGGTAAGCTCTGAGTTGTTGTGTCCTCACTGCAAGGCCCCATGGGCTAGGAGGAGGGGTGTGTGAAAGGGAAAACCCATACGGGCAGACTGGAGAGCCAGCAGTGCAGCACTGGGCAGACACTCCACGCTGCTTGACTGCTTCAGACATGATTCTGCCATGCTGAAGCCACAGCTGGCTCTACCCACCCTCACCCCCAGCAGTCTCCTGTTTCCTCCCTTGCACTACCTACTCGTGAGCTGCATAAGAACCCTGGACAGGAAACAAAGAAAGCTGGAATCCAGCTTGCAAAATCAGTAGGAGTCACCTTTCTTTTCCTGCCTGTCTGATGACAGGAAACCCCAACCCTGCTTTGTGCAGCTTGTGAAATCACACCTCTAATTATATAACACATTCTCTACCAGGACATGTTACTTCTCCAAGTCATTTTTAAAGGACATCGTTTTATCAAATACGAACACACCATATAATTGCTCTCATCTTTCAACAAGGCTATCTAAGACATTTCAGGAGGCTCAAATGTAGGACAAAAATGTTAAAATATTTTACTTCTTGGTTTTTAAGGAGCCAGCCATTAATAATACTACACAGAATACCCCATCATTTCCTAGTTTATTGGGGAAAGAAATTCACAGGAAGAAGCTGTTGAACACATACGGAATTCAGCCTCATTTATATATAAAAAAAACCAGATGCAAGCCCACTTCTGAAACAATAGCTAACTTTGGAAAGAAGGTCACCACAACTGCACTGCTTTCATTGTTTTACGTAAGCAATATATGCTCATACTTAACTATTTATATATTCTGCTTTTCTTCTCAGAAGAGGGCTGAAGACAGATTACAATTCATAAATACAAGTAAAATAAAACTAATAGAAAAGCACCAGCCAATTTGTCCAAGGATAACAGCAAGAAACATTGGAATTTGTGCCATCTCTGCAGCCTGCCAGTCTCAAGAGAAGCACTCCAGTTTGTAGGAAGAGGGAAGTAGCTGTTTGGAATTGTCTGCAGAGAATTAAATCTGACTGATTGCAGCTTTCCTGAGACCTCTTTTCCATGAGGACTGAGTCAATGACTTGACATGTAAAGCATGTGCTCTAAGCAAATTCTATGCACAAGCCATCTAAGGAAATCATTGTTGCCCAGCTAGACACCTTTGTGCCGCAATTACCCATCAGAGCTCCTTTACATATTGCCTCTTTCCTACAAGGAAAGCACTTCCTTTTATGCAACAGCACCAAGTCCAAGTATAGAGTCTCATTCCTGACTGTCCTCATTAGAAATACGCAATATGTGAAACAACTCTTAATCTCTAACTTTCTACCTTTGATGGAATTTATACTTTAAGGTAATACTGCAATTCTTCTTGTTTAAAGCTAGAGGGCACTCTAAATTTAATTTGAGAGATAAAAAAGCATTTCACTTTATCCTAAAAGACGTTTAAAGTTAATTAAGAATCGAATTAAAGTGTTCACCTTTCAGCGTGCTGTTAGTGTTCTTTTAATTTAGGATTAATTTTCTTCTTGATTACATGGCTAAATAAATATCCGTAAATATGTATGAATAAAGAAAAATGATTTCTACTAGAGCATAGAGGAACAGTTTGTTTGGTTGTTTTGAGGCAGGTTCCTGGCTTTCATTGGGACTGCATTCAGATATCACAATATGCAAATCTGAACTCATAAGCCACATTTTATTGAAGTACAATTGTGCCTTCCAGCTACTTCGTCACTAGGGATGCCAGTCTGCAGTACAGAACAAAGTAAAGCTCTTCAAAAAAAGAAAATGAAATTGTTAAGGTATATTGGAAAGACATATAGGATGCTAGAATAGTCAGCATATGAAACCAATTGAAGGCAATAATTTCTATGGGACTAAAGCACTTTGTAGAAATGCTTTAAAGAAAAGGAAATGATAGAGGTGAAAAGTTGCCAGAAGAAATCTGTGGGGCCTGCCTGCTCCCTGGGGGGTGCCTGTACTCTGTCATCTTGTTCCCCCTTTAAGGAAGTTCCTCGGGCCTCAGAATGAGAGGGAAGGGAATTGCATCACCTGGTTCCTTCTCCTCCTGGCTTGACTCAGCTCTCTTGCAGCCTGGAGTTGTCAGCCACTGTTTTCCTCTCTGGCCTGTTTCTGGGAACTTCTTTTTATTCCCCTTTCCATGCCTCACCCTCTTTCCTCACCTCTCTCCTGCAGTCACCTCCCCTTGTCTCCAATGGCCCATTGGCCAGTTAGCCTCTGGCCCCCACAACCAACCACCTCCCTCCAGCATCTTCTCTGGCTGAGAGGTGTGATGCCTTTCTCTATAGGCATCTCTTTGGGCAGCCTGGGCTCAGGGGGGCTTCCAGGAAGCAGACATACTACACTTGCTCCAAATTTTGATGTTATTTGGTTCTTCAGTCAAAAAAGGCTGCTGACCGCTATGGTGCATCATTCTATTCTAATGGGGAGGGCTTTCACATATCTGCTTCTTATTAAAATTGTAGTTCTTCTAATAAAATTGCAGTTATATCAGCACAATGAAGTTTGCAGTCTGCCAGCAGCACTGTAGAGTCAGGTATTAGACCCTAAATATGTGGTAAAAACCCTGTGGCAAACTGCATATGATATTGGAAATCTATGACTGGATCTCTGGTTGTGTGACCATGAGGAACAGTGGAGCTTTGCTCTTTCCTGATCAAGCTTGGGGACACCAGTAGCTATGGAAAAACGAACACAATATGGGTGGCTGCCATTTTCCCTACAGCAGGCTAGAGCAGTTTCTACTTATAAAAAAGCAAGGGGCAAGCCGCAAGCCATTTCCTCCCTCAACTATTTTTAAATTTTAGGGATGGGCATGACCAGAACTATGAAGCAAAATTCATCACGAATTTTGCCCTGTTCGTGCTTTGTGAACAGAAGTTCGTGATGAGTCTACCATCACAAACTTCCACAAATTTTTAGAGCAGTTCATGTGGTTCGTGGTGGTTCATGGATAGAGCAGAAAGCAGGAGTTTAAAGGAATTCGGAGTCCCTTTAAACCCCTGCTTTCTGTTCCCCACAAAAGCCTCAAAAACAGCTGAACAGTGGGGAGGTTATTAGTTATCCCAGTATCTTTGTACTCACAGGCCCGAATACTGGAAGACTATGAAAATTCAAGAAGAGAAATGGAATCCTCCATGGCCAAGCTGATTGGGGACTGGTCTCCCTACAGTCATGAAGTCACTCCTCCTGCCACCTATAGTCTGGCCCTATCTAGAAATATTACAGTCCACACAATCTGTAATTGCTTACCCAGTGAAGAAGGATGGCTACATCACTGCCCCTTCCTAATATTCACACACAATTTCTGCAGTCAAAGTCCACAGAGTAAATTGTTATAATTATGTAAAGGTGTGCTTTTGAGCCTTAACCCATTCAAAGCAGCCCCATGAAGTTCTATCTCTTCAAGGCAAGAGATGAGCAGAAATTATTTGCCATTGTCTTCCTCCGCATAGCAGCCCCAGTTTTCCTAGGACGTCTCCCACCCAAATACCAACTCTGCTTAGCTTCCAAGCTCTGACAACCAATTTGGGGTATTAGGCTGCTATAAAATATATGCCTCTATGTTAATTTAATAATTGCATTATGTTATAAAATGTGGGATTTCTATCTAACTTTACCCATTCTTGACATAAAGTTAAAAATATTAAAGAGAGGGAGGTAGATAATAGAACATGTGCATTCCTGCTAATAGTTTTAGAAACAGGCAATAGGTAAAGCAGATACTTTTTATTGGTGGAGGGGTAGCTTAGAAGAAAAAAAGAATTCTACACAGTGTTGAAAATTTCCCTGATAAAATGTCTGGTATAACATGAAAGCTTGTCAGCCTTTTCATGCAAAAATACTCTAGGGTAAATACTCTAGGACAGCACCTACTGTGGGTACCTATGACTATGGAAGAGTTAATGTGCCCAGATCTGGAGCAAAAACAACATTGGTTGAATTTATACAGAGTACATAGGATTGTCAAGAATGCAAGGGAAAAAATGTAACTGCTATAGCTCAGCCTGGAATTAGATTGCTTTAAAAATAACTCTTCCCTCTCAAGAAGTGGGCACTGTGGCCTAATGCAGATAATGGAGGTTTAAAGTATTTAGGCATATAATCTATACAACAAAGAAAAAAATCAGTGTCATTTTCATTCAATAACGATTCAACCAAAACATCTGCTTATCACCCCATAAACATCTCTGGGCTTCTGTTCCCCTCATGAAAAAGGAATAATGCTTTTAAAGAACAGCTAATAGCCAGCAGCTGTTTGGCTGTCAGATTCCACATCTGGAGTAGTACTACTATGCTGTTAATGTGGATTGGACCAATTGTATCCTAATAGCTTTTGCTTAATTTTTAAGAACAGTAGAAATAACCAAAAAACAAAAACAAATAAGGAAATGCATGCTGTTTGAGCAAACATCTGGTTTTTAGGGGAAAAAATATCAAAATGCCCCAGTAATTAAAGAAAGCTGCACCTACAATGCATTCCATTATAACAAAAAACAAATAATTTTTAAAACCACGGTCATAGTTGATTGTTCCCAATTCAGTCTTTAAATATTTGCATATTGTAACTGTTTGAATATACAAATTCAAGTGTAAAAATAAAGCTGCTCCTGTAGGGGGGCAGCAAATGAGACAGCCAGTCAGATAAGGATATGGGTGCTACCCTTCTTTAGTCTGCTAAATGGTGTTTCCTTGTTTATTCCAGTGTAACTCTCAGGTTCAGTTCCTTTGTCTTCTCCCTTTTTTATTTCCTACCAGCCGTAGAGCGGGAATGCTTAACCTTTCTCTCCAGCTGTTTAGGTGTCTGGGGGTTCTTCCGCATTCTCATCTTTGTCACTCATTTGTCCCTATTGCTTTGGGTCCCTCCACCCTTTCCACATGTGTTTTGCTCCCTCTGGGACTACTAGACAGAACAAAACAATTTGGGGGTGTGTGAACCCTGAAGCAATAGTAACACACAAGTGATGAAAATCAGACTGCAGAAGAGATTAGGGTCTCACTTCCCTTGACCAGAGATTTGATGGGGTGGGGCCATCCAGGAATGGGTAGGTTGGCTCCTTGCCAAGTTGCTACACATCTGCACCAAAATGAGGGCCCAACACTGCACCTCCCAGCCCTGTGAGGACAACGACAATCAGTGATAAGACATGTCTGGATGGTTCAGGCAAGTGCACACTAGCAATATTGGGCTGATCCAGTTGTCGCCTCGCCTTCTGTCAAAATATACCTGCTTGCCTCATGATTTAGGTATGGGGAGACCACCCAAAACAGGCTGGGGGAGCCCAAAGGGAGAGGGCCTGGCATCTCTTCATAAAGTGTTCCCACACTCTAGCAAGGGAGGCGTTCCTCATGATGGACTGTGAGCATCTATTTGGCCTGCACCAATTCAGTGTTGGCCTCATGCAGAGCCCTGCCACAGCCAAGGAAGAGGGTGGTGACTACAGAATTGCTACAAAAGCCCAAGGAGAGGAGGAAATACTGGTTGTACTCAAAAAGACTTCCTAATTTTAGGCTTTGGGGTCCTACAGAGGGAGACATTGGAGGATGTGACACTCCTGGAGATGGTTTGCAATGCACTGCAAACTCAGACAAGGAAAGGTTGCCATCTTTGGCTTTGGAAATTCCTGAAAATTTGGGAGTGTTTCCTGGGGAGGAGGGAGCTCAAGAGGGAAGTTGTCAAATCCTTTGATGCCATGTCCAGGTCAAAGTTCAGTTCTACCAAATCTCCCTCTTCCTTTCAGGTCACTTCCTCCCACCAAAATTCAAATTTCAGATTTAAATTTGCTACGTTACTACTCCCTTCTCTGCCTTTTTCTCCTTCTGTACATCGCTTGCAGGTTTCTGTAAGTAAATGTTCTGAATGTCATAGTAATCCTTTGATCCTAAATACTTTTGCTGGTATAACACTCTGCTATGCACTAAACCTGGGGACAAAAACTCTTAAATCTACTCTGAAGGATGCCTACCAACATACATGTCATCCCTCTTTCAGTACCCAGCCAGCCTCTGGCATTTACAGGTGTCATTACAGGAGAATCTCTGTAGGGTTATAGAGGCAGGAGTCCTAGATCATCCACCTTCTGTAGCACCTCTCCTGTCTATACCTGGCCTGCTCTATGAATTCATTGAACTACACTAGAGCCAGGTTTAGAATTAGCCATAACAAGTGGGGAAACCATAAGATTCTCCAGGGAGGATCCAATCCTTCCTTTCCTTGTTTGCCAGGACACCTACTCACTGGCCATCCTGTCTGCTTGCTGTACCTCTGCCTGCTTGCTGTACCTCTGCCTGCCTGGCCAATGTACTACCTACCTGCCTCAGGTGGCAGGAGGCCACAGTTCACTCTCCTCCCAACCTCTCTCCTGCCAACCTGTTGCGCCCCCTCCTCCTCCTCCTGAGGAGCAGCCTGGGTGGGGGTCACTGGTGGCTCCTGCTTTCCCAGCCTGCCACACAGGGGGTTCCCACTCCTCCCCCCTTCAGTGCTGGTACCACCTAACTGACTCAGTGGCAGATCTCCTTCACTTTGCTTCCTAAAAACAGCCACTGAGATCTTACCACATGGCATCATGAGATCTCAGTTTTTCTGTCTGTAATTTAAATGTTTATTTCCCCCCTCTTCTGGGGATTTTTGTGCAAACCTCGGGGCTGATGAAGGTTTGTAAAAACATCCCCCTTCTCTGTACCTGATCCCAGTGTGAAGATTTAACAGTATACATGCTAAGGTCCCAGTTCAGTATTAGATGTAAAATGAATACTGTACTCTTCTTCTAGGGCTCTTCTCCTACCCACGTTCAGATACAGAACCACACACAATAGGGGAAAGGAAGTGGGCTGAAACCATAGCTGGAGAGCAGATCTGAATGGGCAAGATTAATATCGTTTCTTGCCTTGATACTGCTTTTTTATGCCCTGTTCTTCTTGGCCTGTTTTATGGGCTTGACCAGTTTTATGGGTTTGTCTGCATTTTACTGTTTTTATGAATTTTACAAGCTTATCTTGTAGTTTATTTGCTGGTATTTTATAGCTCTAGTTGTGAGCCACCTGTAGCAGGTTCTGGAGAAGTGACATACAAATTCTCTACATAAAAAAATTAGTTCTGTGGCCTGTGCTATATAACAATGACAATAATTATGGTACTAAGTGGAGAATAACTTTGACAGAAGTAATGGTGTGATTGGAAGCATTTACATACAGAATACACTAGCCTTGCAAAAGTGGATTATGAATTTTTCTATTAATGCCAGTTTTTTTAAAAAAAATTACTGAAAATTTCCTCAAATCGCATGTGGGTTATTCTTGGATGAGGCAGGGAGATTTGAAGTTTGGTATGTAAACAAGATTATTTTTGATGAACTAGAAAAAATGAGCCCACCTATGTAAATATTACAACATGCAAGCTAGAGCCTCTTCATATAGCCACATGAGTAAAAGAGATCAAGAAAGAAAAACTGTGCAAGGTAACTGAAAGCTAAGAAAGACAGCAAATGAAATCTAAGGACTAGTGCTTCTTTGCAAATAATCATTTGATGACACCTGTGGTACTTGTAAGAAGTACTTCAATGTGAAGGCAAATTCAAACAGTACAGATGCACTACTAGGCATGGATGGTTCTGAACAATATTCTGTGTTGTTGATGTTTAATAGAACTAGCAACTAGTAGGCTGCAGTCCTGTACACTCTTACTTGGAAGTAAGTCCCAGTGATTTCAGAGGGACCTAACCCCCCCCCCAAAAAAAGCATAGGCACTTTAAAATTTATGTGAACATACCGGATTAAGCACAGTCATACTGGTATATATACCACGTGTGTGTTGCAACCACCCAGGCTGCACTCCTAAACACAATTTTCTGGGAGTAAACCACATTGAATTAAAAGGAGATTACTTCTGAGTAGACTTGCTTGGGATTGTTCCTACAAACTGGGAAAGAGAAATCAGTACTTTCTATTATGCATGCAGAGGGAAGTCCACTGATGTATATTTGCCCCCAGAAATAACCCAACTTCACAACAGAAAACATTTTGCTGGCACAAATCATATTGAAATGAACAGGATTTGTATTCAATGGAGCAGTTTCAGTTCTTTTTTTAGTTTCACAAGGCTAACCAGAATTAAAGGAAAATTTCTATGTTGAACTGTGAATACCTTTCTGAATCAGCTTGTTGGCTAAAACTCATATCTAGAAGCTTCTGAGAGCCTTCATGGCTGATTTTACATTGCCGGTAGTCATTCTGGTGAAAAAGAACAGAGAAAAACCATTGTAAAAATGTGTGCCTTATGATTGCTCCATGACCCATAGAAATCTATTTTTAATTAACAGTATAATGGATTGTTTATTTATCATATGGCAGAATTACATACAGGATGCATATAATAATATAAAATACATAACTGTTATGTATTCAGTTCCCGCTACAACTGTGTTATTAGATGTGAGCTTAGGTCACAGCTCCATAGAAGCTCAGCATTCAAAACTATGCAACCGGATTGGTCAATGCTGCAAACAGACCAATCTGGAGAGACCTGGACTTTTTGGGGGGAACAGTTCTCATTGGTCCCAAGCTCTGTTTTATGATTGGACGTTACTGTTTCATGAGATGTGGTTTTCCTAGCTCAAAATGTATATAGTTAGCCTGTTCTTTGTACTGTTCGTTGTGTTCTGGGCTGAATAAAGAAATCACTTGTTTGAACGCTGCCTCTATCTCAGTACATAATACTGGTGATGAGGATGGGATTAAGTGGGTAGGCAGCCCCACAGAACCAGAGCTGATCACTGCAGTGGGCAAGGAATTGTTGCCTTGGCCCCTCAAGAGCTGATCACTGCAAACTGTCACCTTAGCCCCTTAAGAGAAACCAGCATACAGACAGCACGGCTCCAGAGCAACACTATGATGGTCGCCAAGGGCCAATTTGAGCTGTTCGATGCAACCACTGAGGACTGGGACACATTCGTCTCCAGATTTGACTTCTACATCACCACTAATGAGATCATCGATCCAGACATAAAGAAAGCCACGTTTCTCAGCATCTGTGGAAAGAACATTTTTGATGTGGCAAGGACATTAGTGGCGCTGGCCAAACTCAAGGCAATGGTGTTCACTATGATTACAGACAAATTGTATAAGTATTTTACATCTAAGCCATCTGAGATTGCATGTCAGCACGCCGTCCACAAGCGCAACGAAACCCAGGGTGAGTCCATAGCCAAGTATGTGACTGCACTGCAAAAAATAGTGCGACAGTGCAATTTTGCAGACCTATGCGACAGACACCGTGACAGGCTAGTATGCAGCCTGATAAATGAAAAGCCACAACACCGGCTTTTCACTAAAAGAGAACTTACATTTCAATCAGCATACAAAGAAGCTGTTGCTGCAGAAACTGCCGACCAATCAACCAAAGCGGTACAACAGTCCAGAACACCACCAGAGTCTCGTAAGACACAACCAGTGCATCAAGAGAGTGTGGAAGACACTGACAGCAAGGACAGAGTTCCCTGAATTCAAGCCGAGAGTTGCCAATGCTACAATAAGCAGCCTGCTCCTAAAACAAACTGCACTTGTTGCTGGAGCGACCATGAATGTCAGAAGTGCCGATTCTGTGAGGTCCAGTGTCGTAATTGAGGAAGGATGGGGCACATTGCCTGGGTCTGACATTTGTCAGAGGTCAAGGGATCACCTCAAACGTCACCGAGCAGACTCCATCTGCCACCAAAGTACACTCCTAAACCTACTGATTGTCATTGGACATACAAATGTCTCCACCACTCATCGGTGGCAAGTACGCACCTGCAAATGAAGAACAAAATAAAAGTGACAGCCATCCTCGACAATGTGCCCTGCGAGATGGAGGTTGATTTGGGATCAGCGCTCACCATCATCTCAATGCAGACACTACACCGGCTGTTTCCCAGATGGAACAGATGACGACTCGAGCCTTGTGACTTCCACTTAGCCGATTTCCAGAGACAGTGCATCCCGGTTGCAGGAATAGGCAAATTCATGGTGCGCTACAAAAGGTTCTATGGTCCCGTGAGGGCTATAGTGGTCGAGAGACACTGTGCTAGTCTCTTGGCACTTGATTGGTTCGATGTGCTAGGCATCCACATAGTGGGAGTGCAACAAGTCTCCCATGACAGCTTGGACTCTCTGTGTAAAGACTTTCCTGAAGTATTTGACAGTTCCCTGGGTCGCTACACAGGACCCCTGGTTTCGTTCGACCTTGATCCCACAGTAACGCCTATTAGTCTGAAAGCTCGCCAGGTGCCCTTCGCCTTAAAGCCACGTATCGATGATGAGCTAGACCACCTCATCGCACAGGGAGAGCTAGAGCTAGTATCACATGTGAGGTGGGAGACCCCTATTGTCACGCCCATCAAACCCAATGGGTCAGTGAGAACCTGTGCAGATTACAAGTGCACAATAAACAAGGCTCTGCAGCAGCACGCGTATCCAGTACTGGTTGTCAGCCACCTCTTAGCATCGTTTGCCAGGGGCAAGATCTTTGCCAAACATGACCTAGCACAGACATACCAACAATTGCCTGTCACTCCAACTATGGCAGAGGCCCAAACTATTGTCACGCACAGTGGGGCATTCAAAGTTTTGTTGTTGTTTTTAAATTAACAATTTTTAAATTTTTTAACAAACAAATAATTCAACTGGTAACTGCGAAAATACAGAAACTTAAACGCCATATATGCAAGTTAAATATACATAGGAAAGAAACGCTTAAAAATAAATCAAATTTTTATACAGAGGAGTTTGTGGAAGAATATCCTTTTCCATTAAGTAACTTATTATCGGATACCAAATTTTTACTACCTTGTTTTGATATTGTATTGGTGAATTATTACATAATGTGAATGACATTTTGTGTAAAATAAAATATTCCCATATCTTCATTAACCAGTTCTTGATAGTTGGTGGGGTTTTTTCTATCCATTTTGAGGCAATTAATTGTTTTGCTATTGCTAGTAAAATTGAAATTTCTTCTTTTTCTCTTGATGTTATTTGTAGTGTTCCCCAGTTTTCTAATAAGATTACATCTTGTTTTAGTGGAAGAGAGACAGAAACTATATTTTTAATATTTAATAGAATCTGGGTCCAAAAAACTATAATATAGGGACAAGACCACCAATTATGTATGAAATTTGCAATTTGCCCACATTTTTTACAGTTGGGGGAGTATTTATTATTTATCCTATATAATATTGATGGAGGAATATGCCAGCGTATTAAAATTTTAAAAGATTGCAACTTAACAGAAAATATTTTTGAAGTGTGACCTGGAGAATTCCAGATAGAAAGCCATTCATCATCTGTTAGGACTATATTCAAGTCCTCTTCCCATTGTTTTTGGTATAACATTTTTTCTTCTTCATCAAGTTGATTTAAAATTTGGTATATTTTTGTTATCAAACCTGGATCTTGTTCTTTAGCTTCATTCAACATTGATTCAAAAGAGGTCATGTGTCTAGATCTTGTCACTTTTAGTCGTGGAGATTCTAATAAATTTTTAATTTGTAAATATTTATACCAATGAATCTTTTGACGTATTTTCTGTTCTAATTTTTCTTTCTCAATTATTTTACCTTTATCCAAGAAATGTTTTATTCTTGTAATACCTGCTTTTATCCATGAATTAAATTCTACGGGTTCTTGGCCTGGACCAAACCATGATTGATTAATATAGGATGCTTGAGATGAAATGTCTGGTGCTAGTAATTTTTGTCTTTTATACCAAATATCTGAAGAATTAGTTAGAGTTTTACTAATTTTGTCTTTTTGCTGTGAAATTAGTTCTGGGTTCCATAATAAATCATATAATGAAATATTAGACAGTAAGTTTAATTCTATTTGAACCCAAGATGGTGGGCTATGTATTGTAGCTGCTTTTATCAAAACAGCTAAGTTTGATGCTTCATAGTATGTATATAAATTAGGGAAATCAAGACCTCCTCGAGTAGAAGATCTGAAAAGAGTTTTATAATTTGTTCTTGGCTTTTTATTATTCCAGAAAAAATTATTTAATTCACTTTGCCATCTTTTAATAATCTTTTTAGGAATATAAATTGGGAGAGCTCTAAATAAAAATAAAAATTTTGGTATAATAAATTTTTTTATTAAATGTAGTCTGTCCATCCAACTTAATAATTTTTTACTCCAGGATTTTAACATATTTTTTATTTCATAATGTAATTTCTTAAAATTACATTCGAATAAACGTTCTGAATCAGGTGGAATATATATGCCTAGGTATCTCCAAGGCTTATCTGAAGATTGGAATTTGAGGGGGGGCATTCAAAGTTAACCGCCTCCAGTTCAGGGTGAGCGTAGCCCCAGGACTTTTTCAAGGCCTTATGGAAAGTCTTCCTCGGGACATTTCCGGCGGCGTCCCATATTTTGATGATGTCTTAATAGCCAGCACATCCACTGAGGAACTGTCTGCATGCCTTCAACAGGTCCTCCACTGATTCTAGGACACAGACCTCAAGGTGAAGTGTGAGAAGTGCCAGTTTGGAGTTCCACAAGTCAAGTTTTTGGGGTTCCTCATTGACGCTGATGGGGTCCATCCAATGGAGAGCAAGGTCAAGGTGATCCACAGTGCACCGACCCCTACTTCAAAGAAACTCAACTTCTATCACTCATTCCTGCCACATAAAGCATCTGTAGCAGAACCATTGCATCACCTGTTGGAAAAGAAGTCGCAGTGGAGCTGGGGGCCAAGTCATGCCCGAGCATTCATTGCTGTCAAGGACTTACTATCGTCCAACTCAGTCCCCACACATTTTGATGAAGTTACCACTTATCATGGCCGCTGATGCCTCACCCAATGGAATCAGTACAGTCCTGAGTCACTGTTTGCCTGATGGTCGGGAGGCCCCTATCAGGTATTTCTCCAGAACCTTGTCATCCACTGAAAGGAACTATGCCCAAATCGACAAGGAAGCACTCACCCTTGCTGTTGGTGTAAAGAATTTACATGATTTTGTGTACAATCAACAATTCCAGATTGTAACTGACCACAAGCCACCGTCGGGATTATTCGCCCCAGACTGCCAGATTCCTTAGGTCATGTCTCCCAGGATGGTCCATTGGTCTGTATTTCTGTCCACCTACAAACTGTCCCACTGGCCAGGGAAGGCTGTCAGCCATGCTGACACACTCAGCTGCCTGTCTATCCAGGCCCCTGCACTAGATCCCTCTCCTGCCTGCAAAGTAATGGCTCCCGAGGAGCTACCACAGCCTCTGCTACATGCATCTGATGTCACCACGCAGTCTGCCAAGGACCCCACCATTTCCTGGATTCTGAACTAGGTGTGGAGGGGATGGCCCGCTGGCAGTCAGACTATTGAGTTCCTGGTGTACAAGTCATGGCAACACGAACTGTCAGTCCACAAGGGATGCCTCTTCTGGGGGAATCCTGTGGTCATTCCGCTGGGTGTTAGAGGCCTTACATGCGGGACACCCCAGAGTGGTGTGTATGGAGGCATTAGCCCACAGCTACATTTGGTGGCCGCACCTGGACCAAGAGATTGAAGGATGGGTCCATACCTACCAGGCCTGCCAAGAGTCACAACTGGAGCCACCTCAGGCACCAGTGCAATGCTGGGAGACCACCCGAGTGCCCTGGTCCTGCCTGCATATTGATTTTGCTGGCCCTTTTCAAGGGCAAACCTTTTTAATTGTCATGGACTCATTTTCCAAGTGGCTAGAAGTAGTCTCAGTGTCTGTAATGACATTGGCATTGGTCATTAGGGCATTGCGCTGCATCTTTAGCACACATGGGCTGCCCGAGACTATTGTGTCCGACAATGGGACACAATTCACATCAGCCAAATTCCAGAGGTACATGGATGCCAATGCAATCTGGTATGTCACAGCCGTCCTGTTCCATCCATCCACAAATGGACAGGCTGAAAGAATGGTCTGCACTATGAAGGACACGCTGCAGAAACTAATCAATGGTGACTGGAGCCATAGACTAGCCAAATTCTTGTTGCAGCAGCACATAACACCGCACATGACTACCGGGCGGAGCCCAGCGGAACTTCTGATGAACTGCCATTTAACTACGGTGCTAGACCACCTGCACCCAGACCTCACACCTGACTGACTGCCACAGTGAGAGGCTCCTGAACCCCTCCAATTCTTCCAGCCGGGCAATCTCATCTATGCCTGGAACTACAGCAATGGGCCAGAGTGGATTTCAGCTACAGTAACCAGCAGCACCGGGCCAGTTTCCTATGTGGTGTCCACAGCCAAGGGGAAAAGCCTGCGCTGGCACCTTGACCAGCTTCGGCGATGCTGGGTCTGGGAAGCAGAGCCAGCGGATCCAGATGAGCAGGGGGGAGAGTTTATGCATTGCAACATTCTGCAGCCTATGAATTGTAATGCTCCCCAGCCAACTACTGGGTCGGAGACAGTAGTGGCTCCCTCACCTGACATGGAGTGTGAGAACTCTCTAGCGCAGGTGCTACCCTTCGAGCTGGAGAGTCCTGGCACAACAGGTCCCAACTGCACTATGGACTGTCAGCCACACAGTTCCATCAGGGATCCTACACTGTCTGCTGGGGAACCACCATGCTCTCAACGAATAAGAACTCGCCCCCATCATTTGCAAGATTATGTGTGCTAACTTAAGACAGAGGAGTGTTATGTGTTCAGTTTACTGTTTTATTAGATGTGAGCTTAGGTCACAGCTCCATACAAGCCCAGCATTTTAAAATACGCAGCCGGATTGGTCAATGCTGCAAACAGACCAATCTGGAAAGACCTTGACTTTCGGTGGGAACAGTTCCCATTGGTCCTAAGCACTGTTTTATGATTGGATGTTATTGTTTCAGGAGATGTGGTTTTCCTAGCTCAAAATGTATATAATTGGCTTGTTCTGTGTGCTGTTTGTTGTGTTCTGAGCTGAATAAAGAAATCACTTGTTTGAACGCTGCCTCGATCTCAGTACATACTAATAACCAAGTTGATTCAACAGGTATGCAGACCGATTAGGAAATCCCCCTAAATACTAATGTCTAAATTTTCAATCCACTTAATCGCAGCTGGGGAGAGTTCAGATAGCTCCATTGCATCTTCCTGGAAAGCACAGCGTTCACATCCCTGTGACAGATAGAAAGTAGTTTGGTGGGCTGCACCACAGTTATATTTGGGTCCTGGTATTCTAGTCCTGGTATAATGGATTATTATAATACAATGGGACTTAAAGACAATGGGTTGGATCCAGCCAGCTTTTTCACTCAATTTTGACCAAATGCTCTCCTTAGTACAGCCCTCATTTCACATGGCTTTTGTCCATTCAGATCCCATGATCGCTAGCATACTTTTTTGGGTGCTCCTTCCTTTTTTATCAGTGGAAAAGAGGATCCGGTCCAATAAATAAGAAAAAAAAATCTCTGTTGCCTCAACAATCCTCATTCCTTTTGTCAAAGACATCTTCTCACAACTACGCAAAGCAGCATAACATAACATAAGCAAACTAAAATTAAATCAAAGTGAAAAAAGAAAAAGGAAGCATGTGAGATAATAAAAGGATGTTGGAGAAATTCAGGATATGGCATTTCAGATTTTCTCTCTTTCCTTCCTTAGGATAGCTCTGTAAGGCCCTGATTAATTGCTGTCTCCCATGGACCTTTTCCAATACAGTTTTGAATTCTGTCCTGCAGTCATGCTGTGCAACATCTTTTGAGAGCAGAATATAGTTAGGTTAATTAAATCAAGAAAGAGCAAACTGCTAATATGTCCCCCCAAAAGTTGACAAAGGATCTTTTCATTTAATCAGACCTATTTTCTCAAATCCCTGAACCTCAAAGTAAACATTTAGGTTTGAAAGCTATGGATTGTTCACACCCTAGCTCTGTTTAGAGAAATAAACTTGAGCCATGCTAGCACCAGTACACAGCAGGGTACAATCACTACCTCTTCTATGTGTAATTAGCTTTAGAGAAAGATCAAAATAAATACTAGATTTTATATTTTCAGTAGGAGCATAGCTGTTGCTTAAGTGCTGATGTATGTTTTAGTGCAACCTATTACCTTTTGCTGTGACACAAATGAACCTAATTAGTTTACAAAGAGCTCCTTGAGTCACCACTTTAAGACAATAAATAATGTAGATGGAGCTTGTACCGTTTCTTGCACCAACCACATATTTTTCTCAACCTTCTGAAGATGAGTTCTGTAGAACTCTAAAGCTTTGTGCTGGTCCTAATTGAGATACTGTTCCTGAATGCTTTTAACTCGAATGTGTGGTAAGAATATTTTATAGACTGGAGTGTGCTTCAGTGCATGAATTAAAAAGAAATATGAGACCTCAAGCAATGAGGTTCTCTAAACAAATCTTTGTGCTTGAAGGTAACACGTTTTATTTATGTTCTCTAATTAAAAACATACCACTAGCACACAAAGACCATTTAATATTGCACTAAACTCCATGCTTATTTATTTTTATTTTAAGAACATAAAAACATAACTGAAGCCAATGTTGGATCAGGCCAGTGGCCCATCCAGTCCAACACTCTGGTACACAGTGGCCAAATATACCAGGTGCCATCAGGAGGTCCAGCAGTGGGGCCAGGACACTAGAAGACCTCCCACTGTTGCCCCCCCAAGCACCAAGAATACAGAGCATCACTCACCCCAGACTGAGAGTTCCTATCTATACCTTGTGGTTAATGGCCACTGATGGACCTCTGTTCCATATGTTTATCTAATTCCCTCTTGAAGCCCTTTTTATTGATTCTCTTTATGTGCCTGTCGTGCTGAGATTCAAGGTGGATTATACAGTACAAAACAATGTAATCATATAGCATGAGATAAAAACACGTTAAAATGATATCAAAGGTAGACAGTTTGTTCCTGCTATAATTCAGGTTTTTAGGGCCAAAGTGGAGCCTTAATTACAGTATGGGGTGGGCACCTATTAGGCTTGTTGGTTGCAGTCTAGACAAAGAGAAGATGATGGCTCATTTTCTCAGAACTATTCTGAGGCTCACTAAATGTGTGACAGTTACAAGTCTTGGTGTGAGGCTATTAGCAGTTATTGAAAAAATCACAGCCATAAACATTTGGCTATTTGTCATAGAGATAACATACTCATGCTTCTCTGGTATTTGGATGCTCATTTGAGCAAACAGAACAAAGTAATAATCCAAGAAATTAACTGTGCTGGATTTTCTATTCCGACACTGTTGTTTTAGAATTTGGAAAAAAAACTGGGGATTAATCAAACCAAAGAATGGAGACTGTCAATTTCTGCATTTCCTGTGGCAGCCATTTTGTGTTTGCACTCACCACCACCCTGTGTCCAAATTCCAAAAATGCCCGCAGGCTTTAAAAGGCTAGGACCTCTGGGCTAGTGACTAATTTTTTTTAATGAAAGTTAGGAATTCACAGAACCTATTATACCTATTGTTACAATGGTATATTGATATAACAATCTAGTGCAAATTATTAAAACTACAAAAACCCTTGTGCCCCAGGGGATGGGTTGGCCACTTCTGGGGGATTGGGGCAGGGAAACCTGCTATGTGGCATCTCTGCTGCACTTCATCTGCATCCACACCAGCAATGAGAAAACCACACAAACCCCTCCCCATAGATTACCAGAATATGCATGTTAGTTCATATGGATTGCACATGTCCAAAGAGATATACAGGAAACTATAGGCCTATCTCAAGAAAACTTGTTCCTCCTTTCCCACTAAGAACTGAGCTACAGTTCAATACACACAACAAAACGATAGCTTCCCATGTTACATAGCAAACCCCTTTGGAAGAGCAACATTCTACGTGGTTGAGAGCAATGCATGAAGCAGGATTATGCTTCTTGGCACATACCTAATTGGGCCCAATAGCTAGAAATTTCATTGTGAAAGAGGCACAAGTACACAGAGAGTAGGGTTAACAGGTTCCCATTTATCATGGTGGTGACACAACTCAGCGAGTTAGTTTGGTGTAGTTGTGTAGTGAGAGCCAATTTGGTGTAGTGGTTAAGTGCACGGACTCTAATCTGGGAGAACCGGGTTTGATTCCCCACTCTTCCACTTGTACCTGATGGATGACCTTGGACAAGCCATAGTTCTGTCAGAGCTCTCTCAGCCCCACCTACCTCACAGGGTGTCTGTTGTGGGGAGGGGAAGGGCAAGGAGTTTGTAAGCCACTCTAAGACTCCTTTGGGTAGTGAAGGCAGGGTATAAATCCAATCTCTCTTCTTCTTCTTCTTCTTCTTCTTCTTCTTCTTCTTCTTCTTCTTCTTCTTCTTCTTCTTCTTCTTCTTCTTCTTCTTCTTCTTCTTCTTCTTCTTCTTCTTCTGAGAAGGCTTCCTCAGTTCACTTGTGAGTCGTGCTGCAGTGGCGTGGCTTGCAAAAACCATAAAGAGATCCCTTAAATGGTTTTGCACCATGGTGGTGCAGCTTGAAGAAGGCATTTAAAGAGACCCAGGTACCACCCCGTGCCCCAAATCTCCAGGCCTTAGCCCTACTCCTAGAGCCAATGAAAAGTTATCAAGGCCAGTGTAGAATGTAAAATGTAGTTGAATTGTTAGTGTCAGATTATTGCTTCCCATTTCCAGCACACCTTTGAAGCAGCTACCAAAAGCAGACATATATGGAGGTCCTAAGAAGTCATAAATCTACAATACTTCATATCATCAGCTATCTGAATCCCTTGTTGATTTAATTTGAGTACCAACATTCTTCTCTCAAGAGACACTGCAGGCCATAGAGTTGGCGGGTAGCATTCAAAACTGTTGGGAAATCTGGAGGGGGTGGAGATGGCCTTAATTACTGAAACTGGAACCCTATCCCCGGGGAGATTAACCTGTCTCCCTCTATAGTTGTCTTTTATCAGTGGGTGAAGACTTGTTTTGTTTGGCATTCCCTCACTAACTGTTATTAGCCCTCTTCCCTGTTTGTGAGTTTATGTTTCTATGTATTTAGATTATGTTACACTATTAATATTATGTTTTATATAATAGTTCTAAACATTTTAAATACTTTTTAATGTTTAAAATGTGTTAATGTTCATTGCCTTGGGGATCCTCCATTAGGTGTAAGGGCAGCATAGACAAGTTTTAAATAAATAAAAATGGGACATTCTTGAGCTATACCTGCATTCAGATAATTCCACCTAACAACCTAGAAAATTAATGCCCTGACACCTTGTGTGTGAATTACGGTTGCCAACTCCTGGTTGGGAAATTCCTGAATATTCGGGGGTAGAGGACAGGGTTTAAGGAGGGGTATAATGCCATAGAAACCACCTTTCAATCCAGCCATTTTATCTAGGGAAACCATTCCATGTAGCCTGGAGATCAATTATATTTCTGAGAGATCTCCAGGCCCCACTGGAAGTTGGCAATCCTATCTGTGTAATGGGGTAACAGCACTCTGCATGCATGCAGCATATTTGCAATCTCAGAGCTGGGTTTATTCATGGCTCTGATCCTCCCACGGGTCTTATTTTCCTGCAGTGAGTGAGAGGAGGCATGGTTTAAGACTGTCTAGATTCCACCTCCACTCAGTCTGTGGTCTTCTGCTTTGCTGCTTTTTCTGTAGTCAGTGGTTCTGGAGTTTAAATCTGTCTGATACTGATGGAGGTGAGAACAATTTGACAGTGGTTATTTATTGGTGGCTAAAAGCATTCTGATTGTTCACAAACATATATTCTCCCCAGGGCTTTTTTTGTAGAAAAAGCCCAGCAGGAACTCATTGGCATAATAGGCCACACCCAACAGCAGAAACTTATTAGCATATTAGGCCACACCCCTGACAGCACAGCTCCCTCCCACGATTGGCTTCCCCAGGTGCCCCGCAGCTTGCAGAGTACATGGGGAAACCAAGGGAAGGAAGGCAGTTTCTGGATTGAGTTCCCCAGGTGCCCTGCAGCTGTGGGGTGCCTGGGGAACCTGAGGAGAGGCTGCAGTTTAAACTGCCTTCCCTCTCTGGATTGCCTTGGCTTTCCCAGGCACCCCATGGCTTGCAAGGCACCTGGGGAACCTGAGCGGGGGAGGCTGTAGGCATGGCCAACTCAGAAGTCAGCCAGACCACTGTTCTGGTGCATTTCTGCCCCAAAATAGCCCTGATTCTCCCCAATCTAGAAAAAATGATCACATTTATATCTGCACATTAAAAAGGGCTAGAAGTTTCCTTATTTATTAAAAACCTGGAAATTCCAAGAGGGGGACTTGACATATTTCTGAGGGGCATTAACCCCACAGGGTCCCCTGTAGCTAGGCACCTTCCCCAACCTTTGTATGTGTTGTGTCCGCTGACTGCTTCAGGGCGTCAGTGACAGAGCCTGAGCTTGAGTCCCAGAGAACAATGGGACTGGGGCTCCTGGCTCTGGCTTAGGGGAACCAATGGGAATGGCGACGGGAATTCAAACCCGCCAATGGCACCAGGGGGTGTTCCCCTTTGCTTGTATATAGTTGGCCACCTGGCCGGTAAAGGTGTCTTTTGTTGTGTAATAGCGAACCATGCTGATCACTACATCTGTGTCCGTGGTTTCATTATGCGTCCAACCCACCATACAATAGTATGTAAACCATTTTTCCTGCACCAAGCCTACATGTATATAAACTGCACATGTGTATGGTCTCTCTCCATTTGATGCGTATTTACACAGAGAATCAGTCAAGGCCAACAGACATGATCCTGTTTCACTTTCCATCTATAAGTTATATCTACACAAACAGAAGTTGTCTGCACAGGGCTACTATGGGAACAGTTTGTGACAATGCACAGGATCTGTTATTCAGGGGTGGGGTGGGGAGTTAAAACGGCCCAGGAGGCAGCCAGGCTGAGTGGGTCCTGCAGCACTGTCAGAGTTACTGGGGATTGGCTCTGTGGGGTTCTACCTGGCAGCAGCCATCCAGGGCAGCAATCCACCAGGAACTTTCCCTGTAGACTGAATGGCCAGTCTAGTTATTCACTATATTTACTATATTCTCCATTAACACAGACCACCAACAGATACAGCACAATGAGCCAGTATTTCTCAAAATAAATGATTTTAAAAACTAGCATTTGGAAGGAAACTTTATTCACCTTATAAAATAGGAATGGTGAATAGAATTTTATCAGGTCCAGATTTCAGTAATCTCTAGAAATGTTTGTGTTTATACCTTTTTTAGAAACAGTGGCCTTTGGTGGGTTTCTGCCACTCAATCCATCACCCAGTTGATGTGTGTATGTGTATGCACACATGCTGTAATGTACATTTCTTTAGGATAATTTCTGGGCTCAAACATCTTGAAGTTAATTACATCTGGTATTCCTACTGGTGCATGTAATGTTAATGTTTTATCACTTCCTGTCAACAACACTGCATCATAAACTTATTGAGGAAACATTGCTGTTGACATAGTTTCCAGCATAACAATGCTAATAATTTAGCCAAACAAGTAATGAGACAGAAGCTGCATCTGTAAAATGGAAGGAATTGTTTGTTACCAGGCTCCTTTCCCTCCTTTACTCTCCTGCTGTTTCCATTTTCTGATACTTCTTCATGTTAAAGCAGGGTCTCTTGTTGGTCTCTTCTTGTTTTGTCTTTGTGGCAATGTTGGGGAACCTTTTAACCTTGCTAAATTAGGTTAGCATATACAGATGTGCACCAAATGTCTTCTAGGCTTCTTGCAAGATTATTGTTGACTCTCTGAATGGACAGTGGATACATCTCAACCCTGATGCATATTGATTTAAAGCTCACCCATGGTCACGAACTTCCAGGGCAGTACCAGATAACTAAACATTGGTGAATGTGTCTGAGCAGCAACTATTCTATAAGAGCGTTAAATGGCCTCCTATTTTTTTCTTTAAAAAATAAGTAAACTGGGCAGTTTGACATACATCAGACAGACAAAAAACTTCAGCATTATGTACTGGTAGGGCTAAGACAGGGTATCTTGGGTATAGATCCTTGGTTTGAGGAAATAGAGAAGCCTGTCTCTTACCATTTTTGTACTATTCTTGCTGGTTTTGGATCATAGTAATAATAATAACACATTTTTTGAGAAGCCTGTTTCTGTGAAATAATGGAAGGCAAGCTGTTTGAGAGGGGGGTTTGTTCACTCTTCTAGGATTATAATTAAGAAATTTTCATTAAGAGCATTTACACCTCTCAATGCATATCTTTAGCTTTAAAAAGCCCACTTCTAATAGCTAAAGTAGCACAGTGATTAAGAGACAAAACTGACAACCACAAAGTTCCCAGTTCAAATGTCACATTGCCTGATAGGCAAATCACTACCTCACTGCAGGCATGTGTGTGAGTGCATCTATATGCCCCCCCCATTATTCTATCCACCATAGTAAAGAGGGAGAATAATACCATCTTATCATTGCAGTCTTAAAACAGTTATACCCTTCCAAGTACACTGGAGTCATTGCACTATGAATTATATTGCTGTTGAAGTGATGCTATACGAGCTCATAACATACACAAGTATTTTGAAGACTATGAAGTGCTGTAACTTGTGAGATTTGATTCTTATTTCCATGTATTTAGCAGGGAAATTAATCCCCAAGAACACCTAGCAGTAATCTAATAGAATGCAGATTTTAGTTACAAAGTAAAAAAGTTGACCATCAGGCTAATGGGAAAATGGCAGATGTACTGAATGATATCCTTAGAAGGATCAACCAAAGTTTTAAAAGAAATATACTGATCTCTGAGTAGGCTCTTCCTCAAAGTGGATTTTCCAACCTAAAATCCTTGAGTAAGACACTTTAAATAATCCAAAAATGCATAATTATTTATGTAAAACTTGAATATGAAAGATTTTGAAAGGTGGACAACTGTGTATATAAGCAGAACAGAAGTGAATAAGAGAACCAGGAGCAAACTTTCAGGTACTTACCATTGCCTGTACTAGCTGTCTTTTGGTGCTACCAGATACAGCCACAGCTTTAATCATAGATCTAGGTGCTTTGAAAATGTGTGTTTATTTATAATATATATCTCAAATGTCACGTTCAGGGAAATCCCTTTCTAAAGTATACACAGATGAAACACTGCTTAATCATATCACACAGAAGTACAACCTACTTAATTTAAATTGAAAGTACACATAATGAAAGTGAACAGAGGATTCCCTCACATTCTTTAATGCTCTACGGAACAGAAGCAAAAGTCAACTGGAGGGAACTCTGCGGGGGAGCACGTACCCTGTGAAGTGGAAAAAAGGTTGCATCAAAAGGTTGTCCCCACCTTCCAAAAATGGTATAGCACACAAATACTGTCCTTGAAGTGGCACAATTTACAGTAAAGTTGATAAGTCAACACAGATATTTCGTGGAATCATGTCAATCTGGGTTCAAGTTTCGTCTGATTAGTGGTTTATCTAAATAACAAATTCTAAATCCCTTGACATAATCGTATATGCTTGTGATATTGACATAATGAATAGTACCTCAAAACTGACAAATGGTTCATCTGATCCTGAAGGGGAGAAAAGGAGGTGGCTTTACAAGAAACCATGTAGCTCTTGCTAAAAGTCACATGTTTCCAGTCATGTTACAGCACACATGAACATGACTCTAAGGAGTCAAACCGTTGGCCCATTTAGCTCAGTATAGTCTACTCTGGTATCAGTTTTCCAAGCATTTGATTAGAGATTTTTTGCAGCAAGTGTTGTCTGAGATCCTGAACCTGTGAAATCATGGACACTTCCCTGTATATTCAGATTATAAGAGCATAAACTGCATAATGCATTGACCTAAAAAAGTTGTCTCCACTGATAATCTCTCCTTACAAATAATTATATTTTGGTTTCGCAAGATTCCATGCGCTCCCATTGGTTGTAAAATGCCCTCCCTCAGCCATTGGCCCATCAGCCGCCACTCAAGAGTACTTGCATGCCATTGGCCGGGTGCTGGGTCTGCTCCTCTTCCCCACCCACTCCCCCTGGCAGACAGCTCTCTCTCCTGAGGAAGACAGTTCTCTTGACTCCTGTGAGGGACTGTCCCCTCAGTGGCTGTTGGTAGGCAGCCAAGCTTGGTTCTGTGAGTAAAAAAACAAAGGACTTTCAGCTTAACCCCCTCCCCCACCTATAACCCCCTCCCCAATGGCCACTTTCCTGTCAGAATAAATGAAAAAAGGCTCTTTCTCCTGCTTAGCTTCAGCATGGCTGGCTGGCTAACAAGGTGGGCCAGCGACCATCAGACCATTTTCTTCAACTCCCCACTGTGCGGCTGACTTTCCGCTAGGGCTGCCAATCTTCAGGTGGGACCTGGAGATCTCCCACTGTTACAATTGACCTCCAGATGACAAAGATCAGTTCCCCGGGAGAAAATGGTTGCTTCGGAGGGTAAACTCTATGGCATTATACCCTGCTGAGTCTTTCCACACACACCCAAATGCTGCCCTCCACAGGATCCACCCCCCAAATCTCCAGGTATTTCCCTAATCAAAGTTGGCACCTGTACTTTCTCCTCTGTCAGTAAAAGGTCCTTTCCACACCTATGTTGGCCTTTGGGAGAAAACTCATTGGGCCCAGTCCTGATCAGGTTGCCAACTCCAGGTGGGCTATTCCTGGAGATTTGAGGGATGGAGCCTGGAGAGGGTGAGATTTGAGGAGGGGTGGCACCTCAGACAGGTACGATGCCATAGACTCCATCCTCCAATCCAGCCATTCCCTGATGGGGAACCATTGTTGCCAAACTCCAGGTGGTGGCTGGAGATCACTCAAAATTACAATTGTTCTGTAGGAGGGATGGGGGAGAAGATGGAAAATTAAAAGTAGGTTGATGGTTGGCTGGGAGGAAGATAGGGCTGTCAACTCCAGGTTGTGAAATTCCTGGAGATTTGAGGGGTCGAACCTGGAGAAGGTGAGTGTTGAGGAGGGGTGGGACCTCAGACAGGTACAATGCCATAGACTCCACCCTCCAAACCAGCCACTCCCTCCTCCCTCCCTCCCACTGTTACCAATCTTGGGGATGGGCTGGAGATCACTCAAAATTACTACTGCTCTTCAGGTAGCAAAGATCAGTTCCTCTGGAGAAAATGGTGGACTCTGTCATTATACCCTGCTGAGATTGCCACAGCAAATTGTCACTGAGTGCCCAAAGCCAGGGGCCTCTCCCAGAGCCTCTTTCTAGAGCCCGTTGTATTTATTTCCACAACGGGCCTTATTTCTAGTAATACATAAACCAAACATTCTTATTCCTAATAATTCGGCTGGACCTAGATTAAAAGGGCAATTTTTATCAGTTCTCTCTTCCTGCTACACAGCTACCTCAGGATTTCCTCAGGGTCCCCCACCCCCAGGAACAGCATTCTGTGGATATCGGTGGGCTGCAGTAGGGTGGGAATGGCAGGAAAGTTCCATTCCACTGATGGAATATTTAGGCTGGATCCAACCCATTAGAACATAAGAACATAAGAGAAACCAATGTTGGATCAGGCCAACAGCCCATCCAGTCCAACACTCTGTCACACAGTAGCCAAAAATACCAGGGGCCATCAGGAGGTCCACCAGTGGGGCCAGGACACTAGAAGCCCTCCCACTGTTGACCCCCCCCAGCACCAAGAATACAGAGCCTCACTTGCCCCAGAGTCCCTTTCTATACCTTGTGGCTAACAGCCACTGATGGACCTCTGCTCCATATGTTTATCTAATTCCCTCTTGAAGTCGTCCATGCTTGTAGCCACCACCATCTCCTGTGGCAGTGAATTCCATATGTTAATCACTCTTTGAGTGAAGAAGTATTTCCTTTTATCTGTTCTATTCTGACTTGCATTTTGTTTGCCACAGCCTGTGTTCCCTTTTATCAGCCTCACTGAGAATAGCTTTCCACTGCTTAAAGGAATCCTTTTTACCTTTTACACTTTCTATTACTTTGTTTGTTAACCATGCAGGCTTTTTTCTATACCTATTTGTGCCTTTCCTAACCTCCGGTATACATTTTTTCTGAGCTTCTAGGATTATAATTTTAAATAGTTTCCAAGCTTCCCCAATGGTTTTGACCCCTTCTACTTTTCCTTTCAGTTTCCTCCTCACATGTCCCCTCATATCAGAGAAGTTTCCCCTTTTAAAGTCAAAAGTGGTTGTGTCAGTCTTTTTGGCCAATTCCCTATTTATACAAATGTTAAACTCAATAACATTATGGTCACTGTTCCCAAGCGGTGCAATCACTTTTATATCTCTCACCAGGTCTTGGGCGTTACTTAGGACCAAATCCAGGATTGACTCTCCCCTAGTAGGTTCCATGACCATCTGCTTCGTAGCACAGTCATTGAGAGTGTCTAGAAACATGATCTCTTTTTCCTGACTAGAACACATATTGACACAATCAATGTGTGAGTAGTTAAAATCACCTATTACGACACAGTTTTTTTGTCTAGCCATTATCTTTAATTTATTCATCATTTTATAATCCTCCTCTATCTTTTGATCTGGTGGGCGATAACAAACTCCCAGTGTTAAGTTTCCTTTTGAGCCCACTATTTCAACCCATAGCATTTCCAGAAGCGCATCCAATTCTCTTACCCTCTCAATCTTACTGGACTGTACAGCGTCTCTGACATACGAAGCCACCCCACCTCCAACCCTTCTTTCCCATCCTTGTGATATAATATATAACCGGAAATCACCATATTCCACAGATTCTCCTCATCCTATCAAGTTTCTTAAATACCCACAATGTCTATTCCCCCCCCAACACCAAGCACTCCAACTCCCTGATTTTACCTCGGACACTTCTAGCATTTGTATAGAAACACATAATTTCCCATACATGTTAAGCCCGCAACCTTCCTCTTGCTTGTCAGGCAGTCCATATCACTTCCTCGTGACCTTGTCAGGCAGTCCATATCACTAGCCACAGTCTCAGTGGACAATTCCAATCCACCTCCCTGTAGAAAAGCAACAGCTACCCACTCATCTCTCTGAGATAAGCCATCCCAAAGCAGAGACTTTTCATCTCCTGTTGGCTTTCCCCAAATATTCAGTTTAAAAACTGCTCTGCCACATTTCTGATTTTAAGCACCAGCAGCCTGGTTCCTTCATGAGACAAGTGGAGACTGTCTCTTTTGTACAGCTCCCTCTTATTCCAAAAAGCATCCCAGTGCCTAACAAACTTGAACCCTTCCTCCCTACACCATCATCTCATCCACACATTGAGACTCCAGATCTGTCTCTCTGGCCCTGCGCATGGAACAGGTAGCACTTCTGAGAAGGCTACCTTGGAGGTCCTGGCCTTGAGTTTCCTGCCCAGCAGCCTAAATTTCTCCTCCAGGACCTCACGATTGCATTTCCCCACATCGTTGGTGCTGACATGCACCATGACCACTGGCTCCTGTCCAGCACTATCTACCAGCCTATCTACAACACACATCATGTCCGCTACCTTCGCACCGGGCAGGAAAGTCATCATATGGTCAGTACGTGGGTTTGCTACCCAGCTGTCTACCTGCTTAAGAATCGAATCACCAACTACCAAGAGCCCCCCTCTCACCCTGCCCAGGTGTGAAAGGATACCCGTTCACCAGCTGAAGAAAAGGTCCCTTCCAAGGGTACCTTCCCCTTATCCTCAGCATGGTGCCCTGTTTCCTCTTGACCCTCATTCTCCCTGACAGTGGCGGGGCTGCCAGATCCAGAGTGGGACATATCTAACAAGTCCCCAAGAATCTTCTCCGTGTGCCTAACTGACTGTCTCTGCTTCTTCAGGTCAGCCACCTTGGCCTCAAGGGAGCAAACTCCTTCCCTGAGAACCAGGAGCTCCTTGCACCGAGCACACATCCAAGATGTCTGTCCAGTGGGCAGATAGTCATACACTCCATGAAAAACACTGGATAGCCCCCAACCCCCTGCTGGCATTCTGGATTCATAATTGCTTTTAAAATAATTAAATATAATCCCCTTTTTAAAATCCTGTAAGGTTAGCATGTATTATGATTTCCATATTGTGAAACAGGGGGGAGGGGGAGACATGGAGAGAACAGTGGCTTGCTTAAGGCCATCAATGACTGACATGACATACTTAAGGGCCCTTCACACACCACACAGTAGCAAACCTAGGTTTGCCCTCAAGTGTATACTTGAGCAGAAACCAGAGGCTCTTGAGAGAACCTCAGTGATGTGCATGTTTTAAAAGACATCTGCAGCATTCACACTTCATGTTTTAGCTATGCATCTGGAAGTATAATATGTGATGGTCCCTGCATACTATGCTATACCACAAAATACCTTCAGGAAAGAAATTTGCAGGAGAGAAAAAAGTATGTAACTCACTATAACAGACAGCAAATGGTTAATATGTTAACCCAATCTGAGAACCATGCTTGACAGGAGGTTCAAATGGAATTCTACGATTGAGAGTGACAGTTAAGGATGGTAATTGAGAGAGGCAGTTAGTACAATGAAGTTCAGTTAAACAGAGTAAGAAGATCAAGGAGGATCCTGAATTAGGGAGATAGGTCCTAGTAAAAGAGAATGATCCCTAGCAAGTGTTTAAGAAGGAAAACTGGAACTTGTATGTATGTTCCTGCTTTCACAAACATAAGTATTTTTGAGACAAAGAAGCTTATGCTTGCTTATTTAAGGTTATGAATAGCTTAGGTTTTGTTGTTGTTAGATAGATAGAACTGCACCTCAGGAAATACAAAATATAATATGAGGAAAACACATAACAAATACGGGAGGAGCAACTGGACATGCAGTGTAGGGTTGCCACACATATCTTTAGACTGTAAATTGACCTCAAGACCGCCATTTCGAATTCTAGTAGGGGAAAAGCAAAGAGATTTCAGGAGGACGATTCAGCAAAGTTCTTAAATATATTCAAGATTAGTCCCCCCCTGCCACCAAAAAATACAAAATTTTAAAAGAATCAATTATCTTATATCTAATGCTGACCCTGGCCCCTATATAGATCAATAATCTCAGAGAAGGGGGGAAGGTATTCTTCTGAAGAGGTGGAAGACCAGATTTGCAGGATAATACAAAAGCTTTTTAAAAAGAATAGGGGAATCTACCCACAATAGGATTGTCAGGTCCAGTGTTCCCTCTAAGCTGGGTGTGAGCTAGCTCACAGTTTTTTAGCCTCCAGCTCACACAATTTTGGCTTAGCTCAGGAAGGATGGCTCTGGAACAAACGAATTTATGCAGTAGCCAAAGCACTCAGTCATAACTTTAATGCCAGTAGCTCACAAAGTAGAATTGTTGCTCACAAGACTCCACAGCTTAGAGGGAGCATTGTCCCCCTGGCCACTGGCAGGTGATGGGCAGGGCCGGCTCCAGGTGTCTGGGCACCCTAGGCAAGATAGCCTGGGGTGCCCCCACTGGGGATGCCAACCTCCCGGTGGGGCCTGGAGACCGGGGGGCAGCGGCGGAGCGCTGGCTTTCCTGGAGGCTCCACAGCTGCGGGGCACCCAGGAAAGCCAGGGAAGGGGGCGGGGGGGTCTAGCCACTGCCCCCTCCCTCCCAGCGCTGGCTTTCCCAGGGCTCCACAGCTGCGGGGTCCCCAGGAAAGCCGGGAAGGGGGCAGGGGGTCTAGCCGCCGCCCCCTCCCTCCCAGCGCTGGCTTTCCCAGGGCTCCATGGCTGTGGGGCCCCCAGGAAAGCCAGGGAAGGGGTGGGGGTCTAGCCGCTGCCCCTCCTCCCAGCGCCGGCTTTCTGGGGCTCCGTGGCTCGGGGTCCCCAGGAAAGCCGAACGGGCTTTCCGGGCTCCGTGGCTGCAGGGTCCCCAGGAAAGCCGGAAGGTGGTGGGGGTCTAGCCGCCACCCCTCCTCCCAGTGCCGGCTTCCGGGCTCCACAGCTGTGGAGCCCCCAGGAAAGCTGGGAAGGGGTGGGGTTTAGCTGCTGCCCCTCCTCCCAGTGCCGGCTCCTGGGGCTCCACAGCCGTGAAGCCCCAGGAAGCTGGGAAGGGTGGGGTCAGCCGCTGCCCCTCCTCCCAGCGCCGGCTTTCCTGGGGGCTCCGTGGCTGCGGGGTCCCCAGGAAAGCCGGAACGGGGCTTTCCCGGGCCCGTGGCTGCAGGGTCCCCAGGAAAGCCGGGAAGGTGGTGGGGGGTCTAGCCGCCACCCCCTCCCTCCCAGTGCCGGCTTCCCGGGCTCCACAGCTGTGGAGCCCCCAGGAAAGCTGGGAAGGGGGTGGGGGTTTAGCTGCTGCCCCCTCCCTCCCAGCGCCGGCTTTCCTGGGGGCTCCGTGGCTGCGGGGTCCCCAGGAAAGCCGGAACAGGGGCTTTCCCGGGGCTCCGGGGCTGCAGGGTCCCCAGGAAAGCCAGGAAGGGGGTGGGGGGTCTAGCCACCACCCCCTCCCTCCCAGCGCTGGCTTTCCTGGGGGCTCCATGGCTGTGGGGCCCCCAGGAAAGCCAGGAAGGGGGCGGGGTGTCTAGCGGCAGCGGTGGGCACCCAGTTAGGGTGGTGGGGGGGCACTTTTTTTGGGGGAGTGGGGTGCCTGAGGCCGGTGCGCCCTAGGCAAGCACCTAGTTCGCCCAATGGGCGATCCGGCCCTGGTAATGGTGGGATAGGGCTGCCAGCACCAAGTCAGGAAACTCCTGGAGATTGGGGGATGAAGCCTGGGGAGGACAAGGACCTCAGTGGGGTACAATGCCATAGAGTCCACCCTACAAAGCGTCTATTTTTTTCCCAGGGAACTGATCTCTGTAGTCTGGAGATGAGCTGTAATTCTGTAAGTCCCACCTGGAGGCTAGTATCCCTACCCCACAAATGGAGAAAAGCTTGTATGTGCATGTCCAGACAATGCTTCTCCACTGTCCCAGGAACATCTATCCTCCTTGTAGAGTGTGGGAGATATCAGAGGAAGGAAGCAGCCACCTGAGCCAGTTTGGAGGGTAGGATCAGCCACTGCCGCCGCCACCACCGCCACACACACATAACATGCACATTCCCAGCAGAGTACTGCAGAAAAGGACAGATGGGTGGGCAGAGCAGTGGAGGAAGGGGCAGTGGAGGAAGGGGGATGGCAGAGCGGCAGGGAAGTGAGTGGATGGGGGGAAGTGTGAGTAGCCAGATAGAGAGGAAGAAAGGGGGCAAGTAAAATTCCCCCTCCCTGTGAGTTTGCCTGGGTAGGAGCCTGAGCCGTACCAGCCAGGCCTGTAGAACTGGCACCAGCTATATGGTGGAACTGAAGACAGGCAAGCAAGCACATGGGCAGGCAGGGCTGCAGAGAGGAGGACAGGAGTGTGAGCAAACAGTACACCAGCAGAATGCTGCTGTCACTGGTATTCTTTCTCCCCCCACACACACACACATGTTGTAGGTCCCAGCTGATATCCTTATAATGTTCTGTGAAAAGGAGTCTCCATTGTGGTTTCTTGGGGGAGCCAGGGTTGCACAAGCAGGCCAAGAATGAAATTTTAAGGTCACCTGCAACAGAATTCTCTTCTGTTCTTGGTAAACACCATTGCAACAGCCGTTTTGAAGCAACACAATCCATCCCCTTATTGCAAAGTATTTTGCCAAAATAAGGGAATGGAATAATTTTGCAATTAAAAGTTATCCCCCTCCCCCAAGGGAAGAGCGGCTCATTTGAAGAAAATTTCTTACCCCACCACCACCACCCCAATTGATATTTTTTCTTCAGGGCTGGTAGTATATTTATATATTTAGACTTGTATGTCCTGCTTTTCTCCCCACTGGGGATTCAAAGCAGCTTATAGAGAAACAGAAAAAATATAATTTAGGACAACCCGCCCTGTACAAAAAGGTAAAGGTTTCCCTTTCTCAAAAGCTAGTCAAATCCAACTCTAGGGGCCAGTGCTCATCTCTGATTCCAAGCTGAAGAGCCAGCACTGTCTGGATCTGTTTCTGTGATCATGTGGTCAGCATGACTAAACGCCAAGGCACATGGAACACTGTTACCTTCCCACCAAAGTGGTACCTATTTTTCTACTTGCAATTTCTTGCTTCCAAACTGCTAGGTTGGCAGGAGCTGGGGCCAGAGACAGGAGCTCACTCCGTCACACAGCACTAGGGTCTTGGACTGCCAAACTACAGCCTTCCTCATCTACAGCTACAACACAAGTACAATTCCTGGGCTGGTCCTGGATCCACAAGGCCAGCACATTTGGAGCTGCAAGCTATGGGCCAAGAGCCCTTGGTTCCTACACTCTGGCCATAGCCAGGCTAAATTCCTGCACAGTTCCACCAAGCTAGATACCTGCAAGCAGAGGAGGAACAGAAGCTCAGCCCTGATCTCATTCAGCTGGCACAATGATGTTCCCCATCATCCTGCTGTATGCATAAGCATGTAACACCAGAGATACAAAAGGCAACTGACATACTGAACTCTAGCAAAGTCTGACTGAAAAACCCTATTGTTGTCCATAGAACTCTTTTAGGTTATTTGAAGAGTTTTCAGGGTCATAATGTTCCATAGCTCCTGTAAATGCTTAATCATTATGATAGCAATGACCTTTTCCTTCCAACAAACAGACCACCTTACACAAACCAAACAGGAGGAAGTGGAGAAAACTTGAAGACAAGACTTGATGGGAAATTCTCAAAGCTGTGGAAACAATGGGTGGGGGGGACTCCAACAGGACTCATGGGTGCATTGCTACTCTCCTTTCTTATTCTTCATTTTAAAATTGCCTTTTGTTTTTGTTTCATGGAGCAAACTAATTGGATAATAAAGCTTTATGCTACTTAAGTTCTGGTCCATAACCAAACCATTAAGAGCCAAAGGGCCAAAAAACTTGGATGCCTGCCATCCAAATTGTTTTACTGTCCACTGAAGAGCTGTTTGGTTAAGGATTTCCTCTGGGGAATAATAAGGAAATGAGTTGGAGAAAATTTAATATAGTTTGAAGACAACAGCTTACAATGCTAGATTCCCCAAAGACTTGTAAATGGCTTAATTACCAATGCAAGTGTTACAAAGGAAAGAGGAAAATGTTCTCTTAGAGGAAGAAAGGAAAACTGGAAAGGAATGCAAACTTTGAGATCAGTGTCTTCCAGAAAAGAACCTGGAGACCAAGATTTCCCCCAAAGATTTCTCTTTGGGAACATAAAAACTCTGACACCACACTTGTATACATATTTTTTTAAAAAAAAATTAAAAATCAGCTATCAGGAGATTCATTATCCAGCAAAAAGGATATGAATTATTCTCAGATACAAACTGTTCCATCTTTCCATGTATAAGTAAAAAGTTGTACTGCCACTCCCCTCCCCATGCTAATTTTTAAAATAAGAAGGATGGCATTTTAAGGCATATATCCTTCTTCCCAACAGGGCAAAACAGCAGTTTAGGAAGAGGATTCAGCTTGGAAAACTGGCACAGGGAAATATATTTATTTATATATTTAAATATGTATGTTCCATGTTTCTGTTGTTGCTGATGGAGGCCTACAATTACAAATTTAAAACATACAAAGTACAATAAAACCCTAATTAACCATCCCCTTCTCAAGAAAATGCCTGCAGTTTACTCCCTACTAAAAGCCCTGGCAAATAAAGCAGATATACATCACTTCCTAAAAACTTCCTCCCTCACCTTCTTAGTAAGCCCATTCCATACGATGAGAACTACTATAGATGAAATACTGGCCAGGCAGGCCAACTTTAACAGGAAAACGTTCAGTAGGTGACAACCTGAAAACTGTTTTCTTCTCCAGGTCAGAGCCCTGATCCTAATCATATCCTCCATGGTTACTCTTCCCGCCATTTAAAAGTGCAGTCTCATTCACAGATCTCCTAGCGTCATATTTCCCAGCAGGCACAAAACAACCCAGATGGCAAAGCTGAAGAACCCAGTGCTGGTGATGGGACAGGACATAGTAGCAAGGACTCCATTTACTGGAACAAATTTAATTGCTAAAATGCATTTTTCATTAGTGGAACCTCACTATCCTGAAGACAGAAATTCACCTGTCTTTTTCTGAATATTATTGCATAATACCCTTAAAATCTTGCAGACATAAAAACCATTTTGAAAGCAACTTTTGTAATTTAAGAAGGTAGCTTTAATACAGCAGAGCACAACATCACTTATATAGTTTGTAGCTTGCCCTGTTGTTGTTGTTGTTCAGTCGCACAGTCGAGTCCAACTCTTTGTGACCCCATGGACCACATCACACCAGCTTGTCCTGGCATTTACTTCAACACATCAGTATCTTTGATATATACAAGTCATATAAGCATAGATTCCATTTTTAATTTGACTCCATCTCTAATTAGGGTGCTGCTTTTCACACATTCTTAATGATGGGGACAGAATCCACATGCCTACAGTTGGTAAGCATGTAGGTGCTGTGGCCATGTTGGGATGGACGTATTAAGTATGGGGTCTGGCCCAGAGGTGGGAGATAAGGACAGTGTTCTTAGTCCCTATGTAAGCTGAACACACATATGGAGACTGGGGCTAGATTGCTCATCATAAAGGTGGGACAAGGAGACTTGATTCCACTCCCCCAACCCATGTGTTGAACCTGAACACATACATACTGTCTCTATTTTTATCCCTACCAGCCAGCTGCAATCAAAGGATGGTTTATGGGAGCCACCTAGCAAGGGGTAGCCAACTGACCTTATGTCTCTTTAGAAGACGTTTAATAAATACAAAATTCAACATTCCTTTATTTCTCATTCAGCAGTAATTTATTCCTATTGTTTTTCCTGCTGATGAGTTGCTCCTAGCAGCTCCCTGTTTCTGTCAGGACCTCTCCGTATAACGCAACATCAGAGGCGGAAGAGTAATGGTAGAAGTAATGGCGTATCTGATAGCAGACTAATGGGTATAATTTCCCCTCAACTACATCCTCATACTAGAAAAATTTGTAGTGTTACCCAAAGAGGCAGTCTCCACTTAAGTTGGGAGAAATAGCTAAAGGAGACAAAGCGAGAGGTGGGTAACTGGGACCTCCACCTATGTATACCAGGATTTTTCCCTTTACAAGAACTCTCAAAATAAACCAGGCAGATGGTCAGCCAGAAAGGTTTTTATTAAAAAGAAAATGAAAATAAACAAAATGCATACACACTCTGAAAAAACACAATAAACAATTAAGAAAAATAGTGAGGAAGGGGAGAAATTTTCAGGAAGAGCGATAATTATCAATCTTGAAGAGGTCAGAGGAAACAAAAGTCAAAAAGCAAAATGACCAGCAATTTGGGAAATGACAGAGTAGAGCCACAGACAAGTGGGATGTGTGGGGAGGGATCCAAGGCGCGCACACACTGCTGGATAGCAGGGTGCCATAGTTATGGGGCAAAACGTACCCTGAAACAGCTTGATGCGCTTGTCAGAAAACAATAACTTAATGGTTTTACCGGAGGCAGACAAAGAGGTGTGGGAGGCTTGATGGCTCTGCAAGCACCAGGTGGGAAGGGCAATTGGGAAGGTGAGTGGACTTAAGTGATTAATCAAAGGTGATGGGTGCAGGGGAAGATAGGCTGGGGTGTTCATGGGATTATCCTGAGTGAATCAATAGGTCCTGGGTGAGCCACTGTTCTAAAGTTATGCATCTCTCCAGGGCAAGGAGGGGGTAGTAACCAGCCAGCCATTCGAACTCACACCTTGAAACTGATTTCCCAGATTGATGCCTCACTGGCATCCATCTTGGTCCATTTTGGCCCAAGCAGTGCCCTGCACTTAAGGTACTGGGGTGATATCAAGAAGGGTGTTTCTGGCTCTTTTAACCTATAAACTGCCCTTCAGTGGAAAGAGGGGTCTGACTGCTAATAGTAGCTATTACTTCTCTGCCTTTTTTTTCTCCTCAGAGGTGACAACTTCACATGCCCTTCTCCTGCCCTTCAGCAAGAGGAAATGGCATCTAGCCATTCTATTCCTGCTGCTATTTCAGTTTCAGTTGCTTCCCTGAAGGCTTGTAACTAGAAAGTCTGCACCAGTCGCCAGTGAGTTGAAATCAATTTGAGCAATACAGCATCAGCCTTGCCTCCTTGATTTTAAGATATAGACCAGAGGTCCACAATGTTACTGAAGCTGTGGAAATTTTTGGAGTTTTGAGATAGGGTAGTGGGTGACATCATACGGGGCTGCCATGGGGTGTGGCCATTCAGAAAATGTAGTGAGGTTCCCAGTCAAATGTCTTCCTATGACACAGGCAGTTGTTTCCAAATGGTGTCCTATGCAGATACAAAAGCAATGCATGACCCTAGGCTTTTCTAAAGAACCTCCTGTACCAAGGAGGTGATAGGAGAGCCACGACTAGCTTTTAGCTTTGGGAAACAGCATCTGTTGGGTTTCAGTTGCCCCAAAGGGAAGGATTTTCTCTCTGTGCAATCCAATAGAGAGATATCCAAACACAGAGAACTAAAAAAAGTCTGTGCCTATGGCAACATAAAGGATGTCTATGTAAAGGACAGTCCCAGTACTTTGCAGGAAGAAACCTTGGGGTTTTTTTCTGTTCCATCCATTGCTGAAGAGCAGGAACAGGGCATGTGAGGTTCTCACCTTGGAATCTTATACCCAAGAGTCAAAAAGCATGCAGGCACCAGGAAACAAATTGGGCGTCAGTCGTTATATATATATCACCTCTGTCTAGCACAGTTTCTTTACCCACCCTCATTTTCAACAAGCCTTCCTTCCTGACACTCTGGACTCTCATCAGCACAATCCCTGGTCTTGGCCTTAGGCTTTGTGAGGTTTTCTTACAGCCAACACCTTCCATTAACACATTCTTATCTCATTCCTCATCTCTTCTGCTCTCCAGATGTGTATCTAATAAACCTGTTGATTCTCTCATATTCATGTTTTTCAGCATTATCACCTGCTGTGCCCCCTTTCTTCAGCCAGTCTGCCGGTATGCTTGCTGTCTCTATCCTGTTACTACTTACTGATGAGCCTTCTAGATGTCCTTAGCTTACCAAAACAGCTTGCTCCATCTGTGTGAGGGTTCTGCCTCAGCCAATGACCATTTACTTCATCTCACGGAGCTTGAAACATGACACATGACCTAAGCCAGTGATTCTCAACTTTTGTACCTTACATCCCACCAATCACTCTATCAAAGCATCAATGTGAAACAAAAGCTCACTTTCCCCTAAAAGGACATTTACATATTTACAGATGTTCTGTTATTATATCAATCATTTAAAATAAATTGTAAGGGCATTTAAAAAATTGCAGAAGCACAATGGATAATTCCTAGCAGGTTGGGTCAGCAGGAAGCAGCACATCGAAAACACTGGCAGGGGGAACAGGGAATTAGAAAAAATACCAAGTGCCCAAGGTTATTACTAGAGACCCAAAAGGTCTCAAGGCAGATTCACATGCAGTTGGAGGGAGAAGGAATTCTTAGTAATTGTTATGAAAATCCTGTGTCCCACCTAAACTACATCTGCATCCCACTGGTGGAACACATACCACCAGATGAGAACCCAAGCAGAAAGAATGTTTGTGAAGATCCTATGACATCAGGACAGCCAGTGGAACCAGAAGCTTTGATAACCCCTGCCTTGATCATGAATGGGGCTCACAGTCTGGGGTGTGATGGAAACATTATTGCATCAGCTAGAAACAGTGGTCATAGTGCCAGTAGGTTCATTGGTGTTTTTTCTAGATCTCAGAACCAAGGCTGTGGTCACACATGCCAGATAATGTGGGGGGGGAAGTGAGGCTATTTGCTCCATAGGAATTTGACCCGCATTTGCACAATCACACAGTCCCGGTTCCCTAGCGAGTTTTCCGTCACCAGGAAAATCAAGTACTTTCCAGGTATTTGTGCTCTGAATCCATGATTTTGCCTATCTGGACAGCCATCTCTCACAATGATTGCGATCAGGTCATCTGGACGTCCTTCTTCCGGTAGGTAAGGAATTTTGTGACTTTCACCATTGTGCACATGCATATGCATGCAGATGTGCACCTATGCACATGTGCAAATAATTTTTTTTAAAAAAATTGTGCCGCACTGCCACTTGGGCAGGATGGCTGTCTGCGATCACACAGGGGAAGTCCATCTGTGGCCTGTAGCAACCCGTTTGATAGTGGACTTTCCCTAGTGTCTTTTAGCTCCGCTCTTGCGGCAGAGCAAAACAGGTTGCCGACGGGTGCAGGACACTGGCCAGATGTTCATGTCTGATCGTGCACGTTAAATCCGCCTGGCATTTGTCCCTCTCACGTGGCTAATTGTGTGTGTGATTGGAGCCCAAGGTAGTTTTAAGGGCTCTAAGATGACAAATGATGGTAATCTGCTGTTGTTATATTTGTTATGTGCTCTGGCTGTTTGCTGTTTATCAAAAGTTTATCAAAAGTTTTTCTAAACCTGAAGTGGATCTATGCACTTGCAGTTCACCACACAAGCAAGGAGCAACTCCAAGGGGGCATTTCAGGATGGGAAAATAGCACTAATGGAAGCTTAAACCACTTCTTCTGTTGGGCTACAGTACTTAGTCATGGCCCTTCATGCCTCTTATTAGAAAGAAAGAAAAAACCCTTCCTAAGGGCACAGTCACAGAACTCCTAATCTCTTACGTAGTTTGGCCTTCCCTTACAGGCATAACATTATGGGGTTGGATGTGAAACCTGCCCTTGAGGTAGCAAAGAATTCTGGCTCCTCCTCTCCTGTCATGTCCCTTCTTTCACCCTCATCCAACGGCTATAATGAACAGGACTGTACTGCTAGAGTGTTATCTGAAGCAGAGTTATACCCTTCTGAGTCCACTAAATCTTGGTACTGTTAGTCACCGGAAAAGCTACATCTAAAGTCAGATCCAAACATTTCCAGGACACTTGTTCTCAAATTCTGCCAGCTTTTGATGGCCACGGCAAAGTGCCAGGCTCCTCCCCTCCTCCAGTTTGGTGTAGTGGTTAAATGTGAGGACTCTAATCTGGGAGAACCGGGTTTGATTCCCCACTCCTCCACTTGCACCTGCTGATGTGACCTTGGGTCAGTCACAAGCTCTGGCACAGCTGTTCCTGAAAGAGCAGTTTGTGTTAGAGTTCTCTCAGCCCCACCTACCTCACAGGGTGTCTGTTGTGGGGAGGGGAAGGGAAAGGAATTTGTAAGCTGCTCTGAGACTCCAAGTGAAGGGCGGGGTATAAGTGTAATCTCTTCTCTTCTTTCCTGCCCAACACCAGGACCCCTGGTTATGCCTCACTTCTTGCCCACACTCACAAGCCACCTGCATGCCTTTCCTTAAACAGCACTGGATGGTGTGTGTGGCTGGGAGTGCCACTGCAGTGACCATCAGGAGCACCACTTATATCACCTGCACATTCTTCTGTGGCAGTACTGAATATCACAGGCAGCCAGAAGCTCAGGAGGCAGAGTACTTGCCAGCAAGCATGGGGAGGAAGGGTGCACAGGCAGGTGGCAGAGTTGGCATGTGGGTGGGGATCAGTGGCAGTGGTCCCTTCCAGAAGCCCTGGGGCCTGGCAGATACCCCACCCCAGGGTATGCTGATGGCAGCCCTGATCTCCACACTTATAAATTCCAAATATTTCATATATTTGTTGGGAAAGGGGGGGATGGAAAAGTGCCTAAAGTATCCTGTTTTCACTCAAGAAGACTATAAAATATAACAGCTCTTGATCTCAGGCTGTGATTTCTATCTCACGTGATCATTATTTAATGGGAAGGGCATGCATGTGATCTTTATTTTATCCATAAAACTATGTAGAGATGCAGTGCTTAACCTCTGAAGAAGAAAAAAACCCAAACATACTTAAATCTGCGGAAAGGATGTTAAAACTAATAATTTTGCTATAGTTTGCAGAAATTGTGCTTCAGACAATAGGAGACTCACTTATTTATAAGCGTTTGGGGTATTTAAAGGATGAAGCACAGCTACACATTTTACTTCCATGACCTATGAAACTATAAAATAATTTTTTAAGACCATTAACTTTACACGTTGCACATATGGCTTTTGCTATCTGTTAGGATAAAATGTTACTCTACTTATGTCTGTTTGCACATCCGATCTTGAAGAGAGTTAACACCTGTAATAGGAAACATAACTGTGTAATTATTGTCCCATGAACATTAGGATGGTATGCTGCATAAAGATATTTTGCTGATTCATTACCTCCCATTTCACCAAGCTTTGCCGGTGATTAACTGAAGGTAAACAAAGTTGTATGTTACCAAAATCTCAATATTATTATCCTTTGAAAGATAGAAGCTTTCTGAAATAATTCATAATTTAATAAACAAAAAACTACCATTGATTGTTAGACAAAAAGCCATGTTTCAGGCTCTTTTCCATTCCTTATTACAGACATTAACACATCAGAATGCAAAACAGTCTTTAAATAAACTAAGCATACATTCTCAGCCCTTAGATCTAGCAATTATCATTTTCCATCTGATTGACATTAGACATGATTGTCATTAGAACTGACCTTTGAATAAGCAAAAGAAACAGATCAACACAATGACAGCTCAGATTCTTACTAAGAATATATGGAAACTTTCTTATAAGTCTCACATATAAGTGTACTTAAAGTCCATTTTCATAGGTGGTTGTAAAGGTTCCAGTTTGTGAGGAAAGGGTAATCAATGGAGTTAGCACTGAGAGATCGCATCTATAGACCATTCTATGATCTAGCATACTGCTGATACAGAAGAGAGGAAGAAAACTCCAAACAAGTATTGGGCATTATTTTAGAGTGATAGCAAGATCCGTGCAATATTGCAAGATGACCCAGTAGGCCAGAAGAACAACTGAGATCAGTATTACTATTACTATGCCAGGAACATGTATGATAATGTCTTTGAGTAAGAGTACATCTACCAAGCTCTAATGCAGAGGTGTCGAACTCTGCATTTGTTACAAGGGCCAGATCTGCCATAAATGTCACTTTGTCAGCCTGGCCATGCGTGCCATAAAATGTAACATGAGGTACTGGAAATATAAATTTATAAATATGATTTCAGATGCCGAATGGCAATAGCAGAAAAACCAAACATGAGGGATCACAGTTATCCTTACAGGAAATACAATCAAACAAACACTGTGATGTAATGGCTAAGACATTTAGTAAATATTTGCATGTTAAACATTGTATTACATTATAAATAAATAAATCTCATAATATTACAAGAAAAAGTCCATCCATCTCAATGAGCTCCCGGATTTAGGCTCATTTCGTCCCAGTCTTCCTCAGGACTAATCCTATTATCTTCAAGGTGCCAGCCTCTTAATACAGCTCAATGTTATGTTGGGAGCAAGCCAGTCCTTACTTCTTCTCTACACAGATGTAAAAGCTTTTTGAATTAGGCTGGCTAACTACTCTCTGCAAGCCTCAAGAATATATATTCTTCAGTTGCTTGCAGGCTGGATAGCAACCCTGCAGGGGCCAGATTCGGCCTGCGGGCCATATATTTGACACCCCTGCTCTAACGTATCCTATCTGAAGTTCAACTACAGCACATCCAGTGCTCACAAGAAGACCATGCTAGCCACATATACTGTCTGATGTACAATTCCCATGCTCTCACATTTCTCAGCCACCAATTGGAGCACAAGAAGCTGTTAAGCAGAGATCCCAGTATTATTTTTATGCCATTGACCTTATATCATGTAAACAATTTGACAAGATCCTTCAACAAATATTCAGTTCAGTTCATTTATTTAACGATCTAAGATCAGAATCAAAACAAATATACAATATACCCATTGGCTGCATCCAGGCATGTGCAGTTAAAACAAGCAAATATTAAATAAACAGGCTTTTAAGATTTGTAAAATACTTTAGGATTGAGTTAGGGTAAGTTAAAAAAATTTCTTTGCCTTTTCAAAATAGCCCGAGTACAAAATCTTGCCACCTTGACAGCAATCTGCTAGGAGAAGAGCAGAATAAAATCATCAAATACTCTTAGCAGTCATAGGATAAAAGGACAGGACCTCTTATGGATTAAAGACTGGTAAAATTATAGGAAGCAAAGTGGAGGAGTAAATGGACAGTTCTCAGAATTGCCTGAAGTATGCAGTTGGTTTCTGCAAGATTTAGTATTGAGACCAGTCCTACTTAATGTGTTCATTAATGATCTGTAGGGCTGCTAGCTCCCAGTTGGAGGATTCCTGGAGATTTGGGGATGGAGTCTGCAAAGGGCCTCAGAAGGGTATAATGCCATATGGTCTACCCTCCAAAGCAGCCACTTTCTCCTAAGGAACTGATCTCTGTCATCTGGAGATCAGCTGTAATTCTACAAGATCTCCAGGCCCCACTGGGAAGTTGGCAACCCTAAATCTGTAATGGGGTAGTATTGCCATGACCATGTTTGCAGATGATAACAAGTTATCCAGGAGGGCAAAAAACAAAGTGGCTTGGGAAAAGCTACAGGATTATTATGTCCTGAGACCAGGGACAAACGTCAGCCAGAAGCAGCCTAGCTTCAGTCCAGAAAACAATAGGGACTAGGCTCCTGAATTCACAGTAAGGAGCCAATAGGAACCTTGGCGGGAAATTTGAACCTGCCAATAGAACAACGGGGTGTCCCCCCCATTTTGTATATAGTTGGCCACCCGGCCATTATTTGTTGTTCAGTATGTAAAGTACCAATAAATATATCTGTGCTTATGTCATGGACCAAGTCCTAATGTGTGAAACCCAGTACTTTACAGTGGCAATGAGAATGGGATTCCAAGGACAGGCCCAAGGAGAATCTGGTGCAGCCTACATGGTCACCCTGCGTGCCCTCGCAATGGACTGCTCCTTCCCGAAGGTGGCGGATAACCTCCTGACTCAATTCGTGTGGGGGTTGTCGGACACCAAACTGCGAAGGAAGATGATTGGCAACTGCTAGATCACCCTAGAAGAGGCCATGCAGCTCGCCCTAGTGCACGAGGCATCGTACCAAGAGCACCCAGCAGCCACTGTGCATCAGGTCGGATCAGGACACAGCCCGATCAACTCAGACGAGGAGGAGGTCTGCATCATCCGACAACTGCGAAGCCAGCCGCAGCAGGGGCCACAGGCCAGCAGCCATGCCGGCAAGGGCCCCAACCGCTCCCAATGTGCCAGCTGCAGAGAGGCACACAAGAGGAAGACATGTTGCTTCCGGGACGTGACCTGCCATGGCTGTGGGAAACAAGGCCATCTCACCAAAGTCTGCCAGTCCAAGGATCCCAGGAACACGCAAGCTTCCACGCAGCCCCACCAATACACCACCACCACACACGAGTCAGCAGAGGAGACCTCCAATCTCTACCACCTCACCGACCGGCCACTTCAGGTACTTTGCCTCCCCAATTTGTCAGCCACCCCGAAGATCCAAGTACAAGTCTGGATTGAGGGCTCCCCCTGTTCCACGGAAGTGGACATGGGGCCGGCGGTGTCCATCATATCCGTAGACACACTGCTAAGACTTCTGCGGCCCTCACCATTAAGCTTGGTGGACTTCCAGAGGAATCCAGTCTCAATCAGTGGGGAATCTGGACTTGGTGGTGGTGAAGGGTAACCTTGTAAGCCTATTGGGCTGGGCCTGGTTTGAGGCACTGGGCATAACTATAGGGGGGGGGTGAATAAATGCTCGCCGAGGAATTTTGGGGAGGTGTGCCGGGAATTTCCCACAGTGTTTGACGGGGCGCTCGGCTGTTACAAGGGTCCCCCGATGTCATTGCAGCTAGACTCAACTGTAGCCCCCATCCGCTGGCGCTTCCACACAGTGCCCCTATCATTACGGCCAAATAGTTAAGCTGAACTGGACCGGCTGGTGGCACAAGGAGTGCTGGAACCTGTTTCCCATTCCCCATGGGAAACCTCGATAGTAATCCCCGTAAAGCCAAACGGTGACATCCTCATCTGTGCAGATTATAAATGCACCATAAATCAAGCCCTACAGGCACACTCCTACTCGCTACCAGTGGTGAACCATGTACTGGCATCCCTGGCAGGGGCCACTATTTTTGGGAAGCTGGATCTCGCCCAGGCGTACCAGTAGTTACCGGTTGATGAGGCCACGACATCGGCCCAAACAATTGTAACACACCGGGAGGCGTTTAAAGTTAGAAGGTTGCAGTTCGGGGTCAGTGTGGCCCCTGGGATATTCCAGCAACTAATGGACACTTTGTTGAAAGGGATCCCTGGCATGACACCATTTTTTGATGATGTCCTCATCCCTGCCGCAACCCCCAAGGACTTCTCCGCCCATCTCTGCGCCATGTTGAGGTGCTTCCATGACACCGGACTAAAAGGAAAAAAGGAAAAATGCCTCCTGGTGGTGCCAGAGGTGGACTTCCTGGGGTACCAGGTGGATGCGACAGGCCTCCACCCCACACGGGACAAAGTGAAGGTGATTGTGGAGGCCCCAACACCGCAGTGCAAGACAGCGCTCCAGGCCTTCCTGGGCCTCATTAACTTTTATCTTGCCTTCCTACCTCACAAGACTGCGGTGGCCGAACCCCTCCACAGACTCTTGGACAAATCGGCCTCCTGGGCCTGGGGGTCGCAGAAGGAGGAGGCTTTATGGGGGGTGAAAACTTTGTTGATATCTAACGAGGTCCTCGCTCATTTCGATGAGTTCCTTCCTGTAATACTTGTGTGCAATGCATCGCCCTACGGGGTAGGGGCGGTTTTGGGGCACTTCCTCCCGGATGGGAGAGAGGTCCCGGTAGCATATTATTCCCACACACTATCACCTGCTGAGCGCAATTACACGCAAATAGACCAGGAGGTACTCGCCATCATGGCCACATTAAAAAATTCCATAATTTTGTATATGGCTGCCCCTTCACAATTGTCACAGATCATAAGCCACTCCTGGGGTTATTCACGGCCGACAAGCAAATGCCGTAGATCCTATCACCCTGTGTCCTGCATTGGTCCCCGTTCTTGGTGGGGTACAATTACAGGCTGGAACATCGGCCAGGCAAGGCAATGGGGCATGCCAATGCCCTGAGTCAGCTGATGGCTGAAGACCCGGCTCCCGCCCCGGGGGTACTCATGCTAGAAGGTCTCCCGGACCCCCCCTGCAGGCTTCAGATGTGGTTGCACATGCTTCCAAGGTCCCCGTCCTCTCCCGGGTCTTGAGCTGGGTGGTAAGGGGATGGCCACCGGCTCTTGTGGGGACGGAGTTCACAGCGTTTAAGGTCAGGAAAGACAAGCTCTCGGCCCTTAAGGGATGCTTACTATGGGGGACAGGGTGATAATACCGGGATCCATGAGACAGGGGGTTCTGCACACACTACACAAAGCACATCCAGGCATAGTCAGCATGAAGGCCCTTGCAAGAAGTTACGTGTGGTGGCCTGGGATAGATGCAGAGATAGAGACATGGGTCTGGGGGTGCAAAATCTGCCAGGAAGTCTGCCCCAACCCTCTGAGTGCCCCGACACAGAAGTGGGAGTCCACCCACAAACCCTGGTCCCGGCTACATGTGGACTTCACCGGGCCATTCCAAGGGCTACTATTCTTAATTACTGTAGACTCATACTCAAAGTGGGTAGAGATCAGCCCGGTGTCCACCACATCATCCAAGGCCGTAATAAAGTCCCTCTGCTGAATCTTTTCCACACATGGCTAACCGGACACAATCGTGTCAGATAATGAGACCACCTTTATCCCGGCCGAATTTCAGGCTTATCTGCAGTGAAACCTCATCTGGCACATACGATTGGCACTAACGCACAGGGATTGGGAGTTCCAGCTTGCCCGATTCCTCCTGACACAGAGGACAACGCCAAACCCAGTCTCCGGCCACAGCCCCGCAGAACTGCTAATGGGCCACCACCCTGTGACCCCCTTAGACTGGCTCCACCCCGACCGCACCCCCGAATCCAGGAAGTTCGTCAAGGTCCTACAGGTGCCTAGAGGGTTCTTTCCCGGAGAGCCTGTCTATTTTAAAAATTACGGGTCGGGTCCACAATGGCTGGCCAGTAGGATCATTAGGCCCACTGGCCCGGTGTCCTATGAGGTTATCACAGAAGGGGACAAGCTACTGCAGAAGCACATCGACCAAGTGTGATGGCAACAAACCCCGGAAGCTGCAGTGCCCTCACCACAACCCAACAACCCCAAGATCCCCACACCGGCAACCAATGAGCAGGCCCCTACATCAGAGGGCATGAATCCCTTCCCCAAGGAGAAGCCAGTCCAGCTGCAGGTGACATGGCGGTTCCACTGCCGCAGCAACCACAGCAACAAACATCTCAGCCAGCGGTCTCTGACCCTCAGCTCGAAAGGTCTACCACAGAACCAGTACCGGCCCCCAGAAGGCCTCTCAGGGAGCACCAGTCCCCTTCACACCTGCATGACTACGTCACCTGGGTAGGGATGGAACCAATGGGGGAGGGGTGTTATGTCCTGAAAACAGGGACAAGCGTCAGCCAGAAGCAACCTAGCTTCAGTCCAGAAAACAATAGGGACTAGGCTCCTGAATTCCCAATAAGGAGTCAATAGGAATCTTGGTGGGAAATTTGAACCCACCAATAGAACAACGGGGCGCCCCCCCCATTTTGTATATAGTTGGCCACCTGGCTGTTATTTGTTGTTCAGTATGTAAAGTACCAATAAATGTGTCTTCGCTTATGTCATGGTCTGAGTCCTAATGCGTGGAACCCAGTACTTTATAAGGATCCTTCCAGATCAGGTCACTAGATAACAAATGTGGTGAATGAAATTCCGTGTAAATGAGTGCAAGGTGATGTACTTCAGCGTGAGCAAAAAAAAAGATCCTATTCTTAAATATACACTGATGAAGTCTGAACTGGAACTGGAGGTGACTGTGGGGAAAGATCTTGGGGATGTAGTGGAGGGCTCTATGAAAATGTTGATGCAAAGATCATCAGCAGTGAAAAAGGCAATCTCCATGCTGGAGATTTATTTTGAATGGGCTACTATTATTATGCTCATGTACAAACCTATGGAGTCACCTCATTTGGAATACTGAATACAGTATTCTATCCGCCACATCTCAGAAATGAATTTGTAGAGCTGGAAAAAGTGCAGAAGAGGGCATGATTCAGGGGTGTGAGCACTTTCCTGTGAGGAAAGGTTAGAGCCCAAGGCTTTTCAGTTCAGAGGAACATTACATAGGGTTAAAGTTTTATAAAATAATTCATGAGGTAGAGAAAGTGGACAGAAAGAACTTTTTCTCCCTGACCCATAGTACTGTGTGGCATAGAGGCGGCAAGTAGAGACCAAACAAGGCCCAACCTACTGGACAAAAAGCAGCAGCTGCTCCCGGACAGGGTGGGGTACCACTTGGGATGACAGCAGCAGCAGCATGACAGCTCCAGCAGGGACAGGGGAGTACTGCCTGCAGGACAGCATCCCACCAAGCAGCTGCTGAGCATAGTAGAAGGGGCAAGCAGTTTGCCAGTCCAGGGCACGGATGGCAGCAAGGGACTCTGGCTAGCCCTATGCAAACCCAGCTGGGCAAGGGAAGGAAGAAGTTAAGAGATTAACAGGGCTCAGGAAAGGGAGGAACAGTGTTGCTGGAGGGTCAACTCATTTGGCAGATTTGTCTATATTTTCATCTTGTGCACCCTTTCTATCTTATTCATGGATTATTATGTTTTTGTCTCCTTGCAACTTACTGCTTTGTAGCCTTGAGTCTAAGGAGATATGGCAGGATATAAATACTTTAAATGGTTCTTATTGCAGTATCAAAGCTTGCTGTAGCTAATATTAAAGACTTTGTATGGCATTACATGTAAGACTTAAATTCATTTTTACTCATATCAGCTGTAATATAAATTCAAAGCTTATATTGGTAAGGTTGTACACTTGATTTAAAATACTCATAACTGTAGGACAGACCAAAACGTTTCCTGATCAAAGCCTACACTACAAACAAGGTCCACATATTCATCAGTTCCCCACAAAACCAACATAGTGAAGAACTGTTCCACTGAAAGCTATCTAGGCAACTAACTTGGGGAAATTACTTCTTACAGCCAAACCTAGGGTATAATCAGTTCTGTGAACACGCTATTGAAATTGATGGGATCCGTGCTAAAATGCTGTTACTTCAGTAGGGCTTTAACATGAGATACTCACAGCAGGTTATTCCCACCATGATGACCCATCAGAAATTAAGCACAAGCGAGAAGAGATCCAGGAAAGGAGAGATGGAAACATCCATCTGACTGACCTTTTTCTTTCCCTCTGAAGGCATAACAAGACAAAAGGCTGGGAGCGGCGTGGGCGGAATTCTCAAGAGGTTTTGTTTACTAAACAGCAGATGCTGTTTGCTGATTTGGCTCAGAATCATAGGAAGTGTTGGGGGAGGGCATTAATACATTTGCTCTCACAAAGGTCTCTGGAGCTTATATTTACCCCACTGGGGAAAACCTACTGGCAGCATAGGGATGTCTGTCATGACAAACACAATGCATTTGTAAAGTGTTGAAACAAGAATAATTTCTGCTTGCTTCATTTCATTGAATGCCTTGTTATTTAAATGTTTTACTTGGTGAAATATTTGCCATCACTTAAAATAAACAAACCGCCCTCTTCCACTGGTATTATAAGCACCACCTCCATGTACGTCAATAGCTCAATAAAGTCTTTTGCTAAGGAAATCCCCTTACCTTCTAGCATGCAAATGCTATAGTTCTTTCGGGTAAGCTACACACTTCTGTGGCTTTCGGTAACTGCTTCCCTTCTAGCAAGATAACGCAGAATTGGTTATTAGATTTATTTCAGTGCTAGCACCTCCTTTTGCAGCTTGAAAAGCTTTTCTGGCTCAGCTCTAGCACATCTCCTTGCATCAACAGGTTTACTTTTTGAATGGGGCAATGGATCTTTATGAATCAGGTTATAATTAGCAGGATAAAGTTTATACTGAGGCAACCAGTTTTCATGTCTTGTCCTCTCCTGCTCTACTTTTTAGAGATTCAGTTCTAAAGTTAGTACCTTGAAAAACTACTAACTTGACTTTTCAGTAGTTTGTGCAAACATGCACTATCTCTTCACTGAACACTGTTCTGCCCAAAGAAGTTTCTTCTTCCTCCATTCCCTTCCAGTTAATTCCCATTACAAGGTTTTGCCCTAACCCACTTAAGCAACTAGATATACTTCCGTCCATGTATTCCTTGCAGGATCAAGTTATGTAGTTCCAAAATAGGGTTGCCATGTCCCCCCTGGCCACTGGCAGGGGATGGGGGAGTGGGGTTGCCATATCAATGTTGGGAAACTACTGGAGATTTGGGGGTGGAGCCTGGACAGGACAGGGACCTCAGTGGAGTACAATTCCATAGAGTCCATTTTTTCCAGGGGAACTGGAACTGATTAACTGTAACTCCAGGACATCCCCAGGTCCCACCTGGAGGTTGGCATCCTTAACTTCCCAGATACACATCTAAGGCTGTGATTACACAGAAGGGAGAAAATGCGAGCAGGAAGCAAGGCTGTTTGCCCCGGCTGCAATGATGCACGTTTGCGCGATCATACTTCTGGCCATGCGCCACGCAGTTCCCAATAGTAGGTTTCCATCAGTAGCTTTTAACCACGCTCCTGTGGCACGAAATGATGCCCCAACAACGACTCCAGGACACCAGACAGATGTGTCTGTCTGATTGCGTCCCTTTAATCCACGGGGGAATCACATGTCTGCCGCGGCTTCTGGTAAGTATGATCGCACCCTAAGTGTTTGTGTTGCCTATCATGGCATGCCCATTTGAATGTATATCTGTAGCTGGTGCAACCAGTCACAAGTAACAGCTACAGCTGAACTGAGATAGTTTCTTTTTACACATTACATCCACACAGTCCCTGTATAACCTCAAAGGTAAAGCAATCCTACAGAGGAGATGCACTGTTTCCTCTTTTCCTCCTGCTTTGTAAAGTGTTCATACCCCATCCCGAAGGCCCCAGTTCAGCTAAAGTTAGCCATGACTAAATCTGTGTTTACATGACATTATACAAAAGAAGAAGAAAATTTTAACAGGAAAAGAGAACAAAGCAAAATATTAAGAAACTTAACACAGATGGCAGTTGTCTGAACAAATCCTGTATTATATTGCAGTATGGGAGGAGCTGGTAGAGTTTGCAGTGCACTCCCCACCCCCCGCTGCTCCTATATGTCACTGCCTCTAATGCATTTATATTCCACTTTTCTGTAATAAGTTTTCTGTAATATTTTCTGTTCCGTCAGGAATTATTGGCAGAGGCCATAATAGTAAAAGAACAGAATCAATACAAGAGCACAGCATTGAAATTAATCATATGCTAAAAGCTTAAGTGCACAAAAATATATGTGACACTGGTACCTAAGCCTATCAAGTTAGGTACTAAATCAGTGTTTAAGGTAGGGATGCCAGTCTCCAGGTGGGACCTGGGGATCCCCCAAATTACAGCTCATCTTCAGACTACAGAGATCAGTTCCCCTGGAGACAATGGATGCTTTAGAGTGTAGACTCTATGGCATTGTACCCCACTGAGGTCCCTGTCCTCCCCAGGCTCCACCCCCAAATCTCCAGGAGTTTCCCAATTTGGAGCTGGCAATTTCCCAACTTGGATGTAGCTACCCTACCCCTCTCCATTCCCCACTGGTGGCCACTGGCAACCCTAGTTCAAGGGCACCTCCACTAAGAAAGCCTTTTCTCTGAAGGCACATGGAACAGACCCTTACGAAAGACCTCTTGAATCTCCCACCATCACATCTAGTTGGGTCTTAAATTCTAAGCATATAGGGCAGGCTGTGATTATTTACTGATGCAGGCTAAGTATTCTATATATTAGCATTTTTCTCTCAAGCAGCCCTGTGAGTGTAGAAGAAGAAGAAGAAGAGTTTGGATTTATACCCCGCCCTTCACTGCCCAAAGGCGTCTCAGAGCAGCTTACAAACTCCTTTCCCTTCCCCTCCCCACAACAGACACCCTGTGAGGTAGGTGGGGCTGAGAGAACTTCTGACAGAAACTGTCCCTGAGAGAACAGCTGTGCCAGAGCTTGTGACTGACCCAAGGTCACATCAGCAGGTGCAAGTGGAGGAGTGGGGAATCAAACCCAGTTCTCCCAGATAAGAGTCCGTATACTTAACCACTACACCAAACTGTAGAAAATACAAACCCTAATTCCAGCTCGTCCAGTATATAGGACTTTCCTGTTTCAGGCCCACCAGTGGCCATGTTCCAGTGAAATTAAGCACTGCAATAATGTGTTCAATTCCATTTTTTTCCTATTCCATGATGGGCTGAACTCTGAACATCCTTGATGATATCATTGTAAGGTTATTCCATGTTAATGTAGTGTAGCAAAACAAAATAGAAGCCCAGTGGCACTTTAAATGCTAACAACATTTATCCCAGTATGAAAGCTGATGGTCTCTATGATGCCACTGGGCATCTGTTTTTTAATCCAAGACCAGTCATTACAGGGCCAATTTGCAGCCTTTGAAAGAACTTGTTCTTTCTTCCCTGAGATTAAGATTTGTGCCTTCTTCTGAACTCCACATATAAAGCACATCTCCTAGCTCTTCATTTTCCTTAAGGAACACTCTGTATCAAATGTAGCCTAAACTAATATTTGACATCACAGTTCATTGTGAATGCTTGTAAATATTCTTGGTACTTAAAAAAAAACACCTGTACAGAGGGTTTTGCTTTTTAGTCTTGACAAATGTAACTGTGACTGTACAAGTAAATATAAAGGACCTTTTAATATGTTTCTGAGATACTGGGTTGGATCCTATGTTGACACAGGGGTTGCAGTGATGGATCTTTCCTCACCTTCCCTTTCCCAGGACAGCCTATTATTGTGTAACACACACTTATCCCTTATAACTCCGCACATGGGTTGGATGCTATGGAAGTGTGAGTGCAAGATACTTACAGTGATGACTCTTTCTTCACGTTCGCCTTCCCACAGCAACTTTTTGTGACTCCTGAAAAGGCATTACCAGGATTACTGTGGACAAAAGGCCATTTGAAAGAGGGGCTGCAGCGTGGTGAAATCCCACTTTGTTTACAGAGCTTGAGCCATAGCTCAGTGGTAGAGCATATGCTCTGCATTCAGGTGGTCCTAGGTTTAAGTCCTGACATTTCCAGTTATCAGGATTAGGTAGTGGTGGTGGAAAGTGGCATCAAGTCACAGCCGACTTATGGCGACCCCATAGGGTTTCCAAGGCAAGAGTGTTCAGAGGTGGTTTCCCATTGCCTGCCTCTGCAAAGCAACCTTGGACTTCCTTGGTGGTCTCCCTTCCAAATACTAACCAGGGCCAACCCTGCTTAGCTTCCAAAATGTGGCAAGATTGGTCTAGCCCAGGCCATTCAGGTCAGGGCTTCAAATGATAGGTGAAGTGAAAGGCTGAAAGACCTGGAAACCTATAGTGGTTTTTTGTCAATGCCTTTTCAGAGGTCACAGAGGGTTTGTTTGGGAAGATAAAGGTGGAAAAAGATCAATCACTGCAAGGATCTTGTAACATGAATAGATAATAGATTACATTGTTGGCCTTTTGTGTTATTAGAATAATCAGTTACAAGCAGTGTTTCCTCTAAGCTGAGTTAGTGTGAGCTAGCTCACAGTTTTTTAACCCCCGGCTCACACATTTTTGCCTTAGCTCAGGAAGAGGGCTCCAGAGCAAACTAATTTGTGCAGCAGCCAAAACGCTCGCTCACAGCTCTCATGCCGATAGTTCACGAAGTAGAATTTTTGCTCACAAGACTCCACAGCTTACAGGGAACATTGGCTACAAGATGAGTACTGAGTACTGGGAGAGAGTACTGAGATTTAGACTAGTTGTCTAACTTGATCAGTACTGACTGCACTGAAAGCAGGGCCAGGTTCATCGTGTTCCAGATTCTATCCTGGTTTAATGAGACAGAACTGAAAAAATGTTCTAATGTGAAAACATTGCACAAGCCTAAGTTTATCAGTCTTCTGCGATGTCATTGCCCACCTCTTTCAGTATAAGCCAATGAATCACAGTGGAGCCATCTCAGATTTTCAGTAAATGGGGAGGTTATCGTTTGTGACAGCAGTTTCTAGTAAAAGAGGACACACCTACATACCATGAAGGTGGGCGGTAGGAAAAGAAGCATCAGGCCTGAGCTGCTGTTTAAAGCTGGGACTCCTCCTGATTTGAGAATGTTCACCCACAAGTAAGATTTTAGTAATCCTGTATCTACTCACCTTTTATTAAAAGAGACTTTGAAAAGGCCTTCAGACACCAAGCAACCATTTGCTTACCAAATAGTCTGGATAGGCAGCGCTCTCTAGTGGATCACAGCATAATTCTTAGCATTTCGGTTCCTTGCTTTGTCATTTTACAGTTTGTAAAACATTTTGTAAAATAGGCAGAAAGTTGGACCAATATTTAATAAACTACAGTGTTTTCCTGCCTCTACTTAATGTATATAGCTAATATACTTTCAAAAGAAATCTTTGTTAACATTGGGCACAATCTAGCCAAATCAAATCTTAAAAATACTTAACTTCTGTTGGATTGCACCTTTTTACAATATAAACAAGTACCTTTGTGCTTCAAACAGTAGTACCGTCTCACTTGCACCTTCGAAGCAGTCCATATATATGGCTAATAAAACTTAGCATGTATAAAAAGGTACAGAAGGGTGGTCCAGCATAGAACCCAGCAATCCTCATTGCCATTTATTTATAGCAATATAGAGATCAAGAATTCCTATATCTTCGCAAAAATTCTTCTCTCTTGGCATAAATAACAGCAGACTGAAAATGTGTATTAAAATTACTGTTACTATTACTGCAACATGTTCTGTTGTTGTTTTTTAATTTACCAGGAACAAGACATTGTCTTTGCTCTCTGTCAGATGAAAGGAATTTAAACAAACAGGAATCTCGGTACCTCCAAGCACATCTTAAGGCAATAAGTATTCTATTAAAAATATATTCTTCCACACACATTTGAAATCCATCCAGAGGTTTTGAAAAGAATGTCATTGGAAAAATATTTTCCAAGCTGCACCACTTGATGTCACCAAATATACACCAAATATTCCAGCAGCTCACATTCTGTTCTGAGGCAGCTACAATTGCTTTTGCTGAATGCCTGTTCAAATGAGGCCACAGCAATTAAGTGACTATGATGTGCTCAGAGTCAGCAGGGTTGCTAACAGCTAGCCTACAACCATGTGCCTGTACAGATGTCCAGCCGTTACAGCTTCTCTCATCATTGCTGCTGCACAGTGGTAAAAATCACCAGCTTCTGCATTTTCTTTGCCACTCAGATCTTTTAACCATGGAAGGTCACCTTGGATTAGAAGATGCCATCTTAATCTTTTAAATTCTCTTGTTTAGAAATTAACGTTATTGTTAAAGACACAAGAGTAGACCTGGTTGGCTTTTTCTGGGCATTTGGCAACCCTAATTACTAGAAGTTTTCCTGTCATCAAAACCAGAAGTTGACACTTGAGCTCTGCAATTAAACAAACAATCAATTGCAAAATCATCAGACGCCAATGACAACAGGGTCCTAATACTTGTGGAAAACAGAAAACATGGGGGAGAGGCATGGCAGTTCACCCCGGAGCAAAATAAGGCGCAGTAGCCCAATCACACAGGCCACCGGGTTGCCACGCTCCAGCTCCAAGTGCCGATCACACCACGCTGCTGCAGCGCGGCAAAAAAGCGGCGCAGCAGACCACGCAAGCCGCGCTGTTGCGAAGTGCGCATGTACCGTTGGGGGGGGACGGGCTGCAGCCGGTGTCTTGCATATGCACATGCCTCATTCAGCATTGGTGTGCATCCCATGGAAACTTACAACATCCGGAAACCCCGGGACATGGGCCGGCGTCGGAAGCCATGGGATACTGGCGCTCCCGCGATCAGATGCTGGCCTTTGCCCCGGGGTTTCCGGAAACTAGTACTTCGACTCTAGTAGTTTTTTACTCCGTGTTTTCCATGGGAAGCCGCGGATTGGCCATGGAAGTGCTACGCCTCCCAGATGTGCTCATATGATCACGCACAGAAAGTCCGCGGGGCTCCCGTGCCTTCAGCGGGGCAAATGCTCTGTGTGAATGGGGCCGTGGTACATTAAATGCCACACCTACCAAAAGCCCTTTTTCTCTCAAAGGTGGCAGCTACGTTTTGAGGATGGTGGAATGGAGCCATTTTAGTGTAGTGGTTAAGTGTGCAGAATCTCATCGGGGGGAACTGGGTTTGATTCCCCACTCCTCCACTTGCAGCTACTGGCTGACCTTGGGCAAGCCATAGTTCTCTTAGAGCTGTTCTCTCAAGAGCAGTTCTCTCAGAGCTCTCTCAGCCCACCTACCTCAAAGGGTGTCTGTTGTGTAGAGAGGAAGGTAAAGGAGTTTGTAAGCCGTTCTGAGGTTCCAAGTGTAGGGTGGGGTATAAATCCAATCTCTTCTTCTTCTCTTCTTCTATTATGAGGTGCTAACTGATTTTGGGTTTTGTCCTCATGCTCAGGGGCAGACTGGGATGGGAAAACAGTCCCATTCATAACCCTCCTTGGCCCAACCCCCCCCCCCGCAAAGGAGAGAGGAAGAGGTAGCCTGCTTGCCCAGTCAGCCAGCTCTTTCAAGGCTCAGGTGGGCTGGGACCCTTCCGTGTATGGACCTTGGGTGTTGCCTCACCTAGGATGTGCAGGTCTCAGGCAGGCAGGGCACCCCCCACACACATGGGCAGGCTGGGTACTGCCTCCCTGCACATGTCCTTTTCACCACTGGGCTAGTCCAGCTCAAGTGGGGGAGAGGCCATTGAGAAGCCCTGGTGGCCAATCTGCCCCAGCTTATGCTGTCCCCTTGCAACGTTACAGAAGACAACAATGGTATTTAAAATACATTCTAGAACAGAATGCTAACTCCCTGTGCAGGTAGCAACCTAATGCTACTTCCTTCTTTACTATTGTGTTTGTGACAGTAGTATGCCAATGCCAGAGAGAAATCCTGCCACAACTCACTCATCAACAAATGAATCAAAAGGGTAAGATTTATGAGCACCGCAGCTCAATATTGTAATGTAACGAAAAGCAAGGAGGCCTTTAGCCACATCTCCTTAGGGCCATCAGTCCTAGATCACTCATTCTGCTCCATGGGGACATCATTCCAGTTCTTAAGCACTTATTCTCCCAGGGACTGTTGTTCCACACTGGACTCTGTCATTCCAGCTCTGGGGGCTGTTATTACACTAAGAACACAGTCATTCCAGTCCCAAAGCATCCATTTCACTCCCAGGAACCATCATTTCACTATGGGGGCTGTCATTCCTGCCCTAAAGCACTCATTTCAGTACTAGGGATTGTCATTCCACATCTAGGGGTCTCAGAGCAAGCCAAGGCAGGTCTACTCAGAGGTAAACTCCATTTTATTCAATGAAGCTGACACCCAGGAAAAAGGATTGCAGCCATGCAGAGACAATGGCCGAGTTCAGACTGGCAGTTTGAAGCACAAGGGCGTAGTGGCAAAAAAAACCCGGAACAACGTGTTCTGGATTTTCCCAGTCACACTGCACTGACTGATGTGGAAGCATTCCGGGGAGGAGGCGCAAGGGAGCATTCGCACTGTTGGCCTGCCCCTGGCAAAGGCACGGCTGTAAGTGGCTTTTTGTAATGGAATCTGATGATATGCGCTCATGCACATAAGAGCATCTCTACTGGATCAGCTTGTTCGTGTTCACACTTCTGGGAAGTGGGATGAACATGGGATGAACGCGCTCTCCAGGGTTTCACAACAGTTGGGAGACACCCTGTATAGACTTTCGAGACATAGGCTATGAGGGAACTACCACATTACTCTTCATGTTTCACCAAAAGAGTGACCTACCTCATGGTCTGCCCCTGTGGGTTAAGGTATATCAATGAGTCAATGCAAGCAATAAAGACCCGCATTTTGGAACACAAGTCTAAAATTAAGCAAGGTCACACTGAAGCACCACTCGTGGACCATTTTGTCTCAAAGGAGCACAGATTTGATGATTTTAAATTTGTAGTGTTGGAGGTCATTCAACCAACCAGTTACTGCAGAAAGGATATGCATCAAGATCTGTTGCAAAGAGAGGCATATTGGATTTTTAAACTTAATACTGTCCACCCTTCTGGTCTGAATGCATCCTTGGATTTGGCTAGCTACATTTAAAAGTACATTTGTAGTGTATATACATTAGGTGGCTATTTTGTATAATTGTAGGTTATTTTGGGTATGACATTGGGAGTGATAAGAGGGACATCAGTTGGCAACAACTAGTAAGTTGTTACAGGATTGGTTTGGTATTTGTAATAAGCCTGTATATTATGTCATTCATGAAACTCACCTGGTAAGGCAAATCAATCTTCAACTGCCCATGGAAAGGCTCTTCTAGAAACTGTTTCTATAATGCATATGGTGAGTTGTTACTATGTATTATGTTTTACTTATTATTTATACATAAGCAGTGGATAGAAATGTTAATTGAGATGTTATAATTTTGTAGATGATCCTGAGAGATCCGTGAAACTGTTGATGATGAATCAGTTGAAATGATAGAGAGAGACACCACATGTAAGGTATCATATCAGTTTTATTTTGATTTGATTGTATACTTACCTGAGATTCCTCCACATTAATATAAACGTGTTTTATACTGTTTTGTAAGGTCATACATTATTGTTCAGAAGAAGACTTGTGACGAAATGGTAGAACATTCCGGAGATCACCGTCTTCATCTACATTTGATATGTTATGTAAACGCTGTACACTTTTTTGTATGACATCTTTTTGATCAATATTTAACATTTATTAGCGCAATATTCTGCACAGTTTTTGTTATCTCTTCAGTCTGTTCAGAGACTGTGGCCACCAGCTTGAGACATTGTGTGTAGTATAGCCAGGAGAGTCTCAGATTGTCTGGCAGTCAGAAGTTCTAGCACTTTTAGCATTATGCACCACTCGGTGGCAAGCTAGACTTGATTTTAAGGCAAGAGACATTTCAGAGTGGTTTGCCACTACCTGCATCACCCTTCCAAATACTGACCCTCTTTAGCTTCCAAGATCTGACGAGATCCAGCTAGCCTGGGCTATCCAGGTCAGTACTTTGCAGTACTTCAATAGAACCTGTTTAGTCAATTGGCATTCCCAGCTCCCATTATATCCAGTGAGCCTTCAAAGAGCTCCCATTGTTTGCGATGGGTAGCCCAAATATTAATTTTAGTACATCCCATATGTAGAAGTCAAAGGCTTTCCTTCATCACTGGATAATTCAGTACATATAACCAGCCCAGCCCAGATTAAACAATGCTTGATTAAAAGGGGGTGGGAGGGAAGGAGGGAGAGAGAGATTTTCAGGAGAGATTTTTTTAGAAGTTCTGGTTTTTAAAAAAGATTGACAGTACACACAGAAGTACCTTCAATTTACCACTTACTGTGCAATCCTATTTATGTTTAACCAGAAGGAGATGCTCCGATCATTAATAAGATTCACTCTCAAGCAAGTGTATTTCAGATTGCAGCCTGAAAGAGGTTTGGTTTTATACTGGGAGAAGGGAAGTTCCAGGTTTTTATTCCTATATTATGTTCAACAGCAGATTTACTGAAGATTTCATTGTGAGACACACACCTGTGTGAATGTTTGTCTCCAGGCTTTCCCCTGTTACTAACAGAGAATGGAGGTTTCCTTCTGGGTTTGAAGATGGTGGAATGTCTAGAGAAAACAAAACTAGAGAAAACAAAACAATAACAACCAGGATTCATTCTGTGCTATAGGCCTGATTCGAATGAACTTGAAGCTTTAAAGGGATAGTACACTACTCATTGGGGATTTTGGCTCTCTCTAGTCACTTCAGGGCGAAGATGTCTGTTTAGTGTAGTAGCCTGGAGATGCCTAGACTGGGTTAATGTTTTCTTATGTAGTCTTTCTGCTATATTTGAAAGGTATGAGGCAGACGGACAAGCTGTGCTTAAAAGGCTTTAAATGGTTAGGAAACCTATGGAAAAACTGAACAACTTTTACAGTCAAAAGTAGTCTGTTACTGGCATTTTCTCTATTCTGAAACAAGATATATATAATCTGTAAAGAAACTGTCTCATCTTATCCCTTTTCTCAGTTATGTTTTTATAAAGTTGATCTTAAACATTCTTCCCAGGAAAACAAACCTATTTATTGTTGTTTTAGAAGCTCTGATTTTCTTCATGGTAAATTCAGGGCAGACAAGGTTAACCAAGGAAGGACAGAGTGTGTGCCTAAGGATTTACCTCAGAAATGGCTTGGTAAATAATGCCAAGGACTGACAAGCCAGTAAAAAAAAAAAATCTTTAGCTTGGTGGTGCAATGGCAAGTGTGCTGTGAGTAATAGCCTCAATTAATCCCCAAATCAGTACACACTACCACCAAGAAAAAATTGGCACCGTATAGAGCATGGGCTGTTTCATTTTAATAAAATATTAGCACCCACTCATGCTACCCAACCTGCTGCAATGCTCTTTTCTAATTAATGCTACCTGAGTTTCATAGTTTCTCGTGAGTTTATTAAAATTATGACAAAAGTGTTGTTGCATATAAACAAATATGTGAATAGCTGGAAATGAAAAAAAATTGTAGCCATGCAGGGGGGAAATCTGAGGAGTTTTTTGGGGGGTCGTTATGTGTGGCAATGTTGAGGGAAATTGAAATATATGCAACTAGGAATAAGACCCGTTGTTGAAATAAATACGAGCTCTAGAAAGAGGCTCTGGGTGGTTGCCATGGCCTTGGGCACTCAGTGTCAATTTGCTGTGGTGACTTCAGCAAGGTACAATGACACAGAGCTTACCATTTTCTCCAGGGGAACTGATCTCTACCATCTGAAGAACAGTTGTAATTCTGAGTGATCTCCAGCCCTCCTTTGGAGATTGGCAAAAATGGTTCCCCAGGAAGAAATGGCTGGTTTGGAGGGTGGCGTCTATGGCATTGTACCTGTCTGAGGCTGCACCCCTCCTCAAACCCCACCGTCTCCAGGCTCCACCCCTCAAATCTCCAGGAATTTCCCAGCCTGGAGTTGGCAACCCTATCTCCTTCCCAGCCAACCATCAACCTACCTTTATCTCCCCTTCTGACTTCAGTTTTCCATCTCCTTCCCTCTCCCTCCTGGATAGCAGTTGTATTTCTAAGTGATGTCCAGGCCTCCACTGGAGATTGGCAACAATGGATCTCCAGGAGGAAATGGCTGGTTCGGAGGGTGGAGTCTATGGCACTGTACCTGAGGTTCCACCCCCTTCTCAAACCCCACCCTCTCCAGGTTCCACCCCTCAAATCTCCAGGAATTTCCATACCTAAAGTTGGCAACTTTATCTCCTCTTCTCTCAGCAGCCTCTTTCTAGGCAAAATTCTGTCTTTCTTGTTAGTGGGAGCAAAGCAGCTTACTTCATTCTCCTCTTCCGCTTTGTGATCTGTACAACAACCCTGCAAGGTAGGTTAGGCAGAAAGTTTGGGGCTGGTCCAAAATCACCCAGGCAGCTTCCATAGGGAGGCTCCTGCTGAACAGGAGCAAGCATCCAGGGCTAGTAAAGTAATGCCAGACAGGAGGCATGAAGTCACCCTGAGAGTGCTGGCAGGCCTAGGGTTGCCAAAAAAGACAGATTGATGCAAAGGAGGATCGGAAAGTCTCCATATTTCTATTTTGCCTTACATTGGTTTTGTTGCCAGCAGAGTGAAAAAATGCTAGAGGCTCTGGATCGGTGCCCCATGGTAAACGGACCAAACTGTTCCTAAAGATTTTCCAAAACACTAATCTGTCAATAATTCATTTTCTACACTCACAGCATTCCCAGCCTACCTTTATCTGCCTGTCTGTCTTCAGGTTTACATCCCCCCCCCAAGCCTCTGCCTAGGGAAAGGACAGTCTTTCCCTGCAGTGGGAACCAAAGCAGCTGACATCATTCTCCTCTCCCCCGTATGATCTGCACAACAACCCTGTGTGGTATGTTAAGGTAAAAAATCTGTAAATGGTCCATAATCCCCCAGGCAGCTTTTATAACATGAACCTGGGATCTGCACACCATCCTCTGAAGCGCTCTCAGGTACATATCTGTGGCAGTAATGGGGTGACTACTCGCACCTTTTCCTATCATTTTTTGCCTTGTGGGATTCTGCTTGTGATGTGATCTGTCTTTTTTGTGGTGTGGCATGGTTGTGTTATTGGGTTTGTTTCTTTTGAAGGGGAAGTGATGTGTTGTGAGTGAGGACATATTTTACCGCAAAATACACCAGGTCACATATGCAACTGACAGTTCCAACTGTCTCACGGGGGGGGGAGCTTGAGGTGCGGAATGGAGTGAAGTCCAATCAGCTTCCATATGCAAGTGACCTTGAAATGCTGGCCCAATCAGAGAAGAGTGGCCTAGGCTGCAGTGGGTGGGAGAGAACTCAGGCAACACAGTCAGTGGATAGAGACACCTTGTGATTGACACATCATGGAGCCAACTGATTTTGGTGGGCATAGAATATTGCCAGACTAAATTGCAATTATGTATAAGGAGAGATACTTACTTTCCTATCAAACCTAAGCCAATTTTGATGCTTTAACTGAAATACATCATTTGGAACTTAGTTAGTATATAAAATTGTATTAATTAGTATATTTATGGCATTTAAATTAGATGTCTTTGTTTCCTACAAGCAAAATTGCAAAGATAACCACTACTAAAGCAAAAAAGACCCCCTGAAACTGCTGCAACCTATACCATCTTAGTACATCACTAATTCTAAAGGAGAAATGTCCACCTTTGCATGCTATACATGTTGATTGAGGAAAACCATGTCTTAAAAAGCATTTTACATACAAATATTTCACAGGACAGTTTCATGTCTGTTCACACACTTCCCAAAATTTACCAATTTTTCCACTGAGGAACTGAAAAAGAGGTCCTTGAATAAAGGTCCCCCTCAAAAAAAATTTTTTTTGCTTCCTGGACCTTCACATCTCTAGGGGTGTCATCACTGGCCCTGCTTTAGTATAACAGACACCCTGCTTTCCAAAGTCTGAGACTGAGGTCCTTCATTACACCTACTTACCCGATCCTTTCAAGGGGGAATGACAGAGACTGAAATTGTATGCAAAGCAAATGCTCTGCCACTGAGCCATGCCTTTTCATGACTTTTCCTGACCGAATGCACATTAGTTTTAATTAAATTGAATGAAATCAATCTTTTATATAAGGCAATCTTGTAATATTTAAGTGATTTACTTTCCAGAAAGAAGTTTACAATTACAGTATTTTACATGCAAGACCCAGGCCCCACTTATCTTTGATATCAAGGTTATAATAATTGTTAGTGAGCAAAAGGCACCACAATGAATGAAGTGGAAGTCAAAATACCCTGTATAACAGTACATTGAAAGAAATATCTGAAAACAGATTGAAACTCAGTGTGTTTCCAAGAGTTGTAGGCTTCTTCAAACTAATGTGTTAGAAGTGCTGTCAAAAGAAAACAGTGTCTCTTTAGGAGACAACACTTACTTTTAAAGGAAGGCACAAAAAGATAAATTGCACCTAAGGAAAAATACAAGTCCTCAAAATACAATGAGTGTCAATCTATCTAGGAACATAGTTTCAAGACTGCTACAAAACTTCTTGAAGTTCACTTTTCAGTTCCATTTTCTTCTTATGCTGGAGCAGCCACCTGCCCCCCCCCCGCCACATGCTTTAATTTATACAGTGAAGCCATTCAGGGGCAACCAGGTGAATACAAGCAACCTTTTACCAAGTAGTAATAACTTCAAGTTTCTGTCTAATGGACTGGTAAGCTACTCATCTGTATTGTTCTGAGGTAAGGAGAATATCACCACATACCTAATCCAGACAGCTATGTGAGACTGGGAAAGCAAACGTTGTCTTCATAAGGATAATACAGGGTGCGTTCAGACGTGCCATTTGAGCCGCTTTCGGCACGCCTCAGAAATGGCTTTTACGTGCGCGTTCACATGGCCAGCATCTGCACACCATCCCCAGCCATCGCTTTCTGGAGCAAACCCCCTTTAAACTGGAGTATTTTGACACCACTTACCCAAGTGGTGTTTTCCTGATTCTCCATTTCAAGCTGCGTTTTCCGTTGTCTGATCGCTCCGTCAAGCCACTTCTGGGTGCTTCAACCCCCTCCCCTCTGGGAAGCTGCCTCCGGCTTCCGGTTTTAGTCCGCCATATATATATTTTTTTGCCTTAGTGGTGTGCTCTTGAGCGGAGCTCCGCACTTAAGTTAAGAAAAGCTTCAGTGGTGCCTAGTTTAGGCATTTAGACGAGTCCGGGATCTCGGGGAGGCCAGTTTCGGGGAGAAAATTTAAACAGAAGTCTTCATTTAAACTTTAAAGGGACGGGTTGAAATCGCTGTTCTGCGCACGTGCCAAACTTTTTGTTCTGGAGAGGGCTGCCTGTGCGCATGCTCAAATGAGAGGGGGGAAAAAAACACCTGCATGAGGATGGCGGGGAGCCCCGAAGGAGGAGGTCAGTGTGATCGCAATTCTCCAGATTAAAAAAAACCACGCATCGTGCCGGAGCAGTTTAAACCGCTCCAGCACGCTGTCTGAACGCACCCACAGTGAACCAACTCAGCCAAATGGCTATGTCAAGTCTGTGATAAATTACCATTTGATAAATGTACACTATATATACCTCTATCAATGATCCCATTCTTGTCCATTCCTCCAGAGACCTTAACAACTGGCCCTGGCTTGAATCTGCCATTTTCTAAGCCTAGAAAAAGAATAACTAGAACAAGAGCCATCTTACTTTGAAAAGGCTATAATAATTATTTAACCACACCTTACCATGAGTTGGATCCAATGTTCTGTAATCACAGGTACTGCGTATCTTTTACCTTGTTCCCCATCCCTTCATCTGTCCTTTCTAGTCCTGGGAAAGCTGATTCCCTGGGCCCCATATGGACTAAAATCAACACAGGGGGCAGCACTGAGGAGGAAGGGGCAAAATCTCCCTCTTTTTTGTCCCCTTCTCCTTCCTCTAAAGGGTTTCCAACTCAAACCTGGACCATTCCTGGAGATTCTGAGGCTATGCATGGGAAGGCTGGAGACTGGGGAAGGATGGGTTAGATTTTGGAAGGATGCACTAGAGCACTGGATTGAGAGACCAAGGTACAAATCCTCACTCTCCCATGGAAGCATGTTGGGTGATCTTGTGCCAGCACACACATAGCATAATACCTCACAGGATAAGGAAAAAACAGAGGAGAGGAAACCACTTCGGGTCCCCACTGGGGAGAGAGACAGGATATAAATTAAGTAAGTAAAGGAATAAATAAATCCTATAGTATCACCACAGACAGTTCTGTTTCTATGGAGAGGAGTGCAGAATCTGAGAAAGCAGAATAGATATATCAAGAAAAATGTTAAAGCGTTTAAGTTAATTTACAAAGAAGTTAATTTTCATTTCCTTTTATTATAACATATCATTTTAAGCAACTTCTGGAGATCACAGCCAAATAAATACAGGACACATGATAATCACACTTGTGTTCTCAGATCGCTTTCTCTAACCACTGCTTATTTATTTGCTCAAATGTAACTCATGCAAGCATATGGTATTTGTGAATTTTCAATAAATAAAGACAAAAAAAATCCCCATCAAACTAGGTAATCAAAGACTTAATTTTCCCCAACTGGCATAACCTTAGCTTCTGAAATCTTCAGAGTAGATACATTTCTCCCCAACTCTGAAATGGGCTACTATATATGAGTAGAACTTCAAACAAACAAAAAACAGACACATCTAGATTCTGTTAGTCAAAGGAACAGCAGCATTTTCCTAATGATACCAAACACACAACAGAATAGTGTTATCCATGTGACAAAATAAATTCTCCTCCCAAGCTGGACTTTCCACAGATTTAATTCTTTTTATATCCCCATGAGGATTTCACAAAGAGGAAGTGTACAAAGAATCACTAAAAGAAACTGAAATGTGTGTTTTTTAAAAAGGAAAAACACTGAAAACAATAAAAGCAGCAGCAATGGATTATTTCAGTATCTGGCAAAAGAAACATTAACTCTAGAAAGCTTGTACCCCAAAACCCTTCAGTATTCTATGTGCTTCACGTACTACATCATGAATTAGAAACATGTGGTTTATATAAAGTGAAGATCTAAACAGAAACCCTTGGTCAAATTATGGGCTAGGAGAAGACAGAGAAAAATGCTAACACTCAAAATCTGTGTATATTCACTTTAAAAAAATAGTTTAAATATGACTGTCTTGAATTAAACTCTTTATGCAAGAGTGTTCAAACTGAAATGATTCTCCTGCTTGTGAGATTTAAGTATACACAGGCAAAATAATGGGTTTCTTTGATAAATAGGCCCTGACTTCTTTAGCATGTAACTCCTCAGGCCATATGCAACACCATGCCTCAACCCTCAAGGGTTATTTGGTTTGCTTGGGTATAATAGCATTCAGCACAGAGCCAAGCACAGTGTGAAGAGCCTAGTGCCTTATTTGGCCCATGCATGAGGAACCAATTCAAATTTCAACATAGCATCTAGTTTTTCCATGAGCACCATGCATTCAAGATAGGCCCCTGTTGTCTTGCCCAAGTTCCAAAGCTTAGATTTGGAACCAGATCTCAGAGATCAAATGATGGACTCCATTCATTGGGCCTATGTAGAAGAACTGAGTGCCAGCGTATCAACAGGAAATCAATCTGTGGATGCGTTCAGACGCGCCGTTTGAACCGCTTTCAGCACACTTCAGTAACGGATTTTATATGCACGTTCATACACCAACATCTGCGTACCGTCCCCAGCCGTTGCTTTCCAGCTCAAAACCCCCTTTAAACCGGAGTATTTTGATACCACTTCCCTCTCTGGTGTTTTCCTGATTCTCCAGTTTCAAGCCACAGTTTCCAATGTCTGATTGCTCCTACGGTGTCGAGCCACTTCTGGGTGCCTCAACCCCCTTCCCTCTGGAAAGCTGCCTCGAAAGCCCAAGGCTTCTGCTTTTCGCCTGCCATGTTTTTTATGCATCGGTGGTGTGCGCATAGGCGGAGCTCCACTCCCAGGCTAATAAAACCAAAGTTTAAATGGTGACTCGTTTTAGCATTTAGACAAGTTCGGGATCTAACAGAGGCCAGTTTCGGGTCAAAAGTTTAAAGAGAAGTGTTCTGTTACAGCAGTTGGAGACACCTCAAGGCATGCTTTTGGTGGAACCTAGTTGTTCTGCACATGCATGAAGATTTCAATTCTATGGATGACCGCCTATGTGCATGCGCAAACTGCAATTTATTTTTTTTTAAACACCTACCGACACACACTCCCACGTGTCGGTAGTGTAGACGCCCGGGAGCGATGTGACTGCGTTGTGAGGGAGGTCAGTGTGATCGATATTGTCCAGATCAAAGATAATCGCGGACCATTTTATACCGCTCTTAGCACGCCATCTAAATGCACTTCGTGTGTCACTAGCTTACAGATGCATAACCAACCAGTCCTTCCCAATTTTCCCTTGGAGGAAGGACTTTATCTTGCAACTAAAGACTTCTTGCTTAGAAGATAATGAACATAGAATCCAACCCCATGTCACTGTTCATATATAACTGTAGTGCTTATTGCAGATATATTGTCTGCAACATAACTACATCCAGCAAGTCAACTTTAAAATTACTGAACACACTGCTGTCTAAAACTTGGACTTTGGAGAGACCCTGGCTCACCAGAAGAATTCTAGATGCTTGGTCATGCTTAATGACAAAGTAAGAACAAGGGTTTAAAAGATTTTTGTGCTTCAATCCTAATTCAGCTACAAATTTTATTTTTTAAGTGGATAACTAAGATCCAATTATAATATGCTTTTCACTTTCACTGTTAATTTATTCATAGGGTAGCTTGGAATTAGTGTACATTTGTTATCAAGTTATAAAGCACTTCAGGCAGAAATGGTCATAAGAGCAGAAGGGGAAATGACAAGAGATTTTCAAACGCTGGTGAAAGATAATGTTATTTTGCTGGAAATTCATTAATTTTTTTCCAAACTGTAGCTCTAAAGTCCAAAGCAGAAACATTAGTGGCAAAGATTATATATGCTTTGCTGTAGGCACTGACTCATCCATTTCCAAGCCTGCTGTTTTGCACAGCAGAAAGTTACGCCCAGTATCTGAAAACTGAGGGACACTTCGATGATTCCTTGATAAAAAATTCCAAAGCAACACCAACTTTAAAAAACACAAAGAAATAAACAAGTTGTCATCAACACTTTTCATCACACTTGATGTTAAGCAAGACTATCAAATAAACAAACAGGCGGGGAAGAGAAACAGATGTTGTTCAGCATGACAGATGGCCTAATTTGTAATAGAGAATAGAGAATGAGGTTATGTGGACTTACAAGGTTAGCCTGTGAATGCAAAAGATCTCATTGTACCAAAGCATATTAGGGAAAGAAATAATTTACATTCTCCCATTGAAAATAAAAAAGCCAGCAATTAGTTGAACCAGCTTCTAGCATTAATTGAAACAAACATAATCTTCCAAGCTGTTGTGACGGACTGCACTTTTAAAAGTGCTGTGTTAACAGATAAATGACTGTGAAGGGTTATTCACAGAGTTAGAGAGCCTTGAGTGACAGGCTGCTCCATGGAATCTGATTGGTTAGCATCAGCTGAACAGACTGGACTGGATGCTGAGGAGAATTCAGTCTTATTTCAGCCCTAGCTGAGAAGAGTCGAGTACTGACAGTTTTGGAATTCAGCCCTGACTGAGAGCAGTTTATCAAAGACAGGAGAACTGGGGGAAAGTTGGCAAGGAAGTCTGGGAAGTAGGCAAAGACTCCCATTCAGGCCAAGGAAAGGGGATAGACAGCAGTGTGTGTGAACAAGATCTTGGGATATGGATGGACTGAAAGTTAAATATGAGCAGCCAGCATGATGCAGCAGCAAATAAGGCTAATGCAATCTTGGGGTGTATCAACAAAACAATAACATCCAAATCACAAGATGTCATAGTCCTGCTCTACACTGTATTGGTCAGGCCGCACCTGGAGTATTGTGTGCAGTTCTGGAGGCCTCACTTCAAAAAGGATGTGGACAGAATGGAGTGGGTGCAGAGAAGAGCGACAATGATGACTGGGGGCCTGGAGACCAAGCCCTATGAGGAAAGGCTGAGTGACTTGGGAATGTTTAGTCTAGAGAAGAGGAGGTTGAGGGGGGACATTATTGCTCTCTTTAAGTATTTGAAGGCCTATCATTTAGAGGAGGGCAGGGAGTTGTTCCTGTGGACAGTAGAGTTTAAGACTCACAATAATGGGTTTAAATTAAGGGGGGGAAAGTACCGGCTGGATGTTAGGAAAAAACTTTTTTACAGTAAGAATTGTGCAACAGTGGAATCAGCTATCTAGGGAGGTGATGAGCTCCCCCTCACTGGCAGTCTTTAAGCAGCGGCTGGACAAACACTTGCCAGGGATGCTCTAGGCCAGGGATTGCCAAATTTGCTTAATGTAACAGCCACACAGAATAAACGTCAGATGTTTTGAGAGACGCAAGACATGAACAAATATTACACATTTTTATTGAAAAATATGCAAATTTGCTTTTTAGTAACATTAAATTAGACTGTGTGAAAGAGCTGCATGTGGCTCCTGAGCTAATCCTGCACTGAGCAGGGGGTTGGACTAGATGGCCTGTATGGCCCCTTTCAACTCTGTGAGACTATGATTCTAGTGAGAGGAGAATTTCCCTACCCAAACAAACGGAGAGCTAGCTCTGAAGAGTACAGAGATCCCAGGTCTGGTGTGGTTAGAAATTGCCCTTAGAAACCTTAAGAGTCAGTTAAAAACTCAAGACAAGTTCTGATGTTTCAAGAGAAGGGGTTTGGGTGCCAGCCTTCTGGAAATCAAAAGAGTCAGAGGATACTCACAGAAAGTGTACTGGAGAGTTTGGGGAAAACACTGTAACAAAAGCCTCTTAACATAATGATTTAACTCACTGAAACATAAGAACTAAAGTCTGTACATGTACTGGTTTTACCTCAGAAATTTCAACCTGTGATTTCACCTGATCTTTCCCCTCTCTGTTTAATAAAATATTTTGTTATTTTTGAATTTCAAAATGCCTTGAGTGCCATTTAAGTTGGTTAAGTTAAAGCGGGCCCCCAATCCTTCCCTCAGGGTCCTGGGCTCAGCCAGTAGCCAAAATATCGTATTGTGACAGGCTGGGACAGCCAGAGTTCTTCAGCAAATTAGAAAACACATTACTAGGGTGGCTCAGTCAGTAAAGGGAAGGAAAAGGAGGGAAAATTTTGCCTCTGAGGGAGAGAAAGGGAAGGGAGTCATCATATTTGCAAAGGTTGACTTCAATACCATAGAAGCTGGGCATGAACACACAGAAGAATGGGTTAAGGAACACTTGCTATTCCTCTCACTGATGACAATTTAAAGCCTAATAATACTAGTGCTCCTCACAAAACATTGCACAGTAACAAGCAGCCTAAATAAACTACTTCTTTCCTAGTCCAGATCTACAACACAACCTAAATACTTGCACTTGTGTAACTGCTGGGGGGACCATCCCAGTATTGCTGCAATGCTATTAGGTTTTTGCAAGTGTTCACTGACCATTTGTAATGGAGGGGAAAGTGATAACTGGCTAGCTTCCTCTCTTTTTTCACTCATTGGATGGTCCTGATTTGCTGTGTTGATGTTAATGCAAATACCAGTGGAACAGTAACAACTGTAGATTGATGAATGCTAAGATAATGCAGGAGCAAATAGAAGTTGGGAAAGGTATTTCTGAAAATTAGTTCACTATTAGAAGCTGGCTGAACTCAGTCACAGTATGTCATACCCTTGAAACCAGTTCCAATAGTTTGTCTTCCTATTTTTTAATCATAGTAATTGGCATATGCAAGCATACAATGCATTTCTTCGAATGCCAGCCATACCAACATGTCGACATCATGGATTCTTCATAGACTGCTTCTTTCCATGGTTATTGAAATGGTCATGTCTTATCTCAGTCCTACTAGACTATGGAAACATCAGACAGTTCAAAGCTTGCCACCAATATCTGGTATCTATATGACCACTAGATTAGGAAATACCACAAAAATTAGTTCTATCAGACTCTGTCCTTGCTGATTTTACTACAAAGAATGGATATAAAAAATTGCTGTGTAAGAAGTGAGTTGTGGTGCTCAAATCTATGCATATTCATCAGTTAGATCTGCTGAGTTCAATGGCCCTTATTTCCAACTCTTATAAAGAATTATTTCCTCAAGGCTGCTTCCTATATTATAATTCCTTACACAGAAATCTACTAACAATGTTATGTTATACTGTATAATGTGAAGCACCAATATTTTTCCCTGCAGCCAAGTACACATCCCTTTTCAAATTTCTTCCTTTTAATTTAAAAACATTTAGTTGTCTTCAGAAAATGTTCTAATTTTATATAGGCTCAATTCACACCAAACCACAATTAGCAAAACTTAACTGTGGATTTCCATAATATCCAAATGAACAATCTATGGGTTATCTAGCTTGCTTTAATTCAAGCCTTGCTTAGTGATAACATAATTAAAACACAAAGATACCAACCACCCTTTATCAGAGTCTGTACATACCCTCTAGTAGTTGCAGCATTTACAGTTTTGCTGACAGTGTCTACACTAAACATTAAGTGGCTGCAGTGCTATTAAAGTGGCTGCAATGCTATTCTGCAATGCTTATATTTCTATTTGATAATTTATTTCAAGACAATAATACGTGTCATAGAAAGAAACAGATCTTCTTTAATAAAAGTACAAGTAGAGTTTAGAAATCTTTCATTGTGGATCAAATCTTGGAGTGAGAATTTCAAAAAGGACACATCTGAAAAGAACACCTGCAAAAAAAAAAAAAAAACACAGTATTAAACAAACACTCATTTCTGGGAATGTCCTTGAGAAATAATTTGACCTTAGATGAGATCTAAAGTAATTGCTCTCCAATGCCTGCATAGAGTCCACAAGCAATGTTCTCATTCTCCCAATCAGTAATCCAATTCTCCATGCATCTTCAAGAAATGCTAAGCCCAAGACCATTTCTGTAGCAGAGCTGACTCTTGTTCTTGGGTCGAGTAAGATAAAATAGTATGAGAGGAAGAGGTTCCATGTTGCCCCAGAGGAAGCTTGTCAAATGAATGGAGAGGCGCTGAGGAAAATAAGTGGAGAATATGTGGAAAAGGAAGTTGGCCTGGTTCAATCAAATCACAGCCAGGCCACATTGGTGCAATGGGTGGCCACACTTAAATCCAGACTTGGTGAGCACTCCCCAAGTTCAGGGTCCTTTAGGCCAGCAACCTCAACTGAAAGATGACGCATGATATTTTGCAAAGAGAATGCACTGTTTTGTACAACAGGTAGAATATACGGCAAATGAAGGTTCTTAGAGTCTAAAAGACTCTAGATTGATCAGACCTAGTAAAAGGTGCATTGACTGTCAAATGCTAAAACGTGAGTGACCCAATGAAAGATCAGTATACTAATGACCAAGTGAAGAGGACCCTGTGAGTTCAGATGTAAACAAAGCAAGGTGCCTCCTGGAATTCTTTTTGGCATAGGCAGGATCACAGAATTTGACTTCAATGTTCCCTTCACTGAATGCTTCCCTTCTGCTCTCCTCTGAGTAGGTGGGCTCTCTCTTACAAACGCCTTCCTTGTGTTGCAGCATTGTAATTCCCAAGTGTCCATGCCGCCTGGAAGGAGACAGGTTTTGTTTTATAATGCAGAAGCATATTGCAGAGGCGAAGTTTTTCTTGAAGTTCTCATTCATAAAGGCATAAACAATGGGATTGCAAATGGAATTGGAAAATCCAATTATCTGAACTATACCAAAGATCATCTTAATGGTGACATCATCATACTCCCTTTCAAAATTACCTAGAAAGAGGAAAATATACATATAGTAATGAGTAATTTAGACCATACTTATCAACATTGTTTACCCATCTCTGAAGCGTCAAGGCATCCTGTTCTACATTGTGAAAAGTATTTCTCTCTTTCCAATTACCTATTTGCAACAGAAAAATATGGCACTCCAATTTTCTAAAACTTAATAAAATGCATTCAAGGGGAAAATGCAAATTCACAAAGAAAAGCTATACCATTAAGTCTGCATATACTGCCTTCAAAGGTGTGTGCACAGTGAATAACTTCTGATCATTACACAGTAATTTTACCATCAGTACAACTGCAGTAGGGAATGAATCATCTGAGCACATAACTGCCCCCTTAAAATCTTACCCAGTTGACCTAGTTTTGGGTAACAGTGGCTGGTGACAAGAGAGGATTTCTGAGTGCTGCCTGTTTGTCACCATCTAGCAGCACATTCAAATGTGACCACAAAATAAGAATCCAGGGCTTCATTCTCAGTGGCTCACATTAAGTACTACATATAAGTAAATGGGCTATGATCAATTAATACTGCAGAGAGCTGCAGAACTAATTTTTTTTAATAAACCGGATTCACCAGGGCAGGAGGAAGAGTCAGCCTCTGCTTCAATAATGTCCCAGAGTGTATTCTTTTTTATATTTATTCATCTTTGTCAGTCTGTGCAAGGATAGAAGTAGTCTAACAGAGCGGCAAGGACAATGACAGATCTTGGCACAGCAACAGTATGAGAGCAGAGTCACAATAGTGCAGGGCTAGAGAGATTCTGAGGAATTCATGCCAGTATACAACAGCAAAATGCAACACAAACCCAGTATGTGGAAAATTTAGCACCTTAAAATTATATGTTACTCTGCAAGACAGCCCCCATACCAGTACTTCCTCATCCTGTACATTCAGCTTTGTATTACAACTTTTAAATACAGTAAAAAAGAATGTTTTACTTACAATGACAGCAATAGCAAAATCAAAGCTAACAGCTCATATTTTCAAAGCAAACTCCACTATCACAATGAACTGCCATAATCTAAAGATGAGGTTTGGGAAAGAACGCATTATTGTTCCAGAACAAGAGGAACAAAAACTTCAATGGTAATTCAAGCAGCGTACTACAGATACTTTTTTTGGATCAATCACTGCAATTTCAGAAGACTTATATACTCACTGTATTCTATCATCATGTGAATTACATGAAATGGAGCCCAGCAAACTGCAAATAAAACCACGACAGTCACCATCATGATAATTGCTCGCTTCTTCTTCCTGAAAGAAGAGACTGCTTGTATTGAGAATTTTAGCACAAGAGTTAGAACAGAAAATGGTGATGGGGAAGGGTCTCAGATGTGAGGCTGTTGATCTGCTACCCCATATATTTAACTTATCACTAACTTCAGCCACTGTAAAGGTAGGTTGGCTGGTCATGAGAAGGACAGAAGGAAGAAGAAAAAGGCTACTGCAGTTTTCAGGGAAGGAAAGGGGAAAATAGTGGAGAAGGGGGATATGAGATGCTCCCTGCATAGGACTGCCAACCCCCAAGAGGGGCCTGGAGTTCTCCTAGAATTACAACTGATCTCCAGACTACAGAGTTCAGGTCCCCTGGGGAAAATGGCAGATATAGAAAGTGGACTCTATGGCATCACATCCTTGCTGAGCTTCCTCCACTCCCAAATTCTGCCCTCCCCAGGCTCCAACCCCCCCCCAATCTCCAGATATTTCCCAATCTGAGTTGGCAAGCCTACCCCTGCAAGTCCTTGAGTGTCCCTTGAATGTATCTTGTCTAATACTGTACATCATCTCTACTGCTGACCCACTCAAAAAAATCTAGGAGGTCGATCAATGACATTCAGCTAGATAACATTCGTATTTAAGCATTACTGACTGTACTAACCGTGATATTTTAGACATTTCGTTCCCATGCATAGTTTGCAGAACAGAAGCATCTCCGACTCTTTTCTTAATCCAGAGCTCATAGGCAATCTTACTGTAGAGCAACAGCATCAGCATAAGTGGGAGAAGGAAGAGGATGACCAATATGAATGTTGCATATATCTTCTGGTGAACAGGACTGGCCCATTCTTCCAAGCAGCAAACGTACTTCTTTTCATAAAGGAAGTCATATTTATTCTGAAATAAAGGAAGTAGAAAAATCACCTTTCTCATACAAAGGCACACAAAATAACCTTTTCCTTTCATAAACCAGAAAGAAGTGTGTAATTTCTTCAGATTTCTGTAAAGGTTTAAATATACTGAAATGAACCTTAAAATTGCCTTGAACAAATTAAAGCTATTGATCAATTGAAGTCACTACTGACCACTATGTCTAACATGGCTGTCAGGCAGGGGAAACTACCGTTCCTGCTACTAGACTTCCTTTTAACTGAAGGTGCCATGGATAGAACCTAGAGCCATCCATATGCAAATCACATGCTAGTGACTTGGAATAAGTAGGGGAATTATAGCCAAAACTAAATAGGTGGCGAAGATAATAATATGTTGTTGAAGGCTTTCACAGGAGTTCATTAACTGCTGCAGATTTTCCAGGTTGTGTGGCTGTGGTCTTGGCATTGTAGAACCTGACATTTTGCCAGTAGCTGTGACTGGCATCCTCAGAGGTATAACACAGAGAGATGGAGTACCTTGACACAGAGAGTACTCCATCTTTCTGTGTTATGCCTCTGAGGATGCCAGTCACGGCTACTGGCAAAACATCAGGTTCTACAATGCCAAGACCACGGTCACACAACCTGGGAAATCTACAGCAACTAAAGATAATAATGTAAGAAATGCATGGAACTTGAGCAGGATCATAGGTTTTCAATAATTTAATTAGTAAACTTTAGTCTGACACTCAATATTAAAGGGCATCTACAGGAGAATTTTCCAAAGCTCCCTGTAAGGCGCAGGCCTCGGGTTCTCTGCTGGACTATCCAGCTTCAGGCAGGTCAAGCAAAATGCATTTTATTATCAAAACAGTGAAAGAGGCAACCTTAATTGACAAAGTTCAAAAGAACAGAAAAAATCCAAGCTGCTTCATTGATTGCCAGAACATAAACAATAGTTAAAATCAGCTGAAACTTACAAAGACTCAAACAGGCAGAGTTGCTCTGCCGAAAAGACACGCACCCCCCTCACACTCCTTTTCCTTCTTTTTATCTCTCCGAAGCCCTGCTAAGACGCTGCCCCTCCCTCTATCTAATTCAGCTGTTAATTAAGGTATTTCAGCTGTGCAGCTCTTGCAAAGCCGAACACCAGGCAGTCCCTGTAATGACTTGCAGGATTGATCCTCCCCCTTCTGCCGTCATTCAGTTCTGCCGCATTGATATTTTACTCATAAGTTGGTCTCTTCCTTACACTCCCCTAACAAATATATGGAAGTACATCCAATTTTTCTTTTTCACAGTGTTGCTGTTGTCATCAGTGTAACAATGTACTGTGATTAGCAGGTTTAACATATTCTATCCTCATTCTGTTTGCAGTGCAAATTTAAAAATCAGCCAGAGAAGCCTTTTATCTACTGACATTTTGACAAATTTAGCCCAAAGGCAACACTTTAAGAATGAATCAAAAGCAGCCCCAAGATCCATAAATGCTGCAGAAATGGCCTCCTGGAAAAGAAGAATATTTGTCAGTGAAATGATACAGTTTGTGATAGTGATCAAGGGCTGAAACACCCCTCCTAAATCCTGCTTGTTATAATTCAGGATGCAATATAGATTTTGACTCTACACAATTCAGAAGTTTGGAATAGAGAAAGCTGCATATACCTTGCCTATTATTGACAGCAGGTTAATAGGCCAGTAATTTGTAGGATCATTCTTGGCCCCTTTTTTGTATATAGAAACTGCATGTTTCAAGGTACAGGAATAATTCTTGAGAAACTAATTTGAGTTAAAAGGGAGGTCAGCAGGTTGCTTCACCATAGCAAATTGACTTTCAAAAGATTGACTTTTGAAAACAGGACCCAAGGGCCTTACCTGTTTGCATTTGTCTAATTAAACAGCCTAATGTCTCTGGAAGAACTGGGTGCCATAAGTCAGTCTCAGGGGGCTCAACCAGAACCCATCACACATCCTCCCTCTGCTGGCCCTTTTCCCCTGCATCCTGTTGCACAGTAACCTGCTTTTCTTCTTTAAATGGGTACCAAGGCTCAGAGAGGTTTTGTGAAGTCAAAAACTTGCACAGTACTTTGTGTCAATTTGATTGGTCCTAATAAAAGGTGTTAAAGGTTTTTTAGGTATTTTTTATATTTTAATTCTGGAAATTTTTAGCTGTGTTTTGTGAGTTGTATTGCAATTTTATTGTGTTGTACGCCACCCTGAGCCCTGTCTTTTAGGGGAGGGCAGCCTAAAAGTCTAATTAAATAAATACATACATACATGGGTTTGGTTCTTGTTTTTGGATTCTACAGAAATGTCACACTGTTGCCCTATGAGGCACCTAGTGTGCTTTTATGAACTCATAAGTTACGAAAAACCTGATCTGCGCTAGTTGTGTGCAAAAGGGACTGAACTGTAAGGTGACTCCAAGTGATGCCAGCTACAGACACACGCTCAGAAAAAGGAAGCCTTCCTGTGAAAGGTGTGCCTATGATTCCTGCATGTCACCATTCCACGGACCAGCTCCATCATTGAAAGGTCAGGCAGTGGCCATGCCAGGCCAGAAGACAGGGGACTCAAAACTCCATACAGAGGGTGATTTCCCACTAAAGCTGCCTCAGGGTTGCGCCGCCGTTTGCCCCGATACTATTAGTCAATTTCACACCCGAAGCCGCGGGGCTGCATTTTGACCCGCGGCTTCGCCTGATTTCCCCCGCAGTTTCGTAATCCTCAAAAAACAGGATTACAAAACTGCGGGGAAATCGGGCGACGCCACGGGTCAAAATGCAGCCCCGCGGCTTCGGGTGTGAAATTGACTAATAGTATCGGGGCAAACGGCGGCGCAACCCCGAGGCTTTAGTGGGAAATCACCCAGAATCTCCTTCTTGGCACGCAGGCAACACATTTTCCCCACCTAATACATCACCTAGTCGAAACTGCAGCCAGAAGACAACAAGAGAACAATGGCTCTGGCCAGCACAAGACATAACCCATCAGGTACCATTGTCCAGACTAGTTTGTCATTAGGTCTAACATTGCCCACTTCCCAGACCTTCAACCCCAGCACGAGTCAGAATATTTTTTGGGGACGGACTAACCAGGGTGGTGGCCAAGCTTAGCCCACCCTTCAACTTAATAAAATAGAGGGTTCAATACCAGCTCTCTCTCTCTCTTACTTGCACTCTTGCTCTTTTACCTGACCCCCTCCTACCCTAAGCTTCTGACTCATGGACGTGCAGCCAGGGGCTCCTCATGCCCCTGCCAGTTCAGGACACGATCCTCCCCTAGCACCTCACAGCCCTCCTTCTTTTCTTGAGGTTCGCTCCATTCAACTGCGGACAGGTACAGTATTGCCTAGCAACGGAACATTCTGCTAATGCAAATATGCTATTTTCTTCTATATTTCCTAGAACTTGTATAATTGTGCGTATGTTTGTGTTATTGTATGCTTGAAATAGTTTTCAGTAAACAAAATCATCTTATACTGACATCAGTCTCAGCGTCTATTGGGTGGGTCTGGAGGGAACTGCTCCCCTGTATACATAGATGATCACCCCCGCATTGCCTATTGCCTGATGTAAGATCATAACTCCCCATATTAAATAACAATTTAGGGCAATTTGGCTTACAACATATTCAGTCAGTCAGTTTTTATTCGGTGCATAACCAGCACAACTCAGTTAATGTACTGTCATAGGCTTATAATTTGCAATGGATCTTGGGTAGTCTGGAGAGAGGGTTTTTCCCCTCTTTCATAAATCTTCTGCTGCTCCATTTCTTCCTCTGTCCACTGATATTTTGCCAAAATGGAGCTTTTGCATAAATATCACAGTGTTGCTTTTTTAAAATGGAATGTGAAACAGTCATTCTTGACGCAGACTACAAACATACCTATGCGTAAGTACCCCATTCTTCCAAAAGATTGGCTCTCAAAGCAGCTTACAATTCAAAACCATAAACACATAATATAAGTACTGGAACACTGAATGCATATATATATATATATTTATTTGGGATGGAAAAATCAATATTTAAATAAAAACAATTGGTCTCATTGAATCCATTTGCAGCACTCTAATCATGAAGCAGCACAAATTTGCTTCTGAAGACAACAGAACCTAATCTTGGAGAGATGGCATTCAGTGCTGGAAATGCTGAACAGATGCCACCTTCATCCTTGTTCCAAATCCTAAATGTTCAGTTCTAGCCTTCTCCCTCACACTTCCTGCTAATCCACCCACTATCACTATTACTATTGTGTGTGTTTTTTCCTCTCTCAATAACAGCCCTGAAAAAAACATGCACCCTCCGTCTCCCTGGATGTTGTCAGTAAGGAGAAGTGGGAAGGGGCTTCCTCATTGAGGCCAAGCTGATGACTGGTGACTCTGGCTCTCTCCTCTCTTATCCTCCTCCCTTCTTTCCAGACAGCAGCAGGGGGTGGAGGTTTTGCAGGGGGTGGAGAGACACAATGATTTGTAGCCTTCTCCCCAAGTCTCCTTCCCATATTTACCACAGCCCCCATGATCCATGACCAGCATTGACAACTATCTTCTATTCCTAATAGGGCAGTATTTGATTAGGGCAGATGCTCAGTGAAATATGGATAAAAACCAAAGTGATCTGAAGAGACAATGCTTATAAACTCACCTTGGAATTATGTCCAAGCCAAAGGCAATAACAGAGAATTACAGCAGTCATAGTTAACCAGCTGCATGACCAGACAAGGCCAGAAGAAAATGATTTTCAAAATTCTGTCTACAAATCTAGTAACATACCTCGTAAATCTCTTTTCTTTCTTAATAGCCAGGCTAAGTCATATCCCACTGTTATTCGCATTCTTCTCTCAACAGATACAAACCCTATTTCCGTGTTTCCAACACTCATTTCTACTATCACATTTTACAATTAGTTGATATTCAGTTGCCTCTAGCACAAGGCAGTCCTGCCCTGAAGAAGTGGAAGTACAGATACTAACTGCAGTAGTAGTAAAATTTATTGTGTAGCTATTGGCCATTACAATTTAAAACAATATACAAATTAGATAACTTACAGCACTGGAATTTGAATTAGATTTAAAATATAATAACCTTTAAAACTCTGCACATTCAGTATTTAAATTAATTAAAATTTTAAATATAGATAGCCATCTCCAGAAATATATACACAGCCTCAAACATTGCCATTTTACATTGCCGTTTTACAGTTCAATTTCATTTCATTTTCCTGTGTTCTTGGCCCTGATTTTACTAGCCGCTAAGGCGAAGAGTGCTACCCTATAGGAAACTGTATGGTCTGCGTCTGACAGCAAAAATATGAATTTATCGGTGTCAGAAAAAAATTGCAGTTGATCTATTTCAGTCAAGAATTTACATCTCGGTTCCCAGTATAATGGGCAGACCATGGCATAATGAAAAAGATCCTCCACAGAAGTTTTACAGATACAAACACGTTGTTCCTGGGGTATTTTTAAGTATTGTCCCAGGAGTAATTCTGTTGGCATAGTCTGGAAGGATACTAACTGGCATCAAGATAATAGTTGGTGCATGAAAGCATAAATGCACACAAAACCTACAATACCTCCAGTCGCTGAACGTGCCACATAGGAGATCCAACAATAGCTGCCGCCAACCAAACTATGCCTGAAAAAGAAAAAAAATGGGGTACTGTAACAAAAAAGGCACACAAGATTCAAATAACCTTTTCATAGTTTTTGTTTTAATATGCCTCTATGGAATATTTAAGCTAGATTACAGATTTCAGTGCCCCAACCACTGCTGCAGAAGAGGCTGGTGGACCAGTTCTATGAAGACCTACAACAGCTCATAGAACTAACACCAAAAAATGATGTCCTCATCATCATAGGGGACTGGAATGCTAAAGTAGGAAATCAAAAGGTAACCGGAATAACAGACAAGTTTGGCCTTGGAGAACAAAATGAAGCAGGGCAAAGGCTAACAGAGTTTTGTCAAGAGAACACGCTGGTCATCGCGAACACCCTTTTCCAACAACCTAAGAGGCGTCTCTACACATGGACATCAGCAGATGGGCAACACCAAAATCAGATTGACTATATAATTTGCAGTCAAAGATGGAGAAGCTCTATCCAGTCAGTAAAAACAAGACCTGGAGCTGACTGTGGCTCCGATCATGAGCTACTCATTGCAAAATTCAGACTTAAATTGAAGAAAGTTGGGAAAACCACAAGGCCATTCAGAGTTGACCTAGATCACATCCCCGATGAATATACAGTAGAGGTGAAGAATAGGTTTAAGGGACTAGATTTGATAGACAGAGTGCCTGAAGAACTATGGACAGAGGTCCGTGACATTGTAAAGGAGGCAGCAATCACCGCCATCCCAAAGAAAAAGAAATGCAAAAAAGCAAAGTGGCTGTCTGATGAGGCTTTACACATAGCAGAGGAAAGAAGGAAAGCTAAAGGCAACGGTGAAAAGGAAAGATTTGCCCAACTGAATGCAGATTTCCAGAGAACAGCAAGGAGAGATAAGGAGGCTTTCCTGAATGAACAATGCAAAGTAATAGAGGAAAACAATAGATTGGGGAAGGACTAGAGATCACTTCAAGAAAATTGGAGAAATCAAGGGAACGTTCCATGCAAAGCTGGCCATGATAAAGGACAAAACGGTAGGGACCTAACAGAAGCAGAAGAGATTAGGAAAAGATGGCAAGAATACACAGAAGAACTATACAAGAAGGACCTCGATGTCCTTGCCAACCATGACGGTATAATCACTGACCTCGAGCCAGACATCCTGGAAAGTGAAGTTAAATGGGCCTTAGAAAGCATTACTAACAACAAAGCTAGTGGAGGTGATGGTATCCTAGCTGAGTTATTCAAAGTCTTAAAAGAAGATGCTGTTAAAGTGCTGCACTCAATTTGCCAACAAATTTGGAAAACACAACAGTGGCCACAGGATTGGAAAAGGTCAGTTTACATTCCAATCCCAAAGAAGGGCAATGTCAAGGAATGTTCAAACTATTGCACAATTGCACTCATTTCACATGCTACCAAGGTCATGCTCAAGATCCTACAAGCTAGGCTCCAACAGTACGTGGATAGAGAACTGCCAGAAGTACAAGCTGGGTTTTGAAGAGGTAGAGGAACTAGAGATCAAATTGCCAACATTCGCTGGATTATGGAGAAAGCAAGAGAGTACCAGAAAAACATCTACTTCTGCTTCATTAACTATGCTAAAGCCTTTGATTGTGTGGATCACAATAAACTATGGCAGGTTCTTAAAGAGATGGGAGTACCAGACCACCTCACATGTCTCCTGAGAAACCTGTATAAGGGTCAAGAAGCAACAGTTAGAACCGGATATGGAACAACTGATTGGTTTAGCATAGGAAAAGGAGTACGACAAGGATGTATATTGTCACCTTGCTAATTTAATTTATATGCAGAGTACATCATGCGAAATGCTGGCCTGGATGAATCACAAGCTGGAGTTAAGATTGCTGGGGAAAAGATCAATAACCTCAGATATGCAGACGATACCACTCTGATGGCAGAAAGTGAAGAGGACCTCAAGAGCCTCTTGCTCAGAGTGAAAGAGGAGAGCGCAAAAGTGGGCTTGAAGCTCAACATCAAAAAAACTAAGATCATGGCAACTGGCCCCATCACTCCTTGGCAATAGAAGGGGAAGTCGTAGAAGTAGTGACAGACTTCACGTTCCTGGGATCCCAGATCACTGCAGATGGTGACTGCAGCCATGAAATTAAAAGACGCCTGCTCCTTGGGAGGAAAGCGATGGCAAACCTAAACAGCATGATAAAAAGCAGAGACATCACCCTGCCAACAAAAGTCCGCATGGTCAAAGCAATGGTATTCCCCGTAGTAATGTATGGCTGTGAGAGTTGGACTATAAGGAAGGCTGAGCGCTGAAGAATAGATTCTTTTGAACTATGGTGCTGGAGAAGACACTTGAGAGTTCCTTGGACTGCAAGGAGATCAAATCAGTCAATCCTAAAAGAAATCAACCCTGACTGTTCCCTGGAAGGCCAGATCCTGAAGTTAAAGCTAAAATACTTTGTCCACCAAATGAGAAGGCAACACTCACTGGAGAAGACCCTGATGCTGGGAAAGATTGAAGGTCAAAGAAGAAGGGGACGGCAAAGGATGAGATGGTTAGACAAGTGTCATCAATGCAACGAACATGAAAGTGAGCAAACTTCAGCGGACAGCGGAAGACAGGAGGGCCATGGGGTCGCGAAGAGTTGGACTCGACTGTACGACTGAACAACAACACACAGATTTCAGAAAAATCAGTTTAACTTTAATGATGTGTATGGTGGATAGTTAAAATGAAGGCAAATTGTGAGAGAGACACCTTGCCCTGTGGAAAAATTCATAGCAATATGCTAAACTTTTAAGTTCTGTACTTCAGAAAACAGTAAGTGCTGATTCTACAAGACAAAGGAAAAGGCAACCGTTCAAAACAGCCTATAGAAAGTGCAGCAGCACAAAAGTGGAAAAAACAACTATACTCTAACAGCAAAAAATGAATAAAAAGTCTATTTAGAAAACATATATAATTACATCGGAGAGATATACACACTAGGATACAAATAAATCCAATAACTGTTCACAAGAAAACACGAATGAGAAAAATACCAAAAGACATAACTGAAAGTCAACCACAAATCAAAAAGCTGGAAGCCTAATGAATAACATACATTATAGCTGCTAGCCGGATATTTCAAATTATCTTCTTCAGATAAATAAATGTTATAATATGAACTGTGCTTCTTTCTTTCTTGCATGAAACCACCAATAAAATGAAGCACTGAAGATACCAGTTCCTCTCTAACAGGCTCATGTAATGCAAGATCACATGCCATGCAAATCAGCACATGGAGCAAATCTGAATTTTGCCTCTTTAAGTGTAGTATTAGCTGGCATTCAAGGCACACCACCCACTCCATCCATCTGAAGAAAGCTGGTACTCATTCCATTTTCTGTGCATGTTCAAGCCACCAGAGGTTTCAGGAAGGGAAAAGTTCCAGTACAACCCACACATATATAAATCAAAAGTTATTCTGATGTATAGGTAAATTTGCTTCCCCCCCCCCCCCACAAGATTATACAGTGACTCACAAAGCACTTCAGAAAACTTGTCAGTACTATGTTTTGTGAATCAAAGGGAACAAGCAGGTGCTTACTAGAGAAGCTGCAAAAATGTTGTTTGTCCAATGAACTTTGGTTGTGGAATTCATCCTGCACATGATCGAACAAACTAGTTCTACTTGATTCTCTATGCATGTTTACTAAAAGTCAATAGGCTGAATATTGCTGGTGGAAGCTGATCTTTCCACACCTTGACCTTCTACAAACAGTTTCCGACTGTTAACCTTTTAGCTCCCAGACTAATTTTGAATTACATGGGATTTTTTAACCTTAGCATAAAAAAGCAAAATCCCATGTGAAAGGAACCAGACACAATCCAAATATTATGTAACTACTTTTTATTTCAGCTAAAAAACAGCAAAGATTTTAAGACAAGGTTCATTCCTTTGTTTCAAATTCTCAATACAGATTCCTCAAAACAAAAATTAAATTCCTCTCATCCCAAAGGGATAAACATAAGATCTGAATGCCCAAGATTGATATACACTATGTTAGCATTTTTCAAATGATTTGTTTACCAGGCCTGAGGTTCTGTTGGCCTCTGGACCTGTAGATCTGTTACACATATCAGGTTTGCTGGAATCCATAGGTCTAACACATTGACTGTCAGAAGGGCATTGCTGGAGGTCAGGAAATGCTTGCAGACCATGTGGAAGACATCCGCAATAAAGCAACTCAGGCAATATCACCTTTCGTTCATATATATATAAAACCTGACACACATTGGAAGAAAACTTCCATCTGTATTTGCCCAAATTGGATTATTAAAATAATCAGAGAAACTGACTTTCCCAAAGAGCAGCAGTCTCCCTTGTTCTCATATCCTGCATCAGTTTCATATCAAACCAATAAACAGGCAATTTGCTCTGTGTGTCAGACCGGGATCTGGAAGATGCCATGGAACTTACTCCACAGGGTTGCTGTGAGAATAAAATGAACGATGCAATCTGCATTGAGTCCCACTGGGGAGAAAGGTAAGCTATTGTGATGCACCCTGTGATCATAACCCTCCTCCTGACCTTAAAGAAGGGAAATTCTCTAGAGGTGCCATGGGCTCTTTTCTTATCAGATCCCAAAAGTATATCAAATATCCACAATCTTTCAAAAGGAAGACAATTTATTTTTACATTAAAACAAACATCAATATTTACAAGAGTCCATAAGAGAAAAACTTTAAAAGAACCCAGGTGTATAAATTATCTCACTCTGTCTTTAAAAGCAGGTTCTTGCTCCAGGCAAAGTCTTGAAGAGAAATAAAACTTTCAGTGTTGCTGTCCACACATCCATCTCTCTTCCTCATCGATTCCCCACACCCAACTTTGCTTCAGCTGTTGGAGAATCCTCCATCATCCGAAAGGAGATGATAAAAACCCAGGCTTCTGCCTGCCAATTTTATCTGTGTCTCCCCATTAGCAAGCTAACAATTTAACAAACATGACCTTTTCCAGCTAACATACAAAAAGCTTCATCCTTGACAAACATCACCTGTTGAAATTTCTTCAATTAATTGGCATGTATAGCTATTATCTTTCTCCTAATAGTAATGAAATTTTAAAGGGCAAGTGCAATTACAACTGTGCATCACAGCTATAAATAATCAAAACTTACCGAGCATTGTGTATGCTCTTCTGTTGGTGTACTGCCATTTCATTTTTAATGGATGCACAATCCCATTATGTCTTTCTGCAGCAATGCAAGTCATTGTGAGAATCTCAGTAACAATTGCAGTGGACTGGACAAATGGCACCATCTTGCAGGCAAAGACACCTGAAATAATTGGAACAAACACAAACACCAGTGAATGCTGCCTTCACCTCAAAGAACAAGAAAGAAGTGAAGCTGAAAGTACCATTAAACAGCAATGCCTTGCCGGTCGTGTTTTTGAGTAATTAATAGATGATACAATCCAACCAAAATGAAGAATTTTCTAGTTCCATTGATTTCACTGTGGAAGTTCAAAGTAATGAGATTTAGAAGTGTTTAATTTTGGCTAGATTATCCAACAGTGAAGCAAAAAAAATATAGAAGAGGTATCACACTTTTAAAACAACCTATGAGGTTGTCGTAAGTTCATTCTTTTAAACACTAGCTAAAGGCTCATCTGTCTATGCAAGGGGAAGTGATCTGGTCCTTTCTCTTCTCTTCACTTCTCTTTTCCCACTCCTAAACTTCCCATCCATCAGGGAGGCCTTTACTTCAAGAAGAGCAAGGGACAGGATGAGGTCTACTTTTCCAAACATGGCCCTGCCACTTGTCCATCCAGAACATGAAAGGACAAGGTGTACAACAACCCCCATTTTGAACACAGCTTCTAGAAGTAGACTGGCAAAACTGTCCAGAAAGATGATGTCCTTTCTCTGTTCCTCAGCACAGCTATATTCAGGATGGGCAGGAGAAGCATTGTTCCCAATGAGGTTCCTATCAGAAAGGCTAGCTTTAATCAATGATGGTAGGCAGGTTTCTCCTTAGCCATGTTAGTGTTACCAAGTGCAGCACTGCATGAACACTGCATAAATGTCAACCATTATGTAGAATGGAAAAAATACGAGCATGCTTCTATAAACACCATCCAGTTCTCCTCACTTCCCACAGGTGCTGTGCCCAATTAGTATCAGAACCATGATGCAAATGGAAAAGCAGCTTCAGACGTGACCCCTGTGCTATTTTTCCAGCCTGAAATAGTGTGGGGAGGGAAGCTATTGGGAAAATCCACGTGTATTCCAGGAAATGTGTAGGTTCCCCCAAACCTGCCCCCAGGACTACTTCAGTTTGGAAAAATGGCACAGTGGGAAGTTTGTCCACAGGCACCATGGTTCTGATCCTGACCAGGCATAGTACACATGTGAACTGAAGAGAACTTAATACTTATGTGCAATTGTGTTAGGTCTAACAAAATGTAGACCCCAGGCTCATCTGTGTCCTCTGTCATGTGTGCAGTGGTGAAGCCAACTAAGCTTGTTAAGAGAAGAAAGACCTTCCCTTTCCCAGAGGGAAACTGAGCTGTTTGTATTCCAGTCTGTTTCAGAACTTTTTTTACCCCCACTCTTTCTTTATAGTAGAAAGATTTCAGCACTGTTTTGACAGGTGTCTTACGGGTTTACAAGAGAGTTGGAAAAGTTACTGTTGAAAATGGCATTTAAAGATCATCTTCCAAAGTTTTGTTTGCTTTCCAAAATAAATGGTTTTTTTGAAAATAATTTCTTTGCATTGTACTTACGCTGTATGTGTGTCAAGCACCATCAGGTTGCAGCTAACTTATGGTCACCCCATAGTGTTTTCAAGGCAAGAGACGTTCAGAGGCGGTTTGACACTGCCTGTCTCTGGCTGCAGTCACACACACACTAAATAATCCACTTTCAATCCACTTTCAAATTGGATTTTGTTAGTTCACACAGTAAAAATCCAGTTGGAAAGGCCATTGAAAGTGGATTATTTAGTGTGTGTGACCACAGCCTCTGTGTAGCAACCCTAAAATTCCTTGGTGGTCTCCCATCCAAGTACTAATCAGAGCCTGCTTAGCTTCTAAGGTCTGATTAGATCAGGCAGGCCTGGGCCATCCAGGTCAGGTTGTATTTATACTACCAAACTCACTGGAAAAGACAATACTGCTAGGAAAAGTTGAAGGCAGCAGGAAAAGAGGAAGACCCAGCATGAGATGGATTCACTCAGTAAAGAAAATCAGTTTGACCCTCAGTTTGCAAGCCCTGAGCAAGGCTGTTAACGATAGGATGTTTTGAAGTTTATTAATGCATAGGGTTGCCATCAGTCAGAAGTAACTTGATGGCACTTAACACACATTTTTAATACTTTGATGCTTTTACTTTCAGCCAAAAGCTATGGGAAGTTTCTTTAAAGGAATGCCTACTCCTGTGTTATGCAATCCACTCTTTCTAATCTTTAATGCAGAAGCATTCTGCTTGGCTTACACAGAGCAGGTTCAAAGCCTCATTCAAAACCTGACAGTGAGACCTGGTTTCAGCAACTTCAGTCACAGAGATCAAAACAACATAAAAGAGTTTTAGAACAAAGTTTGAGTCCAGTTGCACCTTTAAGACCAAAAGAGTTTTGTTAGTTTAGAATATTTAGTGACACGCTCTTTTTTCCGTAGCATAGAGGCAATTTCCACAGGTCAAAGGCTTTATACCTTCAGTATGTGTTTTGTTAGATCTCCTGGGGACACTTAAGCAAACCAAGCCCCATATCCCTTCTATCCTTCTAATTTTATGGTAAAGTGCAAATCTCAGTGAGCCCAGAGACCTTCTAAATCCTAAAGGCACTTCTTAAAAAAGCATACACATGAGGCACTCCTCAGCTTCACTGCATCTCTGGTTGAAACTCAGCAAACAATTTCCAACATGGCTTCTTTTTCTTCCTTTTCAAACTGCAAGGGAGTCCTGTCAGAACTAGACTGTGGTGGGACACTTCAAGGTGAAGTCACCATTTGTCAAAATTGGTCTTTAAAACCCAGAAAATATTCTGGCACTTTTTAAAAGTTGCCTGAGTGCCAGAAATCCTGACATAACAAACGACGCCATGTTGGAAAGGGCCATGTGCAGTCACGTCCTAAGATCTAAGTCTGGTGAAACACTTCCCTGGAACATAGTATGAAAGCCACTGACATAACGAAATTTTGGGGCCAGTGCTCATACTTTTCTGGAACAACTGGAGCAACAGGTATAGGGAAGCTTTTCCCAATCTGTAGGTCCTAACCCAAAAATAGGTCACAATGCCAGTTAAAGTGGGTCCCAGGTTTTTGTAATTTTACTGACTTATGCATGCTCTGTTTTTCCTGTGTAGCTCAGCATACTGAATAAGTTTGGACTTGCGGTTCACCAAACCAAAAAGGTTGTGAACTGCTGGTACAGAGCACACAGTGACAGACATAATCTGAGATAACATATTCATCTTACAGGGCAGTCCATTGCTGACCTAAGAGTGGCAGTCCTCAAACAGAGAAGCTTCAAAGGGAGATTACAACATGAGATTGTTCAATCTGAGTTCATTCACAAATTCAGAACAATGGCCCATCCCCCACCTGAATAGGGGCACAGGATTCTTATCTCACAAAAGATGCTAATTTTCTGCACTACCCTTAACCATTTCTTCCCCTGCTCTAATCAAGCTGATAACATTTTGCATTGTATCTTTGCAATACCCCTCTTACCTTCTGACTGGGATATAAGGGCTTAGGGATTTCCATTCCTACTTGTATCTGATGAAAGAAACTTTGACTTTCAGAAGCCTATAACCTGGAAATCTTGTTAGTCTCTAAGGTGCTACTGGAATCAAACCTTGCTCTGAGAAAAAGTGCAATAAAAATATAAAATGTTTGACTACACAAGAGGAGCTTTTCCTTAGGTTTCTATCACCTCTCAGGAAATTGACGTATGCTGCCATTGGGAGAAAGCATAGCACAGTCCCTTCTGCATGGCCTCAGGCTTCTCACATTGACCTGCTAGCCTGGAAGGATTTATTTATTTATTTATTTCAGCTTATATTCCGCCCTCCCCCAAGTGGACTAAGGGCGGATCACAATAGCACTACACATACCAGATATGAAAGTGGTTGTATTCAAACATACATCTTTTCAGCATATTTCCTTCACCAGTAAAATCCAAACAAACATCCAGAACATTTTAATAAATGAATTCAAACAAAAGCAACACAAGGTTGAATTACTGTTAAAGTTCAAATTGCAAAATAGGATGCAATATTCCCCCCCCCACCGCCAAAAAAAGAAGTCATTTCAAAGTCGTGACAGCACAGGAAGAACAGTTCAGGATAGCATGGTTGGAACGCATCTCAAATGGCCAAAGTCTTCCAATCTTATCTTCCTGAGGACAGCTGCTCAGAACTTCCACTCGAGTTTGTGGGTTTGGGGTTCACGCAAGGTTTCATGCTCCACCTTGCAGGCATACTCGGTCTTCCCATCGATAGTGATGTTGGCATAGACAAGCTGATGGAAGGCCCAGTCCTGGTGAAAAGAAAGGTCACTCTTCTGGCTATCCATTGGCTTGCCATTCTTCAGAAGCTCAATGCTGATTTTGGGAGGATGGAATCTGTCAACGTAGCACTGAAAGGTGTTCTCCTTGCCAATCTCCGGAGGATAGCGGGTAAACACCTGCACTGTAGGAACTCGACTTGCGGCTTCCGCTGCTAGGATACAGACTGCCACCATCAAGACCATCCACTGCACAGCTTCCCTCACCTTGGCCATGGCTACCGCACATAGAGTTGCTCCATCTCCCAGTCTTCCAGTATAATGCAAGAACACAGCCTTTGCCACCTTCCAAAATTCAGATTATACATTATTGCAATTATTTGCATTGTTACTAAGAATCCAAGAAATATGGTAAACAGATAAGACCATAAGAAGATCACTGCTAGATCAGGCCAGTGTTCCACCTAGTCCAGCATCCTCTGGACAGCCAACAACAGCCAAGGCCTTCCCCTGATGTTGCCTCCTGGCTCTAGGATTCAGGGGATTAGTGCCTCTAAATGTGGAGGTTCCCCTCATCCTCCATGAATCTATCTAATCCCCTTTTAAAGTTGTTTATTCCTGTGACCATCACTACATCCTCTAACCGTGAATTCCACATTTACTTACTCTCTGTGTAAAGCAGTATTGCCTTTTGTCCATCCTGAACCTACTGCCTATCAGCTTCACTAGATACTTGGGTTTACTGTAGTTCACCAGCAAATTTGGCAACTTTTTTTCAGCTAAGATTTAAAGCAGAGTCTTTTTTCATTTTCTGCCCAATGGAATAAAAAAATAAACACTATCTGCTACTGAAATAGAGCAGATCACTATTTATTTATATTTATATATTTATTTATACTTTCAATTTCTATACCGCTCTAACCCCGAGGGGTCTTTGAGCGGTTTATACACAAATATTAATCGGTACAAGTCCTAATCTAGGGCCACATACAAGGGAGGGGGTAACTAACCTACCAGGCACCCTTTTGTAGCGAGTTGGGGGTTTTTTTGTTGTTGTTCTGTTGTCTGCGGACGACGTCCTCCTAACGCTGGACTTGATTTATTACGACCTTCTGGCTATTGCGACACCTTCGAGTCTGGGCCGAACGTGCATTCACGCATGCTCGCTGTCGGCCTCTGTCCATCAGGCTCCAGCCTGTCACGTCGCCCCGCCTCCATGCCTGTTGGTCCAGCCTCCTCTCACTCGCCAGCCTCCGCCATACTTCTCTGCCGCCGCCGCTCACTGCTCACGCCGCTGCTGCCTCTACTCCACAAGGGATGGGTGCCCCCCCGCTCTAAGAGCAGGTACCCAATTTGTCTATTTGCCTTTTTACGGGCTTTCGAGCCACTGGGTGGACGGGAGCTGGAACAAAGGGCCGGGAGCTCACTCCGGCCGCGATGGGGCTCGAACAGCCGAAGCTACTCAGCCAGATGTTATGCAGGCTTCACTTACTGCCTGCGCCACCGCCCCACTAATGTAATTAAACTGTCACTGTATTGGCAGAAGCATTTTGGGGAAAAGAATTTAGTCTGATCTCTACTACCCAGAGTTAATACAGCTCTGTTTGAACAAAAAACAATGTTAAAGGTAGGGAGAACTGGATGGATTTTAAGATAGGCTGTAATAGAACCATAATATATAATGCTGTTTTGGTCGTGGACTCCCGACACACTCCCAAATCAGTACGCTGCGAGATCTGTCAATCACAGGCTGTCTCCATCTACTGTGGGGATGCCTTCCATTAGTCCTGCCCACCCGCCCACAGAACCGGCGCCCAGCTTCTCAGCCTCAGCATGCTGGGAGGCAATGGGCGGTGTGGACACTCCACTGTGCGAAAGGGGTTGTGCTCGACCGCAGGCGCTTGTAGGTGGCCGGCCGGCCAGCAGCCAAGAGGGCGCCAGGGTTGGCCGGGGGCAGGGCCCGCACCCGCTCATGGAGGCGCCATGGTGGACTTAGTCGCTGTTTGACGCCTTCAGGTACCCGCGTGCCCTCTGAGCAGCCCAGAGGACGCTGACATCGACTTCCACAGGCTTCTTGGCAACAGCCCTCAACCCCTGGGGTCTTGCTACAGCCCGTTGCATTGACTTTGCAACAGGCTTTGCAGCTAGTGTATAAATAAATGCTAAAGGAGAAAAGGTTTTATTTTTAAAACCACTAAAACATCCAGTTTTTATTGGACTAACACTTGCAAAAATTCAAAGACAGTATGGTGTGTACTTCCATTACTTTGTTTAAATTTAAGAAAAACCCCAAAGGCACTGAAAACTGTTGACACTAATATTAGCACAGCCAGAGAACTGTCCACAAAATGCCATGGATGTGGTTGTCCACCTATCTAATGAACAGAATTCAGATCTCATTCCTGGAGGACACTGGAGCACCTCATTGCTTGCATTACTTATTAGTTTCATATCAGAGTGGTTTTGATTTGACCTGCACACCCAAGGCAAAAATTCTTATTAATATCTCCTCTCAGAAGCTGTAAGGTGTATTGTAATTGACAGTCAGGTAAACTCATAACTCCATTTTTATGTGATTGTATGTATCTATGGTTTTATCCTCCCCACACCTGGTTTACACATCAATAAAGCATACATGTACTGCCTCACACAGTTCCTAGGGATAATTCACTTCAGAAACATTAATCACAACTTTGAAACCTCCAAGCTTGCCTAATATTGAATTGGCAAATGCATCCATTTGTTATTGATTTTATGAAATAACAAACCCTTAGAAATGCAAAATTTTCCATGGAGAAACAAGACTACTTGAAAAATTTCCATTTTCATTTCATGATCTGCCCCATATCTCTGCTCTAGGTGCCTTCAGAACATCTCTGGCAATGCAGTATCAAATAAATGCAGTTAATCAAATAAATATTCCCCACCATCTGTCTGCAGGATTTAAGATTTCTATAGCCTCCCTGGGATTGGCTGGAAACACAGTTAGAACCAAGTATCACCCGCATATTGGTGACAACCCTGCCCAGATCTCTAGATGATCTCACCTAGAGATTTCATGTGGTTTCGTGCAGATATTGAAAAGCATGGGGGGGAAATGGAGCCTTGTCAGTCCCCCCAGGTCAAGGGTCTGAGCTGCATTCCTGCAGCACCAACTTCTGAAGCCTATCCTCCATGTAGGATGAGAACTATTGTGCAGCAGTGCCTCCCAATCCCAGGGCAGAAAGGGATCCAGAAGAATACCATGATGTTATCAAAAGCTGCTGAGAATCAAGAGTCTGTCATATCCCTGTGCAGGTGATCCGCCAGACCAATCAAAGCAGTTTCAGTTGCATAATCAGACCAGAATCCAGATTGGAAAGAATACAATCTACTTCATGAAGGAATGCTTGAAGTTATTTATTTATTTATTAAATTTCTGGATTGCCCAATCCCTGAGTACACAAGGCTCTGGGTTATTTACAACAGGCTAAGAACAATACAAAGATATAGATTAAAATCAACAAATCAGTTATTCTTAATAGTCTCCAAATGGTGTCCATAATTTAATCTAAAACCTACTCTGGGCTGTTCTTCTGTCTCATAGGCAGGTTAAGGAGGAAACTGAAGCGGACAGAATGGAAGAAAAGAGGGTGCCAGCTATGATGGAAAACCGTTGCTGTCCTCAACCAATGGCCTGGTGGAACATCTCTGCCTTACAGGCCCTGCAGAATTGCATTAAGTCCCACAGGGCCCTGATGGAAGTTGGCAGAGAGTTCCACCAGGTTGGAGCCACAGCCAAGAAAGCCCTGGCTCTGGTTGAGGATAGCCAGATATCTTTAGGGCTAGGGATCACCAGAGATCATCAGCTGTCTTTCAGCTTACATGAAACTAATATGCTTAGTTTGAAATGACCAAGCTGTTCCAGTGAATCAAAACAAGTCTTTAAATTCTTTTTCTAGGTTCAGATTCTGACAGCATTTTGACTTTTATCCCCTAGAAATGCCTTCACAGCTCATTAAAATATTAGAAACAACACAAATATCTAAAAATATTCAGGTTTAATATACTGGTAATGAAACATGAAATATCATTTTGTTCTTCCACAAATGTCCTTTTAATATACTAAAAAACAAACTCAACTTGGCGATTCATTCCTGAAGTCACTATACAATGGAACTAATTTCAATGAAAAATTTCACCCTACATTCCAAACTTGTTGTATGCCTAAAATATGTTGCACTGATGCTATTTCAACATAGCAGTCAGCAGAAGCCCCTTTTTCTTTATTGCATATGAAAATGCTCTAATCTCTTTCGATGACAATATTGCAGTTAAGTAATATGGTCATTTCTGGCCACTATTTAAGTTTTAGATCATAAATCAAGTAAGAACCATTGCCCAGTAGAAAATAGTGCAGGAAATTTCAAGTGAGCAGTTTTCCCAAAAGCAAGGTTATAGATAGATTCATTCTATAGCTCATACATCATTTTAGAAATGTCACAGCAGCCACCAGAGCTCAGAAACGCATGTAAACACATCAGTCACAGCAGAGTCACAGATTTTGAAACACGGCAGGATTCTAGCCATCGCTTGCAAATAATGACTTGCAAGTAATAACTAGAAAATGTTAGGAAATGTGGAAACCTATGCACACCCAGGGACTTCACTTAATATTTTGAGTGAAGGCTTCAGCTATGTCTAATTCTGATACAATGGAACATACCACGTGGGTTAGAAACACCAGGTCTAGCAAGGGAATTGGTCTGTTAATAGAAAAGGGTCCAGAAAAAGCAGAAGTAGCATCTGAAAGTGAGGGAAGGAAACCTTGGGGTCATAGTGGATAGCTATGCAGTAGAAAATGTCATCCTGGTGTGCCACAGCAGTGAAAAAGGCAAACTGTGCTGAAGATTAATTGGGAAAGGGACTGAAAATAAAACAGCCAATATTATAATACCCTTGTGCAGATCTATGGTGTGGCCTCATCTAGAATACTGTGTGCAATCCTGGTCACTGTATCTCAAAAATGACATTGCATAGCTGAAGAAAGTACAGTAAAGGGCAACCAAGATGATTAAAGGGTTGTAGCACCTTTCTTATAAGCAAAGGCTGAAGAGTACGGGGTTTTCAGTTTAGAAAAGAGACCAAGTGGGGAAGGCATGATAGAAGTTTGTAGAGTTGTAAAATTATGCACAGAGTAGAGAGTTGACAAAGAGAACTTTTTCTCCCTCTCCCAAAATACTAAAACTCAAGGGTATCCAATAAAATCGATGGATAGTAGATTCAGGAAGGACAAAAAGAAATACTTGTTACTCAGCTAGTAAATAAAATATGGCATTTGCTGCCAGATGATGTAGTGGTGGCTACAGGCAAAGATAGGGGATTAGACAGATTCATGGAGCTATGGTGACTGAAGAAAGCCTCCACATCCTAAGGCAATAAACCTCTGAATACTAGTGCCAGGAGGCATCATCAGGGAAGGCCTTGGCATCTGCGCACTGTTGTTGGCCCTCCAGAGAAATCTGTCAGCAACTGTATGAGAAAAGTTATGGGACTAGATGGACAGCATTCTGATCCAGCAGGGCTCTTCTTAAGTCAGGAACTCTGGCTCAGAGGACTAAGAGGGATGCACTGGAATGATAAAACAGCCTAGACAATAGAAAGCTGACTAGAGTGGCCCCTGCAGTACTGGGTCATCAGGCAAGCCTACGCCTGTAGTCATTGTGCCATAGCCCAAGCCAAAGTCAAGGAGACTTGTATTCCAGTCTCAGCTTTTTTCTTGGCTACCACTTGCTCTCCAGGACTGTGGCCCACCAGGAAGTTCCACCTCTGGGACTAAGAGCTCATAGATAACTTCTTCCAACAATGCCTGAGACAACTGAACCCTTTTATCCTCCCCTGTCCTAGTTAATTTTCTCAGGCTCCAGCCACTTGCAGCAATGTGGTGCATTTTAAAAGGTTAGATTAATGGACTACAGCTCAATTATCAGATGCCCTTCCAGATGATCTTACTAGGTGTCTTCAAGAAAACAGGAGCTAAGAATGAGGAGGAGAATCTGGGAGGAGCAGAACTTAGTGGGAATGCCAGTGCCTTGGGGAGAAGATCGTATTCTAGGAATGGATTCTCCTAGGCCCCAGACTCAGAAGGCCACCAACGGAAGGAGTTCAAACTCAGCGTCTGAAGAGTGAGAGTGATTGTAAACACAAACTTTATTGTATACAATATAAAAAAAATGAAAAGAACCTATACTAGGCACCAAAGATCTAATTCCCAAAGCACTCTGACACGCACCAGCAAGAGAGCTCACCTAAAAAAGATAGAAGACAGCTAACTTGGAAGGTCTAGGGAAGAGACATACAGCCTTAAATCTGGGGCCGGAGGTCTGGGGCAGATGCAGTGGAGGTCCAAGGATCACAGCATCAAGGCTGAAAAGGGGAGAAAAGCCTGCAGACTGTAGGGGGGTTGTCAGAAGGTTCCCATTGGACTTTACCACTGTCGAAGGCAACATGGACAGTTTCATGGCTCAGATCAAAAGTCCGGTGCAGTGGGAGGGCTTCTAGTGTCCTGGCCCTACTGCTGGACCTCCTGATGGCATGTGGTATATTTTGGCCGCTGTGTGACAGAGTGTTGGACTAGATGGGCCATTGGCCTGATTCAACATTGGCTTCTCTTATGTTCTTATGTTCACTGTACCTTTGCCCGGAGCAAAATCTGCACCAGGAGCTAAGGCTCCACTTGCTGCTCAACACTTGCAACAATAGCAACCCTGCTGACTCCTACCTGCCCCCACCTCCTCTTCCTCTGGGATCCTCACCTGTGTCATCCCTAAGCCAGGGAAATACTGCCACATTTTAAATTAATTTAGTTTAAATTAATTCAATTCAATTTAATTAGTGCCCCTGTGCCCCCCTCTCCGAAAAAAAATCCTGGCTAAGGGGCTGGATCTGAGGAACCATTTGCTAGCACCTGGAGTCCTTCTTTTATGGAAGAAGTCCCCAAAGAAGGTGGGGTTTAGCTGTCCTGGCTTTGGATTGAGTCAATATAAAAAGTCTGAATCTCACTGGCTGGTTTAAAGTTAACTGCTGTCAGACTTTGGTGGGGAAAAGTGGAAGAAACACCTTGATTAGTACATTTGAGCCAAATCTGCATGGGCACAAAAAGCCTAGGTGAGAAAACATGATTAACATACTTTAATTAGGTTGAAGTGAGCCAAATCTGCATTGACACAAAAGTTTGGGTGTGTCAAGATAGCTCCCAAAACAGGATGGAGGGCAAATTAATCACTTGAGCGCCCTTCTTGATTGAGTCAAAAAGGAAAAAGAGGAATGTCATGTCTGTTAATGAAATAGCAACTTCCCTGGGCTGGGCAGACACCTCTGGGGTATGTCAGGATATTGGGTGATGTCTTCAGTGTTGAAAAGTATTTTGTCATTGGGAGCAATGTCACTGAGCTGAGGGAGATTGCACTTAATCAGTTTCGACCTCCAGCACACCCTTCCTCTTCTTTCCTGAGATTTTCCAACGACATGGCTGTACCCAGGTGCCTTTATGAGACTCCCCAAATTTCAAATCCCCTTGGCATTTAAGCTATAAATGTGGGTGCCTATTAAAACAACTACATGCAAAATAAGAGAGGGAACTGAGGAGGGGGCAGGGTGCTCACATGTTACAGAGTTGGACACCACAGTTCGCATAAAGAAGTGTCCAAGAAGTTCTATTCAACTGAGAATGTATTACACATATGCGGTCTCACTAATCTTGACATTTAATCTAGCATGCCTTTTGAAGATTTGCTTGAAATAGTGTTTTCCCCCTAAACTCATACATTTTCCCCTTCTCTTTTCCTGAATAGCTTCATTCATTTGAGTCTCTGGGCATCACAGCAGGCTGCAGCAAAATCTAATAAAATAAATTACTTTGCACATTTAATTCAGGCAGCTTGATGAAAATTTCTTCTGAAGCAGCATCGTGCACATTCCATCCAGACTAATATATCTTAGTGTACTTTTTGGTTGTATGCCTCATCTCAGAATATCAGGAAGGCCTGTACAAACAAGTAGTCCTCATTCCTGTGAAGGATTACAGACAGCTCACTGCCATGAATTCAAATTCACCTCCCAATTTATCCATTCTTCTCCAGACATGTCTGAATATTATATTCTGCTTCTGCTTTTCATAGAAATCTATGAGTAATCAGGCCCAGCTGCAGAACTCTTTCACCAAGTTCAGAAGGCTCCCAATTTGTCTCAACTCAGGCTTGTTGTTATAAAGTGGCAGTTTCATTGTGGGAATTCACATAATACCATAGGGCAACTTCTAAGGGCTCACAAGGAGATGGCCCTCATACCTCAGGAAATACCAGGACCACTGTGACACAATTTATTGCAGAGATTCAACTAGCAGCCCTTTTCAGTGGCAGGGGAATATCTAATACACTTACTGCCTTTCCCCACAGCACAGCAACAGTAATTACATAATTCATGGAAGAATTACAGTTTCAGCTACTCAGCAAAACTGGAACCCAACTCAAACTCTATGGAGTTTCCTATTTTGAATCACTATTATTCGATTGCCTTCAACTATAGAATTGTGCTACTGTGTGATTAATGTATTATATGACTGAGATGAAAGATGTTATGATTTCAAAACACAGAGGTCAAAATAATGCCAAGTATTTGGTGAAAGATGTTAATTCTGTGCTCAAGTACCTAATTACTAAAGGAGTAAGATCACTTTCTAGTGATAAAAAATACAATGTATCTAAATTTTCAGATGCTCATTATGTCAGTACAAAATTTGTTAGTCTAAGGTGCCACTGGTCTAAAATGCTACAGACTAACATGACTACTCTTTGGGGAAAGCAGGAACTTATTGATGTAACGTTTCAAAACAAGATGGGGATAACAGACTGGAGGAACTGAAAGCACCTGGATTTAATATGCCTACAATTCCCAGGAGCAGAAATGGGAGCAAGAATGAGCTATTAATGTGGCAACATTGACAAAGGATGGCTACAGCATGAAGAACAAAGTGCAGGAGAACTTCTCATAGAAAGACCACACTCTGCACCCTACCAGTTCTGGGGAAAGGAACACTGACAAAGGCTAAGAACTTGGGATACTGGTAGAGTTCTTATTGAAAAAAGTTTCCTTTGCTTCAAGATAATTTCTACAATTCCCAGAAAGTTCCAGAACTACTGAATAATAAAGAAGCCAGTTCATATATTCCACAAAAGACTAGTATTAGAGTGTCACCATTAATTACAATAGCTATATACACCATTGACCATTCTAAATACTTAAATGGCCTCCAGTGTGCTTCTTCTGACCTACTGCAAGTAACTACCAGTAAGGATATCTCTAATCCTATCACTTATCTTCAATGCTAACCCTTGCTTCACAGAAGGAACTTCATACAGCTGTCTAAGTAAGCTTTCTTTCACTTTATCTTTGACCTTTAAGAAAAAGCATTTGGTTCAGAAGTTAAATAGCTACTCGCTTAATTAAGTATAATTCATTAAGTCTTGATGCTTAACTCTGGAGATTCAGTTGTTCTTTAAGTCTGGACATATGACTGATGGCTACTGTAGTTCATTAAATGTAAGTGGAGCAATGTTTGTTTTATGGTCTGACTTAAGAGCAAAATACAAGTCAATTACCCAGTCACAGATGGCACACTTCAATGCCTCCTATGAGGGCTTCTTTGAGGCCGAGCTTTCATTTGGATGGCCAAAAGCACAAAGGGTTATGTTCCATATTTGAAGGGACCATGGCTCAGTTGTAGAGTATCTGCTTGGTATGCAGAAGGTCCAAGGTTCAACCCATGGCATCTGCAGTTCAAGGATCAGGTAGTAGGTGATCTGAAAGACGTCCACCTGAGATCCTGGAGGACTGCCGCCTGTCTAAGTAGATGATACCGACTTTGATGGACTGATGGTCTGATTCAATATAAGGCAGCTTCATGTGTGTCTACTGGAATGTATCCCATGTTTTCCCATTCACCCCCCCCCCAAAAAAAAAAAACCTAATAAAATACTCAGCACTGGGGAAAAGAAATGTAGAAAACTTTGACATGGAAACAGATGGCACTTCATTGACGTTAAATGAATTTAAGGCAAAGATAAAAGACATTTCAAAGAAGTATATTAGAAACTATTGTAATTTTAGGTGATATGGAACTCACAAATCACTGATTCTTTCAGCCTGAACAATACCTAAACAAGATCAGAAAATGATTACTACCCTATCAATGTTGTATGGATTTAGAACCAAACTATACCCAACACTGGTAGGTTTGTTGTCAGAAATTCCCACGCAAGGTTTCTTTCTAAAGAACATTCATTCAGGACCTGGAGCTGGAGCTGGAGCCCAAAAAGGGGTGAAGAAGACTCCCTTTACTCCAGTGCCATCCCCTCAATCTGAAACAGCCCATCTAGGGCAAAATAGGAGCTCCATTGACTTTTTCAGGTGTGGAAAGCGGTCCAGGAAGAAAAGGGTAAACCCACTCAAGCCATGCCACATTCCTGGATTGGGTAAGAACATTTTCAGTCAGAAAATTACAAAGCGTTTTACTAAGGAAATGACAGATTCAGGTGGGTAGCCATGTTGGTCAGATGCAGCAGAACAAAGTTTGAGTTTAGTGGCACCTTTGAGACCAACGCATTTTATTCAAAGTGTAAGCTTTCATGTGCAAAACACACTTCTTCAGTCAAAACTGAAATAAAATTTCAAAAGCTAGTTACAGGAAAAAAGAGGGTGGGAAAGCCGTTAGGAGAGGCCATTCAGAGCCCAGATGCATCTGCAGAGCTGGAATTGGAATGGCTGGCCAGTAGATTCAATGGATGACAATAAATTAGCACATAAGTGCAAGAGTTAACAAAGAGATGTGAGAATGAAATTGGAGTCCAGGAGCACCCCCAAGAAAAACCAAGCTCGACCCTGTGTACATGCAAGAACAGAGACTCAGCACGTACACATTTCTTCACATACATTTAAAAAGATTTCCTCAAATATTACATGCAGTGGGGGGATTAGTTGCTAGAACCAGCTAATTGGAGTCAAGATGCATAAGTACCTGAGCAATAAATATAGCTAAGATTGGAACAGCACATTAATTCATAACATTGCCATAAGTCAGAAGTGACTTCACGGCACTTAACACACACATTTAATTGATGAAATTAAATTAATAAAATGACTGGATTAATTAATCAATTAATTACTAAGGGATTGAGTACCCTGTTTGAAATTATTTGGTCTGTAGCTATACTGTTGTTATCTGACAAATGGGCATAGAATTGTAGTTATTAGCCCTGGCCTTTATTTAATTTACTGGCCAAGTAAAATAGAGGATTAGTGTACCAAATTGTTAGACTATTTGAAGTTGGTTATTGTTAGGAAAGTTTAGGTTTGTTAGACCTTTTAGGCCACAACACCTGGTGAATTGTTACTGCAGGAACAGCATCTAAAGCACTTTAATTGCCAGCCAGTCTATCAGTTGGTCTGTGGCCTAGCAAAGACAACTAATATCGGCGATGGCTGGGTAAGGGATACCAGTGCTCCTGGGGAGGGGAAAGCATAGCCATGGGGCCAGGCAGATATGGAAGGGAAGGGAACGGAGAAACAGAGAAGCTTGCTCCCCTTCCAGCCTGCATCCCATCTCGAAGGTGGTAGGTAGCGTGGCTAGGACTAATGACCCCTCTCCAACATTAGTGTTGTGTAATGCCAGGTTCATAAAAAATAAGATCATGGTCCTTTGTGACTTTCTGCAGGAACAGAACATGGACCTGGCATGCATGGCAGAGGCCCGGGTGCGAGATAGGGAGACATCGCTCTCTCCCAGGTAGCTCCACCCGGGTTCTCAGTCATTCACCTATCCCAGACTAAGGGGCGTGGGGAGGAGTGGCTTTGTTCATCCGGGAGGTTTACACCTTCAGGGCTCTCCTGCCACCAAAGCTCACAGACATTGAGTGCACCGGCTTTGTGTGGGAAGCTGGGGAAAGTTTGGCTGTCTGGTTGGTGTACTGTTCAACCACTACACCGACAAACAGCCAGTCATCCCTGCTGGAGGCTGTATCAGGCTGGGCACTGGAGCACCCTAGACCGATCATCTTGGGTGACTTCAATGTCCATGCCAATGACACAGCTTCCACACAGGCGATGGACCTGGTGTCATCCATGGCAGCACTAGGACTCTCCCAATTTGTAGTGGCCCCCGCTCATCAAGTGGGACACTTGCTTGATCTGATCTTCATGGCGGGGGTTACAGTGGACCGAATTACTGCTATGGAACTACCATGGTCAGACCACTATGCCCTGAAGGCAGCATGAACATTCAACCTTGACCCTATGTGGGCAGTGAGCGCATTTTAGCTCGCCCGCAGAGCCAAATGGACCCAGTGCAGCTCCAGATGGCCCTGCAGGATCTGATGCCCCCCAGTGGCTTGTTAGATGAACTTGTTGAAGACTGGCACAACCAACTCTCGGCAGCCATCGACAAGATCGCTCCCTGGCATCCTCTGCGTCCCTGCTCTAGGCTCGCTCCATGGTATACGCAGGAGCTGCAGCTGATGAAGCGAAGGTTCAGATGGCTAGAGAGGCAGTGGCGGTGAGCTTGTGACAAAGCTACAAGAGCATCCTATAGGACATTTATGAGATCCTATGAGATGGCAGTCAAAGCCGCTAAATGAGAACACTATGCGGCCACGATTGCATCTGCAAGCTCATGCCCAGCCCAATTATTTAGAACGATTCGGACTCTTACTACTCTGCCACAGGGCAGACTAAATGTTAAGGAACTGGAGTCTGGCTGTGAGGCTTTCACAAGCTACTTTGCAGATAAAGTCCTGTCACTCCACCACAATCTTCCCACCACAGTTGAAACAGTAAGGGAACTCGAGGCTCCATGCAAGTCTTCTTGTCGGGTTATGAGGTTCCCTGAGGGAAATTATCAACAAGTCCCTCCTGAAGGTGCTGTTCCCTGGGGCACTCAAGGAGGCAGTGGTCCACCCTCTCCTAAAAAAAACCCATCTCTGGCTGAAGTGGCTAATTATTGGCCAGTTTCCAATCTGCCCTATTTGGGCAAACTGATTGAGAGGGCAGTCGTGACCCAGTTACAGGGTTCTTTGGATGATGCCTCCGTATGAGATCCCTTCCAGTCTGGTTTCCGACCAGGCCATGGGACAGAGACAGCACGGGTCACCCTCACGGATGACCTTCGGCGGCATCTGGATCGAGGCAGATTGGCAGTGTTGGTGCTGTTGGATATGGTCAACCACCAACTACTGACCCATCACCGCACCAACACTGGGATCCAGGGGTCTGCCTTGCAGTGGCTTTCCTCATTTCTCCAGGATTGGGGACAAAGGGTGGCTGTAGGGGAACAACTGTCCCAAAGGCACCTGCTAGTCTGCGGAGTGCCCCAAGGGGTAGTGCTTCCCCCGATGTTATTTAATATCTATATGCACCCCCTTGCCCAGATTGCCCGAAGGCATGGGCTAGGATGTCACCAATATGCAGTTGACACCCAGCTCTATCTGTTGTTGGGCGACCAGTTAGACTCCAGTCTGGAAGATCTGGACCTGGCATTGCATGCCATGGCTGGATGGCTTAGACTGAGCCAACTGAAATTGAATCTGATAAAGACAGAGGTCCTATGCCTGAGTCGGAGCAGTCCAGGGGTAGGGATCCCACTCCCAACCTTTGATGGGGCACCATTCGTGCCAGCACCAGAGGTCAGGAGCTTGGGAGTGCTCTTGGATGCCTCCCTAAGCATGGGGGCCCAAGCAGCAGCCACTGCAAAGTCAGCCTTTTACCATCTTTGGCTGATCAGGCAGTTGGTTCCCTTCCACGAACGGATGACCTGGTGTCAGTGATCCATGCAACGGTCACCTCGAGACTGGACTACTGTAATGCCCTCTACATGGGACTGCCCTTGTCCCAAATTCAGAAGCTGCAGCTAGTGCAGAATGCAGTGGCCAGGCTGTTGTTGAGTGTCCCTATGCAGGAACACATCCAGCCTGCGCTAAAAGCACTGCACTGGTTGCGTATAGCATACCGAATTTGGTTCAAGGTGCTGGTACTTACCTTTAAAGCCTTTTATGGCCAGGGACCTATGTACCTAAAGGACTGCCTTTCCGAAAACGTTCCCCAGCAAGCACTGCGATCAGGTACGCAAAACCGCCTGGTCCTCCCAGGTCCTAGGGAAGCCAGGCTTACAGCAACAAGGGCCAGGGCCTTCTTCGTGGCAGCTGCATGCTGGTGGAATGAGCTCCCAGGAGACATCAGGGCCCTGCGGGACCTTTTACAGTTCCACTGGGCCTGTAAGACTGAGCTCTTCCACCAGGCATCTAATTAAGGAGCCGCCACAACCATCTGAGGCCCTGGCCCCAATACCATCAATATCTTAATAACACCAATAATATCATTAACATCACTGAATAGCCTGTGCCTTGCTGACATGACCCAGACCATGCGCTAATTGACTGTGGACTCCCGCCATGTTGTATGCCATTGCTAGCACTATATGTATTGTTTTTAGATTTAATTTATTGTAATTTTAAATGAGAAATTGTTTTATCAGAAATAATGTTGTGAGCCGCCCTGAGCCTGCTGCAACAGGGAGGGCAGGACAGAAGCCAAAATAAATAAATAAATAAATAAATAAATAGTATGTAAAGAATTGTCCTTGTATATATCCTACATAACCGAGTCCCATACAGAAATTTTTGTTTGTTTGATGGGTTAAGAAAATGTATATGTCACCTCTTCAGAGAACCTACTGGCTTACAACGTAAAAATATTTTATATTTTTTTAATTTATTTGCTTAATTTATAGCCCGCCTTCCTTGCTGAGACTCAAGGTATAAGACAATGAGATCAGATAGCATGAAACGTCCAATAAACTCAGATTACAAGAACTGTAAAGAAAGCCAAAAAAAGGTTTCATGTAGGATATGTCATAAACACAGCACAACAAGAAGCCAGTAACAATGGCCATGACCTGGACAGCCAAGGCAAGCCCAGTCTTGTCAGATCGTGGAAGCTAAGCAGGGCCAACCCTGGCAAGTACTTGGAAGGGCAACTTCCAAGGAATATCAGAGCCGGGACACAAAGGCAGGTTATCAAGCTATCTCTCTGAAATGTCCTAGCCCCACTAGGGGTCGCCAGAAGTCAACATGACTTCCAGGCTTGCAAACACACACACAAACACACATACTCACAAAAAAATAATTTAAAAAGATAGAAATACAAAGGCCAGTAACAATGAATAAACTATGAAAAACCCAGCATTACAAACCCAACCAGAGCATAAACACAGAGGAGAACATTCAGCAGCTTAAAAACAAGTCTCATAAAACCAGCCCCAGGGCTAGACTGACAATATAGGCAACCTAGCAGTTGCCTAGGGCATCAGATACTGAGGAGCAACTAAAATGCTGGGCCTGCACTGAGCACATCCTTCTGCACAGTCTACCAATTGCTCCAGGCCAAGGCACACAGCTGCCCTCTCTCTTTTGCCAGCTGAATTCTCAGGCTCCCAATTGCTTGCTGGGAGTGGGAGGTGTCCTGAAAATGGAGTTGGTCAGGTGGAAAATGGCAGAGGAAGACCCAACATGAGATTGATTGACTCAGTCAAGGAAGCCATGGCCCTCAGTTTGCAAGACCTGACTGAGCAAGGCTGTTAACAATATGCCTTGCCCTATATATAGCACATAACAATAACTGGAACTCAATATTACTTTCTATAAGTTTTTTTCCGAGTGAGCAAACGCCAACAACTCTCATATTTCATGTCCTTGAGCCCTAACTGTCACTGAAGCAATACTATCAAAAACAGGAAGAAACCATTTCCCCCTTAAATCTCTGTAAAACAAGCAAACCCAATAGAAGGAATTCTCAAATATGTCCTTTTGGCAGCAAATGTTCTTCAAGTTGCTCTTGAAGCCCAGGGTTCCTCAGGGAGAATCATACATGAGTAGAGATGTAAAATTTATGTAAATTTTGAGCCCACAGGGGGGGAAATATGCTTTCCCCCCTTTTTTTTCCTGAGGGGAAATGCAAATTTGGGGAAATAATGAACTATAGGTAATACTTACTTTCCTGTCAAACCTAAATTTCTTTTACTGATTTAACATAAGATATATCATTTATAACTTACTTAGCATATAAAATTGTACTATTTGGCTTATTTACAGAATTTAGAAGTATCTTCATATCATAAATCTTAGATGCATCTAAATCTGCAGATCAGAGCCACACAAAAAGAGAACAGGTAATTCTGCAAACTTGGGGGAGGTAAGACAAAGCAGACAGTGGTGCTTGGCTGAACCGCATGCGAGAAGAGGCAGATGGCAGTGCCCTGGCCAGGCCAAGCCCTGCACAAAGTAAGGTGGATGGTGGCACTCTAGCCAGGTCAAGCCCTGCACAAGACAAGACAAATGGCAGTGCCCTGGCCCAGCTGGGCAGCACCCAGCCTAGTTAAGCCCTGCGTGACATGAAGCAAGGCAGACAGCGGCACCTAGCCAATTCAAGGTGAGGTGAGGCAGACAATAGTGCCCGTCTCAGCCGAGTCCCACACAAAGCAAGGCAAGGAAGAAGGTGGCATCTGGCTGAGCCCCATGCAAGGCAAGGCAAGGTAAGGCAGAGGGCGGCACACAGCCAAGCCCCATGTAAGGCAAGGCAAGGCAGGGTGGAGGGCAGCACCTGACTGAAACCCAAGCAATGTGATGCAAGGCAGACGGCAGTGCTCACCTATGCCTTGTGCAAGGTGAGGCAAAGTGGTTGGTGCCCTGCTGAACCTCACGTGAGGCAAGGTGAAACAGAAGGTGGCACCCATCCCAGCTGAGCCCAACACAAGGTGAGGGAGACAACAGTCCCTGGCCACATGCAAGGCAAGGCAAGGCAGAGGGTGGCACCTGGCTGAGCTCCACACAAGGCAGAATGGATGGTAGTGCCCAACTGAACCCAGAAAAAGGCAGGGCAGAGGGTGTTACCAGGCTCAGCCCAGATGACCCCCATGCAAGGTAAGGCAGGTACCCAGCCTGCCTGGCCAAAGTGAGAGGCACTGCCTGGACTGCACAAGACAGAGTAAGCAGTGACTGGCCTGCCTGTGGCCTCTCTGAGGCAAGGAAGGCAGCAGCTGGCCAGCTGATTAGGCAGGCTGCCTCTTCCTCCTTCCTTCCATCCCCCTTTGGGAGGGAGTGGCAGGGTCAGACGGACTGCCTCTTCCTCTGTCCCTCCCTCCTTTGAAGGCAGGGCCAGGACAGGTGGAGGGGGGGGTGGCCCTTTCCAATGATTTTTCACTCTGTCAGCTCTTGCTCACTGGGTTGTTCTGAGGATATAATGGAGGAGAGGAGAATGAAGTAAGGTGATTTGAGTCATTTTGGAGAAAGGTGGGCTATAAATGAAATAAATAATAAATATAGCTGAAGATGGTGTCGTGATGCACGGAACTGGCTAGCACTGAGGGGCCCATAAGGGAGTAAGAGTATCCAAAGGAAGACTGGACTCCACAGCTTTAGTGCAAACACTATGTACAATTTATTTACACCAAGTCTCCACCAACATCCAGTTCTCAGTGACAAAACGCTCCGCTGCAACCATACATTAACACTGTACAAGCAATACGTTTATACAACCACTGACCAATCAGTACAGTGCTGAATCATGGTGATGCAAGTTACTCAGTGCTGGACTGGACTGCCCTAAACTGGCTGGAACCAGCCACCCTTACAGCTCCTAGCTGTCATCTGCACTGACATAGATCAAACTCATCTAGGCCAGCCTTACACTAGACATGTATATTACAACAGATGGAGGGACAGAAAAAAGGCTGGTGGGAAGGAGAGAAAGAAGCAGAGAAGGTTGGGGATACAGTTGAGGACATGGATGAAGGATATGGTTGAGGACATAGAGAAGGTTGGGGACACAGACAGCACATATTCAGCCTGTGCCAGCTCTACTGGCTTCCAGTGGAATACTGAGTCAAGTTCAAGGTGTTGGTATTGACCTTCAAGGCCTTGAGTTGCCTGGGACCAAAGTAACTATGGGACTTTAGCTGCTGTAGACTTTCCAAGCTGTATGGCCATGATCTTGGCATTGTAGGACCTGACGTTTCGCCAGCAGAGGCAGCCTGCCTAATCTATGGGACTGTCTCTTCTGGCATGTCCCTGGGAAGCCTTGCACTCTATTGATAACAATCTGCTGGTGATCCCCAACCCTAGGGATGTCTGGCTGTCCTCGGGCCTTCTCAGTCCTGGCCCCAACCTGGTAGAACACTCTGCCAAATGACATCAGGGCCCTGCAGGATCATATGCAGTTCCTCGGGTCCTGTAAGGCAGAGGTGTTCCACCAGGATTTTGGTTGAGGGCAGTAATGGTTTTTCCTTGGCTGGCACCCTCCCATCCTTTCCCCCGCTTTGAATTGTTGTTATGAGTTCCTTCTCCCCCTGCCCAGAAACTTACTTGGTAGTCCCCAGCTCAGGTAGAAATATTCAGGAAACCATCATCATGGGTCTTTAGTTTTATTAAATTGTTCTGTAGAATTTTAATATTTTACATGTTTTTATGGCATTATGCCCTCATGTACATCACCCAGAGCCCGGCGTAAGCTAGGATAGGGTGATTAACAAACTTAAATGATTATGATGATGATGATAATGTGAAGGGAAAGAGGAAATAGTGTGGGGAAGCCAATATGGGAAAATGGGTGCCCTTTGCAAGTCCTTGCTGGTTCCCCATTGTGAAATTGGGCCTGCCCTGGCAACTGGCACCATGCAACTAGGCCAGAGTTTTCCTGGGTAGAGGGTGCCATGAGTATGCTAGGGCAAAAAACTGAAGATGGGTAGAAAATAAAGGTAGCATGGATGGGAAGGAGAACAGGTAGGAAAGGGGGAAAGGGTATTGGGGCTTTCAAGGAAAGGAAAAAAGGAAATAGTGGGGGAGAAGAAAACTAAACTGCAAGTCATTGCAGGTAGCCGCTTGTATATTCTAATAGAAAAGTCAGCCAAATCTGAGGTTACTTAAATCCAATGACTGCAGCTGTGAACGGGCAAGACAGATATTTCTGCAAACCTGAAAAATGCCCCAGTTTTTCAGGAAAATGTGAAATCTTAAAAAAACAGATTGATGGGTTTTAAAAACCCAAAATGAAAAAAGCAGCACCTGTAAAAGCAGCACCTGTAGCTGTAAGAAATGGATTCCCTTCGTGGCTGTTGCTAGGCAACCACAGCATTCCAGGCTTAGCTTCTGTGAGTAAAAGGCATGAGAAGGGGGAAGGGTCCTTTCCAGGGTTACAGAGGAAAGTGAGGTGCCCTCCACAAGTCATTGAGGATTCACTGCTGGGACGTAGTTTTCCTAGGTAGAGGCTACTGGGCAGGTCTAAAGACAGAGACAGACAAATGTAGGTTGGCTGTTGGGTGGGAAGGAGAGAAGAAAGTAGGAAAAAGGGAGAGAGTATGGGAGCTTTCAGGAAAGGGAAAGAATGAGGGCAGAGGAAATGAGATACCACCTGCAAATCCTTGCAGGCTCCAGCCTGTAGCTCTTCTATAAGAAAAACTGGAAGTATACCCAGTACTTCAGAAATAGCTGCAACTTTAATTTTTGCCATCCGAGAGGCATGGGAGAAAATGAAGGTAGAAAGCTAATTATATTGTAAACAAAAGAAAGTTATCATTTGGACAGAAACACTCTCATACATTCACAATAGGAAGGACTACCAGTATATCTGGATATTAAGCTAAACTTTATAATACAGAAAACACTGAGCTCTTAAACGAATTATCATTAAACATGTTGTATTAATTATTGCCAAGATTTACATTAACTTTTTTGAAGACATTATATATATCTACAATATATATAAGATTTATAAATATCTAATACTATAGATTATCTTAAATTAGAATACTTTTTTTGAGTAAAACCTTGTATTTCATCAGGCTTTTTCATGCAAAAATTTGAGGAAAATGGTTTTTAAGACAAACTTTGTCACACTCAAAAAGGAAAATATTTCATGGGAGATTTTTTTTCCAGTGCTCCCCCAAATTTCCCATTGGAAAAATTTAAGAAGCATTTCATGCATTCTAAAAGAGAAAAATATATATATACTTTTTTCCCAGTGCTTCCCCAAATTGTCCAATTGGAAAAACTGGGGGGGGGGAATGCTACTTTCTCTGATTTTTCCATTCCCCCCAGGCTTTCACATCTCTAGAAGTCAGGGGTAGGAGGCTGCAGTTTATGGGGGAAATGGCAGAAACTTGTGTATGAAACAGGTACTTTCACAAGGGTGGGGGCAATTTCTGTCATTCTTACTGCAGTCCTTTCTTCTCTTGAACCACATCTCATATCTCAATATTGTCAAACGTTCCCCAGACTCTCAAAAGCAGCTTTTAAAAGTGAAGATGTATATCAAGGGATGCCACTTACCCACAGACTAGGAATAGGGCCCGTTGTAGCAATAATTTCAGTGAGCTCTAGAAAGAGGCTCTCTTCAGTAGTCAATCAGAACCCTTTCTGGGCAAACGCTCAACCTCACCCCACCCACTTCCTAAACCACTTGGCAGGTGCCAGAAAAGGTGTCGGCAGGAACGCCACATTGGGGACCCCTGATATAGACTTTTGTACAGATTTCATAAGAAATCTATGTTTTAAGAACAATAGGCTTCAAACTTATACGATGTTACTCCACTCTAGATTTTACCACAGAGTTTCAAGTGATTCGTAAAGTGGAGTGACATAACTTCTGGGTTTTCCCTGGAAGTTATGTAACACCATCTTGCCAATGGTGATTTTTTTCTCTCTCTCTCACCAGCTGCAGGAGCACCCTATTTATATAAAAGCCTTAGCGTATTGGCAATTTCTGGCTCTCCCATTGGTTGTGTTTTGCACTCCCATCAGCCACTGGCCTGTCAACTACCACTCAAGAGTACTCATGTGCCATTGGCTGGGTGTTGGGTCCACTTCTCTCCCTCGCCCACTGCTGGCATGGCCACTCTTCCCTGTCTAAATAAACTGCCATAATGGCTGTCTCTCCTGATGAAGACACTTCTACTGCCGCTATTTTGCTCTTCCACATCTGGCTGGCTACTGAAATGGCTTTTCTGCTCAAGAAAAGGCTTCTACTATTGCCACTTCTCCTGCTTGGCTCCTCCACAGCTGGCTGGCTACTAAGGTAAGCTACCAGCCATCAAACCATTTTGTTCTCCTCCTGCTGTGGGGCTCATTTTCCCCTCAGTGGCTGTTGCTAAGCAACCAAGCTTGACTCTGTCAGTAAAAAGGCAGGGGCAGGAGGCCCTTTCCACGCCTACTTTGGCTTTTGTGGGGACCTCATTGGGGCCAGTGCTGACTAGGGTTGCCAGCTCCAAGTTGGGAAATTCCTGGAGATTTTTGGTGGAATCTATGGAAGCCAGAGTTTGGGGAGGGGAGAGGCCTGAGCTAAATAGAATGCCATAGAGCCCACCCTCCAAAGAAGTTATTTTCTCCAGGGGGAGAGAGATCTGTTGTCTGGAGTTCAGTTGTGATACCAGATGATATTCAGGCTCTACCTGGAGGCTGGCTACCCTAGGCCTGTCAACACCCTCTGGGTGACCTGATGACCCCTGCCTGGCATGACTTAACTAGGCCTGGGTGCTTGTTCCTGTTCACCAGCAGCAGCCCCCCTAGGACAGCCAGTGTGGCGTAGCAGTTAGAACTTCACAGCAGGGTCTGCCAGACCCAGGTTCTTGCTGTGGAAGCTGATTGGGTGATTTCAAAGCAGTCATAGGCTTTTAACCTAACCTACCTCACAGGGTTGTTGTGCAGTTCAAAAGGGGGAGAGGAGAATGATGTGAGCTGCTTTGGTCCCCACTGAGGAGAAAGACTATACTTTTCCTAGGTAGAGGCTGCAGGTAGGGGGAGGAGATGAAAACCTGAAGTCAGAGGGGCAGATAAAAGGTAGGTTGATGGTTGGCTGGGAAGGAGATAGGTTTGCCAACTCCAGGTTGGGAAATTCCTCGAGATTTGGCAGGGTGGAGGCCGGAGACAGTGGGGTTTGAGTAGAGGTGAGACCTCAGACAGGTACAATGTCATAGACTCCACCCTCTGAACCAACCATTTCCTCCTGGGGAACCATTGTTGCCAATCTCCAGGTGAGGGCTGGAGATCACTCAGAATTACAACTGCTCTTCAGATGGCGATCAGTTCCCCTGGAGAAAATGGTGGACTCTTGTGACACTATACCCTGCTGAGGCTGCCACAGCAAATTGACACTGAGTGTCCAAGACTTTTAAAGTGTCTTTTTGCCAGCCAAGCATGCGGCCCACAACCATCCCTCTCCCTCCCTCCTGCTTGATTTAAAGGTCCCTCCAGCTGGTCGGCGGGCCACATGGTTCCCACCAATCAGCTGAAGCTCTTTAAATCAGGCAGGAGGGGAGGGAAAGGGGTGGTAGGGGTTGCTTGCTTTTGGGGGCAGGCCTTCGGGGCATCCCCACCCACCCCTGGAATCCCCCCAAACCCCCTGCTGGAGTGATGAGGGGACCAGGCAACTCTAGTCAGAATTCTAAATGTGCCCACAGGCTCAAAAAGTTTGGGGACCCTTGATCTATATGATGCCTGATAGGAAACTCAAAATAAGCATCTACCCCGCCCACAAAAAAAAAAAATTCTGTGAAGCGTGAAAAATGTCTTCCTATATAGGAATGGAAAACTCCTTAGTTCTCAAATTGTGCTCATCCACAAGTTTTTCCACTCTATACACAACTTACTTCTTCTGACTGTTAATCTCTTGCCCATTTCATTTGAACTGCCTGAATCTATCATGCCTAATAAGAGTTCTAGAAATGTCTCCCTAGGTTAATGTGTTAAAATAATGCATAGCATGACAGGCGCTCAATTGACCTGAATCCAAAAACAGATGGAAGTTGTTCAAGTGAAAATTTCTGGTAGCCCCCTCCAAGGCATTGAATGAATCATCTTTAATGAGAAAGTATAACCCCATATGAAACCTAATGAGGAGGTAAAGTGTCAGGTCATGGAAATACCTTTCATGGTAATAAGACACTCTGAAGAAACCCCACACTTGATTAGAAAAGAAATCTGTCAACCGATTTTTCTTCTGCCTGTTTAATTCTCCACAGTCTTACATTCTGAGTATTGGTATCACACTGTGGCATTTTATTCTTACAGTGGATTATATAATTACTCCCAAATTCATCCTTTTGTTTCTCTTCCAGGAAACATATCCTTGGCAGCATATATGCCCATTGGTTTTTAATAGCCTACAAATTACACATTTTTTAAAAAACGAATTGCCTTGGCAGGCAATAAAGCTAACTCTAATGCTTGCTGCAGGAATACCTGGCATCATGCCTAGCAATCATCTATCTGAGTCAATCCCCTACGTCTGCCCCACAAATAAGGTGGGCAAAGGATCTGGGCATACTTAGAGACAGAAAAGCCAGCTTTCCTCCTTTGCCTCAGGCTGTTCTGTGCTTTGCAGGAAGTAGTCTGAAGCCTTTCAGCTATATTGTAATTAAAAGACAACTTCATTCAGCTGTTTGGAAACAGATCCCCAACTAATTAAAACTAGATACTTGTTCTATAACCTTGCCATCAAACGATCATTACTGACAGGACTGGCAATTCCCACACTGTGATTCAAATATGCAGCCACGCATGTAACAGGATCCTCTGTGGGACTTTATCATCCCTCAGGATATCCGTGGAGACTGCATGTCCCTCGTCACAATCCCTCTGCCTGTAGAAAACCAGTTTGTCTTCCTTGAGTGTGGGGTGCCTCAGGGGGCAGTGCTATCCCCAATGTTATTTAACATCTATATGCACCCCCTCGCCCAGATTGCCTGGAGTTATGGGCTTGGGTGTCACCAATATGTAGATAACACCCAGCTCTATCTGATGCTGGGCGGCCAGTCAGACTCTGGCCCTGATGACCTTCATAAGGTGTTGCAGGCCGTGGCTGGTTGGCTCAGGTTGAGATGGCTGAAGCTAAATCCGGCGAAGACAGAGGTCCTGGGCCTGAGCCGGACCGGTCTGGGGTTGGGGCACCCCCTCCCAACCTTCAACGGGGTGTCTTTGGTGCCGTTGTCGGGGGTTAGGAGTCTGGGGGTGCTCCTGGATACCTCCTTAACTATGGAGACCCAGGTGGCAGCCACTGTCAAGTCAGCATTTTACCATCTCCAGCTGGCATGACAGTTGGTTCCCTACCTCGATCGTGATGACCTGGCCACAGTGATCCATGCGACGGTCACCTCAAGGCTAGACTACTGCAAGACTCTCTACATGGGGCTGCCTTTGTCGCAGATCCGGAGGCTGCAGCTGGTGCAGAATGCAGCAGCCAGATTGCTGATGGGTCTCACTAGGTGGGACCACATTCAGCCAGTGCTGAAGGTGCTGCACTGGCTGCCAATAACGTACCAGATCCAATTCAAAGTGCTGGTTCTCACCTTTAAAGCCCTATATGGCCAGGGTCCGGCCTACCTGAGGGACCGCCTTTCCCCGTACGTTCCCCCAAGGGCACTACGGTCAGGGGGGCAACACCTGCTAGGCCATTCCAAGGCAGCCAAATATGCTGCTACCAGAGCCAGGGCTTTTTCAGTGGCGGCCCCTACCTGGTGGAATGAGCTCCCGGAAGAGATCAGGGCCCTGTGGGACCTTATGCATTTCCACAGGGCCTGCAAGACGGAGCTCTTCCACCAGGCTTTTGAGTAGGGGCTGCCACCACTACTGTACCACCACCATGTTGACAGTATGAGGTGGACTGGCCCTGGTATGAAACTACAGCTATGGTGGGACATCATCGGAGCAGCGAGGAATGTGCTTGAGTGTATAGTGATTGGTTCTGTTGACCACTGTTTTAATTGTTTTATTCATAGTCAATTTTATGCTTTTAGTATTTATTTACGGCATTTGCTTCTATGTTTTATTGTTAATGTATGGCTTTTTGCCTTCTGTTCGCTGCCCTGAGCCCACGTTGGAAGGGCAGGATATAAATCCAATAAATAAATAAATAAGATTACATTTCTAATGGACAGTTAGATGCATAGCCTCCTATCACATATCCAAATCCATGCTGTCATGGTATGATTCTCTTGTTGATAAAAGAGTATGAGACAGAACACACAATTGGTCTATGGGACACTCAGTTCATGCTATTTCTGTACATACAGACAGGGATCACTTTCAATTAAGCTTAGTTAAGCAAAACTATGTGCTTTATAAACTGTTGCAGTAATAAGGCACAGGGGGGTGTACAGGCTTTGAGCCCTCTCACCCCCAGTCCAGGGGATAAGAGAGGCACAACTCCTGATACTCTGCCAGCATGTACAGAGTATCCTCCCTCACGCCAGTCCAGGAATGAGAGATATCACCATCCCATACGCTTCAGGAACACTTAAATCAGTATTCTGCCACGAGGACCTCTTTAAGGACGTTCCCAACTCAGACAGGAGCAGAGGTCGCACCTCCTGTCTAGTCTCTGGGAATTAATGACTTATCAGCTCTGTGCCAGAGCTGCAGATAATTAATTAACACAGTGGTAGCCTTCTAGGTGAACAGCTTAGGCACAGGGTCTAGGCTTAGAACCCAGCTGCAATCCAGGACACAAACTCAGATAATATTAATTGATATTATCTTTATTTAGTACAAAGCATGCATATAACAAAAGGCTAGCGAGAAGGTACATAAAACAAATAAGATCTATAGCTTCTTCAGCTCTAACTATACATAGAAGTATTCATAATTACCAGTCATTCAGAAATACCAGATAATTCAATGTCCTCTGTGGAACCAGGGGATCTTCAGGATAAACCACATGGCTGATGAAGGTTGCCTAACAGTAAAATTCCACGTTGCAGGTTTGTAATCCAAAAAGGAACTCTGCCTCAGAAAGAAGCTAACTTTCCAAGAGAACTCTGTCCCTCTTCCCATAGGGTAAGCACAACTCCCTCCCTCTCCTGTCATAATTGAATATGGCCATTTATCCAATCACAAGGGGATGAAGAGGTGTGTCCAACTATCTAGGTGCAGGTATTGCTGACGTGACTAAAGGCATGTCTGCTGAGCTTTGATGTGTTAATGCATGGGACATCTGTTTCCCCCCCCAACTTGGGAAGATGCCTCAGTGTCTACTTCTTCCCAGCAAAGGTGCCAAAGTGACTTCATATATGGATATCAGGCTTGGCATCTGGCATGCCATCTGTTGCAGGTGACAAAACTCACATGGAGATGTTAGCAGCTAGACCATTTGGACGTAGCAGGAATGAATCAGGAAAGTCTTTTCCTATACAGGGGGAATGACTCCTCTTTTTACAGAGGAACAGGAACAAGCAACTATTAATGCTTTTGAGCAACAGACACCAAAGATAATGTTTAGCTCTAACACACTTTAGACCTCCACATCTGACAGGATCTCCAGGGAGTACAAGACACAGAAGGTACATACACACAAGGCAAGCATATGCTGTGCCAATCACAGCAGGCAAGACAGCAGCTTTCTACCATTAGGGGAAAACGTATTTCATTCTCAACAACACTTTTAGTTACAAAAAGTGGGAAAACAGATTGCTTACTAGGAAATACAGCTACAAGAACAATGCAAGAGGAAGCATCCTGCAAGTGTATTGCATTCAGAGATGCTTTGTACCCTTGATGCTACTCTCTTGTATATTTTGACAGAGGTTGAATTAGCCAAGAAGCATACTGGGTTGGACTCAGCAGGCTTTTCTGGTCAATTTCACCTAATCCTGCTGTTATTTAAGGCCCTAGCCGCAGATCCTATGATTTGCAGAACAGCCTTTGGGGCAAAGGGGATCCCCTCCTTCCTTTTCAACCACCAGAAAAGGTGGTTGAATCCAACCCATCTTCTCCCTTTCCACACTGTGCAATTTGATTATGTTCCCATCGTGCTTTTTTAAGGCAGGGTTACTTCATCTGTTGATAGTATACATTTCTGTTGATGAAGGGATCCTGTGGTAACCAAAAATTCTCAGGCTCATTCCTATAAAAAGCATCTGAAAAATGTTGCCAAACCTCTGTGTTTAAAGCACCAGAGTTAAAGCAAGTTTCAAATGAATGGATCTGGCAAATGAGGTTTTACATCTTAGTTTCAGCTTTGTGAAAGATGCTTTTACCCCCTCCCCACTACAGGATGGATCCAGACAGTTGGAAGCATAATCTATCCATTCATGCATTTCAGCAAGTTATTCACTATGAGAACTCCCTGCTTTAATATTTCTCTAGAGTTGCCACTCGATTGCAACTAACACTTGATTTGAGGCACATCTGAATGGCCCTCTTGTGTTCTAGAATAGCAGTGGCAACTTGGTCGAATGTTACCAGCTTGCCGGTTAAATAATCAGCTGACTACAGTCTAATATTCCATTCAGTCAAGAATGCGACAATGTACCATTTCAAATCTATTATGGTGTCATTTATTAGCAACCTATTATAAAGCAATTGTTACACCTTCACTTTATTTCTGTTTTTGTTTAATGTATATATAACTGTAGTTTTGTGCTGGTGTTCAGGGATAAAAGTCAAATAAGAGAACCTTCCAGGGAATCATTCACACATCTAAAAAAGTGTTAAACTACAGTACTTCATCCCATATTCAAAAGATTTCATTGTTTTTCAATACCAGTAACCATAAACTTAATTAGCAGAAATATCAAATCTGTCAGTGATCAACACATCATTTTTGTTGCTCTAATTGAATTAATGCATTAAAAATGGTTAAAACCCACGTGAACCATTTTGGTGTGGACTAGGAAAATGCCCACTCTGTAGGAAGCTTGAAAAGTATATCAGTAAGTTGAGAAAAAATTCAAAGAGAAATTTTGTGTTCACATCTGACTCATCTGAGCTGAGCAAACACACTTTTCTAATATTTAAACCTTAGAGTATTTCTCCTCAACTACATAAGGATGGATGGGGAGATCATACAGCAGAAGGTACAAGAAAGCATTTGATATTTGTCTTGATCTAAACAACTGCACCAAAACTGTCTCAGTAGTCACCCAAGGAGTTACAGAAGGAAAAGCCAATAAAAAGTGACCGCAGTCTTCTGACACTACCTTCTTTTCTGCTTCTAGCCCCCAGCTGCTTTTTCTGTTTTCTCTTCCTTCCTAAAAAAGAGTATGCATTTTAAGAATGCCAAGAAAGTAGGTTTTTCAGATCAGTGGCCACCTCTGCTTTCACAGCATTGCTGCTTGTTGGTGACTTTGGAGTCCTTCAAACATTCATGTTATTTCTATTTACCATGACTGACAAAGCTGTCAGTCAAAGCCTCTGCTTCAGACCTATGACAAATGCCTCCCTCCACTGCATCAACAGGGTAGTGCTACAGTGAGCAGTAGGCAGCTGCATTTTATTAATTTATTGTTTACTTGCTTGCTTGTTTGCTGTGTTACCCCTTCAGCTTAGGTCAGTGTCCTTATCCTTACCAGGGGGATGCATTTTGTAGATCTGAGGAATATTAACTTGCAAGCTCACTAGCAAGTGAGTTCCTCAGATTTGATCACTTTGCATTTATATTTGGAGTTCATTACTTCGATCAGTTCCTGTGATCACTCTTTAAGGGTCCAGTTCTCAAGCACAAAGGGGGGGGAGAGGAACCCATGCTCTAGAAAAACGAGGAAGAAAAATATTAGGCAGGAGGAAAGAGAGAGACAGAAGACTGCTTGTCTTTGGAACCCTCCTGTTTTCTGCCCTCCTGGAGCATGCTTCATTTTTAGCTTTGTTTATTTAGGACCTGGCTATCCCAACTTTCCTCCAGGGAGCTCAGGGAGCATGTGTGGTTCTTCCCTTTTCCATTTTATCTTCACAACCACCGGGTGAGGCTGAGAAAACATAACTGGCCCTGATCACTCTGTGAGCTTCATGACAGAGAGGGGATCTGAACCTGCGCCTCCCAATCAATGCTCCCTCTAAGCTATGGAGGCTTGTGAGCCAAAATTCTACTTTGTGAGCTACTGGCATTAAAGTTGTGAGTGAGCGATTTGGCTGCTGCATAAATTAGTTTGCTCCGGAGCCATCCTTCCTGAGCTAAGACAAAATGTGTGAGCCAGAGGCTAAAATATTGTGAGCTAGCTCACACTAACTGAGCTTAAAGGGAACACTGCTCCCAATCCCTAACACAACAGCAGCCCTGTTCACAGGTTACTGTGAGCGCATATACACCTCACATGTATATGCATACACCTATTCATAAGAAAGAGCCAACATGCGCTCACTTTACAAATGAAAGCAGGGACCAGTACCTGGATAAATGTGGAGTTTCAATCACATGTTCAGCTGTATAAACAAAAAGTAACTGTATCCTGTACAAAGATTGTATGTGCATTCTCTTGTGAACAGGGTAATTTAAAAACCCCAGACTGGTTTCTGGTTTTGTTTGTAAAGATATGTATGCATGTATATGCAGCTTGTATGTGCATTCACTGTAGAATGTGAACAGAACTACTCTGACCACTATACCACAATGGGTTCAGATTTCACACCCACATGCTCAGTCTAGATTAAGTCATATTAAATTAGGTCCCCGTCATATAAATTAATTTATGCTAAGCCTCTATTAAAGAGCCAGGACATTTCCCCCCTCCAGGTAGTTGGCACCCCTAATAAAGGGGGACAATCCACATCTTCTTAATTAGTATATGTGGACTAGATTTCTCTGGAGAAATGACTGAGCACCGTATCCCTTCTTGCTTGCCATAATGGGCCATTACTATGTGCTCTCTTCAAGTGAAGACTGGCTATGGGCAGTGGCTCCTTTTGGCTGCAAGCAACATGACATGACAGCCATTTCAAATAAGCTCATTAAAACTGAGGTACAAATCGAATACAGCTAGAAGCATCCTGCAGCTTGGTATTTATTTTTACACTGTCACACTTTTATCCCACTCAGGTGGCTTACATGGTTCTCCCCTCTGCCATTTTATCCCCTTAACCCTGTGAAGTAGCTTGGAGGGAGGACAGAGAGCATATCTATGTGTGTCACTCTCAAGGTTACAGCACTAGCTGGAAATCTGGATTCAGGCCTTCCGTGTCCTAGACAGGTACCTATCACACTGACTTACTGCACTTGGTCACTGAAATAAAAATGATGAGTTGTAACTTTTCAGCTGGTTAATTACATACCAGTTTACCCATTCATTAGGATGAACTTTACTCTTAGAGAACCTTGGAATTCAGTGGTCTACATGCTTCATTTTTAAACAAACATATCCACAGTACAGTTCTGCTTATAGAATGGCTCCATGTTATACTGAACTCTATATTCACATCTGCAGAGAACACACACCATAACTGAACCTTGAAGCTGGTAAAACATTAGGATTCCGTGGACAGCAGACTCCAAGCATTCACATCACATAGCCAGCAGTACCATCAAATAAAGCACACAAGACAGTTATTGCATCCCTTACAGCACAGTGTGAGAAAGGCCTAAAAAGGGTGCTGCACACCGGTGTGGCATAGTGGATAGTGCCGGGCTAGAACCCTGGGATAGCTAGGTTCGAATCCCCATTTCTATCATGGAAGGTCAGTGGGTGACCTTAAGCTCATCACAAAATCTTGGCCTGGCATACCTCACAGGGCTGTTGTGAGAAAGCAGAGTAAGGGAGAATGATGTTCTAAACTGCTTTGAGTCCTAACTGGGGACAAAAGTGGGATGTAAATAAATAAATGCATGTGAAATAATGCAAAAGGAACTCCTAGGAACACATAATCTATTTTCCAGTGCCCTTTGATTCCAGTGGCAGTAGGCTGGGCAGTAGCAGCTTCCCACAGTTAAAGAATATAATCCATTCTCCAACCAGCATCATAGTCTGAAACCAGTAACACACATTTTCTTACTTTGGACTGGGTCTTCAATGCCAAGAAGGGAAACAAAAGTCAAAGCATTGTCTGACTATTTCTGCAGCCACGTCTCCACAGCCAGGTCAGTCCACCCAGGCCTCTCTGGGAATACCTGACATGCACTTGTCTCTGTACCCAGTGGTGGAAAGTGCTTTCAAGTCACAGCCAATTTATAGCGACCCTGTAAGGTTTTCAAGGCAAGGGATGTTCAGAGGCAGTTTTGCCACCCCTTGCCTGGACTTCCTTGGTGGTCTCCCATCCAAATATTGACAAATATTGCTTAGCTTTTCAGATATAGCAAGATCTTCGCAAACTGCAAATGAGTTAACATCTTGCTACACTGAACTGAGAGTAATTTCGGTAGAACTGTATCTTGGTGATGTTTCTTTATCACCCTGATAAGCTTTGGATGCAGCAGAAGATACCAAAAACATCTTTCTAATATATTCAAAACAGATTCTTCTATTTCAGGTCAGTAACAATCCAGCTGTACCCAGAAGGCTGACCAATTTCGATGTCTGCATAAATCACATATTCATATCTACAAAAACATCCAGCTGCACTTCAGATTCGAACAAGCTTCAAGAGCAGCCTGTGGCAACTACACAATGGGGGCACTTTCTTTGTGCTTTTACAGCTCAAAATCAGGAGGCCGGCGGCTGGGTAAGCAGCACCAAAGCTTGCACACTACTGTGTGTTATGACTGCATATGCAGCTGCCTTATGCCATGTTAGATCACTGGCCATCCAGCTCAGAAATGTTTGCCTTTTTCTGACCTCAGAAGAAAGAACCCCTCTATGCTTTCTTCAGTCAAATGGGAATGTAACAGGTGTGGATATTGTAATTTATGCCTTGCTCACTTAGTGCATTTTTAATCCCACTCAGTCCAAGGAGCTCAGAGTAAAATACATGATTCTTCCCTCCCCCTCACAACAGCCCTGTGAGGTAGGTTTTTGACAGAGAACAATTTGACCAATACCACCCATATAATTCATAATTTAAAAGGGTTATGAGAATAGTTAAGCAGCTGATGGAAAGTTTGAGCATGCATATATTGTTTAGAGTTGAGTCGCAGAATTCCTCTAGTGTTAACATTCTATGAGCGGAGCTAAGGAAACATTACCATGCATTTTTAAGATTGCCTCCATTCTGGTGCCTGTCTGGCAAAAGAACAGATGGGACTTCCTGGCAGAGTGCAGGATCAACAGACTTCTCACACAGCTTCCCTTGGTACAAGATACTCTAACAACGCCCTCCAGCATAAAATTACTACACAACACAATAGGAAAAGCATACTCTGCCCACAAAAAAATGCAAAGCCCATACTCGGGGCAGAGCGATGGGTCAGTATGGAAGGCCACATGAGCGTTAGTTTGTTTTCACTGCATGCTATAAAGTGCTGCTTTAAAGACAGCACACGCTAAACATTCTAGAGACTGCTATGGCTTCGGGTGAACTTGAAAGGTCTTCTTTTTTAAGGCCAACACAGACTAGACTTGAATACATGAAGCTGCCTTATCAGACCACTGGTCCATCAAAGTCAGTCTTGTGTACTCAGGCTGGCAGCAGCTCTCCAGGGTCTCGGGCAGAGGTCTTTTCCACCACCTACCACCTGATCCCTTTAGCTGGAGGTGCCAGGAATTGAACTTGGGATCTTCTGCATGCCAAGCAGATGCTCTATCAATGAGGCAGGGCCCCTCCCAACAGAATGCATGTATTGGGCGGAATAAGCAGCACCATCCCCGCCAGGATGGGTGCCCGGGTCATTCACTCACCCCCCAGCCAGTTGCTGGAGATGTTCTGCAACATGGTGAAGGGGACACAGAAGAAAGCGATGAGCAGGTCGCTGAGCGCCAGCGAGCAGATGAAGATGTTGGTGACGGTGCGCATGGCTTTGCGGCGGGCCACCACATAGAGAACCAGGCAGTTGCCGAAGAGCGCCAGGGCGAAGATGAGCACGCAGAGGAGCACGAAGGCCAACTTGGTGCGCCCGGACAGCTCCGGGATGTAGACCAGAGGCTGCAGCCCGTACAGGGCGATGAACTGTTCCCGAGTCACGTTGTTGTCCCGCAGGAGCTGCGCGAACTGCTCCGGGGTAATGTTCAGGGACCGCATGGCAAGGGCCGCAGGGGAGAGAGGCGCAGGTCAACAGGAGCGGCCGACCCCACCCTCTGCGATCCCGGTGGGCACAGCAGGGCAAAGCTGCCGTCGCCCTGGAGGCATTTTATCCGGGCGCCGGGGATTAGAGATCCTCCGAGTGAGGAAGGGACCGCGGGGAAAGAGCCGCCCGTCCTCTTGGCAAACCTCAAAGTACCCTCCTGCGAAATGTTCCCTCGCCAGTCCTCGTAAAGGCGGCCAAGAAGACCCAGGTGTCCCGCCCGCCTACACCGAGCGCCTCAAAGTTTTGAGCGGCAGAGCCAGCGCGCGCCTCTCTCCCCTCAGTCGCGGCAAGCAAGAAAGTGCAGCGAAGATCCCTATTGGAGACTTTGTCGGAGCCATTAGCCAATCAATGAGCAGATCCCCGTCCCCGTCCCCCCTTCCCCGGTCTTTCTGCGAGGGCTCCGCCTCCGAAGTCTTCCACCAGCTGGGTCCTTCAGGCATTGGCGGGAGCCGAAAAGGCTGCGCGGCGGGAGGGCGAAGTCTGGCTTGCAGAGGAGCGCGCCGGGAGGCTACGAAGCTGCCTGACGAATGCGGCCAAGCGAGACCGTCTTGGTGGGAGTCCTGCTGTGCAGGTCTCGGCTCGGGAGCACAACACAGCGGGGCAGTCCGGGTCTGCCTGAACTTCCGCTCGTCTCATTAATCGCTCTGAATGCAGAAGGGGGGGGGTTGTTGGTAAACTTGAAACAGATGTTGTCGCCGATAAAAACGAATAAGGTTAATAAAATAAATCAGGGAAGCTGATGTCATTATACATTAGGGTGTTATACACAATTTACTAAAGAATAGGTTATGCAGCCTTTTGATCCTAAATAACATTGTTATGTTACATGGAAGGGATAGTTTGGAGGAATTTTTTAAGCTTGCTCTAGAGCAGCTAAATTATGTATAGCAACTAGGTGGAAAAAGTCAGTGCCACCTTCTGTGGAACAATGGTATTAGAAAACCTGAGAACTCCTTTAAAAACTTGAGCGGGTCCAGAGGGGGCGACCAGGATGGTGAGAGGTTGGAATCCAAGCCTTATGAGGAGCTGAGGAGCTGGGCATGTTTAGCCTGGGAAGAGAAGGTTTAGAGGGGACATGATTGCAGTCTTCAAGCATTTGAAGGGCTGTCATGTAGAAGATGGAGTGGATCTATTCTCGCTTGCTCCAGATTGCAAGACTAGATCTAATGGGTGGAAATTACAAGGGAGTCGTTACCGCTTAATATCCGGAGAAACTTCCAGACTGTAAGAGTGGTTGAGCAGTGGAACAGACTGCCTCGGGAGGTGGTGGATGCTCCTTCGCTGGACGTTTTCAAGAGGAGACTGGACAACCATCTTCTGGGTATGTTGTAAGTATGTAGGGTTTCGCTGTATTCTGCAGAGTGCAGGGTTGAACTAGATGGCCTGCAAGGTCCCTTCCAACTCTAACATTCTATGATTCTATGACCACATTGACTTATTCTTTGAGATCTAAGAATGGTTTTGATAATGGACTATTGATTTGTAGAGAACTGGGGGCCCTTGTTCATTATGCTTATTATGTCATTAAAAGCAAGGCTTTACCCTCTGTAAAGGTGTAGTTACACCTTTTTGATCGGCTATAGATTGGTTGTTGATTATCCGGTTGTATTAACATTGAGCACAAATCAAAGGTATTACAAAGGTATGCAAAAATAAATCCACTGGCATTTGGGTTCCAGACACCCAGATTTTTATTCAGGAACAAGTCCTGCTGGGGCTGGCAAAGTTTACTCTCCGGTGAGTACATAGAGGGCTGCAGCCTTAACAGGACAGTTCGTGGGCCCCAGGCTCCCTGGCAAGACCATTCAGCGCCTTAGCAAGGTCTGCAGTGGGATCCTAGAATACATGCCCTGCAGAGCTGAAGCTTTTCCCTTCTGTTCATCTGCATCCTCCAGGCTCAGCTGAAAACAGTAATTGTTCCTCCGTTCTTAGAGTGATAGTTTTAAGTAAGACCAAGCACAGTTATTCCCAGAAACTTCCCACAATTAGAAAAGACACCATTCGACATTTCTCTGCTAGTTTAACATTTTTATTGCTTTACAGATGTTGACCTTATAACCTTAACTTGTTCTTTAGTGTGTGTGTGTATATATAAAAACCCCTATGACCTTATAACTATAATTTGTTGTTATTTAGTGTCACTTTGCATATCTTGATGATAATCATGTTGCAGGCTAATTTGCTGTTCATTCTCTGGCTATAAGTTTAAACTTTGACTGCCATTCCAGTGTATTTGATAAAGTGTGCATGCGCACAAAAGCTCGTACCTTGAATAAACCATCTTAAAGGTGCCATTGGACTCTAAATTTGTTGTACAGTTATGCACAGTTATTTTAGGGTGACAGCAATTGCATTACTGGAAACACTGTGACAACTGCATGCAATAAACTATAATTTGGTGGCAATATTGAGCACTGAAGACTGGGGAGTTATCACAAGGCCAAGCTACTTTTCATCACACTACATGGATTCTATGACCTGGACCTTAGAAGAGAAGAGATTGGATTTCTATCCTGCCCTTCACTACCCAAAGGTGTCTCAGAGTGGTTTACAAACTCCTTTCCCTTCCCCTCCCCACAACAGACACCCTGTGAGGTAGGTGGGGCTGAGAGAGCTCTGGCAGAAACTGCTCTTTTTCAAGAACAGCTGTGCCAGAACTATGGCTTGCCCAAGGTCATCCAGTAGATGCAAGTGGAGGAGCAGGGAATGAAACCCGGTTCTCCCAAATTAGAGTCCGTGCACTTAACCACTACACCAAACTGGCGCTCTTAGGATGGAGGAGAACCAGTGTGGTGCAGGAGTTAAAGTGGCTGACTAAGAGCTGGAGGGCACAGATTCATATTAGCATTCCACCACGGAAGCTCACTGGGTGACCTTGGGCAAGGTATTCTCTCTCAGCCTGACCTGTCTCCCAGGGATGTTGTTGTGAGGGTAATTGCAGGGAAAGGAGAACAATGAAGCAAGCTGCTTTCAGATCTCTGTCAGAAATTCTGTATAAACCTACATATATACTATGAAAAATGCTCTTTTAGTGTTTTGTTAATCTGAGCATGAAACAGAGACAAAGCCATATCCTGATGGAATATTCATCTCATTCTATCCCTGCAATCTGGCTTTATGCTAAAGTGGCTGGAGGAACCGATAGGGTTCCACAAAAATCAACACATTAATTTTGATCTGCCTGCCTGACGACCCCTGTTGAGCACCTTGGCTGCAGGACAGGATTGTACACCTGGGCAGCTGCATTCTTTGGTCCAGCTAATAGTCACATAAATTAGTCAGAAGCACAGTTGAAATTCAATAATTAGATGTTTTGTAATTCTCTTAGGAAGGCCATGGCTTACAAGGGAAATGAGGGACCAAAGTATTACTCTGCTTTTTCTTCCCTGCATAATTACAACTCTGTTGTATAATTGTTAAATCTTTAAATTCTTTTAAAACTGTAGATTCTGTTTTGTTCATCGCAATTTTAACCCTGTATTCAAATTTTATGACTTTATTGTTTTTAACTGATCTGTGGCTGGCTTTGAACCATATTAAATTCTTCTAATACTGATTCTTTGGTTCAGCTGAAATTGCTGCCGTGGGCTTTGGGGTGTCACTCAAATTCTTGCATTCAGAACAGCACAGTAAGAATATGAACAGAACTCCCAAAAGCAGCCTCCAAGTGCCTCATCTCTCTAGAAGCAGCACTTCACCACTCTTGCCATTGATATTTATAGCGGGCCATCCTCCTTGACCTTATAGCTTCATGTTTAGCTTGCTCAGTACCACAGTATGAATGAAGATCTTATAAATCAAGTGTACCTATTTGGGGCACCGACCTGGATAGCCCAGGCAGGCCCGATCTCATCAGATCTCTGGAAGCTAAGCAGGGTCAGCTCACAAGTACTTGGAAGGGAGACCTCCTTGGAATACCAGCAGTTGGGAGGTGGGGGCAGGCTTTATTCAGCCACCTCTCTGAATATCCTCCAGGCCCCCAGCAGGGGTCAGTCACCAGAGGTCACCATGACTTCCAGGTGCACGCACACTCACACACACACGCATGTATGAAAAATATCCAAAAAAGGGTTGTTAGGCAGCCTGATCCTTTGCATGTTTACTCAGAGAAGAAGAAGAGATTAGATTTATACCCCACCCTTCACTACCCAAAGGAGTCTCAGAGCGGCATACAAACTCTTTTCCCTTCTTTTCCCTACAACAGACACCTTGTGAGGTAGGTGGGGCTGAGAGAGCTCTGACAGAAACTGCTCTTTTTCAAGAACAGCTGTGCCAGAACTATGGCTTGCCCAAGGTCATCCAGCAGGTGCAAGGTGAGGAGTGGGGAATCAAACCTGGTTCTCCCAGATTAGAGTCCACACACTTAACCACTACACCAAACTGAATTTAATAGGACTTGCTTCTATATATAGTACAGCAATCTCTATGAGACATTTCAATCACAGCAAATTAAATATAGTTAGATAGCTCCTCACCATGCAGAGAGTAGATCATGTAAGGCTCAATAACATATTTTTACATTACAGCACCATAGACAGTGGGGGAGGACCATTGCACTACTGATTTTTTTTAACCGTCTTCAGTGCCCCACAACTACACAGTACCTGAAACTCTGGTTATAGGACAGAACTTTTGCTAGGGAAGCAAGGCTGACCTAATAGCCTCACACATTATTGTTGCAGTAGAAAAGAACAAGAGCCCAGAAGCACCTTAAAGACTAACAAAACATGTGGCAGGGTAGGAGCTTTCAAGAGTCATTGTTCACTTCTTCAGATACAGCGTTATTGTTTTGTGGGTGTTTTTTGGCCCCCCGGAGGGGATTTTTTATTGCTTTTTTAATATACAACTAGAACTACAAAGAAAAAATAGGGAGGGGGAACTACATCTAGGGAGAAAGAAAAGTATGCCCACACTATACTAAAAACCCAAGAGGAGGAGATCATATCTCAGTTAAACTAACTGTTAATATTTAAGTGTTAGTAAAACAATGCATACTGTAAGTTCTGTCTAGCTCACCTAGTTTGTTACTTGTTATGAGAGGATTCCAGAGCATCCCCAGTTTCATAAAGGCAATTTTCAGAGTCCTTCTGCGTTTACCTAGGCTTTCTATCTCTGAAGTCATAAGTTGATTTGATGGCAGCAGCATCCTCTTCTGCAGTCAGGTCTTCGTCCGTCTCCGAGGGAGTAGAGTCACTTGACCCGGTTTCTCCTTCTTTAGATCCCAGGTGGCGTTTCAGGAACTCTTTAGCTTTGAAGACAGAGTATCTTTTCTCTCTTATTGTTAATTTTAAAGATGACCCCCGTCTGGCATCACCCATTTATATGGAATTTGGTTGGTTTGAAGAAAAAGAATTAAGTCCTTATAACTTTTTCTTTTTTGACGTATTTCAAATGGAATGTCTTTTAGAGTTTTGATAGCTGAGTTCCCAATTTCAGTGGGGTTGGTGATGCCGCTTTTAAAATTACATCTCTGGGGAGGAGGGAGGAGTTCCCACCCCCTTTGAGAAGCAAGATCTACAAAGGGAGCGCGAAGGGGCTGAGAGAAGAAAAAGTGTTGGTGAAAGTACCGTTGGGGTTGCATGGAAGATTTTGATCATCTTAGCTTCCTGGGGGATGCGGCACGAACTTTTAAAAGTAAACAAAAAAACAAAATGTCGATACTGGAAAAAGTCCTGCAGACACCGGAAGAGAGAGAGAGGGACTTCAGGGACTTCGGTCCAGACAGCCCCCCCAAGAGCTTGCTGTCAATCAACAGGAAAAGGAGATGCTGTGCCCCCTGCTGGAACAATTGCAGAAAATCAACGAAACTCTGTCTAAAATGGATAGTGTTCTCATCAGTCGACAGAAACAGATATCGGAAACAACTAGAAAGATGATGGAGATTGAACAGAAATCGAACTTGATTCTAGGTTTCCAGGGCGTTAAAGAAGAAGAGAAAGAAGATCTCGGATTTACCTTGACAAATGTCTTGGCACCCCTAACTGGCAGTGAAGCGATAAAATTAAAAGAAGAGGTGGATGAGGCTCCCAAAGCCTATTCCGCTTTTATAAAAGAGAATACTCTGCCAGTAGAAGGGGATGTTGAGCATAGCAAGCGACAAACTGGAGATCTAATTTCATCTGAAGAGTTTATGGAGCCCAGGAAGCTTGAAAGCCAGAAGTTTAAGGGAAAAGAGGAAAGAAGAAGGAATTCATCTTTAAAATACAGAAACTTCTGAAGAGACACGCCAGCAGGGAGGAAGATGCAGTATTCCAAACTGGGACAAGCGAGAGCGAAGAAGACAGCAACCCAGGGGAAAGTGGTGATGGAACGGAAGACTTCAAAGTTAAAATGGACTCAATCCATAACTGGAAGAGATTTAAAAAGAAGATACTTTGAGGACTGTTCGTGTAACATCTGGAAGGAGCTGTTTAATTACTAACCCCAATGGACTTTACTAACTGCATTAACAGAGTGATTTTGGACTTCGCAACAGTTAAAAATAAGATCTTCTAACCATGATAGATGCCAAAATTGGTATTGGTTATTAACCTAAACTAACCCTCACTAACAGGAAAAATTTCACTCCATCTTTTTCTTTCTCCATCTGTCTACCCTTCCTGTTTCTTATAAAAAGAATAAAATTCTCTCTTTTTTAAGAGAGTTTTACAAAAAAATAAAATAAAATTACATCTCTGGTTTGTCTTCTTCAGAATCTGACCGTTATCTCCCCAGGCAGGCTATTTTTTTGGTGTAATTAGAGTACACCCTATACGCTGCTTCCATGTCATGCATGATTTCTTCCGTTTTCAAGCCTGTTACTGGTGTGATAATTTCACTAAGTAATTTCTTCAGATCCTCATTCGGTAATTCAGGAACCCCCTGGAATCCAAGGACCATATTTGCTTTTTCCATTTGTAGTAGCAGTAATCGGTTTTCTTGATAATTCTGCTTATTCGCTAATTCTCCCATCTTTTTCTTCATACTCTTGCTTGTGGTGTACATCTCTTTCACTACTTCCTCCATTTGCTCCATCTTTTTAACTGTTTCCACCAGCTGGAGCTACTGTGCTGTGAGATTTTGGTTGAGTGTGGTCAACTGCTGGTTAATACCAGCGAGTTGTTCCATCACGGGCTTGAGCGTATCTGCTAAGAGTTTCATGATGTCTAATCTCTCATCTGGCCTCAGACTTTGCCGCCCACTGGTTTTGGTTTCAGTCCTTTCTTCCCCATGCCTGCCATCTTCGCAGATTGTTTACATAAGCCATCCGCCATTTCACAACCTCTGAAAATCGCTTCTGAGTTAAATCCGCTCTGGTAAGTCTCCCAAAACAAGTCAATCATTTGTTTTCTCCTTTCCCTCCTTCTTTTTCGCTTGCCTATCACGCAAGTGGGAGGCGTCCCTTCTCTCTCTCGGCTTAGAGACTGGGGGGATAGGGAATTCTCTGGTTACTTCAAAGTTCGCTTGTGTCTAACTCACGCTCATTGTCGGCCTCATTCAATCTATTTTATATTCTCGCCATTCCACTCAATCTCCAGCGCTTGTCTGGTCAGCCCAGCTAGTGCCTGAAGGCCACACAGCAGCAGGACCATCAGGGTGGAGGGGCGCCTCAATTCTCCAGCATTATGCCATTGAAGAGGCTACCCCTCAAAAGCCCTATGGCTAGGAGTCCTTCCCTAGGACTCCATGGGGAAACTGCATCAGCAACTTCCCTCTATGTTGCTCCCCCAAGCGAAGGAGAGAGCGACCACCATCGTTGAGCCAAAAACCGGAAACCGGATACAGTGTTATTTTTGATGGAACACAGAGGTGAAAAGATTCGGAGCTGTCTGGTTCAAATCTTATTCCTTCCATGAACTCATTAGGCTGGACACCATGATCTGCTTGTCAACCCCTTTGTAATATGGAAGTCATAATACTGGCCAGCTTTACAGAGCTGTTGTGAGGATTCCTGATTTTTTAATGTTATTTAAAATGTTTATACAGCCATCTTTCTCCTGAGCATCTCAGGACCCAAGGTGGATAACAACTATAAATGAACAATTCAATGAAATGTATAGATAATAAAATATATCTGAACAGCTTTGGAGACTCTAGAGTATTATATGGTTACAAAGCATTATTATTATTATAACTGTTAATATTCACCATGCCCCTGGCATCTCTCTTTTCTTAGCTCTGTCCAATTCCTTGGACAGGGGGCTCTGAATTCCCCCTTTCTGTGGTTCAGTGGAGGGTAAGATTGGGTTACTTGTAGGTAACACACCATCAGTGGCTGCTGCTGTGGGAAGGTTGGGTCCCAGCACTAGAGTCATATCCAAATATTCCACTAAATGCATTTTCCAGCTTTTCTCTGGCTGTTGGTGTGCATCAGTATCATGTATCAGGATCATGCATCGGGTAATTTTAAATGTGTGTATGTTGGGCAATTTTAGGTGTGTCTGTACTGGATTTTTTAATCAATCGCTGCAGGACAATTAGCAATCATCTTTCAACCTTCCTGTGCTTTACAGTAACACGTGATTTCAGTCTGATCAGTATAACTCATCTCCTTTCACTGGAGCCTGGAATCACTTTCTGCATGCCACTGCTTCAGTACACAAGGGACTGGATTAAGCAGTGCAAATCTATTGTGAAAGGCTGGATTTCAATTTCACAAATGTTCTGCTGTTTCTGTTCTGGGCTGTAGGAGGAGGGTGACACCCTAGAGAGGTCACTTTTGACATTTGTATGTATGGTTCAACAATTGTAGTAAACTTTTTTTTTAAGTTGTCCTGCTTTAAAGGATAAATAATACTGCTTTGGAGAAATTGAACTCTCTGTGTTCCAATGGATTCAAGAAAATGTTATTAAAAATTAAACAGAAACATGAACGTTTTAATAGAAAAAATAGCTGTGAAAAATATTAAGCAAGTATACTGAAAATCAGCCAGAGAGGAGCTGAAAAACTGGATAGTGCCAAATATCAATCCTTTGCTGTAGGGAAGTATAACATTTACAGTAGTAAAAGAGGTGATAGAACTTTCCGTCATTAGATAGCACTTATAGGTCAGTATCCAATCTCCCTTTTGAGTAGAAGAGTTTGAAAAGAGTGTGTGGTATGGTTGCCAACTCCAGGTTAGAAAATTCTTGGAGATTTGGATAAACATATGGAGCAGAGATCCATCACTGGCTATTAGCCACAAGGTATAGATAGCAGGCTGCGGTGGCTCAAGTGGTTAAGACGCTGAACTGCAGGCTGTGGAAGGTCAGTAGTTCAGCAGTTCGAGACCCGGGTGCCGCATGACGGGGTGAGCTCCTGTCTCTAGTTCCAGCTCCTGCCAACCTAGGAGTTCGAAAGCAAGAAATTGCAAGTAGATAAATAGGTACCACTTCGGTGGGAAGGTAACAGCGTTCCGTGCACCTTGGTGTTTAGTCATGCTGGCCACATGACCACGGAAATGTCTTCGGACAGCGCTGGCTCTTTGGCTTTGAAACGGAGATGAGCACCGCAACCCTAGAGTCGGATTCAACTGGCTTTCGAGCAAGGGGACCTTTACCTTTACCTATAAATAGGAACTCTCTGTCTGGGGCAAGTGATGCATTGTATTCTTGGTGCTTGGGGGGCAACAGTGGGAGGCTTTCCAGTGTCCTGACCCCAGTGCTGGACCTCCTGATGCCACTTGGTATTTTTGGCCACTGTGTGACAGACTGTTGGACTGGATGGGCCATTGGCCTGATCCAACATTGGCTTTTCTTATGTTCTTATGGAACCTGGGGAGGACAGGGACCTCAGTGGGGTATAATGCTATAGAATCCCCCCTCCAAAATAGCCATTTTCTCCAGGACAACTGATCTCTGTCATCTGGAAATGAGTTGTAATTCTGGGAGATTACTGAAACCCACCTGGAGGTCAGCAACCCTAGTGGCTGGCCAGGTAATTGGCTGGCCAGGTAACTCCATGTACTCTTAGATGGAAGATGTTTGCAATCTGGATTCAGACCTGGTTATGGGACTGGAACTGCCTTGGTTATCCAATTATCTGTGCCATCAACTGACTGACAAAGTATGTCCCTATTAGTCTTTCTGGACCTCTCAGCAGCTTTCAGGGTGAGGATCTATGATATTCTTCTGGTCCTTGTTCTTCTCTCATTGCCATGACCATATAGGACATTACTACCATTTCATTATTATTATTTATTTAATTTATATCCTGCCCTCCCCACGAAGCAAAAATTCCACCAGCAGAGTTGGAGGATGTTGGTCCCAAAGAAAATGGCACCAGAGGTGGCATCAGATGTGAGCAGGGACGTGTAGAAATCCTGTGGCAGAATTTGGGATTCAATGAGCCTTTGTTTTTCTATACTATGTAGATTTTGCTATAGCTGACTTGTTTCTTGTTTCTAAAATCCCATAAGCCTTTGATCTTTTGCTGGCAGCCTTGGCATAAAAACTAAAGCCTTGCCCTCTAGATGTACCTTTACCTGAATTTACATTCCACAAGTGCTAGGCTCCAAAGCCTAAATGTATCTGTCTAGATCTTTTTGACATCGCAATTAATAAAATGTATCTGGGCAAACGTTCATGCTAGTGAAGGTTCATCTTATCAAATTAGGATGGGCTGGTAATGACAGAGAGTCCACTGCTTTCTTCAGGGGAACTGATCTCTGCCCAGGAGGAAAAGTACAGTCTTTCTCTGCAGTGGGGACCAAAGCAGCTCACATCTTTCTCCTATACTCCTTTTAATCTGCACAACAACCCTGTGAGGTAGGTTAGGCTGAAAGTCTGTGACTGGTCTGAAATCACCCACTCAGCTTCCACAGCAAGAACCTGGGTCTGGCGGACCCTTTTCTGAAGTGCTAACTGCTATGCCACACTGGCTGTGGTACTGCATGGTAGCGCAACTGAACTCCAGACAACAGATCTCTCTCCCCCTGGAGAGAATTACTGCTTCAGAGAGTGGGCTCTATGGTATTCTATTCAGCTGAGACCTCTCCCCTTCCCAAACTCTGGCTTCCATAGATGCCACCACAGAATCTCCTGGAATATTCCAACCTGGAGCTGGCAACCCTAGCCAGGACTGGCCCCAATGAGTTCCCCACAAAGGCCCACGTAGGCCTGGAAAGGGACTCCTGCCTTTGTCTTTTTACTGACAGAACCAAGTCTGGCTGCCTAGCAACAGCCACTGAAGGAAAAGTTAGCCCCACAGCAGAAGGAGAAGAGAATGGTTTGACGGTGGGCCACCTCAGTAACCAGCCAGCTGCAGAGGAGCCAAGCAGAAGCAGAAGTATCTTCATCAGGAGAGACAGACATTTTGGCAGTTTATTCTGTCAGGGAAGAGTGTCCAGGCTAGCAGTGGGCAGGGGAGAGGAGTGGACCCAGCACCCAGCCAATGGCACGTGAGTACTCTTGAGTGGTCGTTGATGGGACAATGGCTGATGGAGCACACAGCACAGCCAATGGGAGACCTGGAAAGTGCCAATATGCTGGGCTTTTATATACATATAGGATAAATATTTCTAGTTAAAGCAACTATTCTCACTGCATTTCTCTCCCTCTGGAGGCTTGAGTTCCCTAGCCAGACTCTATCCATTCATAGAAAAGAACCCCGATGGGGTTGGGAATCCCTGATAGAGGCCTGGACCCCTAAAATTCCCCTACAGTCCATAGCCCAAGGCCACTTCACACACAGTTTTTCAGGAAGGTTCATAGAATCATAGAATGTTAGAGCTGGAAGGTACGATTTTTCAACTAACCATGAATCCATCAAACGGTTGCACCATCTAGCCCACACTTAACCAGCTTATCCTCAAGGATATCATGAGAAACTTTGTCAAATGCTTTACTGAAATCTAGATACACTATATCCACTAAAGTTAGAGCTGCATTATGACTTTTGTGGGCCCTAGGCACTTTTGCCTTTGTGGGCCCCTTCCAGCATAATAATATCAACATTAAAATTATTTATGGTATAAGTTTAAACACCTCAACATTTTTTTCTGTTTTAGGCAAAATTTAATAAATTTTGTGGACCCTAAAATTTCATTTTTTTCCCCTGAGGCCAGAAAAAATTTAAAACATTTTCTTCAACCCTAAATGTTCATTTCCCCCCTTCTCATTTTAAAAGAATTTAAAACATTTTCATGGGCCCCTAAAAGTATTGTGGGCCCTAGGCACTGTGCCTACTATGCTAAATTGGATAAGTTGGCCCTGACCAAAGCAAGCTTGAGCATAGCAGAGCTGGGGCAAATTCAGGACATGTACAGCCACATAATGAAACCCAATTTTAAACTGCTGCAATTGGGGGGGGTGGAATGTGAACCAAACACTCCATGTGAAAGCCACCTTCATCTCTAAGGTCCCATCAGATTCCTTTTATATTTAGCTAGGGCCCTGGGGCTACTGACCTCACAACAGGGCCAAGAGAGAGCCTAGACATAAATGGGGTGACCAGTCACAGTTATGGTTATACAAAGCAACTTTTCTCATTACTAAAAGGCTTGTTCTTAAGTCTTTTAACAAGCTTGCAGGACTGTAATCTAACAAAACACTTCTTGATCATCTGATAGGCTAGATAGCTTGCTTCCTAACATTTCCCAGTCCTATAGAAGCAACCCACCTATGCACTGACTGACCAGACAGGGGATGGAGGACAGGGATTGCCATACTGTCCTCACCCTCTACCTCTGCATGATTGCCAAGTAGTCTGCACAGGACAAATGCACCGAGGAAATACTCCTTCCCTGTAATCAGCAGCGTACAGAGAGCAACTCTTCCATGCATTTCTACCATGCAGTTGACCTGGAGATCACATAGAGGCAGGATGCAGGGCCAGCACACTCATGCCCATTCTGTCTCTGTGTGGTCAATCAGTGTGTGAGCAGGTCATCTGTACAGGGCAAGTGGGGAATCTCATTCATTAAACATAATAACAAGGCTACTGGCATAGAAAACAGGGTTTTGGTTGCATGATCCAATTTGTTTTTCCCCCATTCCATTCCACTGCAGCTGAATTATGGAGCAGGCCATTCCTTACAATCCATTATGCAACGTCAGTAAAAAAAACACCAGTAAGACTTCATTGTGGTTGATGATCTACAGTAGGAAACCGGCAAATGGAAACTATTCCTGTTGTTTATATTAGATTTCTCAGCAACCTTTCATACAATTGATTGTTAACAAGTAGTTGAGGCTTTGTTTAGTACGGAGAATGAAATAGAACTTCTGACATTTGGTCCTTTCAGCTCACAGTGAAAACAGCTGTAGGCAGATTTGGAATTGAACTTGTCTTATCATCAGATCAATGGAAGCATGTTGCTGAAAGGGGCACCATTCATTTACAGATTGCCCAGTTGCACTACTAATTGGAGTCCAATTGTCACAATGTACTCTATTTGAACCAACTGAACTCAACTGTATAAGATATGAAAATGAATGCAACAGAGAACTATTCACAGCTATAGTCTAGGGAGCATTACAGGGTTGGTGTGGATTCTGAGAGCTCTTGAAAAGCAGTTTTGAGTGTTTCAGCAATTTATTACAAGTTTTTGGCTTTTTAAAGGCTTTATTCATATCTGAATTCCTGGAATGCAGCAATTTAAGTGGCACATCTCCACTGCCAGAAGGGCATTTTCAAAGAATAATTGCTACTTTTACATCCAGTCAGCCGTATGAACAAAACCAAATGTCAGAAGTTCTATTTCATTCTATGCACTTAACAAAACAGAAAGGAAAATGTCCTTTTTGTGAACTCTTAACAATTTGAAGTTGCCATACTAGATTGAAGAACATGAGCTCTATGTGTGTGTCTGAGTGTGTGCACAACTCTTGAGGACTGCATTCTGAAGAGTCATTCTCAACTAGCTTTCTTGACTCCATCCCAGGAGGTATTATTTTTTGTAGGCACTTTTCACTGTGCTTATGGCAGGCTTGTCTGCTTAGTATAGCATAATCAAAGCCCTAGCCTTTTTATTTTATTTTTTTACAGTGACTGAATCCAGATCTTTACATCCATAATTCTGATGCACAATGAGAGTGACTCAATGAGGAGACACCCCCATTCTGTTCTGTGGAAAAATTCAACATTTCCTTATACTGACAACATCCAGTGGCTGTGCACTGGCTACCTAGAGACCCTGTGAAAGAGCAAGAGAAACAGAGGACTAGATTTGATGTGACAGATCAGCCTGATTCTCAAATAAAGTTGGCGAGGGGAAGAGCTGAATTTTCTCCATCAAAAGAGGAGAGACAGCTGCATTCCCCACCCCATCTGCCTGTCTTTTATCTCTGTGTGTTTTCTTGTCACAAGGCATCCCCCCCCACTCCACAGCCCAGCTCCACTGCCAGAAATGGGCAGAAGTGAAAGAAAACTATCTCAGGCAGGAGAACAGAGAGAGGGAAAGTTAGGGAATGTTTGTTCATTCATTTGTGTAGATTATTATTACTATTCCTATGACTGTTAGGTGGGTCTGTAACTGGTTGACGGATCGCACCCAAAGAGTGCTTGTCAATGGTTCCTAATCCTTTTGGAGAGGAATGATAAGTGGAGTGCCCCAAGGATCTGTCCTGGGACCTCTTTATAAATGATTTGGATGAAGGAATAGAGGGAATGCTTATTAAATTTGCAGATTATACTAAATTGGGAGGGGTAGCAAATACAGTAGAAGACAGAGCCAGGATACAGAATGATCCTGACAGGCTGTTTTGTTGAACATCTTTATAAATGACTAGGAATAAGGCCCGTTGTGGAAATAAATACAACGGGCTCTAGAAAGAGGCTCTGGGAGAGTGCCCCGGCTTTGGGCACTCAGTGACAATTTGCTGTGGCAATCTCAGCAGGGTATAATGACAGAGTCCACCATTTTCTCCAGAGGAACTGATCTTTGCTACCTGAAGAGCAGTAGTAATTTTGAGTGATCTCCAGCCCACCCCCAAGATTGGTAACAGTGGTTCCTCAGGAGGGAGTGGCTGGTTTGGAGGGTGGAGTCTATGGCATTGTACCTGTCTGAGGTCCCACCCCTCCTCAACACTCACCCTCTCCAGGTTCGACCCCTCAAATCTCCAGGAATTTCCCAACCTGGAGTTGACAACCCTATCTCCCTCCCAGCCAACCATCAACCTACCTTTAGTTTTCCATCTCCTCCCCCCTCCCTCCTAGAGAGCAGTTGTAATTTTGAGTGATCTCCAGCCCCCACCTGGAGATTGGCAATAATGGTTCCCCATCAGGGAATGGCTGGATTAGAGGGTGGAGTCTATGGCATCGTTCCTGTCTGAGGTGCCACCCCTCCTCAAACCTCACCTTCTCCAGGCACAATCCCTCAAATCTCCAGGAATTGCCCACCTGGAGTTGGCAACATGATCAGGACTGGGCCCAATGAGTTTTCTCCCAAAGGCCAACATAGGTGTGGAAAGGGCCTTTTACTGACAGAGGAGAAAGTACAGGTGCCAACTGTGATTAGGGAAATACCTGGAGATTTGGGGGGGTGGATCCTGTGGAGGGCAGCATTTGGGGGGGGGGTGGAAGGACTCAGCAGGGTATAATGCCATAGAGTCTACCCTCCAAAGCAAACCTTTTCTCCCGGGGAACTGATCTCTGTCATCTGGAGGTCAATTGTAACAGTGGGAGATCTCCAGGTCCCACCTGGAGATTGGCAACCCTAGGGGAAAGTCAGCCACACAGCGGGGAGTTGAAGAAAATGGTCTGATGATTGCTGGCCCATCTTGTTAGCCAGCCAGCCATGCTGAAGCTAAGCAGGAGAAAGAGCCTTTTCCCATTTATTCTGACAGGAACGTGGCCATTGGGGAGGGGGTTATGCTGAAAGTCCTTTGTTTTTTTACTCACAGAACCAAACTTGGTTGCCTACAAACAGCCACTGAGGGGACAGTCCCTCACAGGAGTCAAGAGAACTGTCTTCCTCAGGAGAGAGAGCTGTCTGCCAGTAAATCTGACATGCAAAAGGGGGAGTGGGTGGGGAAGAGCAGACCCAGCATCCGGCCAATGGCACGTGAGTACTCTTGAGTGGCGGCTGATGGGCCAATGGCTGAGGGAGGGCATTTTACAGCCAATGGGAGCGCATGGAATCTTGTGAAACCAAAAGATAATTATTTATAAGGAGAAATTTGGATGAAGGAATAGAGGGAATGCTTATTAAATTTGCAGATGATACTAAATTGGGAGGGGAAGCAAATACAGTAGAAGACAGAGCCAGGATACAGAATGATCTTGACAGGCTGGAAAACTGGGCTAAAACAGTTAAAATGAATTTCAATGGGGATAAATGTAAAGTTCTGCATTTTGGTAGGAAAAGTAATATGCATAATTAAAGGATAGAGGAGACTTGTCTTGGCAGTAGTATGTGTGAAAAGGATCTAGGAGTCTTAGTAGACCATACACTGAGTATGAGTCAGCAGTGTGATCCGGTAGCTAAAAAGGCAAACACAATTTTGGGCTGTATCAACAGAAGTATAGTGTCCAGATCACGCAAAGTGATGGTATTGCTTTACTCTGCTCTGGTTAGACCTTACCTAGAGTATTGTGTTCAGTTTTGGGCACCTCATTTTAAGAAGAATATAGACAAGCTGGAACATGCCCAGAGGAGGTCAACAAAGATGGTGAGGGATCTGGAGACCAAGTCCTATGAGGAAAGGTTGAAGGAGCTTGGTATATTTAGCCTGGAGAGGAGACAACTGAGAGATGATATGATAACAATCTTCAGGTACTTGAAGGGCTGTCATATAGTTAATACAGTGAGTGAACTCAAGGCTCCATCCACATCTTCTAGTCACGTTATGGATCACTTCAGCCCACTCAGCCTAAAGAAGAGTCGACAAATTGCTCCTAACTGTACGCCCTACCACATGCCCCGTTGATCCGTGCCCTTCGTGATTAATCAAGGCTGGCTGCAAGGGGTTTTGAGGTGCCCTATGGGAGATCATCAAGTCCCTCTTGGAGGGGCTGTTCCCAGGGGCACTTAAGGAGGCAATGGTCCGCCCTCTTGAAAAAGCCATCCTTGGATCCAGCTGAATTAGTTAATTGGCCAGTTTCCAACTTGCCCTATTTGGGCAAGATAATAGAGAGGGCAGTGGCGGTTCAGTTACAGGGCTTTTGGGATGATGCTTCCATTTTAGACAGAGACAGCACTGGTCGCCCTCACAGTTGACCTCTAGAGGGGTCTGGATTGGGGCAGAATGGCAGTGCTGTTGCTGTTAGGCCAGTTGGCAGCGTTAGACACAGTCAATCATCAGCTACTGATCCACCACCTCGCTGACACTGAAGTACAGGAACTGGCCTTGCAGTGGCTTGCCTCCTTTCTCCAAGGTCGGGGACAAAGGGTGGCATTGGGTGAACAGCTATCCTGAAGACATCCACTGGACTGTGGAGTGCCCCAAGGGGCAGTGCTGTCTCCGATGCTTTTTAACATCTATATGCATCCCCTTGCCCAAATTGTCCAGATGCATGGGCTGGGATGTCACCAGTATGCAGATGACACCCATCTCTGTCTGTTGTTGGGCAGCCAGTCTGACTCCAAACCAGAAGATCTGGACTGGGCATTACAAGCCATGGCTGGTTGGCTTAGGATGAGCCAGCTGAAACTGAATCCGATGAAGACGGAGGTCCTGGGCCTGAGTTGGGGTGGCCCGAGGGCAGGAATCCCACTTCCGACCTTCAAGAGTGCTCCTTTGGTGCCAGCACAGGAGGCTAGGAATCTGGGAGTGCTCCTAGACACCTCCTTAACAATGGAGACCCAGGTAGCAGCCACTGCCAAATCGGCCTTTTATCACCTTCAGCTGATTAGGCAATTGGTTCCCTTCCTCGAATGGAATGACTTGACAACAGTGATCCATGTGATGGGCACCTTGAGATTGGACTACTGTAATGCTCTTTATATGGGGCTGCCCTTGTTTCAAATCCGGAAGCTGCAGCTGTTGCAAAATGCCACGGCCAGGTGGTTGATGGCATACCCTATTTGGGAGCACATCCAGCCTGTGATAAATGCACTGCACAGGCAGCCAGTAACATACTGGATTTGACTCAAGGTGCTGATTCTTACCTTTAAAGCCCGATATGGTCAGGGCCCTACATACATGAGGGGACCGCCTTTCCCCACATGTACCCCAGAAAGCACTGTGATCAGGGGCCCAGAACCGACTGACCCTCCCGGGTTTTAAGGAGGCCAGGCTGGCAGTAACCAGGGCCAGGGCTTTCTTGGTGGCACCTCCTCTCTGGTGGAACAAGCTCCCAGAGGAGATGTTAGGAGGTGAACTTTGAAAATGCTTTTATTTGTTATTTTCTGACCTGCATGCACACCAGGAATGGTGCCAGCAAGTGTCTTTGCTTTGGGAGAATGTATGCATGAATTAATGTGACTCTCTCTGTAAAATGAGGTACCACACAGCCTGTATCTCCATGCAAATGAGGTCACAGACGTCTCTTGCACATTTACCCAGCAGCCTTTGGGAACAAGAAGCATCTCCATTACAGCCCTTCCACAGAATGTAAAAAAAAACAACTTTCCACCATTGAGGAATCTCTACCTCGCATGTACCCACAGGATGCTTGGCATTTGCATGTATAAAGACCCGGCCAGATCCATCTACATACCTAAAGGTTTCCATGCCAACCTATCTTGACACCTGGACCAAAATCCTCCCTTGTAGAAAGGTGTAGATTTTCAGCATTGCCCCACCTTAGGAGGAGGGAACCCCCACATCCTTTAGCCAATGGTATAGGGATGGGATGGACCCAGAAACACCCCAAGCCAGCCCCCAGACTAACTGATAAAAGGGGGTGCAACCTTTTGTTGCTGGGTTTTTTGCTTGCTCTGACTTCTGCAGCCGCTGCTCCTTCTTCATATCAACAAGATAGCTAAGGTAACTTATTGTGGTAACTTGGAGTCGCGACCAAGGAACCATCACACATATAGCTGGCCTATCTGTGTGTAGCAAAAGTAAGGAATCCTTAGTTAGAAACAATCCTTGTTCCTGAGCACTGGAAGAACCAACATCTCCTGAAGCAGATAAGTATAATTGCTTTCCCCCTCCTGAAGACATACCTTTAGCTTAAATCCCAATATTGTTTTCCATTTCTACTGTATCTAAAAGGAACTTGAATGTATGTGTGTGTGTATCTGTTTTTGTATGACTGTAATGATAAGAACCTTCAGTAAAGAGAATCTTGATTCAAATTAAGAAACCTTTGTCAAGCATCATTCCTTGAAGAAATAGGCTTCTCAGCCGACGGACACCGGTTTCTCTGTATACATTGGCAAAAAGACCTCAAAAGTTAGTCAGCCATTGCGTAGATAAGCAGTTCGGCTAACAGAGATCAGGGCCCTGCAGGATCTTTTGCTGTTCCACAGGGCCTGTAAAAAAGAGCTCTTCCGCCAGGCTTTTGGTGGGCTCTCCTTCTTTGGAGGTTTTCAAACAGAGGCTAGATGGCCATCTGACAGCAATGCTGATTCTGTGAATTTAGGCAGATCATAAGAGGGAGGGCAGGAAGGGATGTATCAGTGTTTAGTTTTTGTGGCCCTTCCTTACATGGCCAGGGAAATGCTGATCACCACTTTGGGGTCAGGAAGCAATTTTTCTCCAGGCCAGTTTGGCTGGAGATCCTGCAGGGTTTTTTGTCATCTTCTGCGTGTATAACAGTGGTCACTGCAAGTGTGGAGGGTATTTGTGAATTTCCTGCACTGTGCAGGGGGTTGGACTAGATGAACCTGGTGATCCCTTCCAATTCTATGATTCTGTGATTCTGTGATACATAGGCTATCCTTATAAACAGGTGCTCAGTGGCTCCTTTCATCCTCAAATCTCTTATGATGCAAAAATTAAATTCTACACATGTATGCATATATACACTGCCCGCTTTCTTCTAGAAGGTTTCCACTTTCTGCCAGTCATTACACTGTCTTGGTGGGTTTGAGGGGCTTTGTAATTCTATAAAAGATTTGGCTCTGTTTTTGTGAGCTTTCTGCGGAATGAGCTGGTACCACCCTCAAAACAGAGGTAGCTTGGCAACAGTAGTAGATCCGCCCAGCTCAAGGCCACTGATTGGGCACATCTGCCACTCCGTCCAGGATCTGGGGCTGCCCCTCCATTATGCTCTTCCAGAAGGAGCTGCTGGGCCACAGTAGCCAGAGGCAGAAGCAGGCCTCACCCTGCTGGACAACAGCGAAAGCAGCTGCTGAGGCACATCTGAGACAGGGAGGCAGGAAAAGGCTGCTGCCTCTGGCTCCGCAGCACAGTTGCCTTCACCTGTGGATGCCCTGGGCATAAGCGCAGGGATCAATTTTATCTCTCTAGCTCTCTCTCTATCTATTTGTGCCCCACTTTTTCTCCCTAACAGTGAATGGGATCAGTCACAAAACACTGAAAGCAGCAATTTCTGAATGGGTGCTCCCTGCAGTCACAAAGAGGCTAGAAGGAGCTGCTGGTGGAGGGGGACAGTAGCCAGAGGCTACTGGGAAATCTAGATATGAGAAAGAGATATGGGTGTTCTACACTCCTAAACACACTTCAGTTGGAGTAAGTCCATTGAACCCAATGGGAATTGTTTATGAAGGAAACAGAGGATTATGGCCAGAGGGCCAGGCATTGTAGAATGACTATAAGGAACATGACGCTGCTTAAAGTTCTCTGTGTCACTTTAGATCTAGTTCTGCTTCTAGCTAGTGCTAATGGGTCTTTTTATGAAGCAGTCCCAGGCCACAATACTTTACAATGCAATTGCATGAAACAGAATGCATACAATTCGAAAGGTGAAAAGAGTCGCACTGTACTTCTCCCAACATAAATCACTTCATCACTTGGTGAAGGAATGCATAGCATTAAAACCTACTAGATGAATAGAAAAACACCCTTCCATAGAAAAGGACTGTTGAGTGGAAACCTTGAGCTGCATCTTAATGGATGTTCTGAAAAGCTGAGAGATCAAGGTTCTGTCCTGTGGTAGCAAGGCAGAATTTAACTTCTATAAAAGAGAAATCCCCAACATTTTACTGTATGGGTCTTGAAAGAGAAGCCTCCAAGTATGCAAGTCTATTGTTTGATTTAAATGTCACAGCACAATAGTGCAAAGAAAACGGTGAATTGACCTTGCCCAAGATTCTGCATTTGTATGTGAATGTTGAAAGTTTCCTTTTTTTATGTATTTAAAGTGGTGATAAAAATGATTATAAAGGTTTTCTGTTCTGATTAGCTCTTAAGTGATTGCATAACTGAGGCCAAAATGAGATCAGCAAGGATAATTAGGTGGAGGGAGGTATTTATATTACTCAAGGACCAAACTATACCTTATATTGGAAATTTGCAATCGAATCTCCTGATGTGGTTTTTGCCGCTAAAAACCAGCTTTCAGATCTGGGCAGGGGGCTTAACTGTCCTCCATGCCATTTTTTCTGATTTAAAAAATACACAGAAATGGCAATTAGGGAAATAGGCTTGGACCAGGTGGCACCCAGTCTTCTTTCCCTTCCAGGCTTACAGCAGCTGGGGTTGCCAGTTTTATTCATGGAAATGCTGCTTGTTGGAGGAGGCAGTTAAACCTCCTCTCCTGTTAGACAAAACACATACTGGGGCATCTAACCACAGGTCTCCAAGCCAACATAATTAGCTTGGTTTCCATGTATGAGGCTAAAGCTTGGCATCCGGCCTTCAATCTGTACCTTAAAGTGATCTATAGTAATTCTGGATACCTATCTTTATTAAACTCTCATAAATCCTCCTGGTCCCAGAAACTCTCTGTTTTTGCACTAAACCCTGACATTATTCAGGGCCTGGAACCCACAGTTATTAAGTCATATTATCAAGAAGAATATCCAGGAAAGGGATTACTTGAGCACATGGTCTTGTGCCTGCAGGATTTGCCGTTCTTTATTTTTTGGTATTCCTCCACCAAAATCACCGCCTTCCTGTGCTTTTTATCTAGCTATCCCAAACCATGCAGATTTGGCCTATTTCAACTGATCCACAAAGGAGCTGTCTTTGCTTTGATCTAGCCATTTTAAGGGTCCGGTCACACTGCCGGTTTGATCGGGATTCGCTGCTGTTTACTTGCGCGTGTCAGTTTCACGTTCACACGCACCAATCTGCCTCCCGCCACGAAGCGGGCTTACTCGCGCAATGCTTCCAGGTTTTCCTGACCCCTGGAAAAACTAGTGTTTTCCTGGCACTTCCGCTTTGATTGCGCGATTTCACCTATGTGGACAGCCCCTCTCTCGCAAGGATTGCGATTAGGGCCGTCTGAATGTTTTTGGGGTTGTTGTTTTTTTTAAAGCTTCCGGTTTGAGCGCTTGAGCAAACATGCGCTTAATAAGTCCATTTAAAGTTTAATAATGGATTTATTAAGCGCATGTTTAGTCAAGCGCTCAAACCAGAAGCTTTTTAAAAAAAAAAAACGCACAAAGATGGCCCTGGAGATGGGAACGAGAGGCGGGGGCTACGGCAGCCTGGATGGGGCCGGCAAGGAGGATGGCGGAGATGGCGGAGCCTATTTTCGTGGGTTAATGGTGGCAGTGGCGGCGGCAGCACCCCCCCCCCCCAAAGTGTCGGCAGGAGCAGCAGCCGCCCGAGCCTCCCCATGGCTGGCAGGATCGCCTGGAAGGACAGCGCAGCAGCAGGCAAGTGGGTGCTGGGAAAGAGGGGCTGGCTGCATATAGACAGCCCAATGCGAATAAAAATGTTCTCGATTTAAATAAACCAGGAACAAAGCGCATGTCAGTTGCAGTGTGACCAGAGCCTCACTCTTGCAGATATCCCTGGTTTCTTAAAATGAAACTGACTGGGGGGAAATGTGCAGCAGAGAAGGCAAGGGTGGGATTTGACTTTTTAAATTGCTTGGGGTGGGGGGAAGTTATGGAGAGTGAACAGTGTGGTGGTAGTACCAGTTTCTGGGGTTCATTTTTAAATCAGTTGCGTGCTGCTGTGACGCCGTCCTTTTCTATGCTTGTTTGAATGTTGTTTGGAGAAGATTCTTTTAAAGCAGTGCGGAGGTGCAATGACAGTGGAGTCGCCCCAAAGGACGATAAATATATGTGGACATGCGAAAGTATGTTAGCACTGTTGAGGTGTGAAAATGACACCAAATGTGGACAGCCTAGAGCATCCGGTCTGCTGCTGGATGGAGTCAAAAGGCTGGGAGACTGATGGGAAAGACAAATGCAGATTCGGTAAGCTCTTTGGAGGAGTGCAAGTTTAACTAGCGGCAACTGAGTGGTGATTCCTTAGAGGCTGCTTTATTGAAGGGAAATGATAATGGTGTTAATGTAAACTGGAACAGCCTGCCAGACTTCTAAAAAAAAATATTCTGCACAGCAGGAGAGCTGATAGAGCCATTTCCAAATTAATTAGCCAAAGTATTGCCAGGTGTGGGGGGAAACTGACAACATCGCTTCTGAGAAACCTCACATCTGTAAGCAGCCAAGTTTTGAACTGGCATCTGCAGTTTACCTACTTATTATGCCCTCCTTTCATCCATACAGTGATAAGATGATACAATTCAGTGAAAGCCTACAGTAATTGGAAGTTCCTTGAGGAAGCACAGAAGTCTGTGTTCCTTTTCGACAAGGTATTCTTGTTAGCATAATCAAAGAACAACAATGTGCTTAGGACCAAAATATGCACAAGCAGAGATTTGTGACCAGAATCTTAGAGTGGCTTTTTTTAAGCTAAATGCAAATGTAGGAGTGTGTGTGTGAGTTGTCATTTGGGTTAGAGCCATGGCACAGGGGAAGGGGGATTTCAGCTCATAGAATCATAGAATTGGAAGGGACCTCCAGGGTCATCTAGTTCATCCCATTTTGTTTTCCTAATCTCAGTACCATATGGGAACATATATATTTCTTGATACGGAGCCAATTGTAACTTGGGGGGGGAGTTGCAGCAGGAAAACATTCTGGGGGGTGGGGAGGGGAACTCTCTTCTCTGGCCAGATCCAAACCACTGTCACCCATTTCTGTGGCTGTTCTGTTGTTTGTTTGTTTAATAGAGATGCTGATCACAGATCTCTCATGTTACGTGCAGTTTGATCCTTGGAGCTGACCTAGATGAAAGGGAGGATTAGTTGGTTTTTATACCTTGCCTTTCTCTACCCTAAGGAGTCTCAAAATGGCTTACAGTCTCCTTCCCTTCCTCTCCCCAGAACAGTCCCTTTGTGAGATAGGTGGGGCTGAGAGTGTTCTGAGAGAACTGTGACTGTCCCAGTCACATGTGCTTCATGTGGAGGAGTAGAGAATCATAGAATCACAGAGTTGGAAGGGGCCATACAGGCCATCTAGCCCCACCCCCTGCTCAGTGCAGGATCAGTCTAGAGCATCCTGGTCTGCTGCTTTTAACCACTACACCATACTGGCATAGCATTCATGTGACATATTTCCCGTCATCAGGCTGTATTGTCCCTCTGAAATAATGGTGTGAGTAAAGACTATAATGTATAGTGGGCCTCCAAACATTGTTTGGGTCTGTGCTTGGTAGCTGCAGGTCACCCGAGGGAGAACTCTGCAGTTCCAGATAAGAACGTCACTGACACACTGAAAGCTTTGCCCTCACCTCACCAAGATTGGAGTGGGCTAAATCATCCCTAGCAGAGAACCCTCACTTATTCACAATGTATTTAGGAACATGGAGGCTGTACCTTTGCTATTTCATTATGCCAATGCGACTTGGGAAGAAGACAGCTCAGAAGAAGCTGCTGCTTTCGTTTAACGTTTTCGCATGCATTATTTTAGATGAGGATCAAGATGCCCTATTCAGTTCTTCCAACCATGCCAGAGTTGGGATCGGTACCCTGGTTAGCTCACAGATCCCCACACATTGATATAGGCTTTATGTGCATGACTACAGGCAGCCTTCTTCCCTTCGAAAAATTTCACCAACATGAACAACTGGTTCTAAGAGCCAACCATGGGTGCAAAATTCAGCATAGGAATGCTAAGCCTCCAATTATTTACTTATTTGCTATATTTATTGTCTGCTTTTCTCATTTCGTCTCAAAGAAAATTGCACACTGTTAGTCAATAACCATCTACACAAAGGGACATCTAATAAGTACAGTCGACACAATCAATATGAAGAGAAGCAATGTCCTAGGAGTAGGATTACTGAAATCTGAATAGACATGGCATATTAGTTACAGAGTGCTGATATAATAAAGAAAATTGCTGTTACATTGTGTAGAAAACAATGAAACCACAACACATTCATATGTACAAAAAACTGATAATGCATCCTATAAGTGGTATAATAGTCCTATTACCTTTACAGAAAAGCCCTCCCAAACAACTCCATTTTACACAGCTTCTGGAATGACGGGATGTGGGAGCCCTCCTTGCTTCTTCAGGCAAGCCATTGCACAAAGTAAGGACCACAATAGAGGAAGGATGTGTGCAGTAATGCCTCTAGAACACCTATCAGAATATCAGGAAGACATTTGTTTAGCATATCTAAAAGCAGGAATCCATTTTGGGGGGTTGTTTTGTATGCAGTATTTTCAGCAGCACAGAAATGATAAAGCAGTGTTTGAATGAAATGTTTAAAGCAATTTTCCAACCAATACATTATTTGCTAATACTCTTTAGCAAGGAGAAAAAACTTCCTTTTACAACTGTGTTGACTTTTTAATATAAACACTGCATCCACACAGTAAAGTTCCTCTATTGCCTGCAGACACAGCATAAAGGGAGCCCATAAACTAGGATAATAAAACAGCCAACTTTATTTTACTTTGCTCCAAGGGGATCTGCAGTGCACACAGGTGAAAACACTATTCCAAACATCATTGCGGTGCAGGCAATCGGTGGGAGTCGGGCCTCCTGACTCTCTGTGCATCATCAATCATACAGGTGAGGCCGCCCTTGCTCTGAGCCTTGAGCTGCCACATGTATACAACTCATGCTCCTCCTTGCCAGGCCTTCTTTTGTGCTCAAGGGAGGTGTGCTATGTCCTGTCTATGGGTCAAGGATAATGCCATCCTTGAGGGGGTTCCTGTCCCAGGTCCATGAAGGCACCAAGGCTTCTGGTCTGAGAATTACCCCGTTCATCCTGACCAATGGTGCCTTGGGGTGCTCACCTAAGTACCATTCAAGCAACATTTTCCAACACTGCTATCACCATAGTGGGAAACTGCCTATTTGGCCTCCAAAACGGCCACCTACATCACTTTCAGAGCAGGATAAATGGAAACAAAATTCTGACTTGTGCCAATCCAAAAAAATCTCTACCCGGCTCACAATCAGGGCTATTTTGGGGCAGGAACGCACAGGAATGGAGTTCCGGCTGGCTCCCAAGTTGGCCATGCCCAGCAGGAACTCATTAGCATAATAGGCCACACCTAACCGCAGAAACTCATTAGGATTGGCTACATTAGGCGTGTGTGGCCTAACATGCAAAGGATTTCCTGCTCCAAAAAAAGCCCTGGGTTTTGACAACAAACAAGGTAAAAAGATTAAGAAGCAAAAGGTAGGTGTGGCTGGATGACCACACGTCTGGTAACATGAGGGTGTGGCCTAATATGTTAATGAGCTGTGATGTCAGGGTGTGCCCTAATATGCTAATGAGCTTCTGCTGTTGGGTGTGGCCTATTATGCTAATGAGTTCCTGCTGGGCATTTTCTACAAAAAAAGCCCTGCTCACAATAGATGACCAGCTTGTGCCTGCTCTGAAACAGAGGGAGGGAGGGAGGTTGCCTTCTCTGCTTGCTGGAAAAAAGAGGGCGTGGCCTTCCTCTCTGCTCCCCATGCCACATGTGAGGCAAGCAACATCAATTCATCTGGCTCTCTCTTCCCACCAGCCATAGTCAATCTCCTCCTCTCCCATACTTTGTTCAACTGACCTTGATAGACCAGTTATCTGACTCAGTATAAGATAGCTTCATAATCAATTCTATTTTCAGTGGAGAGATTTGAGAACATGCATAACCATCCCACTGAAATAAATGAGACTTTCTAAGACTTTGCTTTTGCTGGATGACATCCAGTGCATTTTTTCCCCTATTAAACTGTCACAAAAATGCATTTCCCCCAGAAGATATACTCTGAATGGTAGCACCTTTTTGGAGTTTCAGGTAAATTGTGCAGTTCAAGTTCAAGGGCCATAGTTTGGTGGGTCCCCCTACACTGTTTGATAGATTATACTGTTTCCCTCATGAAGGGTGAGGGGCTGTGGCTCATTGGCAGAGCATCTGCAGAAGGTTCCTAGTTCAGTACCCAGAACCTCCACTTAATAGAATGAGGTAGTAGGTGATGTGATTACTCTGCTGGTATAATGGCCGAAAAAAGAGGGGAGAGAATTAAATCAACATATAAAAAGCCATGTTCTGTGATATTGTTTTGAGAAAAACTGACAGAAAAGATACACTCAGATAATAGCTACTAAAATTAGAAACTCAGTCAAGTGATGAATATAGAATAAGTATAGAAAAGAACAAAGTATGCAGAGAGCAAATCTTGAGTCCCTACAATTCTGTCAAAGCCAGCAGTAATTGTAATCATTATCTTTAAAAGAGTCATGCCTACTACCAATGCCTATATTTATTTCTTCATCAGGTTATTTTATTTCTTTGTCACCACCATGCTTTTTCAGAAACACTCTACCACAGCCCAAAGATTAATATGCCTGCTCACTAATGAACGTATTTTTCAAATAGACTTTATTCATCTGGTGGCTGTAACATTCTAACACCCCTGTCCATTGGGATTAGACAAAATCCACTAAACCAAGGGCTGGAGGGAGAAACAGAAGAGAAGATGCAGACTGTGTCCTCGTCTGTTATAAAGGAAACAAGTGAAGCCCATTCCAAAATGCAAACATTATTTGAGATATTAGATTGGTTCAGATTAAAGCAGATTCCAGGTAAAACGTAGCCAAGGATTGCCATTACCCACCTCATATCCCCAGAGGCACTCACTGTTGAACTGAACAGGTGCCACAAAGCCGTCTTGTGATGGGAGTGTGCAAATCTGTTTACTTTTGACTGTAATTCTTGGGTCTGATGGCTCTCATTTCGTAAAAAAACACAGTAATTTCTGAGCTACTTTATTTTCATTTCTTGGTGACTTTTTGTTTTGACTGTGAACCCTCTGTTGAGAATCAAACCTGGGTTGTTATAGGAAGCTGCTGAAGAACTGAGATAAGTTTCTTGAGTCAAGGTTTTTTATATATATATGAAGTGTGATTTCAACTGAGGACATAGCGAAAGCATGGACTAGTGGAAGGAAAATGGCTAAAGGAGAGGAGAGTTTTTGGCTGCTGCATTTCTGTTTTATTGTACATACATTCACATTATCCTCAAAACCATGAAGGCAGCTGCTATTGATCTTTGGTCTGTCCAACTACAATAGGGAGACAGTTGCAACAGTTGCACAGGTCTTCATTCTAGAGGAAGACAAGCAACAAGAAAATATATCTCTTTGGGATCCACCAAAATGTCCTTCAGTTTTTACAAACTTTGTAACCTCAGAGCAAACCATCTTGGTGCTACATGGGTGTCAAGTAGTGCTACAGATTCAGTATTTGGGGATGGGCAAGGTCACAGTCTCAGTGCTCTGATGCATCAAAATTGTAATACATTGTCACCATAAAAATACATATCAGATGGTAAGAATGGAGTTCAGCACCTCAGCTGATATTTCGTTAGCCTATTGGGACAATTTTTTCCTCAACAATCATCATGTCGAAACCAAAATCACGTAATACCTTTATGATACATAGACTTTTCAGGCAGCAAAGTACTTGACCTACATCACCTTGTTGTCATACTTACATCAACAGCTTTCTATGGTATGCCAGTAGTATTATTATTTCCCTAATGCAGATATGGGGCTGAAACAGAGTGGCTTGCCTATTGCCAGATAGCATAATCCCGAGTAGAGTTATATCCTTCCAAGCCAAAGCACACAGCTACCCTCCCTCTCTTGCCTCAGACTCCCAGTTGCCTGCTGGTGATGGGAGGTCCCCTGAAAATAGAGTCTCTCAGGAGGAAAATGGCAGCCATGTTGGGGCCTACATGCATGTGCAGTGGTTGGAGGGTAGATGGCACCCTCTTCTGCTGGTGCAACTCATTGATGGAAGATAGAAGGGGAGATTTCACCCTTTCTCCCTCTTCACTACACCTCCTCAGACTATATGGCTGTTTCTCCAGTATTAAATGTGGTGTTTTGATCATTCCTTTAATGTGGGCCATTGTTTTAGACTGCCCTAGGCACTCAATATGCCAGCAAATTTGCAAAATGCAACAGTGGCCACAGGATTGGAAAAGGTCAGTTTACATTCCAATCCCAAAGAAGAGCAATGCCAAAGAATGTTCAAACTATTGCACATTTGCAGTCATTTCACATGCTAGCAAGGTCATGCTCAAGATCCTACAAGCCAGGCTTCATCATTAGGTGGATAGAGAATTGCCAGAAGTACAAGCTGGGTTTCGAAGAGGTAGAGGAACTAGAGATCAAATTGCCAACATTCACTGGATGCTTACTGGGTCATGGGAACTCCGTTGATGTGATTTACCTGGATTTCAGTAAAGCTTTTGATAAGGTTCCCCATGACATTCTGATGGGCAAACTGTAAGACTGTGGACTGGACTATAGGACAGTTCAGTGGATAGGGAACTGGTCAGAGGACTGCACCCAAAGAGTGGTGGTCAATTGTGTTTCATCGGATTGGAGGGAGGTGTCCTGTGGGGTCCTGCAGGGCTCAGTTTTGGGCCCAGCACTTTTCAATATTTTTATCAATGATCTGGATGAAGGGGTAGAAGGGCTACTCATTAAATTAGCTGATGAAACCAAATTGGGAGGAGTAGCAAACACCCAAGAAGGTAGAGTTAATATTAAACAAGACCTGAATACTCTGGAGAAGTGGGCAGTTGCAAACAGGACGCAGTTCAAGAAAGATAAATGCACAGGATTACATCTGGGCCACAAAAATGTCAAGCACAAATACTGGATGGGGAATACGTTTCTGGGAAGTAGTGTATGCAAAAGAGATCTTGGGGTAAGGATGGACTGTAAACTAAATATCAGCAGTCAGTGTGATGCAGTGGTAAAAAGACAAATTCAGTCTTGGGTTGTATTAAAAGAGTCATAGCATCGAAATCGCAGGAGGTCATAGCCCCTCTGTATACTGCCTTGGTCAGACCACACCTTGAGTACTGTGTGCAGTCCTGGAGGCTTCACTTCAAAAAGGATGTGGACAAAATCGAGAGGATGCAGAAGAGAGTGATGAGGATGATCAGGGGTCTGAAGACTGAGCCCTACGAGGAAAGGCTAAGGGCCCTGGGAATGTTTAGTTTGGAGAAGAGGAGATTGAGGGGGGACATGATTGTTCTCTTTAAATATTTGAAAGGCTGTCATTTGGAGGAGGGCAAGGAGCTGTTCCAGTTGGCAGCAGAGGATAGGACCCAAAGCAATGGGTTTAAATTACATGTAGAAAGAGAACGGCTGGATATTAGGAAAAACTTTTTCATGGTCAGAGTGGTTCAAAGGTGGAATCAGCTGCCTAGGGAGGTGGTTAGCTCCCCTTCACTGACAGCTTTCAAGAACAGGCTGGATGAATATTTGTCAGAGATGCTTTAGGCTGGTCCTGCATTGGGCAGGGGGTTGGACTAGATGGTCTGTATGGCCCCTTCCAACTCTATGATTATATAATTCTATGGAGAAAGCAAGAGAGTACCAGAAAAACATCTACTTCTGCTTCATTGACTATGCTAAAGCCTTTGATTGTATGGATCACAACAAATTATGGCAAGTCCTACCATACCACCTCACATCTCCTGAGAAACCTGTATACAGGTCAAGAAGCAACAGTTGGAATGGGATATGAAACAACTGATTGGTTTAGCATAGGAAAGGAGTATGACAAGGATGTATATTGTCACCCTGCTTATTTAATTTATATGCAGAGTACATCATGCGAAATGCTGGCCTGGATGAATCACAAGCCAGAATTAAGATTGCTGGGCAAAACATCAACAACCTCAGATATGCAGACGATAACACTCTAACGGCAGAAAGTGAAGAGGACCTCAAGAGCCTCTTGCTTTTAGTGAAGAAGAGTGCAAACATTGGCTTGAAACTCAACATCAAAAAAACTAAGATCATGGCATCCAGTCCTGTCATTCCTTGGCAAACAGAAGGGGAAGTCATGGAAGCAATGACAGACTTCACATTCCTAGGATCCAAGATCACTGCAGACGGTGACTGCAGCCATGAAATTAAAAGATGCCTGCTCCTTGGGAGGAAAGCGATGGCAAACCTAGACAGCATAATAAAAAGTAGAGACATCACCCTGCCAACAAAAGTCCGTATGGTCAAAGCAATGGTATTCCCAGCAGTAATGTATGGCTGCGAGGGTTGGACTATAAGGAAGGCTGAGTGCCAAAGAATAGATGCTTTTGAATTATGGTGCTGGAGAAGACTCTTGAGAGTCCCTTGGACTGCAAGGAGATCAAATCAGTCAGTCCTACAACAAATTAACCCTGACTGTTCCCTGGAAGGCCAGACACTGAAGCTGAAGCTCAAATACTCTGGCCACCAAATGAGAAGGGAGCACTCACTGAAGAAGCCCCTGGTGCTGGGAAAGATTGAAGGTCAAAGAAGAAGGGGACAGCAAAGGATGAGATGGTTAGACAGAGTTATCGATGCAATGAACATGAAATTAAGCAAACTCCGGAGCACAACAGAAGACAGGAGGGCCTGCCATGTTGTAGTTCATGAGGTCGCAAAGAGTCAGACTCGACTGTGCGACTAAACAACAACAACAAAAGGCAACTCCAGGATTGGTGTGGGCAGGAACATAGAGAAAGGAAGCTGTTGCTACTGCAGCTATAGACATAGAAAGAGCAGGCATTATTAAAGTGTGCTCCTGTTCAAAACAATGTTTTGTTGTTTGCTTGTTTACTGTCAAGTCACAGCTGACTTATGGCAACCCCGGGGGGTTTTCAAGGCAAGAGACATTCAGAGGTGGTTTGCCATTGGCTGCCTCTGCATCACGCTGCCTCCTTCACAGAGGTCCCACAGTCTTTTGGGGGACTAGAACGAGCTGCAGGACCAGAAAGGAATATAAATGTGTTAAAATGGGGACAGGATGTTCCAATCATGTTCCCCAAAGAATTGATTACAGAAGGTTATTTTGAGTAGCTAGCTGAAATGAATTTCATTGTGGAATAAGAGGTATCCATAGCATCACAACACTGAAGACATTTTTAATTCTCCGGTGTATATTGATTGTCATCATTTATAATTGCCTTTGTTTCAGTTCAGACTGAGTTCTCCATTATTCTTAATTCTACTCTAACTAATGAATTGAATAATAATAACAACTGTATCAGTAGTAGTAGTAGTGGTAGTAGTAGTAGTAGTATGTGTCATCAAGTCACAACTGACTCATGGCAACCCCAGAACCATGAGATTTACAGGGCAAGAGATCAGAGATGGTTTTCTATTGCCGCCTTCTGCATAGCAACCAGGATGTCAGCTCACTGCCATTGAATCTGATGGGAGGGGAGTGAGCCTGACTGAGTTCCTTGGAATATGTTAACTTTCAGTTCTCCTGTTGCTGTACTGATGCCCCGTTATCTGTATGTTTTATGTATATGACCTTGGTCTCTGGGTTCCTAGCTTGTAATATCATCTCTGGGAATGTGGGTCCGTTATTTGTTGGCGGGCTCTGCTTTTTACTTTGATTGGCTCCATGCCGCCCAGTGACCCCCTTTTGAATCCTATATATGTGTCCACCCTGTGCGTTATGCCTTAGTCTTAACACAGATCCTGATGTATAGACATACTGCCAATATTGATCAATAAACTTTACTTCTGAAGAAGCCGGTTGTTGGTCCTAATTGCTGCAGGAGTCTGACAGAGGCCCCATCCCTGTTTAGCTTCCAAGTTCGGATGAGATTGGGATAGTCAGGGCTATTCATTGAAAGTCTTGTTAAATGTTTGTTCCCTAAAATTGTCATTTTTCCCATAATCTGTGTTTCATCCCAACTATTCCATAAAAGATACTGGCATCATTCCATTCTTGTGCCAGAAAAAAGTCACATATGCCTTCAAGATCGTTGTCTCAGTCTTCTTGAGGCCACCTGCCAGCTATTCAGAAATATATGAATGTGTCTTATTATGTACACCCTGGAAACAGGATGGCCACTTCAGTTAGCAGCTGCTACTTTATTAGCACATCATGACCTTTTGAAGAAAATGTTTGCACTTGTGGAAAAAGCCACAGTGATTCTTCATTACTTTATCTAGAAGATTCCAGTTTTCTTTTTCATTACTTTATCTAGAAGATTCCCATTTTCTTCATGTGAAAAAGTTTCTGTCCATGTGAGTTCTATGGGACTAAATCAGGAACAGAACTTGAAAGAGAATATAAGTTAACTAAAAGTTCTGCCACCATACATAACAATACAAGATGTATACAACTAAATACCTAGCTGTAACAGAAGCTTGCAACAGATAATGCCTTTGAATTTAGGGAAGCAACTAGTTCTTGCTTACAACAATTGTGTAGTGAGCCAAGTCCAACCTCTCCAGTTCATCAAATGCCAGAGAAATATAATAACTTTCAGCCTGAGAAATATAGCCTGCAATAACAGGTTGATTGCAGTGTTGCTGGGATCATAATAATACAAGGCATACTAAATTTACGCATCCCCTCCCCTTTAGCAATTACATAATAACAGTTCCTACACATAATTATGAATTTCATCTTGTGGGTATACAGGAGAGGACCTTTTCAGTGGCAGCCCCACAACTGGGGAACAATCTCCCCAGGGAGGTGTGCCTGGTCCCCCTCACTCTCAGTCTTTAGGAAGTAGCTGAAGACGTTTTATTCAGGACAGTATTCAGTCAGTTTAATTTTTTTACCTATCAGCAGTTTTAAATTGTGAATTTTAATTCATAGCCTTGTGTGTGTTTTATGTATTTTAATAGTTTATGTTCTAGTGGCGTTGTAGGCCATCTTGAGTTCCGTTAACTTAGAAAGGTTTTAAATGTTTTAAGTAAAATAACTATAATGTTCAGTTGCTTTATATAAAATGATAAGAGCCCAGAAAATCTCACTTAACCCCCCAACAAATAGATTTTTCACCTGCTGCTAACTAACTCCGGTAACTATTCACTGACTCTGTCCCTCCTACCGAACCAACTGGTTTATTTATTGATTTTATTTATATCCCACCACTCTCCCCGGTGAGGACCCAAAGCAGCTTTCATCATTCTCCTATCCTCCATTTTATCCTCACAAGAACTCGGTGAGACAGGTTAGGCTGAGAATGCCCAAGGCCGCTCAGCAAGCTTCCATGGCAGAATGGGGATTCAAACCTGAGTTTCCTGGATCCTGGTCCAACACTTTAACCGCTATAATATGTTGACTCTCTGTAGGAGGTTACACCTGCATGTGGATAATTTCTCTGCCTTACTCACACAAATGATATCATGGACAAGCTACTATCACTTGCCCATTCTTCCACATTTGAGCACTTTAACATTGATTGTTTTATCCTGTTTTTATGTTGTTTTATGCTTCGGCACATGGTACCCTATTGTAAGCTGCCCTGAGCCCATTTGCAGGGTAAAAATGTTGATGATGATGATGATGATGATGATGATGATGATGATGATGATGATGATGATGATGATGATGATACTTGTTTGTGACTGTTCATAATCCATCAACAGAATCTGCAGGTAGTGGACATTTTAGCTTCTGCAGATATAGCAGGCTTTTCACCATGAACAGATGGCCTAATCAACCATCACAGGCTGCCCTGAAAACTGTTTTTGCAGCTCTCCAGCATTCTTTGTGGCGATGGGAAGAACCATTAGAGGTGGCACCACACAACTGGTCCATATTTTCCCCAGTTAGAGACTGCCAGGAGGAGGGTTAGAAGGGAAAGCTGAAGCCAGATAGAGGTGGGTGGGTGGGAAAGAGGAGAAGAAAGCAGGAAAACAGAAGAGGCTATGGGCAATGTTCCCTCTAAGGTGAGTTAGTGTGAGCTAGCTCACAGTTTTTTAGCCCCCAACTCACACATTTTTGTCTTAGCTCAGGAAGGATGGCTCCAGAGCAAACTAATTTATGCAGAAGCCAAATTGCTTGCTCACAACCTTGATGCTTGTAGCTCATAAAGTAGAATTTTTGCTCATAGGACAACACAGCTTAGAGGGAGCATTGGCTATGGGGGCTTTCACAGAAGGACAAGAAGGAATAGTGAGGGAAGGGAAAAGGAGATGCACTCCTGCAAGTCCTTGCAGGTCCTCCACTTGTTCATTCACAATAATTTTGTAACTTAGTTTTATATGATGTAAAGCCCCTAATGCAAGGGGCTGCTTAGAATGATAGAGTCATCTAGTCCAACCCCCTGCACAATGCAGGCAATTCACAAATACCTCCCCCCACACCCCCAGTGACCCCTGTTCCACGCCCAGAAGATGACACAAAACCTCCAGGATCCTTCTCCACCTGGATGTTCCATCAGTTTCCAGATTCTCCAATAATAGGCTGTGTCCACTTCCTTGGTCTCTTAACTTCCACCTCAGCAGACTTTTACTACCCAGAAGGTCTCTACTCCCAAGGCAGTCTTTGCTCCTGCCAAGGCTTATTGTTTGTTCCACCTGTTCTTTAGGTGCTCCCAGCATCCAGTCCTGCCTTTTCCTTCTCCTCTTAGTCAATGTGTAGCCTCTCTTGGGGCTGTTCTCAGGCTTCCCAGCCTCATACCTCACCCAGGAGCCCCTTAGAGTGTGACAAAAGGGTACAAGGACTCAGATTCTGGCTACCTTGCCTACTTTAGCCAGCTTGTGTATTTTTTTTGGTAATACCTCCAATTCCTATGCCAAGAACTGATCATGGAGCAAAATTAGTCCTCAGTAGAGATGAATGAACTCCCTTTTGCTTGATTCAGAACCAGCTTTGTTAGCAAGCATTTGAAAAAAGTTCATCTGTTTTGTGAGAGCTCTCTCTCCATTGGTTATATTGGAGTATACATGCTGGTGGTCCCATGTGCATTCACATTATTGTATCGTTGTTTAATTGCATTTGCCATGCATACAAGCAAACAAAGACCCGAGAATAAGAGGGTTTTAGTTCAGTACAAAGGACAACAGTGACATAAAACATCTTCTAGAAGAAATGTCCAATAACTCATGATTAGATGACCACCAGCTTCTCTCCTCTCAAAAGCACTGGCATTCTATTTGTAATACTACATTAACCCCAGAGGAGTGGGAACAGATTTGGAAGAACTTTGCCTTTAGCACTAATATAATTGGAATAAGTCTACAATCTTTTAACATTTTGCATTTCTGGTATCTTACACCTCAGAAACTAGCGCAGATTACTTCATCAGCCTCGCCACTTTGTTGATGAAAATGTGGAGCAATAGGCTCATATTCACATTGTTGGTTTGACTGCCCCATTCTACAGCCCTTCTGGCTGGACATCCTTCAACAGATTGAGACAATAACTGGTTACAAATTGCATCTTTCTATGGAGCATGTACTTTTAAACAAATGGCAATCTAAGTTCCTGAGATACTGCTGTCCGCATGTCGATACTACTAGCAGCTGCTAAGAACATGATAGCGCTGTCTTGGAAAAATGCAGACAGTCCAAAAAGACAACATTGGTACACTAAATTGTGGAAACTTTATCTAATGTCAAAAATCACTGTTCAAGTAAATAATACGGCTGGTCTCAAAACATCTTTGGATTTTGACATCATATGGTTACCCATCCTGGAATACTTAATGAACAATGATGTAATCCCCAACATACTACAGGATTTGAATTTATGGTGATGTTCCCTGTTATATTTTGCTGTTTTCTTCTCTGTAATAAGTCACAGCTTTATGGCTGGAGTATATTATGTCCTATGTACAGGAATTTCTACCTTCCCTAATTGCATAATGCTGTATGATTGTTACATACCTTCTATTTTTCTTTTTCTTTTCCTTTCTTTTTCTTTCTTAGTTGTTGGTTTGGCTGTTCTTGTTCATATTTGTATTCTGAAAATCTTAATAAAAAAGATTGTTTTTTTAAAAAAAGAAATGTCCAATAAAAACACACCCCAAAGGAGAAATCACTAAAGAAAACAAATTACCAAAGAAATCAGTAAACATCAAGAGTTTCATCCAGAGTAACATTAAAGAACTTCTGAGTATGAGCATAGAAACTACTTGATATTATAGTTCCTATAGTTTCATAGCAGTCAGTAAAAGTTCCATCCAAAGTAAGCTAGCTTCTTTGGGCACCCAGTTTTGTGAAAGCAGATTGTACTTTTGCAAAATCTTGTTAAATATTCTACTTCTGAGAACTTAGGGGAAATGACACCTGGGTTTTCCTGTTTAACACAACCAAGCATTATGAGATAAGAAATTTCACGCATTAAACCAAACAGAACGACGTTTGAATCCAATGGCACCTTTAAGACCAACAAAGTTTAATTCTGGGTGTAAACTTTTATGTGCATGCACACTTCATCAGATTATGCACACCAAAGCTTATATCCAGATTTAAACTTTGTTGGTCTTAAAGGTGCCACTGGACTCCAACTTTGTTCTGTTGCTTCAGACCAACATGACTACCCACCTGAAATTAAACCAGATAGAGATTTCTGTGACACCGCCAGGGCTATTTTTGGGCAGGAATGCACAGGAATGGAGTTCCAGCTGGCTCCCAAGTTGGCCATGCCCAGCAGGAACTCATTAGCATAACAGGCCACACCCAACAGAAGAAACTCATTAGGATTGGCTACATTAGGGATGTGTGGCCTAACATGCAAAGGAGTTCCTGCTACAAAAAAGCCCTGGGTTTTGACAACAAACAAGGTGTGGCTGGATGACCACACTTCTGGTGACATGGGGTATGGCCTAATATGCTAATGAGTTTCTGCTGTTGGGTGTGGCCTGTTATCCCCACTCAGTGTTCACACAACTCACTGTACTCGCAACTGTATTTGTTGAGTGGAAGCTGACATCCAGTGCTATTCAAAAAGTCCAGAGAAAAGATGGATTTGTGGACTTTATGAACAGAAAAGTCATGTCCAATCCTTTTTCACAAGAGCTTCAAAACAACAACCAAAAGGCAAACTGTTTCCAGATTCCCACTTGTTGGTACTTGAATAAATCCTGCCCCCAAAATGCTCTGACTTTTATTGCTGGTTCCAGCACAATGTTACAGAGACAAATGTCACTACTACACAAATGTCATAAGTCATATAAGTCCTGTAGTACCTTTTATCAGAACCAACCAAAACAGAACAAAACACCAGGCATCACAAAATAATGTGTAAGCGTTTTGAGTTCTCTTAAGCTCTTCTCCAACCTTCATGTTCAATACAAAAGGGGTGGAAGGGCGGGGGGAGAGACAGTTTCACCATGGCAAACCCCAAAGTCTGCAATTGTAGTCTTTCAGTGGAAACTAGGATGCCAATCAAACTGGATTCATTTATAAATTTACTTATTTAAAACATTTTTATTCTGCCTTTCCCTGTAAACAATCTCAAGTCAACTTGCAACCATTTTAATAAAAATAGAGCAAAACATACTATAATAAAACCAAGAAACCCTCAAACTACCAGAACATATTAAAGCCCATTGAAAGTCCTGGAAAATGGCACTGCCTTGTTCCTCTTCCTAAACCCTAGAAGAAAGGACACTTTTCTCACCTCACATTCCTCAGGGTGACTGCGATCATGGAAAAGGTGGAGGCTCCAAGGGAAGACAAACAGGCAGCTTTAGAAGAAGAGGGAGGACAAGCTCACCAGATGAGAGATTCTTCCTCAGATATGTGAGTTCCAGTTCATGGATAGCTTTAAAGGTAAGAAGTAGCATGAGGAATCAAGCTAGAAAACAAAATGTAAACAATGTTGCTCTTTAAGCACAAATTTAATATGTTCAAGACAGGTGGCCCTGATCACAAACAGACTGTGGCATTTTGTACCAACTGAAGTTTCTGAATTGTATTCAAAGGCAGCCCCATCTCAGGGCAAAAAGAAAAGGATTCCAGTGCTGCATGCAACCAAATTGGGAGTGGTCATCAGTGCAGAATAAAATTGACATGAGCTGTAAAGAGAGAGAAACACTGGGATGGGAAGCCAAGGCTTTGAAAACATTTCCCCTTTCATGTATTAGTGAAAAAGGTGTTTGGGGTAAACATTTTGGCAGCCTCCGGAACACTAACATTAAAACGGCAACTGAGCCACACGGACCTTCAGCAAACTTCCGAACTTAAGAATCACTTGGGATCAATCCATTTGGAGGACAGAGTGCAATCCTCATAAGACAGGTTCTAAAAAAACTGCCAAGATCACAATCAGTATGTAAGATCAAATTAGAGAATCACAAAGGCAAATTTACAAGGAAGGCCAGGAAATTAGCATTACTATGCAGCTGTGCTAGGGCACTGGCAAAAATACCCCCCCCTTTTTTCAGTTTAGCAGCACAGACTAAAAGCTCTCTAGAGCTTTTGCCAGAGGACTCCTCCCCCACAAAAATTGCAGCCTTGTGCAAAGTGTGGTGGAGTTGCAGCAACTTTGCACAGACGTGCATGCACACACGTACATGTTGCCAACAATCACAGCTTGCAATGCCAGTGTCAGTGGGTTCTACCATGCATTCTGTATACTCAACATGTTCCCCCATATTATGAGATTGTGTGACTCTTTCCCATGTTTCACAGTGGCCAGTAACACAGCAGAGAATCCTGTAGTGCTCAGCAGTATGGAAAACGGGGAGTGGTAGCTGCTTGTCAGTTTCAGAAAAAGTCTGGTCAGTTTCAAGAAAGGGTTCTCCCCCTTGCCTGCATTCCTTTCTGTTCCCTTTCCTACAACAAATTAATGCTACAATGTATGCACAAAACCTGAACCACAAGGATTTAAATGGCAGGTGCTTGCTGGATGCAACAACACAGCTGTGATAAGGCAATTGTGTCAATTTTTTAAAAAAAAAAACTTTGGAGGTCACACCCCCACGCCACAAGTGAAATTTAGAAATGCATGGGTTTTTAATTGTAGCTGCAGAACAAATATACTGGAGGGAAAAGAATGGTGCATAAGGCAGGCACAGAATTCAAAGTCAAGATTAAAGGCTTACTGCTCTGAAAATCTGCAGTAAGATGTGCATACGTAATGCGCCATAATACATGTTGCAGTAGTCCAACTATGAGATTGCAAAAAAAATTGATCAGAGCGGCCTGGTTGACTACCAAAGGGAAAAGCTAGTGAACCAGATATGACTGATAAAAAGAAACAAGAACTACAAAGAGGAAAAGACTAACATATAACAAGTATGGAGTCTGTACTCATTATAACTACCTGAATTTACATAGATAGAATCTTTCTGTTGTGCACCTATATCAGTTTAACTTTTTAAAAACAGAGCTTATATTTTAACTGCTATTTTACACATTTTGTGAGATAGTCTTCAATCCATTTATAGATTCTTAACCAAATGTTGGAGCTGCGGTGGCTCAAGTGGTTAAGACACTGAACTGCAGGCTCTGGAAGGTCAGTAGTTCAGCAGTTCGAGGCCCGGGTGCCGCATGACAGGGTGAGCTCCTGTCTCTAGTTCCAGCTCCTGCCAACCTAGCAGTTCGAAAGCAAGAAATTGCAAGTAGATAAATAGGTACCACTTCGGTGGGAAGGTAACAGCATTCCGTGCACCTTGGTGTTTAGTCATGCCGGCCACATGACCACGGAAACGTCTTCGGACAGCGCTGGCTCTTCGGCTTTGAAACGGAGATGAGCACCGCAACCCTAGAGTCGGATTCGACTGGCTTTCGAGCAAGGGAACCTTTACCTTTACCTTTAACCAAATGTAAAGTTTATTTGTCCATTTCTGCTGTTTCCATTAGCTTATAAATTATTTCTTCTTTAGATAAAAGGCACTTTCTGATATAACGAATGCCCAACTTATTTTTTGAATGGCAAGGCTGGGTCCATCACAACCCCAACATTCTTCACCTGGTCTACAAGAGTTAACAAACACAGGACTCAGCCTTTCCAAACAGCATTACGTGTATTTTATCTTAATTTTGTTTCAGATTATTCTGCTTTATCACTTGGCCTCAAGATATTGGTTTAGATTAGAATCCAGAAACTTGGAAATAATGAAATATACAGTTAGGTTTTATCAACACATTGATGATACTCAACCACAAAGCTCTGGATGATGTCAGGCCTGACATAAATATTAAAGCACAATGAGGACAACAATAATACCTGAGGCACTCCCCAGGTCAGGTCTCAGAAGGCTGAATCAGATGCTCTGATGGAAATTCTTTGTGTACATCTGTACATAAAAGGCTCACACCACCACAGGACCAGCCCATAAAACCTACTCCATCAGCTGAATCCTAAGCAGGTCTGTTCAGAATCCTACTGAAGTTTATTCAATGGGACTTACTTCCAGGAAAGTGCTCTTAAGATGGCACTGCATATTTTAAAATGTGTTATGATGGAACTATAGGCTATGTCAAAGGCCACTAACAGATCTAACAAAATCAGTAAGAGCAAATTGCTTTTATTGGGCTGTAATTGGAGATTGTCTGTCAGTGCAATAAGGTTGTCTCAGAAAGCCCAGCGATTGCTCTGTCACTGTCATGATTTTATAAGCCAGGAAGGGCAAAGATTTAATAGGCGCAAGAAGGCCTTCAAAGTGCCAAGGAGTATGTTAACGCCTATCCATGAGATCAATCTGAATCTATCCATAGAAAACTGACATGGACTCTTTTGACACCTCCATCTTTCTGGAACCATCTTTCAATGTGGTATCTACAGAGTGAAAGAGCTGGGCAAGATTCAGCTGAGACAATAGTGTAGAATAAAAACATAGCATTCAAAATAAAAAACAACCTCCCGGAAGTCACAGTGAGGAAAATAGCCATTACCGACCAGTAAAACCACACCTCTGCCTGCTTATCATGGACCCAATCCAAATCAGGTCCTTGCATGCTTGGGAACTGAGTTTCCACTTGAGAACTCATGACACACATCTGATTGAAAGTATTTTGGCTTATACAATTTGAGGACTGTAACCAGCATTCACTGGCCTGGGGCAACTAAACTGAACATGCAGAAATAGGGCAGAAAAAGCTGTAAAGAGTGAAGGGAGTGAGAGACGAGCAAAACACTTGAGACTAACTTCTAACCGAGGAACAGAAAAGAGCAAGAGTCCGGTAGCACCTTAAAGATTAACAAAATTTGTGACAGCATGAGCTTTTGTGAATTACCACTCACTTCTTCAAACAGCATGGATAGCTTTTTTCTTCAGATGCTGTATCTGAAGAAATAAGCAGTGACTCATGAAAGCTCACCCCCTGCCACAAATTCTGTTTGTCTGAGGTGCTACTGGACTCTGGCTCTTTTCTGCTGCTCCAGACAAACACTGCTACCCATCTTATTCTAATTGATGAATCCCTAAAAAAACAGAGTGGGCTGATTAAATGAACTATCAAATTACAGTATCTTTGAATGAAACTTGAAGAAATAGTACTACAATTAAATTCAATTTGAAGGAATGACATGCAAAAACAAGCTTTTAAAAAATCATTCTTGAGACGTTCATGTGCTGTGCCTTTGTTTTGTGAGTGGTCCTTTGATCACACAGAGAAAACTTTTTCTCCACTCTTCAGTGAAATAAAGGCATAGAAGTTCTTGAATTTCCTTGGTTGGAACTTCTGTCAATCTCCTCTGGCTCTATTTAATTAAAAACAAAGTGCAGAAGAAGGGTTGATTAAGCTGGGCAGCAAATTCTTTGTCTGAAGGTGACATGAATGATTGATCTAATTAATTAATCTTCTTCTCTGATTGTATGAAGATGAAAAACAATGTTTATGGAGTGCCCGAGGGAGTCACATAGGAAGCTGCCTTATGCTGAATCAGACCCTGGGTTCATCAAAGTCAGTATTGTCTACTCAGACTGGCAGCAGCTCTCCAGGGCCTCAGGCGGAGGTCTTTTACATCATCTACTCTCTGATTAATTTTATATGGAGATGCTGGGAACTGAACCTGGGACCTTCTCCATGTCAAGCCGATCCTCAGTTACTGAGTCTTCCCTGATGGTGAGCAAGCCACTTACAAAGAAGTAAATATGACTGGAAGGAATGACACTAATGCCCATCTTAATGTGAGAATAAGTGTGTATGTTAGGCTAAAGATTGACGGAGAAAAAAATCTATTCATCTCAGATATTTATTTGCATCTTAGGGGACCAAAGACTAGGTATATTCTGTAGGCACTGTAGATATATGTCAAAAGATGAGTTACATCAAACTTAGGGAGAGAGGGAGAATAGTGGAATATAAAAGATAACATATGAATGAGAAGTTCTGTATAAGAACTGTATAATAAAGATTTAAAAGATGAGAAGAGATTGTGACTGAGCCCTGCTAGTTCCTACATTCAGTTCTACAGTGAACTATAGTATCACTGGGAGTATTAAAATAGTGCTAACCTTTATTGTAAGCACAAAAAAGTTTGTTTCAAACCATACAGTAGGCATTTTGTCATTTTCAGACTGACTACAGGGACACAACATAAAACAGGAGGCTATTTGTCAGTGTTTCTCTGCTGTTGTATGCCAAGCACAATTATGCCCTTCCAGGCCCATCGACTTTGATGGATACAGAAGGATGTGACACTTCATATCCCAGACCTGGATAGCCCAGGCTAGTCCAATCTTGTCAGATCTGGGAAGCTAAGAGGGGTTGTCCCTAGCTAGTATTTGGATAGGAGACCACCTAGGAATACCAGGGTTGCTCTGCAGAGCCAGGCAATGGCAAACCGCCACTGGATGTCTCTTGCCTTGAAAAGCTTATGGCAGGGATGTCAAACATACCGTTCCAGGGGAAGCCCGGCGAGTGGCGTGAGGAAGGGCAAGCAGGAGGCTGCTCGGAGGAAGCAGGCAAGTAGGCGCATATGTTGAGGCGTGTGTGGTCAAAGGTGTCAGGAAACAGAAGGAAATTGCTAGGGGACAGGACTATGAGGATGAGGTAAAAAGGGGGGGGTATGAGCAAAGGCAGAGAAAGAGGAGGCGTGGTGTTTTTTTCCTCCCACCTCCTCCAACCACTGTTCAGTGAGGATTGGCAAAGCCACTGCATGAAGGGGCAGAGCCAAGCAGCTGGCACTGCCACTGCTGCACCAAACAGTGACTGTGAGGGGGACTGGTGAGAGTGGGTGCACGGAGTGGTGGTTTGCCAATGAAGGGATGGAGCTGAATGGGAGAGAGGAGAAGGAGAGCCTGCATGTGGACTGGGAGGCAATTGGACTGTCTTGTGTGTGCTGCTCTGAGGGAAGAGACATCTTGGCCCCAGAAGCGAGTGGAGGAGCGAAGGGGAAAAGGGGCGCCACTGTCTCTGCCACACATCTGAACAGCTGTGGAACTGGGAGACAAAATGAGTGTCGGGGAGGGTGGAGGAATGGTGACCTCCTGTCTCCCCCACACCTGCTCCCAGCCCACAAAGGAAAAGGGGTCACAGGAGGACAAAAGGCCCCCCTTGGAGATTTCAGAAACAGCCTGTCTGTCAGGTCTTCCTCTCAGCCCTGCAGGTGGATGAAAACTGGCATTGGGGGGATCTGGGAGAGCCAGGTTCAACCTCCTCCTCCTCCTCCTGAGCCAGGAACCTGTTGTCTGGGTCACCCAGGGCTGATCGCTCAGCCTGCACCACCTCACAGGGTTGGGGGGGGGAATGGGGCAGTGGAGGGGGAAGTCTGCTGTGCCTCCCTGCGATTGTATGAAGTAGGACGGGGGAAGAGAAGAAACAAAGAGTGAGACTGGTGCTGGAAAATTACCTTATTTACTTGCAAGGAAAATGACTCACCTCCTAAAAGTGCTATATATATAAAAAAGTAACTAATTTATATGGAAATATAAGATACCCCCCCCCTTTATGGTATCCCTTGGGAGGGAAACCTAGCCTTGGATATGATTACATACCTTTATTGGGGCTTTTGTGGATTCGCCAGTAAATCAATTGCTTTCACTCCTAGGAATCAATTGCTTTTGTTTGTATTTTGAGTAAAAAATATATTGTTAATTGGGTTTGTCTGTGTTATTTATCAATTTTATATCTCTCTTACCCGGCATTACATTTTATGGCACACGTGGTCTGGCCTGACAAAGTAACATTTATGTCAGATTCGGCCCTTGTAACAAATGAGTTTGACACCTCTGCCCTACAGGGTCACCATAAGTCAGCTGCAACTTGACAGCAAAATCAAACAAGCAAACTTGTCATTGCAAGAGAGAGTATTCCTGCAGCTGTATTGCATGATTCAGCTTAAAAGATATCCCATAGATCTGCATGATCTTTTTTTCCCTTGTTAAAGTCAACACACATGACCCATTTCTCCTGTATTTACATGTTTTAAACCAGTTTTGGAAATATTTCACTATATGTCCAGACTGCTATGAGTAATGGAATATAACAAAGAGTTTCCTGGTCCACTTGTATTGCGCCTGTGGTGATACAATATGACAGCAATTATTGCATATAACCAAAGGTCATTGCAGTCAATTGCAAAGAAGATAATGCATAAATCATAAATAACATCATTAAAATAACCACATCTGAAAGTACTTATGTGAAAACATTTCGCCAGGAGGTGCCCAGAACAAAGGGAGCCAAGGCTGCATACTCTGGGTGCAGTAACACAGGTTGGCCGCCAGGTGGGGCCAGTCACACAGTCAAGCCCTGCCTGGGAGGTAGCTGCAGCTGAGACAAGGCTTCCGGACACTTCTGGTTGGGTGAAGGGATAGACTGGAGGAGCAAGCCAGGGGAGGGGATTGGAAGGATGGTCTATTTAAGGAGCATCTGCAGCAGGCCAGGGAGGAGGAAGTATCCCATGCTCAGGTAGTGTGGAAGAGCAGAGGATACAGAGAGGAACAGGATCAAGGTGGTATAATCCCTTCCCCATTATGAGGCCTTGCAGGTCCTCTACTGCAGGGAAGGTCGTGGCAGAGCAAGGGCAAAGTGACCTTGACCCAGGGAGAGCTTCACGCATTTCTAAGCCCATTGAAGTCAATGATACCAGCATTTCAACAGAAAAGGGATAGTGAGCAGAAGGTGCTGTAGGAAAAGCCCCACAGCTGTATAGTTCTGCATGTGCCTTTGTAAAACATATAAAGAAGCTGCAGCTCCTTATTCTTTAAAAAGAAACTGGTAACAGTAAACAACAAGCATGTCTCATCATGAACACCCCCCTCATATTAATGCAGTTATTGGTTTGTGTATCTGATAAGCTATCAGTAGCAGAATCCTAACCTCCCTTTTCTCTTGCAGTAGGCACTTCTGCTCATGAAGGCTATTTATTGTGTCATGTTCTCTGGGTTTTTTCCACTGAGGGCAGAATGCTCAAATGAAAGCAACATGCAGTGACTGAAATACAATAAGGGTATGTGATTTGTTCAGTAAATTAAACATTAAATTAAAAATAGCATTCTGGCTTGGTTTGTTTTCTGCCCATAAAGTGCCCTTTTGGGGGGGATATTATTTTTGGAGCTTGGAAATGTGCAAATGCTTTTAAAAATAATCAGATGAAGAACTCCCTGAAAAGGGACACCCGCAGAACTTACAGACTATAAAGAATCAGTTCTCTGAGTTCAAAATAATAAAAGTTTGAGGATCTGGAGTGAGAGTGGATCTGATGTTTCTGTGCATACATAATCTTCCTTCTGATCTCTTCTTTTTAAAGCTCTTGTTCCAGATTCCCAAGCCGCTTTTGATTTAGGTAGATGTAAAGAACAGTGTGAATGTTCTTGTGAAGACCTGTGCAATGGGAGTTTTATGCTTCCCAGGTACACACCAGTTCTTTTCTGTTTCCAACCACAACACACGGAAGTCTCCCCCCACAGCTGAGGAGCAGTTGTTGCCTCCCCCTACAGACACAGACACTGTTTTTGCATCTTCGAACCATCCCATGGAGACACTATTAGCTCCATTGTGAACATGATTTTCACAGTGTGGACATAATTTTTACAACAGAGTCGACAGCATTTCCATCGGACAGTTTGAGGGAGCAACAATAGGGGGGTGGTTACAGCCACTTCTCCCTGCCTGCTTTGTTTGCAAACATAAAAGAGCCAGTGTGTACCTGGGAGACACAAAACTCCCACCACACATGGAATACAAAGTCCTTGTGCTGTTTCCCAACAAACAGTAGGACTTTAATATGTAGCTAGACCCTGAGAAAAGCCTGGAAAGTCTTGAACGCCACTGCCTGAAGAAAGAAGCACTGGGCAGAGGGTTACTTAACCTTTCCCTACCTGTTTATTCTCCACTCCAGTCCTATCCACCCAGCTGCTTTACCTCTATCCAAGATTTCCATTTTTATGCCAAATGGATTGTCCTGTGTAGTGCAGCAAAAGCCCAGTGATGTGCAGATGCAGAGAATAACAGTGCGGGCAGAAAGAGATGAGCACCCTAGAAATGCATCTACACAGTGTTGGCTATTGCACCTTTCTTGTGCTATAGGAATGTTTTGCATCAGCATTGGCTGGTTCACACAGGATAACCACATTGTGAATCACATGCTGTTTTTACACTGCACTTGGCGGGGGGGGGGAGTTCTGACACTGCCAGATGTGTAATTCTGTTCTCTGAAAGAGATTTTCAGGAACATGTGGGTCCGTGCAAGGCCAACTGGACTTTAGCCAAAACCTTCAACTGTTTTCTAGCCTTCTTTTAAGTACTGTATCTAATCTATACAGCAAGAACAGATGCCAGTCTCTGATATTTTTCCAGATTTACAGTTTTTCACCACTTCTCCCCTCTCTGGTTGCTTCTTACAACTCAGTGAGTGAGCTGTCTTTCATATACTGATTGACAGTAGAATATTTCCTGTTTCCATAACTGTTTCCTTACCATCAGAAAAACATCAGCTTTGAAAAACGCAATGTATTCTCCTTTCTTCCTCCTGTAGAGACCCACTGGTGGCTCACCAGCATCCCCCTCCATCTGTTCTTTGCCATTTTTGCATCAGCACTTTAATTGTCATTTATTTTTATAATTAGGGAGTAAATCCTTTGCCAACAGAACAACAAACAAGTAGAATGTCAAGATGACAGAGGAGGATTTACCTTTATTAATGTCTGTCTTTGCAATAAATAGTAGGCACTTCTTCTGAAGGACAATATTGTGTACTTGTTATAGACTTATTTTCAAGTACATTCTGCAAACACCTCCCCATCTCCTGCCTTCAGCTCCCACAACCTGTGGTCACAATCTATGGAGTCTCTCTGGGCATGCAGAAAGGGTGGCAGCTGCTCATGGAACTACTGTTTTTTTACTGAACAGATTCTCCATGCCAAATCCCAAACTATGTAGCATAATGGCTAGACTGCTAGATTAGAACAGGGGTCCCCAAACCTTTTTGAGCCTGCAGGCACCTTTGGAATTCTGACAGCATGGTGGGCACAATCACAAAATGGCTGCCACAGAAGGCAAAGCCAGCCATAATATGGCTCTCACAGCTGACCTTCAGTCACACAGTGAAGATCCTTGTGGTGTGGTGGCGGCTGCTGGCAAAGCAACATTTTTAAAAAATCTGCACAGCCAATCAAATCTCCAATGGCTAATCAGAAGCCTTGCTAGGCAGAAGCCCCACTCAGCCACACCCGCAGTCTACAAACTCTTGGCAGGTACCAGAAAACATGTAAGTGGGCACCATGTAAGTGGAGACCCCTGGACTAGGATCTGGAAGATCTGGGTTGAAATCCCAGCTGCCATGGAAGCTCGCTGGATGACCTTGGTCCAGTTACTCTCTTTCAACCTATCCTATTCACGGGGTTGTTGTTGTGAGGATAGCATGGGGGAGGAGAGAAAAATGGTATAAGCCACTTGGGGTCCCCATTTGGGAGTAAAGCACAATTAGTGATATAAACTAATTTATTATCTGTAGTGAGTGACAATCACATCATCTCTGTTAAGCCTGACGAATACAAGTAAGCCTATTGTTAAATTGTCATTCCTCCATTTTACTGTCTTTTCCTTTTGAAGTTCCCTTGCTGAAGAATAGTTACTTTACTAGTTTCCTTGTCACTTACATTGAAATGAATTGAGTCATTAAGGTTGTAGTCTTAAAAATACCGATTAGCACAACAACTAAGTAAGATTTACTTCTGAATAAACATCCTTTGGATAAGACTACATGGCTGAATGGCATCTCATTACAAACAACACTTATTATGTTCCCTAGGAGCACATCTTAATGTACTTAATATATTTCAAGCTACTGGATGCTTTTAGAATTCCAGAACAGCTTCATCAGCTCCTTGTCAAGGGGATGCAAAATATCATTAAGCCAAGGAAAGAAAAGCCACTAATAGAAGTACCTACTTTAAATAATAAACTCTCATATCATGAGCAATTTCAAAAATCTTACTACACTTTTAATTGCAATTATATGCCACAATCATCCTTATTACCATATATTCACTTTTGTTCTTTAGAAAGTGACAACTTTATGGGAAAAGTAATTGCCACCATCTGTAAAAGTCAGCCACAAATTTTAAAAATGGTGTATATGTGCAAGAACTATCAAGATTTAGCACAACAGATACTCTTCCCAGAGTCACTAAGCAAAAAATGAACCAGTAAGACGGACCAGAGAATTTGTTCTCCTCAGATGACAACCCCAAAACCCAAACTAACTCCAGAACAATTATTTGGGATCATACCAGTGACTGGCTTAGTTCAGCATCCTGCTTCCCACTGTGTAGTATTCAGGAGCATCCCCTTGTTGTTCCTAAAATGTCAACATAACTGGCTCTGTATTTGTTTTTGAAACAAAATCTATTTTCTTAAAGACTATTCTAGGAGACATTTTGCGTTTGGCTTCAAGCTCTGGTTTGTATCCTCTAATACCCACATCTAACAAGGTGTAGTGTCCAGCCTACAGAACTAAAGGACCAAAATGCCTTGATGTTGCTGGTTCTTGAACATAATACAAAGGTTTTGGTCCTCCAACTGCATTCATAATCTGCCACCTGAGATTCATCACGCTGTACCATTATATCAGCTCTGCAGTATAAGCCACAAGGGGACTTCAAGGAGAGAAAGCAGCTAGGCAAAGACATTTCACAATGTATGATGACAAGTTGGGAGACAAAGCTCTAAATAGCCTTGTTCAGGGCCGAACCGTCATAGGCCAAATCTAGGCGGCCGCCTGGGGCGCTGGCCTGCAGGGGGCGCTGGCCTGCCCTCCCCTGTTCATTTCCGGCCGCTCCCGCCCACCGAGGACTGCTGCTGCGCCTGCCTCCCCAGGCACCACAGAGGGTGTCTGCTGCCCCAGCGCCCTCCGTCTGAGGCGCCCTTTCTGGCCCTGTGCTGTGCTCCGCCCTCTCTAAAAAAACCTGGAGCCGGACCTGGCCTTGTTTTTGTCTTCATCTGGGAGATTTGTTATCCAGTTAGATATTCTGCTAGGGACCATTCATACGCGTGTGGATATTCTGCTAGGGACCTTTCATACATGTGTATGCAAACATGTGGATTCCACATTATATCTGTACTGAGGCCAGTCACTTGCAGCTGAGACTATTATTTACATCACCAGCCAGAGAGAAGAAGTCTCCTGAAGGTGCTGCAGCTGCTAATGGTCCATCAGGTATGTATTTAGTGGCACTCATCTTCCTGGGAGGGTAGAATAAGGCAGTTGGCAGGTTGGTGAACTGGAAGCTAGTGTCCCAGGCTGTGTTGGCTGACAAAGGCAGAAAAGAAACTGAATTCACATCTACCATCATTAAGAGGATAACAGGGGGACTGGTTTACTGATTCTATTTAAACTATCAAAATTTGGGTATTTTTTTTAATTTCACTTTTAATCTTTTCAAGGAAAAAACAAACATGACATTCTCAGATGCCACACTGCAGTAGAAAAGAGCAAGACACCAGTAGCAACTTAAAGATTAACAACAAGTACAACATCTAATAAGCTCATCCTGTATTAAAAAAGGATTACTTAGACCATATACAGATTTGGAAATTATTTTACTTAAGCTGAAAATAAGTACTTATTTTACTTATTTCTAAAATATATGCTATTTTATTAGACCTGGACAATACATCTTTGCCATCCTATGCAACGGCATGGCATACAGATATTGGGAGAGATTTATCCATACATACAGCAATGGCAGACGATCTGAACATATCTTGCAACAAAACTATAAACTCATGTCAAGATGGTATTTAACACTAGTATAAATTCATCATGCAAACAAATCTTACTCTCCACTATGTTGGAAATATGGGAGTCTAGGTACATACAAACATTGCTGGTGGGATTGTGGAGTTATTAAAACCTTTTGGTTTAAAGTCTTGACCCAAATCCATAATTTGACTGGATATAAGATCCCAGAAAGTCCCGAATGTATTTTGTTGAATTATTGGAATGTTAATAATGTTACCTCATCTGGGAAATCTATAGTATCTCTTTTGTTGTCTGCCGCAAAGTCGACAATTGCACAACACTGGAAAGAACCTTCTCCACCCACTATACATCAGTGGTATACCAAGGACTGGGACCATTTCATAATGGATAAGATCTCCAGAGGTTTGAATGTTCAGAACTCATCTTTCATTTATAAGTCATTTCTCAGCAAGTGGAATTCTGTACTGGAAAAAAATAGATTAGTAAATCTTCCTTTGAAAAACATAGTTGTTATAGATTGATGTTATTACCATAGACATTGACTATGAAATCTTTATATCTGTAGATGTTCAATTGTTTCATAAAGTTACGTACTGATTTTTTACATGTTAAGAATTACCATAATTCACTTGTTATTTATTTGTATGTTATATGGAAAATAAATAAAAAATGTATTGTAAAAAAAAAAAGACTAACAAAATATGTGGCAGGGGAGGAGCTTTCCTGAGTCACTGCTCACTTCTTCAGATACAGCTAGAATGGGAGTCCGTCTGTCCTATTTATTGCAAAGCGGAGTGATTTCAGATGCCAAATGACAGTAGCAGGCAAATGACAGTAGCAGGTGAATGACAATAGGACGTGTTATTGGATTTAAGTGAGATATGCAGAGTGGTAATAGGTGTGGAGGAATCAGCATTGGTAATGAGACAGGAAACGTAGGTCTTGATTCAATTCAGGTGAACACACTTGGATTGAATCCACCTGGATTGAATCAAGACCTAGGTTTGGACTCCCATTCTAGCTGTATCTGAAAAAATGAGCAGTGACTCATGAAAGCTCCTACCCTGCCACATATTTTGTTAGTCTTTAAGGTGCTACTGGACTCTTGCTCTTTTCTATTGCTGCAGACAGACTAACATGGCTACCCATCTTGATCTATCACCACATAGCAGTGAGGGTTCTCTGGAGCAAATCTGAGGTATATGTTCTGGAACTGCATTATTACTCCTTCCGAGTAGAAATAACCTGGCATATAGTGCTGAACTTTTTCAAAATAAACTTGATTTGGTCTTGCTTGCCAGAAATACAGAACCAAAATATCTATCAATCTTGGTTGTAAAGATTTATACAGATCACTAAAGTTCTAGTTTTTTTGGCATGGAAAATCAAAACGTTATTTTGGATTTCTGGGTTACTGTGTGGTTCAGTGGTAAAGAGGACGGCCAACAAAGAGATGCTCCCTCATCCTTGAGTGCCAGTGTGTATGGTCACCTGATCAGTTGTCTAGGTAAATGTTAACAAATTCAGTGATCTTAAGAAAGAACCAAAAGAATCAAGTTAATAAAATGCATTCTTAAAATTTAGTTGGCTTCCTGTAGGCAAACAGTGCATTAAATACTTCAATGCATATCTGAACGAGAACTGGATATATTTTCCACTATTGTGTTTAGTGATACCTGTAAACAACCTACAACTGAGATTTAATTAAACGCTCTGCATAATACCTCAGATGCCATGGTCACAAATGTACAGTTCTGACATGACTGCTCGTGTAACGATTTTCTAAACATTAATGTATTGTTTAATGATAAGTTTGAGTAAATTCAAGCAGTTTCAGGGAAATGTATTTTGTCTCTCAGCAGAAAGAATGTACTAAGCCTCAGAACAGGCAATGATCCAGTTACAGAGAAAGCAGAATCAAAATAAGGCACTCTAGTTTCACCACCCTGGCCAGAAGCTACAAAGCTACAAGAAATGCTTCACTTGAGTTTATTTCAGTTCCAGACCAATGACATTTCCATTTGGGCTATTTTTGGTGGAGCTCAGTGACCAGTAGCAAATTGCTCACTCATTTACAGTTGGTGCTGGCCAAAGTCCCTGATCCTTCTATGTTCCATCTTCTCTGCTTAATTTTTACCCACAAGATGCCAAAATGGGGCCAGAAAACAATATATTCACACTGAATTGGTTGCATTATGATGTTATGTAACCAGTGAGATTGAACCTGTGGCACAGTGGTTCTGTGGCACTAGGACTGGGGTAACCTGGATTCAAAATGGGGTTGCCAACTCCAGCTTTAGAAATTCCTGGAGACTGCTGGGTGGAGCCTGGGGAGGATGGAGTTTGCAGAGAAGGGGAAACTCAGCAGGGATGTGAAACAAGAGTCTGCCCTAAGGAGCTGCCATTTCCTCCAAAGGAACTGATTTCTGGAGTCTGAAAATCAGTTGCAGTTCTGGGATATCTGCAGACCCCACCTGGAGATTGGTAACCCTATATATGCATGAGAATATTTGCTAACAATCGTAGTCTGTTTCATCCACATGAAATTTAGGTTAAAAGAAAAATCTACTCATGGTTACGCAATCCAGTCAAATCTTGATATCCAGAGTGAAAGACTTCCTGAAAGCTACTGGGCTCAAAGCCCCCCCCCCCCGGTTCACACTAGGGTTCCCATTCCCCAGGCAGGGTTCTGGCCACCACCAGCCAGCTGGCCTGTGGGGGAAAACCCTCCCCCAAACAGGGACGTCACATGGCAACATCCCCAATGTGATGATGTTATATGGAAGTGATGTCATCATGTTGAGGACGTCACATAGTGATGCTCTGGTTTGAGGGCAAAACTCTATGGTTTGATCCCAATTTTACAACAGAGTTGTGCCCTCAAACCAGAGTGTCACTGTACAATGTCTCCAACACAATGTCATCACTTCCATGTGACATCATCGCACTGGGGATGTGTCCACACAACATCACTGTTTGGGGTAGAGCCCCAATCCACTCCAGGAAGGCTCCCTCCTACCCCCTGCCAGTACATTGTGGAGACCTGGCAACCCTAGTTCAGGGCCCTGGTAGTAGCAGTGATTACACTTCCTGCTCCTATCGCATGCCATTTTTCTTCTTACTTTTACCCACAACATGACTGAATGAGAACAGAAAGCTTCGACCTCACTCTGATTTGGTTTCAAATACAATTACATTTCTTTTTTACGCCATTCTTACTCCTTAAAATTCAGTGCAGTGTGCAAGGTTCCCCCTCTTTTCTTCACAGCAACATTTTAAAGGCATTTTGACAAAATATAGTGACAGGCTTAAGGTCCTGTGGTGCAGACTTGTTTGTGAGAGACCAGTTACACAACATGGTGTCAGACATAAATGAGATTTATTAAAGGTAAACAGAACACAGCAGAAATGGCATTCAGGAGCAGACAAGTACCCCTATGGACTATGATTCTGGGAATGTTGCTGAGAATTGGGCCCAGTGGAGAGAAGTGCTTGAACTAATATTTGCAGGCCCAGAGGGCAGACAAGTGGTCTGAGGAACAGAAGGCTGAACTGTTTGACATCAGCATTGGGCACAAAGGCCAGAGTCTATCTGCAGGGCATTTAGTGCTAGTGGCAAGCTACCTGCAGAAAATAGAAATAAAACCACTGTACTATTTCCAGTCAGGTTTCCCACTATAGTGGGAGATCTAGCAAAATTCAGTGTTACCCACTGGCATTTGAAAAGTCAGCAAGAGAAAATGGTGGCAAATGGAGGGGTCACTGGCATCATTCCAGGGTGTGACATCATTCCCCATGAAAATCAGAAGCAATGTCACTGGATGTTCTAGGGCTTGCAAAAACATTATGGTTTCAACTACAGCGTCCCATGCCATCAGTTCCAGTTTTTGTCAGAAGGGACATTAGTGTGCTGTCATGACACCAGTATGCCAGTCCCTGCCCCCAAGATGCTCCTGGGGGTTGCCAGGCTGCAGCTGGCAACACTATTCACAATATGTGAGGTATACTGCTGCAGTGCCATTGCGGAAGGCCCTAGCAACTGAAGTTGCTGGGGAGGATCTTGACCTTGTTATTTCTTTTATATTCTGCAGTTAAAATATCTCTATACTACAGTGCCTTGCTTTGCTAAGTGTTCTTTGACAACCCAAATCTTCTAAAAAGAGCCCTTGCCTCAGGCAAGAAAATAGCCTCTGGCCCAACAATTGATGATGAGGATGAGATTTGGATGGTCAAGGCCTCTACAGGGCAAGACAGATGGTGAAGGGCCAGAGCAGAGCTGGATACCTGGGTGGCCTATCATGTTGGCATGGGGCCTGGTGGTTCAGTTATTGAACTGTGTTGTACCCCCCAGATGCTTGGGAGTCTGAGATGATGGATGGGGATAGTCCAGCCCTAGCAGCAGTAAGTCACTGTTTGGTAGAGCTAGGGGTGGAAAATGGGGAGCAAAAAGCCATATGGGGGGTGGATGGGTCTGCCTGACAAGCTCTCAGGGAGATTTGGGACTCGGGAGATTTGGAACTCAGAAAAAGGATACAATTACAGCCTTATGACCACAACAAGCACTCTTGCAGGAGGTATTGGACAGAGTCCAAGCTGGAGGAGAAGCAGTTGAAAATAAGGTAGTGCTTTGCCCACCTATTTTATAGAAACAGACCAAAGCCCAATCTTTATGCTGACCCCTTGTGAGTGTGGGCTTTAGAGAGATGGGACCCGGAGACATGGGATGGAGACATCTGTGAGTCATGAGAGGAGGAAAAGTGGACTGAGAGGGGAAGATGAGGATACTTGGCAGGAAGGCCTTCCCCTGGAGATCCAATCAGATAATCGAAGCCATTTCACTTAAGGTGATTAACAGAACTGGGTCACTGAATGTAATATTAATTGGACATATCTCGTCCCCCATCGTCTGCAGGTATCAGGGCTGATGGGAAGAGTGAATGGATTGCTCAAACAGGATATTAAGCAGCTGACACCAGGACCCACCCTAGAGGGGTGGGGGAAGAATGCAACTGAGAAAGCGTGAAGGCTAATACTTTTTGGTGCAGTGCTTGACGAATCTACGTTGAAGGATAATGGCAAGCACCACTACTGATCATTAGTGGAATATCCAATTATGAATCAAATTGTGGATTTGATACCCTGCCAGGAAAAAAAGACCACCAACTAAGATTGTTCTGTTTTGTCTGGTTTTGTCAGGTTATTTTGTTATATGCAAATGTATCGGAAGAAGCCAGATATGGCACTCTGACAACACCAAGGGTGGAATGTAGTGCCATCGCAGAAGAAACCCTCAAGGAGGTGTAGGGAATGGTGTTGTCAGGTGACATCATCTGAGCTTAAGGTATCCAAGTACCTGCAGAATTGATTCCCTTCCTAATAAGGGGATATCAGGTGCAGGTACACAAACCTGACTCTGCATGCCTGCCCAATGATGCTTATAGTTGGAGATTGCACCTAAGCAGGCTGTAAAAACAGGAAGAGAAAACAGCAGCATTTGGGCTTCATTGGACCTGCTGGAAATTGTTGCTACTAGGAAGCCCCCAGCAACTGAAGGAAGGGGAGGATCTTTACCTTGTTTGTTTTATGTTCTGCAATTAAAGTATCTCTGTACCACAGTGCGTTGCTTTGCTGAGAATTCTTTGACCACCCAGATCTTCTAGAAAGAACCCTTGCCTCAGGCAAGAAAACAGCCTCCGGCGCAACTGTATACCAAGAATAATAACTCCATCCCATAAAAAATTAGGGCCAAACTACATGTTACAGCACCAATACCATTTTAGAGCTGACCTTGGCCATTTGAAAATGCTGCAGCAAGACTAGGAGATCTTGTCCCACCCCTGTGACCTTCCAAGTGCAGTAACAGCCATGGGAGAAAAGAGATCATGCTTCTTGTGGAACACCTGTAGCTGTTGTATCAGTCAGATCTGATAAAAGGGACTATGTGCCCGGTAGGATACCTGAGCCTCCAACTCTAAGCCAGGATCTGGCAGCTCTCCCAAGCTATGAATCTACTCCTTTGGGAGTTGTGCAGCCCCTTCTGTACAGATTGACTCCACAGATCCCCAGCAGCTTCCCCATTCACTAACATGACTTCAGTCTTGTCTGGTCTGAGCTTTCATTTATTGGTCCTTAATCCTACTACCTTTTCCAGGCATTTATCTACTCATGACTTCCACAGACCCACCTGACTCAACCGTTAAGGACAAATAGAGCCAGATGTCATCTGCATATTTGTGATACTTCATCAGGATTTCTCCCAACAGTCTCATGTAAATGTTAAGTAGCATGGGGGTAGGGGAAGATAAATGCTATGGGGCCAAGCAGTATCCCCCTAGGACCATCTTCTGGAATCTGCCAGCCAAGTAAGCCTGGAACCACCAAACCATGGTTGTTTCCCATCATTCCCAATGTAACCAGTCTATCCAGAAGACTATACATAGTAGGGATGTGTTAATTTGGTGATGTTGCCTATTGTATTATATAGTTATTTTAACATGATCCATTAAGGAAAAGATATTTGCTTTACTTTCACTTTTCACTTACATTGATTGCTGGCTGTGATTGGTTATGCCCTAGCAGAGGCCAGGCCTTGCCTAAGTTTCAATAAACTGCTGAACTGCTTTTGGTATGAGATACTACAGAGTTATAACAGATACTCTGGGGAATGGTAGCAAAACATTTGGATAGGGTCCAAAAAGGATAAATATCAAGAGCCATTTTTTAATATATTCTGCTGAATTTTGCCATAAATTTTTCCCTAAAGTGAAAAATGAATGAAATTTTGGGATTCACAGTCGAGAAGCTTTTCTATTACAAAAAGTGGCTGTACCCTGGAGACATTTTTTACTAATGTGAAGATGACAATGTCCTAAAAGGACAAAGTTGTTTCTCAGTTCAGTTTAGTTTATTGTAGTTAGCCATTGGCCGTTACAAGATTACAAAGTACAAATTGTGAACAAACTATAGGTTAATATCAGAATATACAAAAGTACCAGAAATCAATACCAAAATATGACTAATTTAATACAGTAGCCTGAATAATGCCCCTTCCCGTTGCCACCTTGGAACATATATTCTTTGCAGCGAGGGCAAATAATGAAACTTTATAAGAGACATATGCATCAATGTCAGATAACAAAAATGAAATTTTGTCATCAACTGGGTAAGCACTAAGACCCGATAAAATACCTGCTAAAAAATTAGCCCTCAGACTAGAATACAGTGGTCAAAAGAGGATATAGTGAGGTAAATCCTCAAGTTCATGGGTACCACAAATACATAGATGATGGACCAATGGAGTTTGATTAAATTGGCCCTCCAAAATTGCTGTTGGCATTGATTGAAACCATAGAGAGGTAAAGGACACTCTAAGTACATGTTTAGAGATACTGACTAAGTATGGAGTTCTAGTACGGTCTGATTTAATTGATTTGTACCATGGTGCCACGAAGGGCCAGAATTAGATGAAGAGAGGCTCCAGGGTACTCCACTTGTGAGGCCCCTCCCAATCCCCCAACCTCACTACTAGAAGAAAATGGAAGAGTGTTATAAACAAAACTGAGTGAAGCCAAGGATGATGACGGGTATTTAAAATTCTGCAGTTTACAATTTCTCCTATAAAGGACATAAGATGTTATTGTTAAATACCATAGTGATTAAAAAAATGCATAAATGTTAAAATTAACACTGAAAAACTTTTGCAATTGAAATTTGTAAACCTATTGTGGAATACGCATTAATTTTTAGGAAAATGAAGTTGTAATGTTATTCTAAAAAAAAACCACCCTTGAGATTACAAATTATATTGCCTGGGAGGTGTAAATAATATGATCATGACTACCTGACAGTGTGGCACTTTTATAATCTACTTTATGTTGTCATTAAACAGTCAGTTTTAAAATATATATTAAGAAGTAAACTACAACCATCAAATACAGTAAGACTAAAAATGTTTTTTTCTAGCCTTCCTCACAGCAAAATCATCCAAAACTTCATCAAAATTTGTTCAAGTTTGTCACTTTCAGTATACAGAATGCTCAGTGTGGACAACCTCTCTTTGTGTACAGAATGCTCAGTGCAGACATTGTGGGCCTTAATTCATTTTTAATTCTTTTGAGTCTTGAAAAAGGGAGGCCAGGCTTGTTGCAACCAGGGCCAGGGCCTTTTCAGTGGCGGCTCCTACCTGGTGGAATGAGCTCCTGGACGAGATCAGGGCCCTGCAGGACCTCTCACAGTTCCACAGGGCCTGCAAGATGGAGCTCTTCCACCAGGCTTTTAATTAGGAGCCACCACTACCACCAGCACCAACTACCTCGCAGGAATAACGGCGTGATTGGGATGGCCCATTACAAAGACCATGCCACAGTATTCCTGTAGATGGGTTCCATCGAAACAGGCTTGGGCAATATCTACAGGCCACCATCTTGATTTTGTGAGAAATGAAAATAAAGATTTTTGATTAATTAGCTGAAAATGTTAAATTTGTATACTTTGTAAGCTTAAGATGTTGGCTTTGGGAATAATAATAATCATCAAATGTATTGATTCATGCTAAAAGATTAAACCTGCTTGCTATGCTACAGGGGATTTTTAGAAAGGGGAAATGAAATCAGACAAGCAGGCCTAAAAATGAAAACTGGTCTCTGGGTTAGAAGGCAGAAGTTGCAGAGGGCAACAGTGCAGTTATACCTGGTAGCCTCAATAACCAGAAAAGTACCTACTTTTTCTAATTGAACACAGGTGGATCCTATATTAAAAATATGTTAGCAGTATGATTAAGTAGTAAGATGATAAGGAAAAGGGTGGATGTCTTGGAAAAGTCAAAATCTACAGTAATCAAAAACAATATTGCTTGTCTGCTTTAACTAGAATAAAACTAGTCCTGCATAGGAAAAGGGGAAGTTTCACATGGGACAAATGTAAAGAGGAACTTCACAAAAGTCAGACAGTAGTATACATCATGCAGTTAACTCGCTAGGAATAACTCAGTCTGTAACAAATAAACAGAACGGAATTGACCAAAAATGCTCAAAATAAAACTTATATGATAAGAGAAACATCCAGCCATATAAGGGAATTGTTATATAGAAAAGGAAAACACGTGGTATATTGATCAGGGGTTTGAATTTGCTCTGTGAACTCCAGCTGGCAGCCTATGGCAGCTGGAGGAGGACTTTTTAATTTTTTTTCAAAGCGTCGTGATAGGAAGTATATAACGGCTTGTTTCAAAATGCAAAGGTGTGTTCAGTCATTTGGCTGATCACCCACGCTTGCAAGAGTGTATCCCGCAGGGCTACCATGCCTTCAGTGGGGCAAAAGCTCCGTGTGAACAGGGCCCTTATCTCCAAGGCCTCTCTCGGCCTGTGGGCAATCTGCAGCAAGAGCCTTCTGGCCTCTCTGAGGGTTGTAGGATGACTCCCCCCTTCCAGGCTGGCTGGAGCATTTATATTCTGCTTCACTGAAAAAGGTCTGTCTCCAAACATTCTTTTTTGGTAAAAACAAACTGCATTTCTGACAATTTGATTGTATGTTTACCATCTTTGAGCACATTATTCTGATAAAATTGTATGTTTTATGTGTTTTTAATTTTTCATATCTGGCACATGGTGCCCTTGTTTGTAAACCACCCTGAGCCCGCTTGCAGGGAGGGTGGGGTAGAAATGAAATAATAAAATAATTTTTTTAAAAAAATAAACTCTCTCCCAAGCAGTTCGTGACCATAAAGCTAAGAAATAGCTGCAAGATTGCTTCCACATTAGGAAAGGCCATCTGAATTTTTTCCTTGTATATAATTTGATAAAGGTCTGTATGAGACAGAGAGTGCTCTTCTGTAAGCCTATGGCTTTGTCTTATGTACAGGTGAAAGTGCAAAAGCTCATCAATAAGTTTCAGGTCAATATCTTCTGGGTATGTTTCCATCAACAGTTCAACACCTTGCTGAATTTCTTGCTTGGATGCTGTCAGATTAGCAAGAATGGAAAACAATAGTGCAGCATCATTGTACACAATACTTCTTCTTTTTAAATTGGCTTCAAATGCATCTAATATAGGAATAAAGGATTTTATCCTAAACTTATCTCTTGAAGAAAGTGCATCTAAGGCATCAGGTGCACTTCTGCCATTTCTTTGTCGTTCCCTTACTCTTTGTCTCCTTGTTTTGTAGTTAACATTTGGCAAGGTGGCTTTTGCTTGTTTCTCAAGCTCATCAAAATCTTCTCTAATTTTCCTTAAAAAAACCAGAAGTGAACTGTACAAACTTGCACAAGCACTCAGTAACAGGTCTGATTTCTGAAGGGCTTTGCTGACCTTGTGAAAATGACCTAGCACACGGGTCCAAAAATGCAGCATAAATACAAATTCCAGTTCTTCCATTTTCTGCAAAAGATTGTTAGCTTGAAGCCTGGTCTCCCCCTTCCCATTAACATCAGAGTATGAATGACTGAGGGCATCAGTGATAGCACTGTAACTGTCCAAAACAGCTTCTGTGGCTTTTGCATGTGCGTCCCACCTAGTGTCTGACAAATATTTAGGCACTTTAGACTGAGGTGGCAAAAATGATTTTAGAACTGCCCATCTCTTTGTGAAGGATGAAAAGAAGGTATAAATTTCACTGATAATGCCAAAACAGTTCACTACATCAAGGCAGCAATCCACAACTGAACAGCCCACCAGATTTAAAGAGTGACCTGCGCATGGAATAAATCTTGCAAATAGTTTTTTTTTCAATGATTTTTTGCTGCATACCATTGTGCTTACCAGCCATGTTGGCACTGTTGTCATAAGACTGGCCATGGCATTTTCTAAAGTCAGTTTCAAGCTCAGTAGTGAAATAGTTGAACACTAAATCAGCCATGCTTTCTCCTGAGTGGTCTTTTAGCTCAAGGAAAGTTAAAAATCTCTCAGTTGGCAAACCATCTTCAGGTGATACATATTTGATAATTAAAGTCAACTGATCAGTATGTGAAATGTCAGGAATAGAATCTACTGAAAAGCTGAAATATCCAGCCTTTCTCACATTAGCCAGAATTGCATCCTTAACTTTTTTTGCCATGAGTAGAATCATTTCCTCACATATAGTTTTTGACAAATGAGAGGGATTGCCTGATCCAGAATGTCCATACTGATTGATATAAGCAAGTAAAAATTGATCAAATTTTGCCACTAGTTCTAGAAGACCAAGATAATGGCCATTATTTGGAGATCCAAAGTGTTCATTGTCTCCTGTGAATGGTAAGCCTCATTTTACAAGCATGCATATTACAGGAATAATTCTCTCCATGACATGCCACCAGTACTGCTGTTCTGTTTTTACTTGTTCCCCTAGCTTGGAAGTTAACATTTGCCCTTGCTTGCTTGTTAGATAGGCCAACATGGCATTCCTATGCTCCTCCGAGTTTTCATGAGTTTGGATAAGATGGGGAGTTTGCCAGTCATCAAACCCTTCAGTAGCTAAAGCTGTGGAAGAAGATGCAAGGTTTGGAAAGCGTTTACAAACAAAGCAATAAATCCGGCCTTTTGAGGGAGAATATACAAGCCACTCTCGGCTATATGTTTCCCCGTTTGCTTTTATTTAATAAAAAAGCTTTTGTGCAAAACCTGGGCTGCTTTTTGTACACTCGCTTGGAATTTGAAAATGGTCCACAGTGATGCAGAATTTGAGAGGGACCCCTCTCTACCCAATAGGACACTTCCTCATGTAATAATTCTGACCACAAACCAACATCTGTTACAGTAGATCTATGTTTGGCATTATCTTTATTTGTATCTGGAACACCTTGGACTTGGCCTGTCTTAGCAGGCGTGAACTGCAAAATCTGACTTACATTATTTTCTTGTGACTCTTTAGCCTCTCCCTGTCCAGTAAGTGACTCTTGAATTAGTTCTATATTTTCAGTTTGAGCCAGCATCATGGCTGCTTTCTCATAATCAGATTGCTGTTCCACATCCTGCTTTGCTGTTTCTCTTTCAGGGAGGTTTTTGTCTGGTTGCATGCTAGTAGTTGGCTCAGGCTGGATAGCTTCACTGCTGGCTCTTGTTGCTTCAATGAGTGCTTGATGCACAAAAGCAGTGATTGGTCTTAACTTCATTACCATAGCATTTTCAAGTCTCTGTCTCTTGCACTTGCTAGCACCACTTTCAAATCTTTTACTCATGCTCAGATTAGAATCTAAAAATAAAAAGTAAGATTAATCTTCAACTGGATAAACACATGGATCAGAGGTCCATCAATGGCTATTGGCACAAGGTATAGATGGTTGCTGCTGAAGGGTTACAGAATTCAGTTTTCCACTGTGGCAAAATGGGCACCCACCCTCAGCCCTGGGGGACTGAATAGCCGGTTTGTGGCTCGTGAGCCCCACTTCGCCTTCCCACCTCCTTGGTGGGATTCTGTCACTCTTCAGTAGCTGCCACCACTCACTGACTTCCCAATGCCTTTCTTGAGGGGCAGTGAGACCTCTCTGGCTGACTCCTGGGGTTTAGAGATGAAAACCCCAAACTTTGGGCTTCTCCAGGAGGCATGACACCTGCACATTTTTGGAGTTTTTCCCTCCCAGGACCCTTCTTAAGGCACTGGTAATGGGCAGAGCAGGGGAGACTCCATGGTCAGAGCACAAGACTGGGGTTTTAAACAAAGAACAAAGATTTTTTTGACTATTTACAAGTAACAGGATTTTAAACACAAAAAGGCACTTTAAATCAAACACAGAAAGGAAAAAACCACCAGGCACAAATAAATTAAGACAAAACACAGTTCCTCTGTCCCTGAACTGATCCCTATATTTATTTTCCCTCAAGATGAGGTTCAGTTACCAACCTGCAGCCTGGCCTCCTGCCTTCTACAGGTAGTTCTGGATCCCTCTGAGGATCCCTTCCCACTATTGCCTTCTACTGGCCCCGGTCATACGGGCCAGAAAACACGGGGGAGAGGCATGGCAGTTCGCCCCAGAGCAAAATAAGGCATGGTAGCCCGGGTTGCCAAGCTCTGGCGCAGAGCGCCGATCACACAGCGCTGCTACAGCACAGCAAAAAAGCAGCACATCAGAGCACGCAAGCTGCGCTGTAGCAAAGGGCGCATGTGCCGTTGGGGGGGGCAGGCTGCTGTCAGTGTCTTGCGTGTGCGCATGCGTCATTCAGCATTGGTGCACATCCCATGGAAACTTACAACATCCGGAAACCACGGGACATGGGTGGGCGTTGGAAGCCACGGGATACTGGCGCTCCCGCGATCAGACGCCGACCTTTGCCCCGGGGTTTCTGGAAACTAGTACTTTGACCCTAGTAGTTTTTTACTCCGCGTTTTCCACGGGAAACTGTGGGTTGGCCACCGGAGTGCTACGCCTCCTAGATGTGCTGGTATGATCATACACGGAAAGTCCACAGGGCTACCATGCCTTCAGCGGGGCAAATGCTCCGTGTGAACAGGGCCCTTATCCCCAAGGCCTCTCTCAGCCTGTGGGCAATCTGCAGCAAGAGCCTTCTGGCCTCTCTGAGGGTTGTAGGATGACTCCACCCTTCCAGGCTGGCTGGAGCAGTTATATCTTCTGACTCCACCCCCAAGCTTTCCCCCACTTTTTAGCCATAGAGGCATCTGGGATTTGTAGGCCTACCCTGGAGTTTTGCCCTACTTCCCAGGGTGGGTGGCCATTTTAACTAAACTAAACAACCTAAACTAAAGCAAACACAAGATAGAGTCTATTCTGTCACATCCAACAAGCCAACCCTATAGCCTAACATCATTTTCCAATCTAAACATTTTCAAAAGTTTATAAACTCCCAAAATTGCCAAAAGGATTCAAAATAATTTTCTCCAAGACACATGCAATTAGGAGGCTTGAAAATGATGCAGAAACATAGTTTAATAATTAAATATAATTTCTCATCTAATAATTCCAGCAGCAGCAAACACCAGGCTCCCATCCAGCAATTAATACTAGCCATTTAAAAGAGCCAACTGCCAAAAAATGTTATATAAAATAAATATGTAAAATTTTGATTAGATTCTGCAATGGCTTTAGAACAATTAATCTACTATTAATGTATGAAGCAATATTGTTTGGATTTATTGGCATGACAATTGACACCATCAATATTTATTTTCATATCCAAGAAGTTCTGAGAAAGGGGTTGCAAGTGCATGCTGCAGGCACCAACAGGACTCTGTGAAGTGTGAAAGATAGACTTCCCTGCCTGGGAGGGGTGAAGCCAGTGCCAGTCACATGTGCTTGCTCTGTTCAAACCAAGGAGGAGGGAAGGAATGGAAGGGACTTGGGAGAGTTTGCTTGCTATCTGCCCCAGCCGGCCCCCCACTCGCACTGTCCCACTGATTAAAGTGCAGCACATACCACTACTGACCTGACCCTTGAGCTGGGGAAGGCTGTGCAGCTGGTTGTTGACCTTGGGCTGCTGGCTCTGGAATCTGTACTCTGAATAGTGGCACCAGGGACCTAGAAGGGGACAGGGCTTGTCAGTCCAACCCCTACACAGTCTCATCAGGGCTGGCCTTAAGGCAGTTGGAGCAATTTGGCCAAACTGGGCCATGCAGGCCACTATTAAGAGGGCCCCCACACCAGGGCAATCTAGATGGATTTCATTTATATCTCTAAGATTCTGCAGACTTTGGCTGTGAACTGAGGCCCCCACAAAATTTTTCCCAGTTTGGCCTCATAGTTTCAAATTGGGCCCCACTGGCTGGCCCTGAGTCTCATCGTTGTTGGGCCCGAGTTGCCATGCCCTTGTACGAAGTCTTGGGTTTGCAATTTTGGGAGAGGGGAGACTGCTCGCTGAGGGGGGCAGGGCTGTGGAGGCCCCCTAGATTTAGAGGCCCTCTAGATTTAGAGGCCCTAGGTTTCAGCCTACTTGGCCTATACATAAATACAACACTGGTGCCACTTTTGATTTTAACATCAAAGAGCGATCTAGCATCAAAGTCATAAATCCAGTTTCTAAATTGGGATTTATCAATTGATGTTCCCAAAAGATCATCAGGAATAGAGTATCTTGAACGTATGTTGTTGTTGTTTTTTTAAAAAAACTTTTTATTATTTTCATCCTACAAATACTACACACTAAACTAAAAATTAAGCTACACAAGGATCATGCAAAATGTTTAGTCATTAGCTTAGTCAAAGTTCCCTCTATAGTAAAGTTAATGGAATGTAGCTATTTCTTACATTCTCTATTACTCACTGGTAGTTATATGATTAAACCAGGTAAACACAGCTTAAACAATTTAAACTTTCAAGCATATAAAATTAAGTTATTTCATTTCTTTCCTCTATGTTTCTTTTTATCAAATTTTCACTGGACTTTCAGAAACTTAGGGGCCACCACCCCTTTTTCGGAATCAGAGTCCTCATCTGGAATATTACTTGCCATACTTTCCGAACTTCCCGACCCATAGGTGCTGCTTTCTTCTTCCATGTCTTGTTCCTCTGTTGTTTTCTTGTCACTTGCTAATCCTTGTTGCAGTTCCAAAAACATCTTTGCTTTTAGGACAGAGTCTATCTTTTCTTTTTTATCTTTGTAGTTGAAGACAAGTCCCTCAGGTATTATCCATCTGTAGGTGTGGAGTTTTTCTGCAAAAAGCTGGTTAAGTTTTTATACTGTTTCCTCTTTTTTCTTATTTCGAATGGTATATCTTTTAAAACTCTGATTTCCTCATCTTTGATTTTTAAGGTTGTCCCATTTGTGGCCTTGAGCACCACATCTCTTGTAGATCTTTTCGAGAATCTCACCATTATCTCCCCAGGTAGGTTTTTCTTCTTCCAGATGTGTCTGATAGATCATATCCATATCGCTTTGTAATCCATCTGCAGTTAAACCCGTTATTGGGGCCAACGCTTCACTTAAGATTTTCTTTAGATTCTCACCCTTCTGTTCACAGACACCTTGAAATCTCAGAACAAAAGTTGATTTTTCCATTTGGAGTCTTAAAAGTTGATCTTTAACAGAGGTCCTCTCTTTCTCCCCTACCTCCAGTCTTTGCTTAATTGCTTTTGTCTTGGCTTCAGCCTTTTTCACCAATTTTGTCATCTCCTCTGCTTTTAAATTAGTCTCTTTCAGACGTTTTTGTAGTGCTTGAAAGTTATTGTTGAGATTAGTCATCTGATCCAGCAGAGGGCACAATGCCATCGCCAACATATTAGGAAAGTCAGTATTTACTTCTGGTTTACCAGCTGGATGTGCTGATCTTGTAGTTCCAGGAGAGTGCTTTGGTCTCGTCACCATTTTTTCTGCCTGACCAGTCATTGTTACAATTTGTGGAAAGTTTTTAAAAGTCAAAGAAAGTTTATTTTTCAAGTCGCTTCAGTTAAAGCTGTATTTTACTTGATTCAATCCAAAATCGCTGCTGTTCCTAGCCCCATATATATATATTTCAACAACACAGGTTACAAAAACTACTTTAAAAAGTATACTATAAAGGATCATTATAGGATTTCAATCATCGACTAAACACAACCTCTTAGCAGTTAACAGCCATTAGTAATCTCAATTATCTAAAACATATACAATATCTATCAGGTTATGAAGGCATCATATTCTCAAGGAGCAGTATGGTCTATTAAATTTCACATACTAAAGTTTAGCCATATGTAGGGAGTCTAAATTTAGCTCCATTTAAGCTTTTTGGATCCATTTTGCTATAGTCTAGTTTGTCTATAACTGGGAACCATACATCCAGGGGACTAGTGAGTTCACTGATGTCAGGGCCATTGCTAGTGATTGTATGGATTTTTTTGAGTAAAAAGAAGTCCCACATCTTGTGCAGCCACATCTGAATTGTAGGAGGGCTTTGAGATACCCAGGTTTGCGCAATGACTATTTTAGCAGCCACTATCAGCAAGTTAATCAGTCTCTTTCTCATTGCAGGTGGACTATCATCTGGCCAGAGATGAAGCAGAAACAAAGCTGGATCCAAAGGTAAGGAACATTCGGTAAGTGTTTCAATTTGCTTTGAAATTTGCATCCAAAACTGAGAAATAACAGGACATTGCCACCAGATATGGAAAAATGTGCCTTTATTGCTGCATTGCTTCCAACAGAGTGAAGATGATTGTGGGTAGATTTTTGACAATTTTATAGGTGTTAGATACCATCTGTGGAGCACTTTAAAAGCAGATTCTTGAATCGCTTGACAAGGCGATATTTTGACATCCGTGAGCCATATAGATTACCAGTGGACAGGAAGAAGAGGATTTTGGATGTCTTTTTGCAAGGTGCTTTGGTAGCTCAGTTTTTTTGCTTCATATGAGTTTAGTAGGATATGGTACAGTTTAGAGATCAGTCCTTTCTTATTGTTGCCTTTTAACAGGAGTTCCTCCACACCTGTTAGTGATGTTTCAAGACTGGGTTTTATTCCAGGGTCCTCCTAGCACCTTCTATCACTTAAACAGTCCATTTAAAGTTGTGAGGGGGCGCAGACTCCCTCCCCATCCATCATTACAAATCGGGGCTTTGGATGGGCACTTAACCACATAACCAGGTAGAGACAAACACTCACGCTTCCTTCAATGTCAGCTGCAAAGGTAGGGAGAGCTTTGTAATTTCGCTAGATCATTTGTTCACTCATTAGGTATGTGCCTCTTGATGCCATGATAGTGCCATGGCAGTGGGACCTTACAGGGCAAAGAGGAGCCTCAATCCCTTGGCCGCAGCCTCAGAAGAGGCACCTCTCGTGCCCCAGGCTGGGAGTCCCCTCCAAGGATTCCAGGGGGGTCTGGAATCATCCGGCACCCCTCCTGTCTGCCGCATCACGGGCTGCTCCTATTGGAGCTCCGAAGGAGCATGCCCGCAATTCAAGGTGCCAAAAACAAAACTTGAACGTATGCTGTTAAGAAAGTCAAGGCACTACGAATCTTTAGCTAACAGCAGGTTAAAAGATTGGTGACTGAGGGAATTAGAGTGTGAATTTTCCATTCTTTTCCAGTATCTGATAATTATAAGGTGTGCCTGAGCCTTAAGAGAAGGAATACCAGTTTCAGCTCTCATCAGAGCAGCTGGGAACCCCTTGGGGAGTGCTAAAATGTGCCTTTAAAATTATTCTGGACTACTTTGAGGCTGGCCTAGATGACATTGTTCCACCCCCATACTTCAACTCCATACAACAGATGCTGTGCAAGCTAGAGACACCAAATTTGCAGCAGACCCCTCCCCAGATGCCCTTCTACATGCTACCCAACTTTTGTCTCTAGCTTACACAGGATCTGTCCTATACAGTCCTGAACCTCCTGAACCTGAGCTTGTCAAAGTCATTTTGACAGGTGCAGGTTCAGGAGTGTATAGAACAGATCTTGTGCAAGCTAGAGAAACCAAACACACAGAGAACCTCTGGCTGACTCTCCCCTACCAGCCCTCAAAGTTTAGTGAGGATTGGATTTATGGGGTCTGAGTTACAGCCCCCCAAAGGAGGTGCCCCAGGAAAGTGCTTTCTGGGGAAATGTCAGCTGATCATTTCCCCCAAAAAGCACTTTCTTGGGGGCATCTTCTTTGGGGGGGGCATAACTCAGACCCCATAAATCCAATCCTCACTAAACTTTGAGGGCTGGTAGGGGAGAGTCAGCCAGAGATCCCCTGCAAGTTTGGTGTCTCTAGCACCTCATGAACCAACCCCAAATTTATGACAGTCTGTGTTTTGGAAGTGGGGCATGTCTCAAACCACAAACCAAATCACATTTTCCCAATTCATGCCTATTCCTACTTATTAGCCTCCTTGCTCAATTCTTTTGAAGGCCCCAGGCAGGCCTGAAGTATGCACAGTGGCCTTCCTCTACCCAGAAGCCCTATTGGGGCATAACCGCCTTTCCCCACATATGCCCCAAAGAGCACTTCGGTCCAGGACACAACATCGCCTGGTAATCCCAGGCCCCAGGGAGGCCAGGCTTGCAGCAACCAGGGCCAGGTCCTTTTCAGTGGCAGCTCCTACCTGGTGGAATTAGCTCCCGAACAAGATCAGGGCCCTGCAGGACCTCTCACAGTTCCGCAAGGCCTGTAAGATGGAGCTCTTCCGCCAGGCTTTTGAGTAGGAGCCACCACTACCGCTGCCGCTATTTTTACCATCTTATGTGGTGGACGGAGGGGACAGCTGAGGAATATCAATCTTGCCCTGCTATGACCAATACCGCCAGATGGGGCTAAATAACACCAAATGGTAGCCTTCTGTGAGACTGACGTCATCGGTCTGAGCTGAGTGAATAATTGTTGAGCACTTTATTGTGGAATATTTCTGTGGAATGTTTTATCTGTTTTAATCTGTTTTATCTTTGGCACTTAGTTGCCCCATTGTAAGCTGCCCTGAGCCTGTTCGCGGGAAGGGCAGGGTAAAAATGGAATAAATAAATAAATAAATAAATAAATAAATAAATAAATAAATAAATAAACTAAGGCTACAAGGCACCCATAACGCCCTCTGAACAACTTCTGCCCCCTTACTCCCCTTCTTCTGCCCCATGGTGGAGTTTTCCAACAGCTGATTGTCAACTAGCTGTCAAAGGGTCGTCTCTCATCAGCTACCTGATCACTGAGGGTTTCTCTGTAGGAGTACATAAATAGCAGATGGTCAAGCAGCTGGAAGTATTTTAAAACTTCTGCAGTTTTGAAGAGGTCTCCCGCGTTCCAGGTGTGACAATGGAATATTTAGTTTACCAGCAATGCTCTAATTTCTAGGAAACTAGAAAGCCATAGATGCAGGCTTAGTTCTGTTCAATTGCCCAGCAACAGTTAAATTGCTTGCAGTGATATGCTGACATTTTTTGTATAAAAATTGGTATAAAGATATAAAACTGCCATTACAAAAGATTCTGAGTTTGTCTCTAACGATTCATCTTCATCTGTAATTATAGTTCACATTGTGTTAGACAGAGTTACAGCAGTAGGAAGCCACTGAATCTTTGTGATTCCACCAAGGCAGTCTGAAATCTTATAATAGCCTTAAATTCCAAACAATTCTCCCCCTCATATTAATAATTCTTTATGTAGGAATGTTAGAGGAGTAATTACGCTTTGTTAAATGGGACGATGTATTCAATAAAAGGTGACTTAGCTCTAGTTTACATATGGGTTTGAGGTGTCTTCCCCACGTTTTTCCCGCATAACACACAATGGCCTTGCCTTTTTAAAAAAGTATATTGTTGTTGTTGTTTTTAGTTTTGGCATGATGTTCGTTTTCATTCCAAGCACAATTTGTGGGGCTCCTGAGGCATTAGCCTTTAAATCCTTTAAATTGGGCATTCCTGCAGCATTCTCCTTAAAATTCAGAAGAGGAAACAATAGGGTGGCTTCAGATGGCGCAGCTATGCGAATGGTCCACCCACAGCCAATATAGGGAGTCAGCAGAGAGAAACTCTGCATCTCCACTCTTCCCCACCCCTTTTAGACCTTCAAGGCTTTTTCTGTTACTATCTGAGCTGTAGCAAAGCTTTGACTATGGCTCAGCGGGGAAGGGAGGTTGCTGCACCTTGGGGGAGAGTCTAGCGCAACTGTTGTTGCAACAGAAAGGAAAGGGTCAGATTAGACATTACAGTGCCCAACCCATGGATGTTGTCACCATTTTAGAGACAGATTCAGCCATTTAAAAAGCTATGAGATCCTGATCAGGCCTGCAGTGCAGAGGGACCAAGCAATTACTAAGTGCCAAAGCAGCCCTCCACCAGTGCTGAGGGGAAACAAGGTAGTCTGATCCCACTACACCTGATATGGTCCTCGTGGCATTTTAAAATGACTGATTTCTTCTCTAAAATGGTGACAGTGTTTATGGGTGCAACCTGTGGATGGTGTAACATGTAGTTTGGCCCTGAGGGCTAGCAACAAATGTGGGGATGGATGTAAACACCATCCTTGTTCACTGCTCCTTCTGCAGCAGGGGTGCCTTTCCATGCCCCATGGCCGTTACTTCTGCCACTTCTGCTTTACATAGAGAGACATTTGTCTGAAATCAACTTCATTTGAAAATAAAAGTGGAACCTTTTTGAAAGCATTGTTTAGCAATAGGCATTCTTGTGGCACATATGATTTGTGATTTTCATGCATAGGGCATCTCACAGAAAATGTTACCACATGTGAAACTGTAGTGGTACAGTCCCTATAAGATGTTTCCCACATATGACTCAGCTCTAACTGTGGTATAACTCTGGACTGCACAAATGCTCCAATGCTGTACCTCATAGCATTCTACACTCTCGTTACTTCCTTGCCCAAACAAGCTATTATTGTGGCTGCTGCCCAACGGAATGAAGTGTCGGAGGCCAAGGGAGAGTAAGGGCCTTTCTGCATTCAGTCTTTACTCCCATTTTCCCCAGAACTCAAGCAAGTGCGCCTTTGATTCGAATCATTTTCTTTCATTCTGTGTATGTAATTATTCTTCAGCACTTGGTGCTGGAAATTCAAGTCTCTGCAGATTATGCTTTCTGCACACTCACGGGAAAAAGTGTTTCTGAGCCCTGATTGCTCTTATCCTTTGAAGAAGGATACTTCTCCCTTCCCTTCAATGCCCCATGTTCTCTCTTCCTTTACACAGAGCTATGGCTGGTGGGAGGAATTCTTCCAGGAAAATCGGAATGACATTGGGCGCTTTCACACACACTAAATAACGCACTTTCAATCCACTTACAATGCAATTTGCAACTGGATTTACTGCGGTCCTTTCTGCATTTGCCTGCCAGTCCAGATTTTGGCCCTTTTGGCACTCTCCTCTTAATCCATGTTCACCGCGGTGTCCTCCACGCAATTCTGCACTAAAATTGAATTCAACCTTTTTAATCCTAGTTTTTTTCCCCATTCTGTGTTACATTACCTCCCTTCAGTGGTCAGCTTGGTTTCAGCCTGCTGTTGTCTCGGGTTATTTGGATGCTGTTTTGCTGTGGACTTAAACTGCCTCAACTTGAACACTGAGAAAATCCAGCGTGGTGGGCAAATGTGGAAAGGACCTGTGTGAAATGGCAAAATCCACTTGCAAACGGTGGCTGAAGTGGATTAGAACTGCATTATTTAGCATGTGTGAAAGTGCCCATTGAGTGGATGAGGCATTTCAGTGTTAACAGGGCAATGTTTGCTAACATTATGTAATGGGAATAACCCAGGAATACTATACAATTATCAATGCTTAGTATCAAATAAAAATGCAAACCATGCATCCATTTTTGTTTTGAGGGAAATGTTTGTGATCAAAGCCTGTTTGGCTTAGAAGTGCTTCTTGAAAAACTGTTTTTTCCAGTAGGTCTCCCGTCCTCCAAACTGCTGCAGACTCTAAACAAATGTAAATGTTCAGCAATTGCCCGTGAGGAAACCTGTTATCCTGTAAATTGGCCAACTAACATAAACCAAACAGAGAGGCTGAAACAGCAGAGGGCAGTGGGTGTTGCTTAAATATCTGCAGAAACAATTCTACTTTAAATAGTATTATTAATTCAAAATGGAGCAGAACAAAGGTTTGCAGCAAAAGTACTTTTGGGAAGTGCAGAGCAACAGTGTGCTGGAAGTGGTCTGAGAGTGTGATCCCCCTAAAATAAATGCAAACCAAAAAGCAGCCCCAACACAAATCGGGAAGGAATGCAAAACAAAAGATTGAGATGTGCTCAGAAACCAGGGGGAAGACAGGTGCAGAAAGGGCCTGAATCTTTTCACCTGCAATGTAAGGGTGCCTTCCAATAGTAACGCTGGAGCCAAAACCAGCCCTACATTATTGTTTTATAATGAAAATGCTATTGTGGTATCAAGTAAGGAGGTGACTTTTCCCCCTTGCCTTTTGCTTGTTTAATAGCTAAGGATAAGCAAGCTGTCCACAGAATGAAGTCTGGTCGGAAGCATTAAAAAGCAATGGCTTGCAGCTTCAACTAATGCATACACATGAGGAGCAAGTTAGAAAAAAATACAAATCAGTCCTAATCTTTGGCTGAATTGACCCCTTTCTTGCAAGTAAGTTGTACAGAAATCAGTAGATTAAGTTAAGGTTCAGTCTTCTTATCAGGGTGGTCAATGAGCAATAAGGGCAGATGCCCCAGGCCTCACTCAGAAGGGGCCCAACCACCTACAGCCTCCTGCCAAGGAGGGGAAAAGAGAATAAGAGCAGATTCCTGCTGTCACTCATGTCTCCTGTTCACTGCCAGCAGCAGCAGCTCCCACCCACATCACATGGGGAGAAGGCCATCCTTTGCTTGGCCACAATGCAGGAACAGTGGTGGCAGCAGTGATTCTGGGGCCCTATCCTGGACTGACACTCTGGACCCCAGAATTATTAAGGCCATCCCTGTCTTCTTGTAATTTCCTAATTGGGTTGACTTTTGGTTAAAAGTCTTGGTTAAAAATCATTCATTTCTAATTATTTGTCATCAAAACAAATTCACGTCCCTGGCAATAAATCATTGCTGGTTATGCAGTCCAATCCTGTGCAAATTAACTTTTTAAAAGAATGCCCTTTCACTGAGACTTTACTTCCAGCTGGGTAGGAATGCAGCCTCAATGAACAAAAGAAGTGTTCTGAAGTGTAATTCTGTATTCAGTAAGACCATGCCTAAGTATGAGACTGGAATACTATACATTTTGGCCAATTATTATATACAGGTTATTGACACAAATGGGAATCAGACATGTACACAATTCTTCTTTATTTCAGTGGAGTTCTCTTGGAAATCTAGGTGGGATGCAGGCTGGTATGTCCTTAAATAGCAGGTGCTACAACAGGGAGGTACACGTGCCTTCTGGCCCTGAGTAATTTTTGGTACTGCTTTTTTAGATATGACCCAGTGATTAGGATTCATCCAGTATGCATCATTGTTGAGAAATTGACTTGATATGTTTGTTTAAGATAACATGTAATTTTATTGAATGCCTGTTATGACGTGCAGGGTTAATGTTCAACAGTAATGTAACATTGATCTTTGTATTGTTATTTCACAAGGTTCTTTGGCTAAGTGTTACATTTTTTTCGGTTTGGAAAAAGAAACACCATTGAAACGGTAGATCATTTCAAAGACCACCGTCACAACAAATAACATTATAGCAACAACGTTAAAGGAAAGGAATAACGTTACAGCAATAACATCAAAGGAAAGAAACAACAACCCAGTGAAGCAATGATAACTTTGTTGACATTCCAATATATGTTTCAAGTTTCAATATCAGTATAAAGTTGTTTGTAGCCTGTTTTTGCGGTTGTCTATCTATTTGTTGTTGAGTTCTACTGTACAACTGTGACCTTCTTTTTGCACTGGTCACTGTTTTAAACAGGACACAGGGAGGAGGAGGAGGAGATTGGATTTATACTCCGCCCTTCCCTACCCAAAGGAGTCTCATGTAATATGCTGACATCAGTGCTCTAAGTGGGAGAAAAAAGGAAACAGGATAGATTATGAACATGGCTTTAATATTTGGCCTTGCTGGCATGACCGTGCTCATGTCTGCCACTGATGGATTTAGGCCCTCCTAAAAAGGACAGCATCCCACTCCATGTCAAGCACAAGCTCCCTTAACCTCCATGCGCCCACCTTCTCCCTTAATCTTCCATTTTCATGTTATAAATGTTTCTATTTTATACTGCTTGCTACCTGTTTAACAATTTGCTATTAACATCCTTCATTCAAATAAACAAGACAGTTCAAATTGTTTCTAACATTTTCCCATGACACCCAACATAAAGCCTATGTGGACTCATTCATTAAGTCACTCTTTTTATACAAAATATTTATTTTTTAAGGAATGTTCTCATTAAAAATTCTGAATTGGAAAACACTGCTCTCATGAAATGTCTATGTTTCTGACACTAACAGTTCTTGGCAAAATACGCAGACACTTGAGATTGGCAAGGGGTTTGTGGGGCATCACTGATTCTCAACCAGCACTGAAGGGTGACCATCTGTAACGTATCCAGATGAGCTGTAGGAATAGAAAAGCATGGCCAAAGAGACAAATGAGAAATAATATAAGAACAATTTTGAATGTACTGGAATATTGTGAAGCCCACCCTGAAAAACAAATGGCTTTGATTTTTTGGCTGCAGAGAAGGCATTTGACAATCTTACATGGCTTTTTATGTTGGAACAACTACTAACATGGAAATGTGGAGACTATTTTCTTACAATGGTGAAAGCAATATATACATATCAGTCAGCTAAAATAATGGTTATATTTTTGAACTGGTGGAAAAGGGCACAAATAGACTCTAGATTCGCTAAAGACAATGTAACTGGTTTTTATGATTTATCTTTAGAACTCTTGTGTTATAGTATCTTTCTACTCTTTGGAAAAAATAAAATGTCCCAGCTCTTGCTGGTTTTTTTTTTAAAAGGAATAGAAAAACATGGCATGAACAACACTGTTCTAGAACTTTACAACAGAAAGTGGCAATCATCATGACATAGTTTCGGTCAGAATGTAAAGACAGAGAAACAGGGATGGGAGTCTGTATAAAACCTAAGATTCTCTGAATTTTAACACCAGCAGTAATAACCAAGGAAAGGGAAGCAAAATCTCTGCTTCTGAAGGCAGCTATGCAAGGGAGGGGAAACTAGGATAGTGAGGCTTACTCCTCTAAAAAATAGGTGGGACTGATACAATGAAGTATAAGATTTAGGAAGACCAGATTTAATCTTTGTTCATCCATAATGTTTACTAAATGATCTTGGGCCAGTCACTATCTCTCAGGCTAACCTGCAACACAAGGCTATTCTAATGTTGGGGAAGGGGGCAAAATGTATGCTTCCCTAAGTTCCTTGCAGAAAGGATGATTGTGGTGACCCTTCTCACTCACACAGTACCTACCACTCTCCACAACCTCTCTCCCATAGATTCAGGGTTACAGGTAGGTCAGGCAGTCATGTGTCACTACCCCTTGCCCCTTTTACATTATAGAGAGAGACATGACCCTTTCACACCCCAGGTGCTCTCTCTCACTCATCAAGGCATCCCCAGACATGGTAGCCAAGTCCCCTTTAATAATCACCCCTCACGCGAAAACATCACAGACCTTTAGGAGCTGGGGACTCAGGCTGCTTCACTCATACACTGTGACCATTTATTCATATCCTAAAGTATAAATAGACCAAGATCTTAGCTTTTGTGTGTGCATGCGTGCTTATTTCCCTCAGACAACTGCCCCACAGGGTAGGGATGCCAGCTTCCAGGTGGGACTTGGGGATCCCCTGGAATTACAGACTACAGATATTAGTTCCCCTGGAGATAATGGATGTTTTGGAGGGTGGACTCTGATGTTGTACCCCAGGGAGGTGCTTGTCCTCCCCAGACTCCACCCCCAAATCTCCAGCCATTTCCCAACCTGGAGCTGGCAACCTACCCCCGCCCTCTGCCAGTGGCCAGAAAGGACCTGGCAACCCTATCACAGGGTTAAACAAGGAGTTAACTTGTAGAGGTTACAAAGTTTCTTTTCAATTGAACTTTTGAACTGTTTCCCTATTCCAGCATTTGAGATCCTTCATCGACCCTCTTCAGACAGCTTTAAAGGGCTCTTCTGCACAGCTTAACTCAACCAGACTTAGTCCACAACTCAACTAACTGCTGTTTTTCACTGTCTCCGTCACCAATGTTCTGCCAGCTCCTATTGGCTGCTGTTAGGGAGAGGCGGAACCTAACCTGTCCATCACAGTGATAAAATGTAATAAAATAAATGACCTTTTCAGGGCCTGGAACTTGTAGCTGGTTCAGGATAAGGATGGGGCCAACTGTGGAAAAGCAGGTCTAACTCTCCTATCTGTCAAAATTGATGGGCCTTTAGCTAGTGTGTGTGTGCATGTGCACACACACAAACAGGCCAAAGTAATGGTCTGTACTCTGGGACACAACTGACCTGTAGGAAAGCCTGTTTCTTGTACCAGGCATTGGGTGCCATTCATTCCTAATTTAAAAAATAAGTAAAACTGTAGAAACAAAATATTGTTGAAGTGGAAGCAAAACCTCTTTACCATCAGTACCACAGCCCTTAGAATCTGTGTCCCGGTTTTCCTTGCACCCCACTGGGTTTTGTTTGTGGGTTGTTGTTGTTCAGTCGCACAGTCGAGTCCGACTCTTCGCGACCCCATGGACCAGATTACGCCAGGCCCTTCTTTCTTCCGCTGTCCGCTGAAGTTTGCTCAATTTCATGTTCGTTGCATCAATGACACTGTCTAACCATCTCATCCTTTGCCGTCCCCTTCTTCTTTGACCTTCAATCTTTCCCAGCATCAGGGTCTTCTCCAGTGAATGCTCCCTTCTCATTTGGTGGCCAAAGTATTTGAGCTTCAGCTTCAGGATCTGGCCTTCCAAGGAACAATCAGGGTTGATTTCTTTTAGGATTGACTGATTTGATCTCCTTGCAGTCCAAGGGACTCTCAAGAGTCTTCTCCAGCACCATAGTTCAAAAGAATCTATTCTTCGGCGCTCGGCCTTCCTTATAGTCCAACTCTCACAGCCATACATTACTACGGGGAATACCATTGCTTTGACCATGCGGACTTTCGTTGGCAAGGTGATGTCTCTGCTTTTTATCATGCTGTTTAGGTTTGCCATCGCTTTCCTCCCAAGGAGCAGGTGTCTTTTAATTTCATGGCTGCAGTCACCTTCTGCAGTGATCTGGGATCCTAGGAACGTGAAGTCTGTCACTACTTCTACGACTTCTATTTGCCAAGGAGTGATGGGGCCAGATGCCATGATCTTAGTTTTTTTGATGTTGAGCTTCAAGCCCACTTTTGCGCTCTCCTCTTTCACCCTGAGCAAGAGGCTCTTTAGGTCCTCTTCACTTTCTGCCATCAGAGTGGTATCGTCTGCATATCTGAGGTTATTGATCTTTTCCCCAGCAATCTTAACTCCAGCTTGTGATTCATCCAGGCCAGCATTTCGCATGATGTACTCTGCATATAAATTAAATAAGCAAGGTGACAATATACATCCTTGTCGTACTCCTTTTCCTATGCTAAACCAATCAGTTGTTCCATATCTGGTTCTAACTGTTGCTTCTTGACCCTTATACAGGTTTCTCAGGAGACTTGTGAGGTGGTCCGGTACTCCCATCTCTTTAAGAACCTGCCATAATTTATTGTGATCCACACAATCAAAGGCTTTAGCATAGTCAATGAAGCAGAAGTAGATGTTTTTCTGGTACTCTCTTGCTTTCTCCATAATCCAGCGAATGTTGGCAATTTGATCTCTAGTTCCTCTACCTCTTCGAAACCCAGCTTGTACTTCTGGCAATTCTCTATCCACGTACTGTTGGAGCCTAGCTTGTAGGATTTTGAGCATGACCTTGCTAGCGTGTGAAATGAGTGCAATTGTGCGATAGTTTGAACATTCCTTGACATTGCCCTTCTTTGGGATTGGAATGTAAACTGACCTTTTCCAATCCTGTGGCCACTGTTGTGTTTTCCAAATTTGTTGACAAATTGAGTGCAGCACTTTAACAGCATCTTCTTTTAAGACTGTTTCAGCAGTTGTAACAGAAGTACCTTTTCTTCATCTTGAGTGCGATTCACTTGGTGGGGGGAAAAGATGGCAGCGGTTGCAGCAGACGTAACCCTGAAGCCCTGAGGATTCTAAGGATTTTAAGGCTTTATAGCTTTATAGCTTAACATCAGTGGATTGTTGTTTTATGCTCTGTAAGCGTCCAACCAGTGAACTTTGCCGGCTATCTTCTTTGTTGAAAAGTCCAGGACCGGCCGGCTACAAATAATGCCATAATGAGTGTTGGAAAACGCCCAAAACGCTCAAGAGAAGCGGAGGATTCTTCTCCTCCCCCGGTAAGCAAACAATCCAAGTTTGATGACTTCTTTGGGGGGGATGTGGAAGGTTTCAACATTCCTATCTTCAATAAGTATGCAGTTCTAGCCGAAGGGGAGGAGAAAAAAACAGCTGAGAGAACTGCTACTACAAAAACAAAGCCTGCCTCTTTAACAGACGAGGAAAGCTGCTGTGACAATGAAGGGAAATTTAGCAATTTATTAGATTTGACCTTTGTGACAGTAAAATGTATCTTAGAACACTTAAAAGAAATAAATGGGAAGCTCACTAAATTGACAGAGCGGGGGCCTAGGAGAACTACTGAGAAAGAACTATGCTGCCCTGTTAGCTCTGTCAATATGCCCGGTATCACACCTGCTTCGCCCCCCAAAAAAGACTTCCTTTTTGCTTCGTCCCTGCAAAGTACAAGAGTCGAGCGAAGTACTAGATTACAGTTGATCCTCCAGCCAAAACAAATTTGTCTGTCAGTCTGCAGATACTGAGACAGGCTGCCGTCATGGGATACAAGAACAAAGGTGTTAAAACATCTGAGTATTTTACTCGGACTGTCAATTGCTGGAATTGATTTGAAAACACTCGAGATAACCAACTCTCGAGTCAACCAAACCAGGTGCAGAGAGTTCTAATTAGTTAACAGGTTGGAAAAGTTGAGAATTCACCTCCTGGAATCAGGGGTGATACTAAAAATCAAAATATCAACTCCCCAGTAAAGTCTGAAAGACTGCAAAGGTCCTCCCCGGTACATCTAAATGCTCTTTTGGAATCTGAGCGCCCAGAGGCCAAAGTGAATGCAAATGCAAATGCAAATGTAAATGAAGTCATATCTGCGGAAGATTCAAGAACAGGGCATTCTCTCAAATCATCAGAACCACAAGCCATAAACCTATCTTCATCTAGTTCCATGCCAGATTTAGAATCCTCGTATAACTCACCTATGGCTTCGAGTTCAAAGCTGGTTCCGGACGTTACAACCATAGAGTGACGGGGCTGTGAACTGGAAGTACCCTACGACGGCAAAATAGGAAAGACCCACATGGAGGTTTCAACCTTTATTCATTCTTCAGCATTACCTTCTGTTCTGAACAGTAGGCTAGATTCTGACTGGGACTCACGAGTCCTGTTTTGTACTCACTCTAGTCATGTGGCTCAGGCTCAAAGGGAAAATAAATCTTTGGCTCAAGAACTGCTTGATGCAGAAATACAAGAGTGGGAATTTACTCGGTCTAAAGACTGCCAGGGATTCCATGAAAAGGAAACTGCTTCTCTCCCAGAGAGGCTTGGTTCACCATTATTGAGAGAGGATCAAATGGCACTTCCTATGCACGCCCCCGATCAGGAGCCAGTTTTGCAGATCTCGGCACGGGAATCCAGTAACACTTCGCCCCCCGGCCTTTGTGCGGACATAGCCCTGGCATGACTGGCACCAGATGGCAAATTGCCAAAGTCATCAAGGGACCTGGAATAATCTAAATGGTTATCCAGAAGCCCGATGATTTTTCATCACCACCATATCCCGGAAGTGTTGGCAGTACAAGAAACCTGGACTGATTTACCCCTGGAAATGGACGGTTATATGTCATTCAATATGAAGGCTATTAAGGGAAGGGGACGGGGGAGGATGAAAAGAGGTCTGGGTATTCTAGTCTCAACATCCCTAAAAGCCTCGTGCAAGGAATTGCAGCCCCTTGATCAGCTGGCAATGGCAATACTGCTACGATGGAAGGGAGACTGTCTGGTCATAATAAATAGCTATTTACCACCACTATATAAAAAAACAGACATTGATAGAAATTGGGTTGCCCTGGAAAATTACGTGATTTCGATAGCCGAAACACATCCCAAAGCTATGCTTCTTTTACTGGGTGACTTAAACGCCCGCCTGGGCCCAGACGATCCTTCTCTAGATGCCAAATATAAACTACTCTTTAGAGATCAAATGGAGGGAGTGGAAAGCTTGCTCCTACCTAGATCTTTTAAAGATGGAAAATCTAATTATGCAGGTGCACGTTTGGCAGAGTTAATGTTTAAAACAAACCTCCAAGTTCTAAATGGTTCCATAGTAGGTGACTACCCTGGAGGCTTCACCTATATGTCAGGGGTGGCTGCTAGTACCTTAGATTATATTATAGTATGCACATCTCTGTTATCTAAGGTTAAAAGTTTTAAAATTCTGCCTTATTTAGATAGTGATCATCTCCCTTTCTCTCTTCACATATCGGTTACCTTACAGGAGCTCTGTCGTGAAACACGTTACCCATCCCAAATGAGAGGACTGGAACAACAAAGATATCTTGTTAGGTGGTCAAGCGACCTAGATAATCAATTGAAGGCAATTCTGGCAACAGAAAATATCCAAATGTATGCTGCTGCCTTCTCAAATGTAAGCCAAAACAAGAACCCACTGACATTATATGAAGGCCTTATTAAGAAATTTGCTCCTCTCCTGTTCCAGGAGTGGGATCAGAGAGCCTTTAATCCTGTTAAGTTAAAGTCAAAGCCTTGGTTTGATAGAGCTTGCCTGGAGGCAAAAAGGGTACTCTCTCAAGCCTATGCCGATTATATAGGCCATTTTGTTGTGAAAGAGCCCAGCGCTTACCTAGCCTTACTAGAAAAGAAACGAGCCTACAAAAACCTAATTAAAAGAAAAAAGAAGGAACATACCAGGGAAGCATGGAGGGTTCTAATCCAAGCTGCCAAAGAAAAGAACTCTGCCTTATTTTGGAGGATGGTCTCCAGTCAAAGGGGGAATAGTACCCTAACTAGGGAATCCCATATTCCATCCGAAACTTGGATTCTATACTTCCAGAATATGTATTATGACAATCCTGCCCCCTCTTCCATGTCTATAGCTTTCAGTGACTTGCCAAGCTAGCCCGCGGTTTCTCCAAAAGAGATTTCTTCTCTGATAGGTCAACTCAAAAGAGGCAAGGACCCCGGCCTGGATGGAATCTCTCCTGAATTTCTGAAGGAAAACATGAATTGGTGGGCCCCCTTTCTAGCGCACCTATTTACCTACATTGACACAACAGGGAAGGTCCCAAAAGACTGGGGGGTGGCTGCAGTTGTTCCCTTCTATAAAAAAGGTAACCGAAAAGATCCTGCTAACTATAGGCCTATTAGTTTACTAAGTGTCATTAGTAAACTATATGCTAAACATCTTCTAGAAAAATTTACACTCTGGCTGGAGCAGGACGATATAATGTTTCAGGAACAAGCCGGGTTCAGGCAGGGCAGATCGACAATGGATCATTGTCTTCTACTTTGGCATTTTATAGAAAAATATGCCCGCAAGGGACCTCCGTCTTTATATGCGGCCTTTATCGATCTTAAATCGGCCTTCGACTCCATTTCTCGACCTGTACTATGGAGTAAACTTGAAGCTTCTACAATAGATAGGAGACTTTTAGCCCTCATCCATGCCCTACACGAACAAACCTCCCTGAGGGTTAGATGTACCGGGTTGGGCCACTTGACAGATACAATCCCCACTCTCAAGGGAGTCAGACAGGGGTGTGTGCTGGCTCCAGCTCTTTTTAACTTTTACATTAATGATGTTATTGGATATCTTAATGATACAGATTTTCATCCACCCAAATTGGCCCAGCGCTCCATTCCCATACTTTTATATGCTGATGACGCTGTTATTCTTTCCAGAACCCCAATTGGTCTGAGAAGGGCATTAAAGAGGTTTGCCAGTTATTGTAGTGAGCAGAAATTGATCATTAATTATCAGAAGACGAAGGTGATGGCCTTTGGTAGGAGACCTAAATTAAGAAAGTGGAGTGTAAATGGGCAGAATCTTGAACAGGTAACTAATTTTCGCTACCTTGGCATGATTATCCAAGCCTCGGGCTCTAAGCTTGCTCACAGTCAAGCAGCAGCATGCACGGGTGATAAATCCGCCCAAGGTATACTCAAGTTTTTTCGCTCTTCAGGGGGCCATTTTGTGCCAGCAGCTCTGAAACTTTTTAAGGCTAAAACATTAGCTCAGATGCTCTATGGAACGTTACTTGGAGCGCCACCCTCGTGTTATGCCCCATTAGAGTTGGTTCAATCGAAATTTTTGAGATCAGTGCTCCAAATTCCAAGGTGTGTTACCAACACAATGGCACGGCTAGAGACTGGCATGATGAAAGTTGAAGCCAAGATTACCTTGCACTCCATTTTTCTCTGGTTAAAGATAAATCGAAATCCATGTGGCCTAGTGCCCTTAATCCTGACTGACGACTATCAATCCGAATGGCTGACTTCCACTATTCGGAAAATTACGTTATTAGGGCTTTCCCCTCAAGAGCTTTTGGAAATGGGTGGCAATTAAGCCAAGCTAGCAGTTAGGCAGAGGATTGAAGACACCGAACGCCAATTGGACCTACAGGCGACCCCCGCCTTTATAGCGCCATATAGTAGCAAATATATTGTTGCTCAAGCCTCATATCTATCTGTTCTGGAGTCTAATAAACTTAGGAGGGCATATACTTTGGCTAGATGCTCTGCTCTACCGTCTGCAGTTCTTGAGGGTAAATTCAAGAAAATCCCTCGAAATGAGAGGCTATGCATGTGTGCGTCTGGGGAGATCAAATCTCAGGAATATGTGTTCCTGAGGTGTCCATTATATAGTGAAGCTCGCACAAAGCTCATTGACCCTCTCTTGGTTGGCCCCTCAAATCAGGATAAGATAGAGAAACTGTTATCTAACTTTGACCATACAGCACTGCATCAGATAGCGAAATTTTGTCTCCTGGTTGTAAAAGCTCATCAGCGTCCAGGCAGCCATTTGGGTTAGGATTACCCGATCCTAATTTTACTGGTTTTATTTTTTTATCATCTTTATTTTATCCTTTTTAAGATCTAATTTTGTCCCACACTTCATCGAACCTTTGGTTTTACTGATCAAAATGCTTGTGCAATTTTATTCTTATTAACCTTGTCCTATTTTAATAGTTTTACCATCTGGGTACTATTTGTTTTTGTAATTTATTGATATGGTAATTACTTGTAAGTAGGGTTGTATACTGCTGGCTGTGTGCTGTGACAATAAATTCATTCATTCATTCTTTTAAGACTTTGAATAACTCAGCTGGGATACCATCACCTCCACTAGCTTTGTTGTTAGTAATGCTTTCTAAGACCCATTTAACTTCGCTTTCCAGGATGTCTGGCTCGAGGTCAGTGATTATACCATCGTGGTTGTCAAGGACATTGAGGTCCTTCTTGTATAGTTCTTCTGTGTATTCTTGCCATCTTTTCCTAATCTCTTCTGCTTCTGTTAGGTCCCTACCGTTTTTGTCCTTTATCATGGCCAGCTTTGCATGGAATGTTCCCTTGATTTCTCCAATTTTCTTGAACAGATCTCTAGTCCTTCCCAATCTATTGTTTTCCTCTATTACTTTGCATTGTTCATTCAGGAAAGCCTCCTTATCTCTCCTTGCTGTTCTCTGGAAATCTGCATTCAGTTGGGGAAATCTTTCCTTTTCACCGTTGCCTTTAGCTTTCTTTCTTTCCTCTGCTATGTGTAAAGCCTCATCAGACAGCCACTTTGCTTTCTTGCATTTCTTTTTCTTTGGGATGGCGGTGATTGCTGCCTCCTTTACAATGTCACGGACCTCTGTCCATAGTTCTTCAGGCACTCTGTCTATCAAATCTAGTCCCTTAAACCTATTCTTCACCTCTACTGTATATTCATTGGGGATGCGATCTAGGTCAAATCTGAATGGCCTTGTGGTTTTCCCAACTTTCTTCAATTTAAGTCTGAATTTTGCAATGAGTAGCTCATGATCTGAGCCACAGTCAGCTCCAGGTCTTGTTTTTACTGACTGGATAGAGCTTCTCCATCTTTGACTGCAAATTATATAGTCAATTTGATTTCGGTGTTGCCCATCTGGTGATGTCCATGTGTAGAGACGCCTCTTAGGTTGTTGGAAAAGGGTGTTCGCTATAACCAGCGTGTTCTCTTGACAAAACTCTGTTAGCCTTTGCCCTGCTTCATTTTGTTCTCCAAGGCCAAACTTGTCTGTTATTCCGGTTACCTTTTGATTTCCTACTTTAGCATTTCAGTCCCCTATGATGATGAGGACATCATTTTTTGGTATTAGTTCTATGAACTGTTGTAGGTCTTCATAGAACTGGTCCACTTCAGCCTCTTCTGCAGCAGTGGTTGGGGCATAGACTTGGATTACTGTGATATTGAATGGTTTGCCTTGGATTTGGACTGAGATCATTCTGTCATTTTTGAGATTGTATCCCAGTACTGCCTTTCTCACTCTCTTGTTGACTATAAAGGCCACACCATTTTTTCTACGGGATTCCTGGCCACAGTAGTAGATATAATGGTCTTCTGAGTTAAATTCGCCCATTCCTGTCCACTTTAGTTCACTGATTCCCAAGATGTCGATGTTCATTCTTGCCATCTCATTTTTGACCACGTCACGCTTACCTTGATTCATAGACCTTACATTCCAGGTTCCTATGCAGTATTGTTCTTTGCAGCATCGAACTTTCCTTTCACCGTCAGACACATCCATAACTGAGCGTCCTTTCGGCTTTGGCCCAGCCACTTCACTCTTTCTGGGGTTACTCATACTTGCCCTCTGCTCTTCCCCAGTAGCATATTGGACACCTTCCAACCTGAGGGGCTCATCTTCCGGCATCATATCTTTTAGCCTTTTGTTACTGTCCATGGGGTTTTCTTGGCAAAGATACTGGAGTGGGTTGCCATTTCCTTCTCCAGGGGGATCACGCTTGGTCTGAGTTCTCTGCTGTGGCCTGTTCGTCCTGGGTGGCCCTCCACGGCATAGCCCACAGCCTCATCGAACCACGCAAGCCCCCTTGCCACGACAAGGCAGTGATCCATGAGGGAGTGTTTGTGGGTATTCAGAGCAAAAAGATAAATTGGGTATGTTTCCCAGCAGACCATTACAAACCACATCAACTGACTAGCGGTTTGGTAGTAGATAAGAGCAACTAAGTGCCAGAAGCAAAACCAATATCCATGCAAGATTTTGAATAACAGAGCCACTCACTTAAGGATTGAGCAAAGTTTTGCATTCCAATCGTGTATCTTTGTAAAGAAATCCATATAGTCCTTTGGTTCCTCTGATGAGCCCTGGTTCTTTTGATGAGCCACAAATGTTTTCCAGCAATAACTATAATCTGGAGAAATAAATAGCCTGTTAGTTTCTGAGTATGTGTAGAGCATAGAGCAGGGATGGCTAAACTGTGGCTCGGGAGCCACATGCGGCTCTTTCGCACATATTGTATGGCTCCCAGCAGGGCGCCTGGGAAAGAGAAAGGGAGACTTCCCTTCCCCAGCCAGTGTTCCCCTCCCTGGGTAAGGCTTGAGGTAGTGGGGAAAGAAAGCAATATGTTCTGAAATGCCCCCCACCAGCCATCTCTTTGTCTCTTTAAATGCCTTCTCCAAGCCAAGTCAGCCGGTGTGGGGTGGGGCTTGGAGAACACATTTAAATGCCCCCCGCCAGCCAGCTCTTTGTCTCTTTAAATGCCTTCTCCAAACCAAGTCAGCCGGTGTGGGGTGGGGCTTGGAGAACACATTTAAAGTAAAAGTTGCTTTCTTTCCACCACTCCCTCTCTTCCTCCCTCCCTCTCCCTATTGGCTTTCTTTTCACTTTCTTTCCACTTCTCTCTCTCTTTTCAGCTTCCTTCCTCTCTCCCCACCTATTTGCTTGCTTTCCACCTCTTTCTATCTCTCTTTCTCCCTTTCTCTGCCTTCCTTCCAAACTTCTCCTCCTTCATCTTTGCTTTCTTTCTTTCTCTCTCTCTTCCTCCCTCTCCCTCCCATCTATTTGCTTTCATAGCTTCTGTCTTTCTCTTTCTCTCTCTCTCTCCTCCTTTCTTTCCACTGTTCTTTCTCCCTGCCTCCCTTCCCATCTATTTGTATTCTTTGTGTTTCTGTCTCTCTTCCTTCCTTTCTCTTCCTTCCTTCCTCCCCTTCCCTCCCCATCTATTTGCTCTCTTTGTTTCTCTCTCTTTCCCCTCCCTCCCCCATCTATTTGCTTTCTTGCCACATTTCTTTCTCTTTCTGCTCTTTCTTCCTTCCTTTTTCTCTCTCTTCCTCCCTCCCCCATCTATTTGCTTTCTTTGATTTTCTCTCTCTTTCTTTCCACCTCTCTTTCTCTCTAAGATCATAAAAACATAAAAGAAGCCAATGTTGAATCAGGCCAATGGCCCATCTAGTCCAACACTCTGTCACACAGTGGCCAAAAATACCAGGTGCCATCAGGAGGTCCAGCAGTGGGGCCCTCCCACTGCTGCCCCCCCAGCGTCAAGAATAGAGTGCATCACCTCCCCAGACTGAGAGTTCCTATCTATACCTTGTGGCTAATAGCCACTGATGGACTTCTGCTCCATATGCTTATCTAATTCCCTATTGAAACTGTCCATGCTTGTAGCTGCCACCACCTCCTGTGGCAGTGAATTCCATATGTTAATCACTCTTTGGGTGAAGAAATATTTCCTTTTATCTGTTCTAACCCGACTGCTCAGCAATTTCATGGAGTGCCCATGAGTTCTTGTATTGTGAGAAAGGGAGAAAAGTACTTCTTTCTCAACCTGCTCTATCCCATAATCTTATAAACCTCGATCATGTCACCCCTCAACCGTTGTTTCTCTCTCTCTCAGATAAATAAGTATCATCAGGAAACAACTAAATATCATCGAACAAATAAATATCATTATCAATATCTGTTTTTACCCCCTTTATTTTTATTTTTGGCAGTCTCATTTAATGTTAATAAAAATCAAATTTGCATATTTTTCAATAAAAATGTGTGTACTATTTGTTCATGTCTTGCAGCTCTCAAACATCTGATGTTTATTCTGTGTGGCTCTTACGTTAAGCAAGTCTGGCCACCCCTGGCATAGAGTGTTTCAGGGCAGATGTTTCATTTCCATCTCAGAAGAGCAACATTTTCAGAATTAATGTTCATTTGACCACAGAAGATCTTGCTGTTTAATTGTCAAATGTAGCAAAGCCTTCCTGGGTAGTTTGTGGTAGACTAATCACCTCCCTTCTGAGGCTCAGTGGTTAGCTAAAGTGTGAGACGAGGATATATTTTGAACAGGAAAACCAACCCATCAAAGATGATCAAATTTACATATAGGCAGACCAGAGGCACTTAAACTATATTCATAATGTAACAGACTTGAAATTAATATTAATTTGCACTCTAGCAATGCTTAGAGGCTAACCTAAAACAACTTTCCCAAAGATTGCAGATGAAGTGTTTCTTCTAGCCTTTGGGAGGCTACTAGCATGGGACCAAGTTTCATATTGGTGTGAGACAGCTAACAGAAATCGTGACCTGTGTGTAACTGATGGAGAATCATGGACTGTTTGGTGTCTGGTTTGTGATTCTCCAAGAGAAAAATGAAAGGGACCAGAGAGACTTAGAAGGAAGATGTCTACCCTCAGTTTGAGAGAGGCTTGAGAAACATATCAAAGAAGAGATTTGGGGGGAGATCTGAGAGGGGGAACAGCAGGTGGGCTGAGATACCTGCAGGCTCTTTCACTCTCTAAGGATCTGATGTGGAGTATTTTTATTTATTTTATTCAATTCTTTTAGTCACTGCTCACCCAAAGGGTATCACAGCAGCAACATAAAAATAAATAAAATAAAATAAATACAAACAACATAAAATAAATAATGAATATAAAATATTAACATTTAAATATTAAACTATTAAAATATGGGGATCTGTAGTGGATCTGTTGTCTTGTACAAGGATGCCTCCGTGACACCACCTGTTCTCCACCAGAATATCCTGTCCTTATATATATTTGAATTTTGGTACCACAGCATTCTATGCTTGCCATAATTGATTCGGCTCAAGAACTGGCAGTCAGAAGACACTGGCCAGGGCTGACTGGCTGCTTCGCAAAGTCCCGCCCATGTCAGCCCCAGTCAGTGTTTTCAGCTCAGTCTGCTCCAGACCTCCGACAGGAGAGGACCGTCTGGAGTGTGAGCGCAGGGACAGGCTCTCAAGGCTGAGGCAAGTGAGAGAAGCCCTTTCCCACCCCACCCCCACACCATCCCCATGGGCCTTCTATGGGGGCAGTAGGCCCAGAAAAGCCCTTTTCCGCCCCCCACACCATCCCCTGGGCCTTCTATGGGGGCAGTAGGCCCAGAAAAGCCCTTTTCCACCCCCCACCATCCCCTGGGCCAGTTCTGGCACAGCTGTTCTCTCAAAGACAGTTTGTGTTAGAGTTCTCTCAGCCCCACCTTCTTACAGGGTGTCTGTTGTGGGAAGGGGAAAGAAAAGGAGTTTGTAAGCCGCTCTGAGACGCCTTTGGGCAGTGAAGGGCAGGGTATAAATCCAATCTCTTCTTCTCTTCTTCTATGGGGGCAGTAGGCCCAGAAAAGCCCTTTTCCGCCCCCCCACACCATTCCCTGGGCCTTCTATGGGGGCAGTAGGCCCAGAAAAGCCTTTTTTCGCCCCTTTTCCCTTCCTTCCTTTCTTCCTTTCTTCCTCTCTCCTTTCTTTCACTCTTCCCCCCTTTCCTTCCTTCCTTCCTTCCTTCCTCCAACCCTCTCTCCCTTCCACCCTCCCTCCCTTCCTTCCTAGGGCCCATTGTCTTCCACCACAATGGGCTTTGCTCCCTAGTCTGTAATAAATACATATTCACTTACCGCCTGGGTGCATGATGGATAAATGTATCCCACGATGGCCAGCTAAAGCTCTGAGTTCAGTGTTGTTCTTCTTGTCACAATCCATGAACAGCCGAGAGACTCGTATGTCCAGTGTTACGTTAGGATGTTTTTCCAAGAATTCAGTTATAGACTGGCTACATTTATGACAAGGACTCCAGGACAAAAACCAAGTGACATAGCATGGCTTTGCTCTGCGTTTTATCTCCTTACAGGCGTTTTTTAAAAAGTTGATTTCAGCGTGGTGATTGACATCATTTTTACACCAGTTCTTCCAGGTCCTGAGACTTTTGCCCCAGTGTATTTCATACAAGAGATAAGTTACATATGGATGTGATTCTGGAGTATAATTCTTTTCAAAATCGTCTGGTTCTATTCTCCACCTAAAGCACAAGCATAACAGAATATAACCATTCCCCACTTACCTTCTTCATGCTGTATGTCTGTTCGGTATTGAGAAACCCCCAAAACTGCCTCTTGTGACTGAACAGATTTCAGCACAAGTGAAACTTTGAATTTAGGGGATCTTCCTCATATGAAACATCCAAGAAATTTTGAGGGAAGTCAAAAGAGTTTTGTTACAGTTTAGAAAATTACACAGAAATGGTGAGCTGCCAGGATTTCACACATCTAAAATGTGAGCAATATGGATGGTTTTCTATTGCATGTAATTACATTATTTAAAATCTTGGGAACTAATATAGAGTTATTTCCCTTTCTTCTTTCTCAAATGCAGTGTGTGATTATCTTCAGATGGGGGGTCCCTTTCCAGCTGTGTTGTGTCTCTAATGCTGGACATCAGAATAAGGAGGCAGTGTAGTTTTAAACAGGAGCACAGGTGAGCAAGTCTCCTTCTTTCCCCCTGGGGAGCTGCAATGACAACAACTTCCTTTCTTCCTTGTTTCTGCCCACATTAAGTCCTGAACTGGAGTCATATTGTCCAAAATACTGGCCTGGATTACAGGAACAGAGCTGATATTAAAAACAAAACCCCACAAACTGGCTGTGCTGCATTCTAGAGCTCCATCACAAGTCAGGAATGATTCAGAAGAAAGAAATAATGGAAAGGGGATATTAATATACCAAAATGCCAAAAAAGTCCAAAGGCCAAGAGAATGGAACAAATACAAAAAGGAGAATTTTGCAAAGCACAAGGAAAGTGAATTTGGCTGCCAGGTACCAACTTTTCTTTCACTTCGTCCTAGCCCTTGTTGCAGTTGAATGTGTTTGTAAGAAAAGTATAATAGAAAATATAACATAAAACTTCCGCCCTTACCCTTTGTCAGTATCTCTGGCTAACTGACCTGCTGGAAACAAAATTGAAGAATTAATCAATGCAGCTCTGTGCAGAGCTCTGGAAGGGGTATTTTTAGAAGAATGGTCACAAGCTCATGTCTGTGTAAATCCTGTTTTTTTAAAAAAAAAAACTACAGTGTCCCAAATCAGCAAAATCCAAGTGACCGATCTTTTATTTTCCTATACAGGGACAGCCAAAGAGCTTTGGTTCCACAAGCAAACTACGCAACCCACCCACCCCCATCAAAATAGAGTAAAATGAGAAGTCTAGAATAAAGCTATGTTGTGAGATATGTGCGTGCATACCCAGCTACGCTGCACTGCGTGAAATAAAGAACTTCTGAAATGGCAATGTTCTATTTTACAAGTACAATAGTTGATACATTAATCTATAAGAGAAAACATGTATATTTTTTAAATGTCCCCCTTAATCCCCTGTACAAATACAGCAATATAACAGCAGCACCATGAACCAGTGCAGGCACAGCAGACACGCTGCTGAAATGTTAGGAGGCTATACCAAATGAAAATGTTTTTGATCTGAACAGACTATTTTAATGTAATCATATACATGTAACATACAGATTACTAGTAATACACAGCTGTTGAGATGCATAAATGTATTTTAAAGAGATGCATATAAATGTCAAGAAACAGCTGCAAATAAGAGATCCTTAATACACGTGCATGTACACCACATCTGATATAACTCTCCATGCCTCTGAATGAATGTTTGAAAGTGATTTTGGTAAGAAAAGCTTAAACCACCTTTGCACCTCTCTGTCTCATATACGCACATATGCTCCTTATATTAATGCCTGCCATGCGAAACAAAGGCATTTGTAACACAGAAGAGGATTTCAGTAGATTTCCAGTGTTACAGTCACATTACAAATGTGATTGAAGGAACATCCAGTTTAGCCCTCCTGTGTGAAAATGCATTGAGAGATGCTACAGTAAGATGCTACAGCACAGTAGACTTTTATGCAATTATTTCACTGAATATTATATTATTATAATGCAATTATTACACAGAATAGTCTTAACACAAAAGCCCTAGTGAATCTAGTCACCCCATTTCACACAGTGGCCAATGTGCTCCCCTAGAGGGTTGACAAAGAGAGCTTAGAGACCAAGGCTTCCCTCGGTGCTGCCTCCTAGCACTGCCTTTGTACATGGAGGTTCTCTTCAGTCACCTTCGCTAGTAGCCATTGATGAATTTATCCTTCTTGAATCTGTCTAATCCCTTTAAAGCCATCTATGTCTACTTGTAGTGGGTTCTGCAATTTATCTAATTGTTGAGTAAAGACGTCTGTCCTGAACCCATTACCCAGTCATCAGCAGGGTTCCCACTAAGCTGAGTTAGTGTGAGCTAGCTCACAGTTTTTTAGCCTCCAGCTCACACATTTTTGTCCTGGCTCAGGAAGGAGGGCTCCAGAGCAAAGTAATTTATGCAGCAGCCAAATTGCTGGCTCACAACTTTAATGCTGGGAGCTCACAAAGTAGAATTTTTGCTCACAAGACTCCACAGCTTAGAGGGAGCATTGGCCATCAGAGGTATGTACAGCAAACACACTGAAGGCAGGGCAATACATTAGTAGCCTGTGCGGCAGTTGCCAAGATTCTTTTAATTTGCTGTCTGTGGTTTCAGACAGTCAGAAGTTCACTACATTTTGGATCCCTTTGCTGAACATTTTACTGAATTTCCACTACTGTGGAATGGTAAAAATAATAAAAGCCTGCAGGAAAAAGAAAACCCTCAGTCCAGCTACATCACTGGATTCTTACCTTTCGCTTCTTCAGGCTGTTGAGCCATCCTGCTGTACCTTCAGAATCTGCTCTTCTTGTTTTTTTAATATGGTTCATGCCTATTTTCACTTTCAATTCCTCAGAAAGCATTCACTGTAATAAACGAAACTCTAGTATGCATGACACAGTCTAGCCACCACACCTACATTTGCTAGATCAGAATATTGGCTATAAATTACATTTTTAGAACAGTGGTTGTTGTCTTGGAGACCTCATGATTTTGAGTTAGAGTCACAGGAGCTTCAACATACTTGGTTGCTTAGTGTGTGTCTACTTTTAGTTAGGAGAGCAGGAAGTGAAAAGGAAAGCTCAGTGTATTCCATACTGCTGCACATGACTGTAGCAGATATACTAGAGTTGTCTTCAATAGGTTACTTGCCTCAGGTTTGATACTTTTGGGAAGTGCCATTCTTCCTGCTCTCCCACAGCACTGTGGTGGGTTCATGTACCTCCCGGGGGAGGGGGTATCTCTAGCTTTTCTCCAACCTCTCCCAAACCTGCTTTGCGGCAAAACTTTGAGTAAAATCACGACAAAGCCTGGATGTCTGTCAAGTGGGCAGAAAAGTTTTGGGGTATGATTGGCAAATGAATATTATTATATCAATATAATGTTATAATAATCTGTATGTCATTTTCTGTGAATTCCCAGTTTTCATTTTTAAGACTCTAGCCCTTTCATTGTGGAGATATGCCTTTCCGCTTAGATCTCTGCAATGAAAGAATCTAGAAACTTTTTAATGGGAATTCACGCAAAAAGCTGGGAATTCAAAGAAAATGATACACAGAGTGTTATATCAACATTCTATATCAAAATTATAATGCTAATTTTAAAAAATAACCTGGGAAAGCCCTGGTGGGGTACATGATTTGCCACTGCTGGCAGACAAGAGCAGGGAAATGACAGGGAAACCAGCCACGTAGAAGACCCATTGCTGCTGTGTTGTATCAGCAGTCACAGAAGCAATGAGGAAACTGTTATGTATTGGGATGTGAATCCTTGCTATACATTTCCATGTTAAGCTTGAGTTTGAATGTGGCTCTTCAGCTGTCACATTACCATTGGCTGGTTTTGGCAAAACCATTGTAAATACCCAATCACTGTGTGAGAATGTTGCAAAGAGGGAACGGTCCTGATTGGCCTTTATCCCTGTGTTATGATTGGCCTTTATCTCTGTGTTGTGATTGGCCTTTATCCCTGTGTTATGATTGGCCTTTATCTCTGTGTTGTGATTGGCCTTTAGCTAACTTTGGGTGTGGCTTTGACAGCCTGGGAGAGTTTAAAAAGGGAGCTGTGCTCCACTTGTTTGTGTGTGTTCTGAGTTGGAGTTTGCTGTTACCAATAAAGCTGAAGCACTTGCTGAAATCACTTCGTTGTTAAGTTGTCCATACTTAACAATTGGCGACGAGGATGGGATGCTAGAGTGGGTAGGCAGCCCCACTGAACCGACGCAGTAACGGCAGATGAGAACGCACACCCGACCAAGCCAGCTGTAGCTCCACAGGTGGTTGTGGACGCTTGACCAATCGAGATGGCCATCAACCCCGCGTTCGAGACATTCGACCCGGCAACGGAGGACTGGGACTCTTACCTAGCGCGGTTTGAGTTTCACCTCCAGGCAAACCAGATCGTTGATGAAGTGAGAAAGAAGGTGATGCTCCTGAGCTCCTGCGGCAAGGCCGTCTTCGACATCGCTCAATCGCTGGTTGCACCCACCGAACTCAGTGTGGCCACGTGGGCTGTCATCACGGCCAAGTTCAAGGGCCATTTTTCACCGCAACTATCGAAGATTGCATGCAGGCACGCTTTTTACAAGCGGTGCCAGGGGCCATCGGAATCAATAGCCTAGTTCGTCACTGCCTTGTGGAAGGCGGCCCGGCCTTGCGGGTTCACGGACCTCGAGGAAGCCCTTCTCGACCGCCTGGTGTGTGACCTTCGGGATGAACAACTTCAGCAGTGTCTCTTCGCCCGCACCGATCTCACATACGCAGTGGCCTATGCCGAGGCCATCGCCGTGGAAGCAGCTGATAGGTCAACTCGCAAAGTTCAACAGCGGCCAACCCAGACCAGCAAAGAGCCTGCAGTTCACCAGCAGTCCACCAGTGAATCTGACAGTGACACCGATGGCGTGTGCAGAACTCGGGAGACACGCCCACCGCGGACCAGACCGAAGACCACAATGATGCGCTCCTGTGCCGGCTGTGGCGGTAAGCACAAAAGAGACCTCTGTTGGGCAAAAGAACTGATCTGCCGCTCCTGTGGCAAGCGAGGTCACTTGGCCTGAGTTTGTTGAGCAACCAAGAGATCTCCACCGTCTTCATGATGTACAGACTCCAGGGTTTGACCCCGAGACAGCGACCAGACGTCTGACTGTCATCAGACCGATACCTGCTGCTGCCCATCGACGGTCCTGACTACCGGGAACAAGCCCAGCTGCAAGATTCACATCACACTTTGGCTAGACGGCGTGCCCTGCACGATGGAGGTGGACTCTGGATCATCCGTCATGGTCATCTCCACAGAAACGTGGCAGCGCCTTTTTCCAAGACGAAGCCTGACCGATTTCCAGGGATGGCGCATTCCGTTGGCAGGACAAGTGACCTTCGAAGTCGAGTTCAAGGATTGGAAGGCCGAGCTGTCTCTCCTGGTTGCAGAGGGTGAGCGAGTCAGCTTGTTAGGCGTTGATTGGTTTGAGGCTTTGGGTATCGCTATTACTGGGGTCAACCAGATTGGTGACAATAAATGGAACTCATTGTATAGCGAGTTTCCAGATGTGTTTGGGGAAGGGCTTGGCACATACACCGGGCCTCTGGTTTTATTTGATTTAGACCCTTCAGTACGTCCGATACGGCTGAAGTATAGGAAGGTTCCACTCGCTCTTAAAACCAAAATTGAACATGAGTTAGACAAACTGGTGAAACAGGGCATCCTTGAACCAGTGCCCTATGGTAAATGGGAGACCCCCATTGTGACGCCCGTCAAGGCCGATGGTTCAATCCGTCTCTGTGCTGATTATAAGTGTACAGTCAACAAAGCCCTGCAGCCACACTCCTACCTGGTGCCGGTGATCAGCCACGTCTTGGCATCACTGGGAGGAGGAAAAGTTTTCGCCAAGCTTGACTTAGCTCAGACTTATCAGCAGTTGCCAGTAGATGACGCAACCGCTGAAGCTCAAACTACTGTGACCCACAAAGGGGCTTTTAAGGTACAGCGACTGCAATTCAGGGTTAATGTCGCCCCAGGTATCTTTCAAGGGCTAATGGAGGGGCTCCTGCGTGGGCTACCAGGTGTCGTGCTCTATTTCGACGACGTTTTGATTGCAGGCACTGACGATGATGAACTTATGACTTGAGTAAGAGCAGTGTTAGATTGCTTTAAGGGTGCTGGGCTGCGAGTTAAAAAATCTAAATGTGATATTGGTGTGGACAAGGTCGAATTTTTAGGTTTTCTTATTGATGCGAATGGGGTCCACCCCACACCGGACAAGGTTGCAGCCATCAAAAGGGCACCCCCGCCACAGTCCAAGAAGGACCTCCAGTCCTTCCTTGGAATATTAAACTTTTATCACTCCTTCCTGCCACATAAGGCTTCTGTGGCAGAGCCCCTGCATGCCCTGCTCCACAAGAACGCCAAGTGGGAGTGGGGCGAGCGGCAGAGGAGAGCCTTCGAAGCGGTCAAGGATCTCCTTTCATCGGACGCAGTACTCACGCATTTTAATGAGGACAAGCTCCTTTTGTTGGCCGCTGACATGTCCCCTTATGGGGTGGGCGCAGTTCTCAGTCATCTGATGCCTGATGGTACCGAAGTGCCCATTGCTTTCTACTCTCGCTCCCTGACCACTGCGGAGAAAAAACTATGCCCAAATTGACAGGGAGGGCCTCGCCCTAATCGCCGGAATTAAAAAATTCCATGACTTTGTATATGGGCGACAGTTCCTCCTTGTAACTGACCATAAACCACTCCTGGGCATATTTTCTCCGGACCAGCAAACACCGAACATTCTGTCGCCGCGGATGCTGAGATGGGCGGTTTTCCTCTCAGCATATGACTTTGAATTGGAGCACTGACCGGGGAAGGCTATTGGGCACGCCGACGCCCTTAGTCGTTGCCCCGCACCAATGGCTGACTCTGTTGTGGAACCTGAGCTGGACATTTTGGCTCTTGATGAGCTTCCAGAGGCACCAGTTACCTCAAGGGACGTTGCCGCTGTGACGGCACGGGACTCTGTGATCGCCCGTGTTTTGAATTGGGCATTGAGGGGGTGGCCGGCGGGGAACCTCGCGCCTGAATTTAAATCATTCTATTCCGGCCGAAATGAACTCTCTGTCGCTAAGGGTTGTCTGCTCTGGGGGAGTCGGGTAGTGATTCCCTCCAGACTGAGGGAGAGAGTCCTGGAGGCCCTGCATGCGGGTCATCCGGGGATCGTCCATATGAAGGCCCTTGCGAGAGGGTATGTGTGGTGGCCAAACCTGGATGCCGGGATTGAAGAATGGGTTAAGAACTGTATGATGTGCCAACAGTCATGCCCAGAGCCACCTCAGGCACCCACTCAGCCCTGGGAAAGGGCGCGGAGGCCATGGTCCCGTCTTCATGTTGATTTGGCTGGCCCCTACCATGGACAAATGTTTTTTATATGTGTTGATTCTTTCTCCAAATGGTTGAAGGTTATTCATTTACGTTCTACTGGGTCAGGGGCTGTAATTAATGCACTAAGGAAACTCTTTGCAACGCACGGGCTGCCGGACTGTCTGCTCTCCGACAACGGGCCACAGTTCGTGTCAGCCAAATTCGAGGGCTTCTTGAGGGACAACCTCATCCGCCATGTGACTTCTGCGCCGTTCCACCCGGCCTCCAACGGCCAAGCCGAGCACATGGTGAGAACAGCAAAGGAGTCACTGGGGCGCCTGACGAGTGGGGACTGGAGCCAGAAACTTGCCTCGTTTCTGCTGAGGCAACACATCACCCCATGCTCAGCAATGGGGCACAGCCCTGCGGAACTTCTAATGGGCAGGAAACTGGCCTTTCTGCTCGACCACCTGCACCCCGACCTCGATCAGTCTCGGCAGCGGTCGGAGCCTTCAGAGCAGGGGAGAGTCTTTGTAGTTGGGGACAAAGTGTTTGCCCGCAACTATGCGGAAGGTCATCGGTGGCTACCAGCCATAGTCACCAAAATCACAGGATCCAGGCTGTACGTGGTCCGGCTTCCCAGTGGACGGGAGATACGCCACCACGTAGACCAGCTCAGAGAGCGCTGGGCAGACTCAAGCGCCAAGTCATTGCCTGACTCTGAGCTGGTCCCCGAGCAGGAGGGGCCTCCCGCCGAAGAGGTGAGTGCTGCAGAAGGGAATTCAGAGTCTGGGCAGACCCCAACTCCAGAGCCTGAGACCCCTGTCTTTGTTCCCCCTTCTCCTGCGAGAGAAGTGACCAGGGTCCCCGAAGGGTGTGCCGCTCCAACTCCACCATTGGAGCAGAGACCACTGCGATGGTCAAGCCGAAGTCGTTGTGCCCCCTCCTATCTGAAGGATTATGTTTGGCAGGGTAATGTGCCATCTTAGGGGGGAGGAATTGTTATGTATTGGGATGTGAATCCTTACTATACATTTCCATGTTAAGCTTGAGTTTGAATGTGGCTCTTCAGCTGTCACATTACCATTGGCTGGTTTCGGCAAAACCATTGTAAATACCCAATCACTGTGTGAGAATGTTGCAAAGAGGGAACGGTCCTGATTGGCCTTTATCCCTGTGTTGTGATTGGCCTTTAGCTAACTGTGGGTGTGGCTTTGACAGCCTGGGAGAGTTTAAAAAGGGAGCTGTGCTCCACTTGTTTGTGTGTGTTCTGAGTTGGAGTTTGCTGTTACCAATAAAGCTGAAGCACTTGCTGAAATCACTTCGTTGTTAAGTTGTCCATACTTAATAGAAACTACACAAGCTGGTTCCTGTGTGGAAAGCACCCCAACTACACTGATAATTCCACAGTAAACACCAGAGTTGCCATGTCTGGATTGGGAAAATTCCTGGAGATTTGAAGTGGAGCTCAGGAGGGATGTGAAGCCATTGGGTCCATCCTACAAAGCTTCCATTTTCTCCAGGAGAACTGATTGTTGAAGTCTGTTGCAGACCAATTGTAATTGAGGGAACTCCATCAACCACCTGAATGTTGGCAACTCTAGTAAACACACAAAAATACTATTGATATACTTGCTTCTGTAAACACCCATGTAAACATATCACTGGCAATCTTGACTGAAGTAGGGGTCTTCCAGTGCTCAGACATTGGCTGAGTTCAGACTGGCAGTTTGGCCCGATATAGGCACGTTTCGCAAATGGATTAAATGGGCCGGTTCACACAGCCACAGCTGTCAGGCATTCCCCAGCCGTACTCAACCTGTCCTATGACAATTCCCTACCGTGTTAAAAAAGTACTAGGTGAAAGCAGTAGCAAACCCTGGAGAGCACGTTGATCCCGCTTCCTGGAAGTGTGCACACTAAAAGCCATGTGAACAAGCTGCATTGATAATTGTTGCTGCACCTATGCGCCTATGCGCCTTGGAGCATGTTGCCAGAGTGAAAAAAAGCTGCTTACCACTGCACCTCTGCCAAGGGCGGGCCAACAGTGCGAACACTCTCTTGCGCCTCCTCCCCAGTGTGCTCCTGCATCAGTAGGTGCAGGGCGACCAGGAATCCCCGGCACGACTTTGTCCGAGTCTTTTTGCCCCACCTTCGTCACGCTTCATACTGCCAGTCTGTCCTCAGCCACACTTGTTCAACAATGTTCCTTCACATTTTATTCTCAGTGGGCTTTAAAGTAGCTGTGATAGAAGAGGAAGCCTTGACATTGGTCTACTGTTATCGGTAACAGTCCTTTGAAAAGCATAATCTCCATCCTATCCCACCTCCTTAATGCATGGAATCAACACAGCACGTTACACAAGCTTCAGGGTTTTTTTTAATTGAGTGCCTGGAAACCTTTGGAAACAACACAGAAAAATCAAAATACTTGAATGTGACAGGTAGGGGGTAGGTATCTGTTTGAGTGGTTAAGGTTTTGAACTTTATTTCAGACAACCGATGTAGTGTCCCTTGTTCAGACCAGATATTTAACAAAACCCTATCTCTAGAGGGCCAGCCTTTCTTTATCCGACTGAGTTTATAGTGAACTCCATGTATCCACAGTAATTTCTCCCATCTTTTGCTTATGTTCCCACTCAGTACACCTTTTCCTTCACTGCGTAAATTGTGCTGACATCTTTTAGATAGAAGCCACCGCAATTCACTTAATGGAGCATAGTGATCCTTCGTCTGAGAAAGCATTAAATCCCCACTGCACTTCTTCCTAAATTCTGAGTTGAGGGATTGGTCCTTGCCATTGGAATGGGAAAAAATAACCATTGATCAAGGTAGCAAAACTCTCAGCTGGGAGGTGAGTGCTTTGCCAGATATTTTTGTAAATCTCAAGAATGAGGAAGTCCCATGTGCATTTCGTGGGTTCATACAGGAGCACCAAACGCTGCTTCAGCAATATGTCATTTTGCTGGAATGAACCACTAGGATCTCTGAAAGTAAATCTGGAACTGTTATGAAACTGTTATGAACAGTTAGGTTTGGATTTTTATTTCTCTCTGGTTTTCAATCCCATTAAACCCATTGACCAAATCTCTCTCCATTTTGCCTTTAGCCACATGTGTATTGTTTACAATGTCTGTAAATACATGCCAAGAGTCTTTATTCATTGTAATGTCTTCCATAGTCCTTCCCATCCTTTTTTCTTGTTTAATAAAGATTTTTTTGCTTCCAGTTTTGTCAGAGCAGTTTGCAATATTTCTGACTTGCTATGCTACTTTACGCACTTCTGTCAGTTGCTACAGATTCATTAGGTGAGAGTTTCCCAAGTGGTTCCTCTTTTGCATTATTTTTTCCCCTCACTCACTTGGTAGCCACTTGCCAGATTTTTGCAGCACTTTTTGTTAAACAGAAATGGGGGGCGGGGAAAACTGTTCAAAGGAGACAGGAGCAGTATTTTGCCAATTAATGCTGCTCCTCAAACACCTGAAAGAACTTCTTCTACCCTTCTTCCACCACAGAGCAGTTCAACAGGAAGGAAGGGAAATGTACAAAATTACTTGTTTATCTCATTTCCCCAGCTCCTTGACTACAGGGCTGGTTTATAAACCATAATCAAATAAAGTTCACCTGTTATTTACCCTTTATATGATCCCCGAAAGAAACAACAGTATACCTACAGCAACAGCTTTCTCCACACAAATGTGGGGCCTTTGTCAAAAAGGAATCCATAAACTTCACATTGTTTCATTTAAATTAAGGTTTATTAAATATAGCTTTAGAAAAAGAAATATAAACCTGATCTTATTTATTTATTTAGAAAATCTATAGACCACCTTCCAGGGACTAATATGAGGTGCCTATCAAAGTAAAAGCAAACAATTAAAGTATTAATGGAAAATCATAACAGCAGTCAATAAAAAGCCAGCATTAAAAATCTTGATGAAATCTACCTGAAAGGCATAAAACAGCAGTGATCATTTCAGAATTTACAAGGACAGTAACCATAACTCAGGACTAATGATTTTAAAAGGGTTAAGAACACTTTAGTGCAATACAGGACTTTTTTTGTAGAAAAAGCCCAGCAGGAACTCATTAGCATAATAGGCCACACCCAACAGCAGAAACTCATTAGCCTATTCGGCCACACCCTCATGTTATGAGAAGTGTGGTCATCCAGCCACATCCACCTTTTGCTTCTTATTCTGTTTACCTTATTTGTTGTCAAAACCCAGGGCTTTTTTTGTAGCAGGAACTCCTTTGCATGTTAGGCCACACACTCCTAATGTAGCCAATCCTAATGAGTTTCTGGTTTGGGGTGTGGCCTATTATGCTAATGAGTTCCTGCTGGGTGTGGCCAACTCAGGAGCCAGCCAGAACTCCCTTCCTGTGCCTTCCTGCCCAAAAATAGCCCTACAGTCCATGAAAACAACCAGCTGAAAAGGAACCTATAAAACTTTGATTAAAAGCCTAAGTAAGGAGAAGATTTTTGATCTGGCCACCCACATGTTCCAGTTCCCAGCCCCTCAGGGAGCAATCCTAAGCAGGTCTACTCATAAGTAAGTCCCATGTTGTTGAATGGGCTTCATTTCCAGGGAAGGGATTTTAGGATTGCAGCCTCAGGGCCTTAAAGGTAAGAACTCTCATTTTGAATTGCATCTGGAAATAAATTTCTCAGCAAAGGAAGGATATAACCCCTGTAATACTGGATCCACCCACGGGAAACTGAATTTTCCAGTCAAAGGAGTATATATTAATCTGGAACATGGGTCAGGGACAATACCTTTTAATTTATATTTACAAGGGTTGTCCTTTGCAGCAATACCCCACTTACTAACATCATTATAATTTTAGGCTAAAAAAAAATATTTGATTAAAAAAACCAGTTTAAGGCTCTTACAAATTCATTCATGGACCAAAAGATGTTGAAAATGTAAATTAAGATGCCCATCATAATTTCTGCTCCTTGGAAGCAATATACATGTTCTATGTTCATATTTTGCGCTCTGATGCAGCCTAGCGTCTGTGCACTCACTTCTTCACTTAGTCTTTTGCTTCTAAACGTAAACTTTTAAAACACATGTATACTGATTACTACACTTTTTGTTTCATTCTCACAAAACAAGATATTTCATACATTTAGATCAGAGCTTTTGTAAGTATTTTTAATGACACTTGACTTTCACATAGCACTGATTTATCATCCACAAATTTATCCTCTTTAAATACTTTTTTTTTTAAAGGAAGTATTCATTATAACTAGATAAAAGCTTCTGAACTTGTAAAAAATGGCTTTTGCTCCATTTATGTTTCTGAGACTAACAGTTCACAGACATTAAAATACACAACTTGGGCTTCGAAATATGATTATAGAGGTTTCTTCCAGTTCTGAGAAAGTATTTGATTCTTCATTAGCTGCAAAGGATGACCATCCATAGCACCTGGGACTAGTCAGTAGTGTCTGTGGGAGAGAGAAAGGCAGAAATGAGGAAAGAGCCTCTAGGAGAGGCATTTCAAGAAAAAGATGGAGCAGGGATCACAAGATACTAGTAAGCAGAAAGAAAGGTCTCTCACAGATCACATAAGATTGCCAGCTCCCACTTAGGAAATATCTGGAGATTTGGGGGTGGAATCTGGGGAGGGCAGAGTTTGGGAAGGGGAGGGACTGCAGGGTATAATGCCATAGAGTCCACTCTCCAAAACAGCCATTTTCTCCAGGGAAATAATAAGCCTGAGATGGTGTAGTTGATGTTGTTTTCTTGCACACAGACAGGCCGCTCCATCTCAAACAACTCCTCACAATAATACAGCATCTAATTTGAACATGGACACTGGTACCAGAGCTTGCAGTAAACCCAGATGCCAACTTTGCTGCCACATACACCCAGACAACACAATCAACTGAACCTAACAACATCAATGACACCATCTCAGGCTCATTCACCTACTCATCTTATAACATTGTGTATGCCGTTAAATGCCAACAATGCCCTTCAGTTCTCTACATAAGGCAAAGAGGTCAAACCGTACGCCAAAGGATAAATGGACACAAATCTGACATCAAGAATCACAAGACTGAGAAACCTGTAGGAGAACTCTACAACCTTCCAGGATATTCAATGGGTGAACTCAAAGTAGATGATCTCCATAGGCAGCTGGACTGAGGTGGGTCAACACCACTACTGTTATTATATCTTATGGCAGCATTCAACACAGTCGATTATGATCTTTCGACCCACCGCCTCATTGATGTAGAAGTTTGTGGGGTAGCTTTTCAATGGCTTACCTTGTTCCTCCATGGTCAGGGACAGAGGGTGGCGCTAGGGGAGAATGTGTCCTCTAGATAACCCCTGGAGTGTGGGGTCCCTCAGGGTGCACTTCTTTCCCCAATGCTATTTAACATCTATATGTGCCCCCTTGCCCAGCTGGCCCAGAACTTTAGGCTTGGGTATTACCAATATGCTGATGACACCCAGCTGTATTTGCTTTTGGATGGCCACTCGGATGCCGCCCCAGAAAATCTGCCATGGGTTTGGAGGCTGTGATAGGATGGTTAAAAAAGAACAGGTTGAAACAGAATCCAGCAAAGATGGAGATTCTGTGGCTAGGGGGAGGGGCTTCGGGGCTCAGTTTCAGCTTACTGGCTCTTGACAGGGTGCCATTGGCACCAGCGCAGCCTGTCAGGAGCCTGGGTGTGATACTGGATGCCTCTCTTGATATGGAGGCCCAGGTCATACATATAACCAGGCTAGCATTTTTCCACTTACACCAAGCCTGGCAACTGGCCCCTTTCCTGTCACACTCTGACCTGGCCACAGTATTCCATGTGGTGGTCACCTCCAAGCTAGACTAGTGTGACTTGCTCTATGCTGGCCTGCCCTTGAGACTAACCCAGAAGCTCCAGCTGCTCCAGAATGCAACAGCATGTGTCCTAACAGGAACATAACAGACTGCATATATTCAACCTGTGCTGCGCCAGGTGCACTGGCTTCTTTTGGAACACTGAGTCAAGTTCAAGGTCCGGTTGTGATCTTTAAGGCCTTGAGCAGTCTGGGAACAATGTATCTGCAGGACCGCCTCCTCCATTACACCCCTGGGACAGCCTTATGCTCTTCCCAGAACAGCTTTCTGGAGGTCCACGGCCCCAGAGATATCCAGCTGTCCTCAACCAGAGCTTCTCGGCCCTGGCCACAACCTGATCAAACTCTCTGCCAAATAACATCAGGGCCTTGTGGGATCTTAGCAATTCCACAGGGCCTGTAAGACAGAGATGTTCTGCCAGGCATTCGGTTAAGGACAGTGACAGTTTACATCATGGCTGGCAGTGTACCTGGACCCCCATCCCTTGTGGAGTTTATGCTTTCCCCCGTGCTCACAAAGCACCCACAGACCAGAAATGGGAGGGGACCACAAAAATATTGCTACTTGCTTTTAACTATTGTATAATATGTTGGATGTGGTTTTATGGTTTTTATGGTTTTAAATCTACATTGCCTAGAGCCCCACATCCGTGGGGATTAGGCGATCCACAAATATAATGTAATAAAAAATAAATTTATTACAAAAGAACTTCAGGAAAGGGAAATTGCTGAATTACAAATTATTACAACACTTGAAACAAAAAAAATCCAGGACTTAACAGGGATATTGGTTTCTTATTTCAATACATATACTAAATTCATTCAGCCCTTACATCTGTATTCTCACCAATACCCCAGAAGGGACATACATCCTCTGGTTTATTTTATTTCTTAATTGGAATAGTAGATTAGAATAGCTGATTGTAATGTAATATAATGAATAGTAGAATGTAATGTCACTTGGAATGGTAGATTGGAATGTATTTCTCCCCACTTCAAAGAAGAAGATGCTGTAAGGTCACCTCCATGCTTGAGAGGAGACAGATGGAGCATAATGTAGCATAATGACAGGGTCTCAGTTAATTACTCTCAGCATTCCACAGCCTATTTTGGGGTGCAGCTTGGCCCCAGTGTCTGCCTCTACAATTGTCCTGGGGAGAGACTCCTGAATGGGGGGGTATATTTATGGCGGTCCAAACCTTATTTTGGGGTTCAGAGCTGTCAAACTCAGCTCAGTGGTTTTGGTTTAATTTATGAATAAGTCACAAATAAGGAACAAATAAGGAACTGGGAACCAACTTTAGCCTTCTAAATATTTTTGGAGATAGACTCAAAACCTACATCTCTTCCTCTCCCACCTACCCATAAGACTGGTCACTAGGTTACTAGTGGCAAGTATTCCAGTATGTTGTGTATGTGTTCAGAATAAACAGAATTTCCTTGTCCCCTCCCATTTCCACCCAAGAGGCCTTGTCCTATAGAGCCTATATTTCAGTAGTAGGCTAGAACAAGTAAGTTCTTCCACTGAAACGTCAGAAGATTTTTTTCAAAGTTACTACTTACGCAAGGATCAAGTAAAGATGTAGGGAATATAAATGTATCAAAGGGAAAAAATTCCATGGCCAATAGTTTCTGTTTCTTCTTTGATGCGACACAAATGTTCTCCAACAGTAAGCATAATCTATAGAAATAAAATCCTGTTAGTTGGGGGGGGGTATCAGTGGGTGTGTCCAAACTACAGGGAGCTTCAGAGTAAGAAGCTCTTACATTTGGTTCTCAGAAGGCTTGATAGATCAAGCTGAGTCAACATGAGTCTTGGTAATAGCCCCAAACAGTTCAAGATAGCCCTTCCCATCTCCAAATGAGAAGAGAGACATGGAAGAACAAGAGAACCAATCTCAAGCATAAAGTCAGACAATAAACTAAGGAAAAGGTCACCGCACTGGGAAAACAGATGAATATGTGAAGGAGAGTGTTTGAATTAGCTACTTGTGAGGGAACTAAAGTATGCTGTGCCTATAAGCAACAATCGAAACCTAAAATTCATGAATGATGAATCAGCATTTCCATAACTATGATTTGCCCAAGGTCATCCAGCAGCTGCAAGTTGGAGGAGTGGGGAATTAAACCCAGTTCTCCCAGATTAGAGTCCACGCACTTAACTACTACACCAAACTGGAGACTCTGTTCCATGTTCCCCACCTTCTGAAATAAGAAACAGGGCCTTCTGAGTTATTGCTCCTCAGTTTTAGAGCTAGGGATGGGCATGAACCAGCTCACAAGACAAATTTTCACCAGTTTGTGGTGCACATAGTGAAGTTTGTGGCAGGTCAACTGGCACAAACTTTCCATGAACTTTCAAGCAGTTCATTAAGGTTTGTGAATCGACACATTTCCAGACAGACTGTCTCCTCTCAAACAAAATGTTTACCCAACTTCAAAGCAATGGGGGGGCAGAATTCCCCAGGCATGGAAAAACCAATGTGTTCCCTGTGCATTTGATGTGTGTAGCTTGCACTTTTGAACCTGTGCCTGATATTTTCCCCAAAAGCACTTTCCTGGGGCATCTTCTTTGGGGAGCCATAACTCAAACCTCCCAAGTCCAATCTGCACATAACTTAGTGGGCATGTAGAAGGGCATCAGAGGGAGGTCGTCTGTGAGTTTAATGTCTCTTGTTTGCTCAAGGTTTTGTTCTGTACACTCCTGAACCTGTGCCTGTCAAAATGACTGCCTGTCATTTCCCCAGAAAGAACTTTCCTGGGGACACCTTCTTTGGGGGGCCATAACTCAGACCCCATAAATCCAATCCTCACCAAAGTTGGAGGGCAGGTAGATGAGAGTCAGCCAGAGATCCTCAGTGAATTTGGTGCCTCAAGCATGCTGGAGGAATTCAACCATGTCATGAAATTCATGAACCAAACCAGTTCGTTTGGCAGTTCGTGGTTTGCAAACCAGGCATGCCACAAACCACCAACTGAAACAAACTGCTTTTTCCTGGTTCATGCCCATCCCTATTTAGAGCTCTCTACTCTCCTATGCCATATGTTATACTTCCAGCACCAAGTAAAGATATATCTTTTCCCCAAACCTTCTGTTGAAACTTTTGCTTCCTCACTTAAGAGTTGCCAACTCTGTGTTGGGAAATTCCAGGAGATTTGGGGGGAGGATCCTGGGGAGGGACAGGGTTGTGGTATACTGCTACAGTCAACCCTCCAAGGTAGCTGTTTTCTCCAGGGGAAATGACCCCTACAGTGTGGAGATCAGTTGTAATTCTGTGAGATCTCCAGGCCCCACCTGGAGGTTGGCTGCCGTTCTCTCACTCCTGATAACTCTGCCCCTCATATTGAATATAAAATGCTATTGCTATTACCAGGGCTTTTTTTTTTAAGAAGTGCTGGAACTCTCAAGAGGGAAGTTTTCAATCTGTATACTGAAAACTCATTAACTTTTAAACATTTTTAAAACAATTTTGTCAAAGAGGTTCTAGAACTGTGTTCTGATGTGTTCTCCTAGAAAAAAAAGCCCTGGCTATTAATCTTCTTATGCGACTGCTACTTCTTATTGTTCGAATTGTTTTAAATTATACAAATTTATAAGACTCCTTCCTAGCTAACTTAAGCTACCACTTTAGAGACAAATGTTTTAAAGAAACAAGAGTAACTAATGTTGGGACTCCATGGAATCTGCGCTGTTCTGAATTGTGCTACTTTCCTTCATTCTGCTACTACATGGCCTTTTATATATTATCTCACCCCCACCCTTTTGTCTCTTTAGATCGTAATCTGATAGGATGGAACTTGTCTTCAGTTTTAACATTGTACTGCCCACACCTAGATGTTGGTGATGCCTCATAATTAATAAATATTATTTGTCTTCTCTGCCAGAACTATGTTAACAATTTAACTGTGTAGACCCTCATTCAGCATCCATGTTCTATATATATTCCATAATAATATTTTGGCTGCACTAAAAATTTGAGCTACTGCCATTATTTCAGTGCCTAGTTAAATAAGCAGTGATTCTGAGGCTATTGTTTAATTTTAACCTGATATTTTAAATTATGTATTCAATATTTACTTCTTCCTAAAGTTCTGAAAGTTCTTTTAGCTCGAATATTTCAGTTATTGTTATATTATTATTTTGTCTAAAAACCTATGTGCTATGTAGACTTACTTGAATAAATTAAAATATTACAAAATTTTTAACTTACCAAACAGTTGCATGACAGATATCTGGACTCCATGATTAGCTAAGGCCCTCAGACCATTCTGGTTCCGCCTGTCAGATATACGGTACAGCTGAGAGAATCGTATATCCAGTGTTATGTTAGGATATTCCTTCAAGAACTCAATTATAGAGTGGCTACATCTACCACAAGGACTCCAGGACAGAAACAAAGTGACAGAGCATGGCTTGGTTCTCTGGCGATCTATCACTTCACAGGCTTTTTTCAAAAAATTGATTTCAGCATGTTGGGTAGAATTACTTGTACACCATTGCTTCCAGGTCTTGGGACTTCTGTACCAGCAGATTTCATACAAAAGATGAGTAACCTCTGGGCGTCTTGTTGGGGTATAATTCCTTTGAAATGTCTCTGGTTCTATTTTCCACCTGAGAAACAAATGTACAAACGTAACAACAGAATTTAATCTTTCAGAACCTTCCAGCATTTAGCTGTACATTATATACATTTTCCGAACATAGAAATGCCTTAGAACAGTTGATTCTGAGTAGACATACATCATTGTGTGTGAATTTCACAGGCAAATTTCACCTTCAGATGACAAATCCAAGAAAAAAGTCTTACTAAGACCAAATTTCACAGAGAAAATTGGGGGTATCTGGAGCTTCAAACATCCTTATGTGAATGGGGAATATCTCATATTTCATTGAATTAAAATAAACAAGAATTAAAGGTCAGCAGTACAGGACAATGTCAAGTTTGCCAGCCTGCCAAAACTACAAAGCAAAATTTGATGTTACAAAGTGATGAATGTTACTCCATCATTTTCTTTTCAAACATGCTGTATGAGTGTCACTTGAACCAAAGCAGCAGACACATCTCTTTTTCACCCAGTATGGAACTCCTGGACGCAATAGCTTAATAATGAGACAGAAATTACTCAGTAGTGATATTGGAAGATGACTGAGAATTCCTGTAAAGAAGGACAGGGGGAAGGGGGGACTATATAGATAAATGTAAATGGCAAAACAACATAGCAAATGCCTTTGCTTCCTAGCTACTTGGTTTGATGTGTACTTCTTTCCCTCAAAGCTTTCTATTCCTAAATGAAGCTGCATAGCTTTGCATGTTCATGAAAAGTGCAGTATGTAATTGTGCTCCTTACCTTTGGTTGATACGTCCAGCTTGACCTGTGGGACATAAATTATACTATTTAGCTCTATACAGACAGCCCTAAAATCTACTTTTAACAGAGTAGTAATTCTCATGAAGAGTTGTGCACAAATAAGATGTGTTAAAATCAGAAACCCATATCACTCCCCTATTAGCAAAATCCAAAGGCTAAGTTTTCTGTAGAGTTGGCAACACTATCATATAATGACCTGGTTGATGAAGTGTTATTATTCGTGCATGGACGTGGATTAGCAGGCTTTTATAGAGCTGTGTGTGAATATTTAAAAACTGATGCATATAAATATTAAAAAACAGCCCCAAATAACTGGCACATATACTTATTTCATGCATTTGATTACCCACATGTACTGCTCTATAACACTATTTCTATCTACTTCTGTGCTTTCTTATCAGCCTAAACTGAGAAGCTTTTCATTCAATGAAACTTAAATCACTGTTCTTTCATACTCTTATATTAATGCCTGTTCATTGTTTAAGAGGAAGAGAGGCATTTATAATACAAAAGAGCATTTTGGCCAATGTAGATCGCATATCTGTATTACCAACCAGACTCAAGCAACAGCTACTCATGAGTGACACAGTTCTGCGAGATGCCATGATTTTAAAGTACACTAAACTTTTGTGTAATTGTATTCAACAGCCATGTCCTCTCACTCATTTTTAAAAAGCAGAAAGTTGGTGAGAGATACATGATGCAGCTTCCAAGATTCGTCAGTAGACTCAGATGGTCTCAGTGTTTTGAATATTTGCTGAATTTCATTCTGCAGGATTTCTGCCACTGAGGACTACAAAAATCATTGTACACCTTGGATAAAATTCTCATTATTTTATTCTACAGACAAAAACAGCTGAATCCATATTCAGAACCGTATTTTACCTCTCTCTTCTCGCAGCTGTGGTTCCATCCTGATGTGCTTCCAGAATATTAAAAGACTGCTTCTTTTATATATGCTTTCCTACTTTCAGTTTCTATTCTCCAGAAAGTTTTTGTTCTAAGCGGAACTCCAGTGTGACAGCATCATAACCTCTGCCTAGCTCACCCAAGTTTGTCGGATCACAAATTCAAATAAAAGGAACATTTTGGAAGCCTTGGGCATAAAAAAACTCTGGTCTAGATCCATATAAACCTCAACATATTTGGTTCTATAGTATTTGTATTAATTCTTGTTAGACATATGAGCAATTAAATGAGAAAGCCTTAGATTCATGATGTTGCACATGGTTGCAGTGGATGCATGAATATTACAATAGTGCTCTCCACATGCAAAGTATGGCAAGATGTGCCTGCATTTTTAATACCCTTTAACAAGCGTCAGACAATCCTGATTGCATTAGGACTCAGGGAACCAAACTACACATTATGTCATGGATCAGATCCACAATATGTGCTTTCATCCTTAAAAGCAATTGGGGAAACAGCCAGGATAGATCAAGGCCATGGCAAATGGAAAAAGGGTGTTAACTTTTTCTTTCACATTGTTAGCCTGATCAGAACTATCATACAGAGAGAGAGAGAGAGAGAGAGAGAGAGAGAGAGAGAGAGAGAGAGAGAGAGAGAGAGAGAGAGAGCTTTAATTCAAGGCTGGAAACAAAGACCATCTTTTTGCCCCACTAGGAACAAAAGTAGCCAGTGGGTGGGCCACAGGGGGACTAAACATTTGGACAAGACAAATTACATAGATAGAAAGATTTAACTCTTCCTTCTACTGTCCCCTTCCAAGACGGGTTCCTCAGTACCTGCTTTTTAAGTTGTTCTCTTATGTGAGTAGTGCAGAAAACATAAGCATGCTCTCTATGATAAGTTTCGCCACATGAAAAGGGGAAGAGCCATCGCCCTAGGAAGACTTGCATAAAGTTACATCCGTTTCATGTATTCTTCTTTTGGTGTTAAATTGATGTGGCAGCTCTCCTAACAGAATGCCAGTTTGACAGCCTGTGTTAGATGTCTTGTTTAAACCATCTCAGAGGAGGCTCTGTTAGAAGTATACTGGATCAGCTACATTATCTCCTGCACCTATAATATCTGCAATGTATCAACTCAACGATCATAGTCACAGACTCCTTTTGCATTGTATTAATTGCGAGCTAAGGAAGAATTACTAGTTATGAAGAGCATGCTTCCGCTGCTGAAAACAATAGTTCTGTATCCTCTTCCTCTCATGTTCAACTGTGCATTCATGCATTTTTCCACCATCCACTCTCCTGACTTTGCGGGGGGGGGTGTACACGATCATGACGTCAGAACTTAGGCTTTGGAAAAGAGATAATTAAACCAGCTATGGTATCTTGGATGAAAGACCTGGGCGAAAATGTAGATATTGATCAGTGGAATAAGATCTGGAAATCAGTTAGATTCATGAGAGCTATTACGTATAAAGAGAATGTATATAAAATGTTCCATAGGTGGTATTGGTCCCCGGATAAATTAGCTAAATGTTATTCTGGCTATTCTAGCCAATGTTGGAAGTGCAAAACCAATGTCAGGACCTTTTATCACCTATGGTGGAAGTGTGACAAGATACAAAACTATTGGAGAATGGTGTGGGAAATGATTCAAGAGATATTGGAGAAAAACGTCGCACTAAGACCTGAAATATTTTTGTTAAATATGATACCGAATGGATATAATCAACAGGAAATTTATTTGTTAACATATATAATAACAGCCGCTCGCTTATTACTGGCAAAAAATTGGAAAATAGATAGAATACCCTCAAGAGAAGAACTAATAATGAAAGTGCTTAAGTTAGCACAACTAGATGACCTGAGTTTGATGATACAAAATAAAAATGAAAAGGTACATGATGAAAGATGGTTAAGGGTGTATAAGTGGATAGATAAATTACGGGATGTATAAGACTCTATTGTATAAGTATGCTGTATAATCGAAATGGAATGTAATGGTGAGAAAATGAAATAAAAATAATTACAAAAAAAAAAAAGGAAAAGAGATTATGGAGTGACATTACCAATTTGAGAAGGAGTCCTGAGTAATCTTTAGTCTCACCCTTGTTGCATGGAATTTCCATGATGCATTCTGTTTTGAAATGCATACCTGAAAACTTCAGGAAACACCATTGAGAAATTAAAACATCCTTAATATAACAGGTAGGGTTCTTTGACCAGTTCAAGATGTTCAGGTTTTACGTTGAACTTTCTGGTTTGAGCCAATGTCTTTCCTGCTATAATATTTCCTGGTCAGACCAGTTTTTTGTCAGACACTACAGTATAGGGGTGTTGTACACTGAGAAAAAAAATGTTATAACTTCATATCCAGGTTCAGGAGGAAATTTTTGATCATAATTGCTTATGTTTGTGTACATCATTTCCATTTCAGGAATCAAATCTGTGTGGTTTGAGTTATGGAGGTTCAGGTCCTTTATTTTCTATGGGGAAGAACCCCCAGGTTTCAAGTGAATAAGACCAAGTGTCCAAATCTACAAGCCCCTGAACAAAGTGCCCCCAGAATTCATATCTGCAGAGAAAACCATGCTCAGCCCCACTAAGAAGGCAGGGAAGGAGAATGGCAGCTTTGGAATTATTCCCTGGGGGGGCCTTTGGGGTGGGTCTGGAGTGTCTGTTTTTCAACCGTGTGACACCAAAATTGCTCTGCAGCTAGTGTTGCCTGTCCACTAAGAGACAAGCAAATTCTATAGTTCCCTGAAAAATTCCATTTCTATGGGCCCCTGAACAACATATGCCCAGCCATAGTATTTTCTTTTTTAATAAAACATTAATATTTTGATAAAAATCTTAGCAACATGTTTCTATCCCTCTTAATTTTGACTTATTATGGGACCAGTCTGGAGATTTTTTAAAAATTCCAGAAGGGTTTTTTTTCTTCTTTAAAGATTAAACAACCAGGCTAGCAAAAAGGGTACCCAATACATCTTCTTAGTATTTTCAAAGAAAAAGTCTCCAAGCCCACAAAGGAAGGAGGTAAGGTATTGTGTCCGCGGACCACTTCAGGCCGGCAGCGAAAGAGCCTGAGCTTGAGTCCCAGTGAACAATGGGACTGGGGCTCCTGGCTCCTGCTTTGGGGAACCAATGGGAACGGCGGTGAGAATTCAAACCCGCCAGTGGCACCAGGGGGCGTTCCCTTTAGCTTGTATATAATTGGCCACCTGGCCAGGTGTCTTTGTCTTGTTGTATAATAGCGAACCATGCTGATCACTACATCATTGTCTGTGGTTTCATTATGCGTCTAACCCACTATACAACATAAGGAGAACTGCAGCTGTCTGCAGCTTGTCTTCAAAAGTGTATTCCTCCCTTGCAAGGATCCAATTGGAAAGGAGAATTGTTATTGTCTGAGGAAATTAGTTGAATCATAGAAAAGCACAAGTGCATGCTTCATTGCTGTTAAGTGCCCAATGACAAACAAAACATGGATCAACTGGGAAAGAGGAAATTTATAACTACCAAGAATACTGGCTTTGAATTCCTGTTCTAGAAATTCATTGTAATTATCCAAACCAGCTATTTCCATGTATATCTTTATTTTGTGAATTTAGTAATGCATACCCCTACTGCTGAATGTTGGGTAAAAGGGAGAATTCCAGGTCTCTTCAGAGGTCCAGAGAGACACAGATGGCCTGAAGCTTTTGATGCCCTTTCTCTAATAAAAATAAAGATATATGATATGCAGAAGATGCAAAATTTACTGAATACCAAAAAATTAACTGAGGTCCTCTTTGCGACTGATACCCAGGCTAAATTGCCCATCCAGCCAGTTCCCCACTGATTGACCCTGGAAATGGAAGGGGAAAGGCTAATTTCCTCTCCACATCTCAAATTTTTACTGTTTCATACATAGTTCTTGAGATATTAAGAGGAAGCATAAAAGACTCCCAAGTCTGTTGCCAGAGTAGCCAGACCTTTGCTTGGGTACTTCGCCTTTCTTCTACTGAGCAAGTCAACAGGAAGGAAATGAGTAGGCAGGCTTAGCTCAAGAAAAGTTGCTGCAAGATTATCCCAGTTTACTTTCATACTAAAATGCTACTTTGTAAAGCATAGTTAAACAATGCTCAACTGTTATTCAATCTTTATATAATCACTGTAGAAATTAGAATACCCACAACAACACTTTCTCCACATAAAATGCGGTGGTTCTTCAGAAAGGACTGCATAAATTTCACCTCCGTTTCAATTAAACTAATTTTTTAAAGACATACAAGAGACTTTGTTGCACAAAGAAGACTATCGAGCACATAGAACAGAGATATTTTATTGGCCACTATATCTTTATTTAGGGTGTAGATTAATTAGCGTGGAACATTTTGTGGTAATAAATCTACAATATTTTGTGATAGTAAATCTAGTTTTAACAGGATAGCTATGTTGATCTGCAGTAGAACAGCTGGTTGGAGTCTAGTAGCGCCTTAGAGACCAACAACATTTTGGGGGTATAAGTTTTCAAGAGTCAAAGCTTCCTTTGTCAGATCCAAGGAAAATCTTGTTTGTCTCTAAGGTGCTATTACATTTGAATCTAGCAAATCTATATAAACAGGTGATGTCATCTAGGAGGCTAGAATTTGTGTCCGTATTCAAACCCTACTTAAGTCATGTTAGGGCAAGTCAGTATCTGTTAAATGGAATACTGTGAAACAAACAGAAGAATAATTTACATTCAGCATACTTCCCTGTTTGCTCAAACTTCTCCTCAAAGGAAGTTGGCTATACTATGTTGTGCACAACAGAATCTAACAACTGTGAATAAATAGGCATTGCTGGGGATATAGCATTTGCTATGCAAACTCAAAACTGAAATAATACCTAACATATAAAATAATGTACTGTTAGCTTCCACATCCACTATATTTGTTATCATATTCCACCAGCATTGAATGTTTTCTTTAAAAGCTGCTTTGATCATCACAGTTGAATACGGTATGTTTGACTTGTAAATGTACTTGCAATTAACTTTGTGGCATCCCTAGGTAAAAACCCCATTAGTATTTTTGTGAAATTAAAATTTTTTCCCCAACCTGCATCAGTTTGCATTTCCTTTTAATTTTATCTGCCACGTGTGCTTGAGCCTTCCATCTCGGGTCTGCTTGACAAATTATGTACTGTGTACCCTCCCTTGCCAGCCTCTAAAGAATACTGTTCTTTACCTCATAAAAAAAAATCCACTACATTATCATACCCATAGGCATAGGCATAGACTAAAGTTCTTTCTTTCCATCCTTCTAGGGCTTTTATCTGGGTCTGTGTTTTGCCTGGAAATCTGCTTTCAGCAATAAAGTTAATCGAAGGAACAATTAGTTCCTCTCCCCCCTCAAGAAAAAAAAAATCTCTTTTCGTTTTCCGTCCAGTTTCTCTAGCAGCCATGCTCCACAAATGCATTCATCCCATGCTATTGCTATAAACAAAAGCTCTTTATTCTTTCCTCTCCATCTAATGTTTAATTTGTGTCAGATTTAGCTGAGGAATCTATTTTTACAAATAGATAAAGCAAATGCTGCCTCTACCAGCACCACTTCCCTCCCAAAATTCACTTCTTGTTTTCCAGCAAGCCTAAAGGCAGGTAGTGGGAAGGAGTGCCCTGCTTACAGGCATAAAGGTTGTTTACTGGGAGGCAATTCAACCCTCAGTTGCCATTTTTACCTTTGAACCAGTTTTGAGTGTGGATATGGTTCCATCTGGGCTGTAAGAACATAACTTGAAGAGTTGAATTTCATCATTCTTTCTTTTGATTGAGTTAACCAATAACTCATAGGTGCCCCATATTTCCTGTAATATTTTGAATGCCCACCTCGCAAAATGTGCTACTTCACTACTTTCATACTAATAGCCTTCATTCTATGAATTCACATTGTGACTGAATTTATACTTCACAGAGATCTGCAGTTAATCCTGGCTTTCTGATTAAGTACTTGTTAAATACATGTATTCATTCCATTCACAGCTAAAGCACATATGATAAGGCAAGACAGGGGAGGATATCCTTAAATGTCCTTATTTTTAAAAAAAACTGTGTGAATTTCCTCAAGAGTGAGTGGTGACAAAGTTTACTTTCACCCAGGCTGTATTATACCTAGGGATTATGGTTTTAACATTTTATAACTCAATCATCATCAGACAGGCCATTTTTATTAAGATCCCCATTTTTAACTATCATTTTCATAGTTTGCCCAACAATTTAGAAGGTGGCTATACAGTATAGCAAACTGTTATTACCCCCATAGGGCACCTAAGCCAGGAAACTAAAGTTGAAAACAAAGTTTCTTATGACAAGCCACTGTTAATATGGACTGTAGCTCCTATGACTAATTTCTCAAAACTTATTCATACCAGATCACTCCAGGAAATGAGTCAAACCACAAACTAAACTTACAAGATGCAGTACATAGTCAAAGAATGAAACCTATAAAAAACAAGATATATATGATTGATTAACATGAATTATCTCACACACATGCATATATGTAGAGTACTCCTCTATCTTTCTACCCAATCATCCCATTTAAAACTAAAGATTGCATTGTTTTACGCTGTATAATCTGCCTTGAGTCTCAGTGAGAAAGGAGAGCTGTAAATAAATAAAAGACTGCCAATCTATATGTGTGGTTTAATTTTTTATTAGTTGCCCCCCCTTATTAAAATGGAATCTTGGAAACCTCATGAGAAGTAATTTTTACCAAGCCAGGAAGCATCCTGCGATATCCTTGATTTTTGGATGTAAAATAAACTGCCCCAAAGGAAAATTTTTAGATAGGTTTTGGGAGGGCCAAAAAAAAAGTTAATAATGGGGCACCTTTACTCAAAGCAAAATATTTAAAACTATTAGAATTCTATTGTACTTTGTCAGGTTTCTTTGAAAGTTTACTATCTCATACCTCTCCTTCTAGAAAAGTCACCATGTAAACTTTCACACTGACAAGATAAATTATTGGTTATATGATGAACAGAATTTCCAGAGGTCATAATGAGAGAGCACTGAAAAAACCAGGATACCTTTACACTATGGAACTGCAGAACACAGTTCATGAATCCAGCAACTTATACATACTAATGGACCCAATGGAGTATATAACACTGTCTTATTTCATTTATTGAAATACTTGTGCCCCACTTGTGAGAGGGTGTGGTTTGAGGAGGGGTGGGACCTCAAGCAGGTCCAGAGCCATGGACTCCACCTTCCAAACCAGCCATTTGCTCCTGGCAACCATTGTTGCCAATATCCGGGTGAGCACTGGAGATCACTCAGAATTACAACTGCTCTCTCGGAGGGAGGGGGAAGGAGATGGAAAGCTGAAGTCAGTGTGGCAAATAAAGGTAGGTTGATGACTGGCTGGGAAGGAGATAAGGTTCCCAACTCCAGGTTGGAAAATTCCTGGAGATTTGTTGGGTGGAGCCTGGAGAGGGTGGGGTTTATTTATTTATTTTATATATTTATTTATTTATTATTTTCTACTTATACCCCGCCTTGCCGAAAGTTGGCTCAAGGTGGCTAACAACATTTAATCAATAAAACCACAATGCAATAAAATACAAACATGTGGACAAGGGAGACCCAATAGATGTTGTTTACCTTGACTTCCAGAAAGCTTTTGATAAAATTCCTCATCAAAGGCTCCTAAGTAAGCTCAATAGTTATGGGATAAAAGGACAAGTCCTCTTGTGGATCAAAAACTGGCTTAAAACTAGGAAACAGAGAGTGAGTATAAATGGGAAACTTTCTCAGTGGAGGGTGGTAAGCAGTGGGGTACCACAGGGATCAGTACTCGGTCCAATGCTTTTTAACTTGTTTATTAACGATTTGGAATTGGGAGTAAGCAGTGAAGTGGCTAAATTTGCAGATGACACGAAGTTGTTCAGGGTGGTGAAAACCAGGGAGGATTGTGAAGCACTCCAAAGGGATCTGTCAAGGATGGGTGAATGGGCGTCAACGTGGCAAATGGGGTTCAATGTGGCCAAGTGCAAAGTGATACACATTGGAGCCAAAAATCCTAAATATAAATACACATTGATGGAGTCTGAACTGACAGAGACTGACCAAGAGAGAGATCTTGGAGTCGTACTAGATAACTCAATGAAAATGTCTAGACAGTGTATAACTGCAATAAAGAAGGCCAACGCTATGCTGGGGACTATTAGGAAGGGAATTGAAAACAAATCAGCCATTATCATAATGCCCCTGTATAAATCATTGGTGCGACCTCATTTGGAATACTGTGTACAGTTCTGGTCGCCACACCTCAAAAAGGATATTATAGCATTGGAAAAAGTGCAGAGAAGGGCAACTAGAATGATTAAAGGGTTGAAACACTTTCCCTATGAAGAAAGGTTAAAACTCTTGGGGCTCTTTAGCTTGGAGAAACGACGGCTGAGGGATGACATGATCAAGGTTTATAAGATTATGAATGGGACTGAGCAGGTTGAGAAAGAAGTACTTTTCTCCCTTTCTTACAATACAAGAACTCGTGGGCACTCCATGAAATTGCTGAGCACTCGGGTTAGAACAGATAAAAGGAAGTACTTCTTCACCCAAAGAGTGATTAACATATGGAATTCACTGCCACAGAAGGTGGTGGCAGCTGCAAGCATGGACAGTTTCAAGAGGGAATTAGATAAACATATGGAGCAGAAGTCCATCAGTGGCTATGAGCCACAAGGTATAGATAGGAGCTCTCAGGCTGGGGCCAGGGATGCTCTGTATTCTTGGTGCTTGGGGGGTCAACAGTGGGAGGGCTTCTAGTGTCCTGGGCCCACTGCTGGACCTCCTGATAGAACATGGTATTTTTGGCCGCTGTGTGACAGAGTGTTGGACTAGATGGGCCATTGGCCTGATTCAACATTGGCTTCTCTTATGTTCTTATGTTCTTACTAAAATATACATAAACATCCTACCTAACATCCTAAAAACTGACAGTACTAGTCAAACTGAACAAGCTGATGGTGGCATCAGTTTACAATCCCCTCACCAGCGGCAATATCCATGTGATATTCATGAGGCCATAGCGTGTTTTGATGGTACATTTGATCAGTGGTGGCTCCTAATCAAAGGCCTGGTGGAAGAGCTCCGTTTTACAGGCCCTGCGGAACTGCAAAAGGTCCTTCAGGGCCCTGATGTTCTCCAGGAGCTCATTCCACCAGTATGGAGCCCCTACTGAAAAGGCCCTGGCTCTGGTAGCAGCCAACCTGGCCTCTCTTGGGCCAGGAAGAGCCAGGCGACTCTGGGTCCCTGACCTCAGTGCTCTCTGGGGCACATATGGGGAAAGGTGGTCTCTCAGGTAGGCAGGCCCCTGACCATATAGGGCTTTAAAGGTCAAAACCAGCACCCTGAAACGGATCCAGTAAGCTATTGGCAGCCAGTGCAGTGCCTTCAGTACAGGCTGGATGTGGTCTCATAGAGACCCATCAACAGCCTGGCCGCCACATTCTGCACTAGCTGCAGCTTCCAGATCTGAGCCAGGGGCAGCCCCATGTAGAGAGCATTGCAGTAGTCTAATCTTGAGGTGACCATAGCATGGATCACTGTAGCCAGGTCATTGCGTTCGAGGAAGGGAACCAGCTGTCTGATCAGCCGCAGATGGAAAAAGGCCGCCTTGGCAGTGGCTGCTACCTGGGCCTCCATTGTTAAGGAGGCATCCAGGAGCACTCTCAAACTCCTAATCCTTGGCGCTGGCACCAATGGTGCCCCAATGAAGGTTGGGAGTGGGATCCCTACCCCTGATCCACTCTGACTCAGGCACAGGACCTCCATCTTTGTTGGATTCAATTTCAATCGACTCAGCCTAAGCCAACCTGCCACGTCATAAAGCGCCCGCTCCAGGTCATCTGGGATAGAGTAGGATCACCCGCCCAACAACAGATATAACTGGGTGTCATCTGCATATTGATGACACCCTAGCCTGTGCCTCTGGGCAATCTGTGCGAGGGGGCACATATAGATGTTAAATAACATTGGGCATAGTACCGCCCCTTTAGGAACCCCGCATACCAGTGGGTGCCTCTGGGACATCTGCTCCCCTAGCGCCACCCTCTGTCCCCGACCCTGAAGAAAGGAGACAAGCCATTTCAAGGCAAGCCCCTGAATTCCAGTGTTGGTGAGGTGGTGGATCAGAAACTAATGGTCAACGGTATCAAATGCCGCTGACAGATCTAACAGCAACAGTACTGCTGATCCGCCTCAATCCAGATGCCTTCGGAGGTCATCCGTGAGGGCGACCAGTGCTGTCTCAGTCCCATGACCTGGTCGGAAGCCTGACTGGAACGGGTCAAGCACGGAAGTGTCATCCATAAAGCTCTGCAACTGAATCGTCACCACCCTCTCAATTAATTTGCCCAAATAGGGCAAATTGGAAACCAGCCAATTCGGCTGGGTCCAAGGATGGTTTTTTTCAATAGGGGGCAGACCATTGCTTCCTTAAGTGCCCTCGGGAACAGGCCCTCAGTGAAGGACTGATTGATAATATCCCTGAGGGCACCTCGTAGCCCCTCATGGCCAGCTTTTATAAGGCATGAAGGGCACAGATCAAGGCTGCACATGGTTGGGCGTACCATTGAGAGCAATTTGTTGACTTCCTCAAGGCTGAGTGGACTGAAATAATCCAGAATGGAACCAGAAGATGTGCACAGAGCCTCAAGTTCACTCACTGTCTCAACTGTGGCAGGAAGATTGCGGCAGACCCGCAAAACTTTATCTGCAAAATAGCTCGCAAAGGCCTCACAGCCGATATCCAATTCCCTAGCATTTGGTCTGCCCTGGGGCAGCTCTGTCAATGACAGAATAATTCTAAACAATTGTGCTGGGCGTGAGCTAGCAGATGCAACTGCCACCGTGTAGAATTGTCTCTTTGCGGCTTTGATTGCCATTTCATAGGATCTCATAAATGTCCTATGAGATGCTCTTGTTGCTTCGTCGCAGGCACGCCACCACCACCTCTCTAGCCATCTAAACCCTTGTTTCATCAGCCGCAGCTCCTCAGTAAGCCAAGGAGCCTGCTTAGAGAGAGGGTGCAGAGGGTGTCAGGGTGCGATCTCTTCGATGGCTGCCGAGAGCTGGCTATGCCAGTCCTCAACTAGCTCAACTAATGAGCCGCCAGGGGGCATAGGATCCTGCAGAGCCATCTGAAGCGCCTGAGGGTCCATTTGGCTCCGTAAGCAAGCTAAAACACACTCGGCACCTAAACAGGGTTGGGGTGACACATTCAGACAGGCCTTCAGGGCATGGTGGTCTGACCATGGCACTGCCAAAGCAGTGATCCAGTCCACTGTAACCCCTACCACAAAGATCAGGTCAAGCATATGCCCAGCCCGATGTGTGGGGGCTGTTACAAATTGGGTGAGTCCTAGTGCCACCATGGACGACACCAGATCCATCGCCAGTACAGAGGCTGCATCATTGGCATGGACATTGAAGTCACCCAAGACTATCAGGTTAGGGTACTCCAATGCCCAACCTGACACAGCCTCGACCAGAGATGACAGGCTGTCAGTTGGTGCGTTAGGCGGATGGTACACCAGCCAGATAGCCAAACTCTCCTCAGCTTCCTACACTCGATACCCGTAAGCTTCAGCGGCAGGAGCACCCTGAAGGAGTAAGCCTCCCGAATGAATAGCACCACTCCTCCTCCTCTCCCCACTGTCCATGATTGGTGAAGGACTGAGAACCCAGGTGGAGCCATCTGGGAGAGAGCTACTGCCTCCCCATCTCACACCCAGGTTTTGGTCACACATGCCAGGTCTGCTTCCTGTTCAAGCAGGAAATCCCAAAGGGTTGAGGTCTTATTGTTTATGGACCTGGTGTTGCACATCACCAATGTCGGAGGGGGGTCCTGGTTCCAAGCCCCTTTGCCTGTCACTCTTGAGATGGAGTGCAGGCTGGAAGGGGGTCGAGCTTCTCTGTTTCTCCACCTCCTTCACTTAACTTTCTGCCTGTTCCCACTGCTATGCTTTCCCCTCCCCAGGAGCACTGGTATTCCTAGCCCTGTTGCCGCCATTACCGGTGGCCTTCGCAATGCCTTCGCAATGCTTCAGGCCAACCATAAGGTAGGCTTATCGACAGAGCACACTGTTTGAAATACCACTGATAAATTACAGGTTCCTCTCAGCAATACTTTAATAGTTCAATAGTTCAATCAAGCCTAATTTACAATAACTAACCATAACTAGAATCCCTAACTCCACTAATATAAACTGCCCTCGCCCACCCTGACCTCCTACCTGCTAGTCTACTGGGCTGCAAAATTAAAACTCGCCCCCCACAACTAAGCTATAAAGAGTAGGAAGCCAACTATAATTTGGCCTCACCAACCCTGACCTCCTATCTTGCTACCCTACCAGACCACAAGTTAAACTAAACAAACCACTGAACTATAAAGGATGGGGGAGGTCTACATCCCCATATTGTAACTAAGTATTGACAAAACAACCCCCCACAGAGATATAAGAGGAGCCCTTGATCTCAGCTGCCCACAATTTAGTCTCCTCTTGGTTATTCCCTAACTCCAAGGGTGGAAAGTTGGGAGAGAGTGTTCCAAAGCCCTCCTGTTATTCTCCCGTGGCGTAAGCCTCTGCATTACACCTCCCGCTCGGCGGGTCTTGGTGTTGCCAGTGTCAGTCCGTCGAGACTAGCTTTGCCCAGCACAACATAGGGCCTGATGTTCCTGCTGGCATCCTCGCTCTCTGCCCAGCTAAGTTCATAGCTCCGGCAGCTTGATATTGCAGTCCTTCCGATTTTTCCCTGCTGGCTTCTGATCCTCTTTTCTGATCCTCCCTCTCTTCTCCTGTAGTAGTGCAACTCAGGAATATCATTTCCTGTGCTTGTCTAGTTTCATTCATACCACAGTTTAACATATCATTTACAGTTTAACATATCATATACAGATATAAGTTAAGCTGTTTGAGGAGGGTGGGACCTCAGATAAAATGCTGTAGACTCCACCCTCCAAACCAGCCATTTCCTCCTGGGGAACCATTGTTGCCAATCTCCATGTGAGTGCTGGCAATCACTCAGAATTACAACTACACTCCAGAGGGCAGAGATCAATTCTCATTGCCGTGCAAAATGGCGGGCATGTGTCTAATGCATGTCACCTAGTAAGTCTCAGTTCTACCTCGTGATGTTGGCCCCTTACCAAAGGCTGTGGAAAAGGTGCAGAACTAAGGCCAGGGATGTCCTGCTAAAGGAGCGGGCCTCTAGCTAAAGACACTCTCACCCAAACAACAAAATTATTGAACACTACTGCTTTTATTTTAGAGCTAGTACAAGGCTAAATATGAAGGGGCTCGGCCAGCCAGGCACTTGAAAACCGAAAGCCCATAATGCAAATCCTTATTTTCTAAAGAGAGGCAAGCACATATCAAATAACAACTGAAACAAAGTACCTACACACACACAAAGAAAACGGAGGCCTCTGGGCTGCTCCAAGGCACAGGGAGGGTAAAAGTCCCTCCATGACTCAAAGAGTGAGCCCCGAAAGGCTGAGAGGCTCTCTGTTTTATACCGATACAACAAAGAATTTTCTCAAGAAAGTTTGAAGTCAGACAACTGTTTCTCTCTTGTTGGCATGAGGGGAAACAAGTTGTTCACGGTACATATCCAGATAACAATTCACATCTTGAATTATAACATTGCTAGTGCTGTCAGGATGTGTTCTCTAATTGTACTTTTGCTAGTACATAACACAGAATCCTCAGCGTTCTCTCTGAGGAGCAAAAGAGGCTATGAAACCAAATACTTTTTCTCACCCTTATTTCGCTAATTGATGGACCCTGGGCCAAAAGGGTCTGTCTTTCCTGCTAAATGTAGATTATGACTTTAGGTTTTACCTTCCTAACACCTAGGGTAATTCACGAACAGGGCCGGCCCGAGGGGTTTCTGGACCCTAGGCGAGGTCAGCTTGTGGTGCCCCCAGGCGATGCCAACCTCCCGATGGGGCCTGAAGACTTCCCAGAAACACGCCTGGGGGGGGTGCTGGGCACCACAAGCTAGCCTCAGCGCGGAGGAGGAGAGATACATACACACCCCCGCCCGCCCGCCGTCTTTCCTCCTCTTGCGCAGCTTGGTCAAATTGGATTTCCTTCCCTGTCACCTTCCCTTCACCTTCCCTTGGATTCCTCTTCCTCTGAACGGGGTGCATCAGCTTCGCGCTTGCACGCCGGGAAGGGGACAAAGTGGGCGTGCCAAGCTCTCCGGCAGCAGCAATCTCTTGTCATCCCCCTCCCCCTGTGTGGATGCCTCCTCCCTCGCCTTTGCAGAAGGGGGCAGGGGCGGAGGGGAAAGCAAGGTGATTCTTTTCAGTAATAAATTCGCATATTGCCTGCCAAATAAATGTTGTTATAACATTATGGGGGAAAAATAATGCTACCTTACCAAACCTGCCTCTCCGAGGACTTCTTTGGACAACCCCCCCAAAAAAAAACACAGCGTGGAAGATGCCCATGCAGTGGAGGGAAGTGGCTTCATCCTGCCCCCCCACAGGCAGGACAGCGGCAGCGCTCCCCCGACCCGCGCCCCGCTCGCCTCCCCCTCCAAGCCAGTGTCTGTGAGGGGGGCTGGAAGCAGGATGCATTCCCCCGCTCGGGCAGCAGTGGTGGCAGGAACCACGGGGGGCGGTGGTGCCCGGGAAGAGGAGGAGGGCCCCTGGGGGACCGGCCAAGCAGCTTGGGGCACCCACTGCCGCAGCCTCTCTGGAGACGGAGCAAAAAAGAGGGCTCAGGATGGGCAGAGTGGCGGGTGGGGACAGGAGCTCTGACAGGACTTTCAAACAGCCTCCCCCCCCGCTGCTGCCACCACTGCCTGGAGCAGGCAGCCAAAGGCAAGCTGGAGTGTGACAGGCAGAGAAGAGGGCAAAAAGAGAGGCACTTCTGCTCTTCCCCTCCCACTCCCTCTCACCCACCAGCTCCACCCTGGCTCTCAGGGACGGGAAACAATAGGCAAGGAGGAGGCACCGCCGGCTTGCAAGCCAGGGAAGGGGCGGGGGTTAAAACCTCCACCTCTTCCCTTTGAATGCCAGCCTCAGTTTGAGCACCCGCTAGGGCACTCTTCGCTGGCGGTGCTGGCTGCCGCCCCGCCTCCTCTCCTTTCCCGCCCCCAGGGGGAGGGCAGGCAAGCTTTGCCGCCGCTGCCTCCTGAGGTCCGCTGCTGGCAGCAGGGAGGAAAACCAGCAAAACCACTGGTGGCGGCAGCAGGGAGACAGTGGTGGTGGGCTTTTTGTGGGGGGTGCAATTTGGCGCCCCTGAGGCCGGTACGCTCTAGGCGAGTGCCTAGCTCGCCTAGCAAGTGAGCTGGCCCTGTTCACAAAGGTTCTTAGCTTGGGGTAAAGAATGTTGACATACACAGACAGGAATAAAACAAGCTAGAAGCTTTTGCAAAGCTTCATGGGAGTCAGGTTCTTGTTAGCACACAGGCTTTTGCTTTATAAGCAGAACTACATAAAAATATATTTGCTGGATTAATTTATAAAGCCAAATGCACTATATAATTTTTTTTTCTTCCCACACCTTGGAGAAAATGGTAGACTCTGTCTCCTTATACCCTACTGAGATGGCTCCACTATGCCACCCAGTATGATGTAGCAGTCAGGGCTTCAGAGCAGGGTAGAGGCTGCAGGTGGGGGGAGATCAAAAGCTGAATTCAGAGGGGCAGGTAAAGGTAGGTTGATGATTGGCTGAGAAGGAGATAGGGGTTTCAACTCTAGGTTGGGAAATTCCTGGAGATTTGAGGGGTGGAGCCTGGAGAGGGTGAGGTTTGAGGAGGGGTGGGACCTCAGACAGGTACGATGCCATGGACTCCACCCTCCAAACCAGCCATTTCCTCCTGGGGAACCATTGTTGCCAATCACCAGGTGACTGATAAAAAAGACACTAACATTTAACAAATCTGATGAACATCAAATATTATAAATTGAACTTATACAATATTACTAAGACCTCTAAATGAGCACCCAGTTATAAACTCATTTCAACAATCTTCCTCAGGAGTAATCCTAGTATATTGAAACGTGTCAGCCTCTTGATCCAGCTTAACTTCCTTTTTACTTTCTTCAAACTTTTGTAGCTTAACTTTCAGACAGCCCTTTTTAAATGTGATTAGGGTGATATATTCTGAACAGAATGCATCGCTGAACGTAAACAAGGAGATGACGGAACATTTTAAGGTTCAAAAAGGGACCAGGCAAAGGTGTCCGCTATCCCTCTTATTATTTATTTGGATTTTGGAAGTTCTGCTGGGGAAGGTTAGACAAGATAAGGATATAAGGGGACTAACAATTGGAGGCTTTACCTATAAGTATAGGGCTTTTGCGGATGACGTAATGTTTTTGATTGAAGATCCAGTAATCAATTTACCGTTGTTGATGGAAAAGATCAAAGAATTTGGAGATTTGGCTGGATTTTATGTGAATAAGAATAAAACAAAGGTGCTTTGTAAGAACATGACAAAAGAAAAACAACTGGAACTGCAAGAAAAAATTCAGTGTGAAGTGGTGAAAAAAACAAAATATTTAGGAATTGAGCTCACAATGAAAAACATAGATCTTTTAAAGAACAATTATGAAAAAACTTGGTGCAAAATTCAACAGAATATTAAAAAGTGGGGTACTTTGAATCTGTCACTATTGGGTAGAATTTCGGTAGTCAAGATGAATATTTTACCTCGTTTGATGTTTTTATTTCAGACGATTCTGATTGTAAAAGACTGTAAAGTACTGAATTTATGGCAGAAGGAAATCTCAAAATTTGTCTGGTTGGGAAGGAAACTGAGGATCAAAATGAAGATTCTATGCGACACAAAGGAAAGGGGAGGATTTCAACTCCCCAATCTTTGATTGTATCATGATGCGGTGTGTCTGTCTTGGCTTGAACAATGGATCAACTTGGATAATAGAAAAATGTTAGCATTGGAAGGACATGATCGTAAGTTTGGATGGCACACCTATTTATGGTATGAGAAATCCAAAGTGGACAACTTTTTTAAACACCACTTTATAAGAAGATCACTGTTTATGACCTGGATGAGATACAAAAGATTTTTTTTGAAGCAAGACCATTATGGATTGTTCCGGCAGAGGTAATTAAACCACTTTCAAGGCACAAAGGAGAAGATTGGATACCTTATAGAGACATTTTGAAGGTAGAGGGGAGTAGTTTCGTGATGAGAGCTAGAGAGGATCTGGAATTTGAATATGACTGGTTAAATTACAGACAGATTTATGACCTGTTTAAGGCGGATAAAATGAGGTATGGCTTCAGGAAGGAAAATAATGAAATTGAAACTGTATGGGCAGAAAAAGATAAAAAAGTGATTTCAAAAATGTATAAGGTTTTGTTAAAATGGTATACAGAGGATGAAACTGTAAAAGAACAGATGGTGAAATGGGCTATAAATATAAATAGAGAAATAGATATGTCATCATGGGAGTGTCTGTGGAAAAAGTCAATTAAAATTTCAACATGTGTTAATGTAAAAGAAAATTGTTATAAAATGATGTATAGATGGTACATGACACCAAAAAAAATTGCTAATATGAATGAGAACATGTCTAACAAATGTTGGAAGTGTAAAAAAAAGGAAAGCTCATTTTATCATATATGGTGGACTTGTGATAAAGTGGTAGCTTATTGGACTGAGATCCATAATGAAATTCAGAAGATCCTGAAGCGTACCTTGAAAAAAGAACCAGAAATGTTACTTTTAGGTCTTAAAATGGAAGAATTTAACGTGAAAAAGAGAACATTGTTATGGTATTTGATTACAACTGCTAGAATGACATTTGCTCAATTTTGGAAGCAAGAAAAGACACCAGAAAAATGGGACTGGATAAAGAAGATGCTTTTTATGGTAGAAATTGATAAATTGACAAAGAAGCTTAACGGTAAAGAAGATGAAGAATTCTTAGCAGAATGGAAAGACTTTAAAGACTATTTAGAGCGGAACTGGGATGTAAAAAATAAGTTACTCTGCTTTGATAACTATTAAGATTAGAAGATTAGAAAGTAATGATTATTAGCTAAAATACTAGAGTCAGAGAAAATGAATATGTTAGAAACAAAGAATTGAATATCGGACAAGTTTTTATTGTTAGTGAATATTGATTGAAATGATAATAGGGGTGGAGCATCGCTGGAAGCCAGGTGGGGGGAGGGAGGGGATATTAGAAAAGGATGTATCAAAAATATTTTAAAATATGGAACGTGATAATATATCCTATTAATAAAGTTCTTTTTTAAAAAAAAAACTTTTGTAGCTTAACTTCTTTTTTACTTTCTTCAAGTTATCTTCTGATTCCATTTTCAAATTATTACAGCTCGACTTCTTCAAATAGTTCTGAAACAAACATGGTTATTTATCATGGAAAGAAACATGAAGCTGAATGGAATATAGTTTTGTGGTAATTTTTAAATATTTCAATTTACTTCTGGTTCCTTTTCAAGTGTAAGAATTAGGAGCAAGCCAGTTAATTTATTCCAAGTAGTAGCAACCAGTCCTCTTTTTTTTTTTTTAATCAAAACCCTCCTAAAAAGGAGAGGAATTTATTCTTTTTATAAATAGAAAAAGGTAGGGTATATAGAGGGATAAAGAAAAGAGCGGAGTGAGTATTCTGTTAATAAAGGTTAGTTTAAATCAATATAGATACAGTTTTTGGCAGTCTCCGTGATTTGAGAGTCTTCTTTTCATCTAACAAAAATTCAAAATAACTCTGTTAATAAGGTTAGTAATGTCCTTTGGGGTTAATTATTAGTCATCTCCTTTTTGACGTTTCCCGAACAGTTATTTCTTAGGTTGTCTTCCTTTGGTATCCCTCAAGTTATAGGATGGGCCACCTTTGGTTTTCACTTCTCCCGCTCCGGCACCTCCCTCCTCTGGGCCGCTGTCATCTTCACTACTCAAATCTGTCCACGTTGCGAGTGCTGCCTCTTCCTCTGGACTGGCGTGTCTCTTCAGAAATTCCTGTGCCTTGAAGATGGAGTCAATCTTCTCTCTTTTATCCTTGTACTTGAACAAAAGGCCTTCAGGGAAGGTCCATCTGTATATGACCTGTCTTCTTTGTAGAAAAGTGGTCAATCCTTTATAAGCTTTCCTTTTCATCCGGATTTCATAAGGCACATCTTTCAATATTCTGATGGTCTGCTCCCCAATTTTCAAGGGCACCGCTGCAACTGCACGCAAGATTTGATCTCTGGTACTTTGCTTGACAAACTTGACAACCACTTCTGCTGGCAGATTATTTTTTTTTGTAAATGTGGAGTAGGCCCTATAGACCTTATCCATTTCTTCTTTTAACTCATGCTGATCTCTGCCAGTTACGGGTGCCAAGGCATTCGCAAGTATAGATCTGAGATCTTCCTTCTCTTCTTCTTTAATGCCCTGAAATCGAAGAGTCAGATTCGATTTTTCCATTTGCAACATCAAAATTCTTTTTCTTGCACATCCTGATGCTTTTCTAACTTGTTGACCCTTTTCTTCACTTTTCCGATGTCTTCCGACGAGACCAAACATTTCTGTGCGATCTCCTCCATCTTCTTTGACGTCTCTGTTAGTTGCCTCTGTTGACTGTTGAGAACACCTTCCATATTAGTTAAGGTTTCGCTGATTTTCTGTATTTGGACCAGCAGAGGGTGCAGTAGCTCGCTTGTCTGTTGACTGACAGTCGGCTCTGGAGGGGATTACCCGGACCGGAAGTCCCGCCTCCCTTCTTCTCAGTTTTCAAAGGGACCTTCTTCATGGCAGACATTTCTTGTATTTGTTTACTTTATAAAAGTTCGTGACGCGTCGCTCAGGAGTCCCGCTAACTCATTCGCTTCAATGACACCCCAAAGGTAATTTCACCAACCCTTCTTCCCTTTCATCCCCCTTAGCTTTCTTATGCAAGTCCCGCTTCTCAGTGGGGGGGGGATTCCCCATCCTCCCAGCCGCTTATTCGCTTACGGGGGAAGGGCTCGGATTTCGCTTCAGATTCAGACCTCCAACTCACGGTTCCTGCCGTTTCTTCTTTTTGCTTTAATTCATCGCTGTTCCTCACTCCTGTTGGAAATCGGTGGCGTTGCTAAGTCCCATTACGGGCACACCGCAGCGGGGCCGATTGGGGCGGGGAGAAAGCCTCAATTTCCCGGCTGACTGCCGGCAAAGAGGCTACTCCCCAAGCGCCCCCGGTTTGGAGCCTTTGCCTAAGGCTCACTAGGGTCTTGCAAACCTGCAAAGACCCCCCCAAACTGCGTGTGGGCTAACCACCTCCGGGGACTTCCCGAAAGGTGGCCGCCATTCGCAACGCCGGAAACCGAAAACCCGCAACCAGTCCTCTTTTTAATCTGGCTAGAAGCCTTCTTTTTTATTTTGGCTGGCAATTGCTCTCTATCTCACATTGCTGGCTCCATTGCTCTCTAATTGGTTTTGACAGTAGCATCTCAGTCCTCTTTTCTCCCCGGCTAAAAGCCTTCTTTTTGAATATGCTAACAAATGCCCTCCACCTCTCATGTAGGAACTCAAACTCTCTCATTCAGCTTCATGTTTTCATTGTAAACAATTATGTTGCTCTAGGAAAATAAAAGGGAAGTTAAGCTGTAATTATTGAAAATGGAACCCAGTTAATAGAGCCCAGTTCAGTTAAAGACTAAATACAAATTCATTTATATATGGAAGTACTAAACAGGAGTTCAGCCTTCAGTAATTGTGTTAATGTTTTACACCTTTAAGTAAGGGATAATCTACATGCAGCTGCATGGAATCAATCATAGTTTTTAGAGAGTTTGAGTTCCATTGCCATTGGCTGGGTGCTAGGTTTGCTCCTCTTTCCCGCCCACTCCTTCAGCCACTGTGCCCTGTCAGAATTCCTGGCAAATGGCTTTCTCTCTTGATGAAGACAGTTGCCCCCTGTGTGGGACTAATTTTTCCCTCATTAGCTGTTGGCAGGTGTAACGAAATGGCAGTTACCTGTGTCTGTGAGATGGCTGCTGTCTCTGTTTCAAAATGTTCCCCCATAAGGCTTAATTGAGCTGTAGTTCCAGAGAAGGGCCTGCAGGGGTATCACTCACTGGGTTGAATGGGCCTTCCATATCTGCTGGCTACAGTTCCGAGATTCCCCAAGGCCAACAAGTGCGGGAAAAGAGGGACCGTCCCAAGTGGCGGGGAAGCATCAATAGAGACTCCAGCTAGGCCACAAGCCAGAGACATGGGGAGCCCTGGGAGGCAGTAGAAATTCAGCTACTCCACAGTCAGCTGGACTGGGGAACGAATGGAAGTTTCCCTGCTCTCTTGGGCAGGAGAGAGAGGCTGAAGCAGAGCCACGGGCCAGTCCAAGGAGAGATCCTATCCTGAGCCCACAACCTCCAGAGGTAGAGAGTACTGTGTGGAGGGAAAGAGGGTAGCATTCAAGGGTCATTTTGAGCCAGAGCGCACAGGAGCGGCACTCTGGCAGTTAGAAGCACTGGCAGCTGCAAGCCCCACCCCCAGCTCCCAGCAGGAACTACAAAGCATCACATGTAGTATTCCATAGAGGAGTGCTGAGCATTGCATGAGGCAGCCCAGAGCTCAGCTCTGCCTGGTGGCCAGCAGTAGCAGCAGTGGGGATGGGCAGAGAGGCACGGGACACTTCCCTGGTGACTGCCCTTGGTTGGGCCCATCCCAGCCCTTCCCCCTCCCCTTGCCACTCCCTCCCACCCAGTTGAAGGAGAGCCTCTCGGTGCGCTCTCGCACTGCCCTGCCCGGGCCCATCCCATCTCACTCGCGCCTCCCCCTCCCCTCCTACATCCTCACCCCCCACAGCTATTTATTTATTAATTGATCCCTTCCCTCCCCCTGGCTCCCCTTCCTCTCCCCTCTGTTCCTCACCCTCTTTCCCTGCTTCATTTATCAGCCAAAGAGTTTCACTTCCCACAAGCTGCACTTGCTTGCAGCCTGACCTGCGCTGTTGCCTTCCTGTTGCCCTGCTCCATCAGGACTCAGAAGTCAATCACTCCTCAATTTTTCCCTCCCTTCTTTGAGGAATCCAGGGTAGTTTAGAACCCTATGGGACAGCAGACTGAGCACCACAAACGGAGCCCCAGTCCTCCTGTATGTGCCTCACATACACACCACCCGTGCGTTCTGGCTGGGTAGCAGGGAGGGCAGTGCTGAATTGAGCCCGGGACTGCTGCCAGGCGCTGCTTTGCCTTGGTGGGTTGCAATGGCAGCAGCAGTAACAATCCACTTGTTGTGCAAAAGGCATCTCTGAAGGCAAGGCGTTTGGTTACTTTCCTTCTTTCAACCATCCCCCTCGGTACATGGGCAGGCGTGTGCACACATGCACACACATACACATGCCCTGCCTCCTTCACTCCGGCTGCAGCTGTGGCCAGACCAACTCTCCTTATGCTGCCTGAGGCAGGGGTCTTTTCTCCCCTCCAAGGCAATGCCCCCACTCTCTGGTGTGTGCGCGTGCGTAAGACGAGAGCGCGCGCTCCTCCTGCTGCCACCTCCCACTCATTTTGCCTTCAGTCAGTCCGAGTGGCTCTTCCAGTTGCTGCTGCTGCACCCAGCTGGAAGTTTGGCTTGCAGCTCTGGTTCCCCAGACAGCCACTGAGAGCCCCACTTGAAGCCAGAGGCAGGGGTGCAGGCGCAGGGCCAGCCGCAAGCCGCTTTGGGAGGAGCATCCCCACCACGCAGCACTCTGAGTGTGACTGAGCATGAGAGATTCAGAAGCTGCAGCTAGAGCAAAAAGTGGCAGCTCATCCATTATCTGGATCTAGCATTTCTTCACATTGGGCCTGATGTTCAAGAGATCCCTTTGGGCTCCACCTGGGATGTGGTTTCTCTCCTCCCCCAATCCACTCACCCTTTCCACACACATCACACCCTCTCACACCCCAGGGAGATGACAGCCCCACACATGGGTCTTCACCCAAGGAACCTAGGCACTCGAATGCAGGCTGGCTGTGGTGTATGTCACAGAGGAGGTTTAGGAAGGACCTAAGGATTAGTGATCTCTCAACATGCTTTAAGTATCTTCTTTGTCTACACTATTGGCTACAAGGGATTGACTGGGAAGGAAGATGGGGAAATGCTAGTGTGTTTTTTAAAATTGTTTTTAAGTGCATTCTGGGATTTCTGTGAATGTAAAACCAGAGGGCAGCAGTTAACTATATCAACTAGACTGATTTTGCACAAGGAGCTGCACCACCGTTAGGCCTCCCTTTGCCCCGTTTCCATTGGTCAATTTCCCACTTGAAGCCGCGGGGCCACATTTTGACCTGCGGCTTTGCCCGATTTTCCCCACGGTTTCCTGATCCTCAAAAAACAGGACACGGCTCTTGTGCGAAATCAGTCAAACTGGTCTAGACTAAAACTTCTGGGTGACAAGCATTTGGCAGTGCAGTCCTGTGTAGAAGGAGTCCAGTTTAGGCTCTTTGCATAGGTTTGCTCTAATAGTCTGCATCCAGCGACCAGGGCCAATGAGGCTGAGAGGAAATGGAAAGTGGGACGATTCTAAAACTCGTACATCATGCATATGATATTTTAATCGGCGGGGGAGCTTATCAGGAGCCATAGCTAGAGCTACTTTGCCACTGGGGGAGCAAAGCAACCACTGCTGTCAAGTGACTGTAGCTGGATCAGCCATTTAATGAGAATATGCATCCAATCGATACCAGCTGGGAAGAAGGGAGGGAGAGCATGCTCATTCCAGCCATAGCATAAATATGTCCTCATTGTCTTCATTGACAGCCCGTTATCTCATGAATCAGGACAAATACCTTTAAGGTAAATGTTGAATTTCCCCTGTTTTTTCCTCCTTCACCATTGCATCTACAGTTAAAGAGCCATCTCAAATAGTATTTGTTGTGCACTTGTGTGTAGACTGTGAGAAATACCCTAAGCTCAATACTATGTTTTATCATTCCTGATCAGTACAAGAATGTGCAAAGTGCCAGTCCAGAGTGAGTAAGGGAATGGTTAGAGAGCATCTAGCTGCCTTAAATACTTTCAAATCTCCAGGACCAGATGGCTTGCATCCCAGGGTGCTAAAATAAATTGCAGATGTTATTTCAGAGCCTCTGGCTCTAATCTTTGAAATGTCTTGGAGTATTGGTATTGTGCTGGAAGACTGGAGAAGAGCGAATGTTGTCCCAATCTTCAAGAAGGGGAAAAAGATGGACCCAGGAAATTACAGGCCTGTCAGCTTGACATCAATATCTGGAAAAATTCTAGAGCAGATTATCAAATACTCTGTCTATGAGCACCTTGAAAAGAATGAGTTAATTGGTAATAGCCAGCATGGGTTTATCAAGAATAAGTCATGCCAGACCAACCTTATCTCCTTTTTTGACAGAGTTACTAAAATGGTTACTCTGGCAATGCTGTGGATATAGTGTACCTAGATTTCAGTAAAGCATTTGACAAAGTTTCTCATGATATCCTTGAGGATCAGCTGGTTAAGTGTGGGCTGGATGGAGCAACCGTTGGATGGATTCATGGTTGGTTGAAAAATTGTACCCAACGAGTGCTTGTAAATGGTTCTCCGTCTATGTGGAGGGAAGTCTCGAGTGGAGTGCCAAGGGCTCGGTCCTGGGCCCGGTGTTGTTCAATGTTTTTATAAATGACCTGGAGGAAGACATAGAGGGAATGCTTATCAAATTTGCAGATGACCCAAAGCTGGGTGGGATTGCTAATTCTGAAGAAGACAGAGTCAGGGTTCAAAATGATCTAGATAGGCTGGAACAGTGGGCTGAGGCAAATAAAATGAAATTCAGTAGAGATAAGTGCAAAGTCCTACACCTAGGCACAAAAAACAAAGGCACAGATATAGAATGGGAGGGACTTGGGTTGACAACAGCACATGTGAAAGGGATCTAGGTGTTCTGGTTGATCACAAGCTCAGCATGAGCCTGCAGTGCAATGTGGCTGTGAAGAAAGCTAATGCAATCTTAGGATGCATTAACAGAAGCATTGTGTCCAGATCACGGGAGGTGGTAGTTCCGCTCTATTCTGCTATGGTCAGGCCTCACCTGGAGTACTGTGTCCAGTTTTGGACACCACACTTTAGGAAGGATGTTGACAAGCTTGAGCGTGTCCAGAAGAGGGCAACCAGGATGGTGAGAGGGTTTGAATCCAAGTCTTATGAGAAAAGACTGAAAGAGTTGGGTATGTTTAGCCTGGGAAAGAAAAGACTTAGACAGGACATGATTGCAGTCTTCAAGTATTTGAAGGGCTGTCATGTAAAAGATGGAGCAGATCTATTCTCTCTTGCTCCGGATTGCAAGACTAGATCCAATGGGTGGAAATAACAAGGGAGTTGTTACCAGCTAGATATCAGGAGAAACTTCCTAACTGTAAGAGTGGTTGAGCAGTGGAACAGTCTGCCTCAGGAGGTGTTGGATGCTCCTTCCCTGGACGTTTTCAAGCTGACCATCTTTTGGGTATGTTGTAGGTATGTAGGGCTATCTTTTGGCTATGCTCCTGCAGAGTGCAGGGGTTGGACTAGATGACCTGCAAGGTCCCTTCCAACTCTAACATTCTATGATTCTATTATATTAATGCCAGCCCTCATTCATTAATTTAGCCCTCCAGATGATGGTTGGAGAACTCCTGCTATTACCGCTGATCTCCAGGCAACAGAGATCAGTTCACCAGGAGAAAATGGCCTCTTTTAAAGGTGGACTCTATGTGGATTCTCCTTTCTTAGGAATTTCCCCCCAAGATTAAATTATTCATGCTTTACCTTTTTCTGATGGGGTTTTTCACGTATTCCCTGATACAGCTTCTCTGAAGATTCCTATCCAACAGCTCACATCTGCCCTTCCTACCATGCTCTAGTTAATTTTCCCCCTTAATACAGGAGAAAGAATTTCCTTCTTTTTGCTTTCAGACCAATATGACACTAGGGAAAATTTGAGATAATGATGCTTCCTAGACTCAAACTGACTTTGGAAACTGGACTTTGATTTCTGTATGTCTGATGCCAAGATGCAAGATCATTCAAACTAAGCAGAAAAATCCAAGTCAGGGCAGATCAAGCAAGGCCAAGAGATCTGGCACCACACAACAGGGTCACAGTTTTCCTAGGCAGAGGCTGGCGGGCGGGGGGTGGGGGCGGGATTGAGAGGGAAAGCTTAAAGACAGAGGGGCAGCTAAAGGTAGGATAGCTATAGGGTGGGAAGGAGATAGGTTTGCCAACTCCAGGTCAGGAAATTCCTAAAGATTTGGGGTGGTGGAACTTGCGGAGGGTGGAGTTAGAGAATGGGAGCCATTTCCCATAGGGGACCTAGGGTTGCCAACCTCCAGGTGGGAGCTGGAGATCACCTGGCTGCTTTGGAGAGTGGACCCTATGGCATTATACCCTGCTGAAGTTGCTTCATTCCCCAAATCTCACTTCCCAGTGCTCCACCCCCAGATCTCCAGTAATTTCCCAACCTGGAGTTTGCATCCTTTGGGAGAACTGATCTCAGTAACTGGGAGATCTGTTGTGATTCCAGGAGATCTCCAGGCCCCACATGGAGTCAGCAATCCTAAAAGCAGAGAAGGAATCCAGAAAAGGGGAGAGGGTATGGGGACTTTCAGGAAAGGGAAAGAGAAAATAATGGTAGGGTCAGAAATGAGATGCCTCCCAAAGGTCCTTGTGTGTTCCCACTTGTACTGTTCTAAAAGCCAAAATAAACACTCACTTTTTAAAAGAATTGGGTTCCCTGAACCTAACTCAGGCACCTCACAGCCACCCAACAGCTGCAGGAAATGTCTATTTAAAATACAGTGTAGCCCATTTAAGCTCAGAATGTAGCTGTGGGGGGAGGGGAGCTCCTGGTTTCCCCCACCCTGTCCATTTTCCATGCTGATACGACATTGAGGGAGTTATTTCCCTGTTTCTGTGACTCCATGTTCACAGAATACTCCATGTGCAACTCTGCCTAGGACTGCACTGTAAAACAGTACTTTGTTCTTGTATTTTTAAATTCTTACTGTAAGCCTCCTCAAGAAGCAGGAATGGACAAAGAGTGCAGGATGTCAATGATAAAAATAAATAATTGATGACAAGGTCTGATTCAGGCAAAGCGGTGAAGTATTTGGGTTAAAGGTTGCCTCAAACTCTTTTTTAATAATTTCATCCTTAAACCCTTTTTTCATAATTTTATAGTCAGCACTGTTAATTGTTAATCATTAATTGAATCCCTCTGCAGACTTTCAAGAAGCTTCATCTAGGGCAGCAGTGGCGAACCTATGGGACACGTGCCAGATCTCTGGAGCACCCCCCCCGCCTGCTGCCTTTCTCGGCCCATGCACTGAGGCGCACAGGCAGAGAAAGACCTCTGGAGAGCACCCCTGCCTACCCGCCACCGCTGCCGCCGCCTGTCTCTGCCCGTGCGCCAAGGTGCGCTGGCAGAGAAAGACCTCCGAGCACCCCACCCACCGCTGCCTTTCTCTGCCCATGCGCCGAGGTTGCACCGGCAGAGAAAGACCTCCAAAGTGCCCCCGCACCCGCCAGCCACCTTTCTCTGCCCGTGTGCCGAGGCACGCCGGCAAAGAAAGACCTCCAAAGTGCCCACCCGCCCACTCGCTGCCTTTCTCTGCCTGCCTGTTTTCTTCTTTCCCTCCCTCTCTCCTTCTTTCTCTTCCTTCCTTCCTCCCTCTCTCTCTCTTTCCCATTCTTTGCCATCTTTCCCTTCCTCCCCATCTCTTTCCTTCTCTTTTCTTCTTTTCCAAAGTTCTTTGCCCTCTTTCCCTCCCTCCCTCTTTCTCTTTCTTTCTTCCTTCCTCCCCATGTCTCTCTCTGTCTTTCTTTCTCTCTCTCTCTCTTTCTCTCTCTCTTTCTTTCTTTCTTGCCAGCTTGCCATACTTCCCCTGATGTCTGGGTGTGTGTGCAGAAAAGGGCAACTTGAATGATAAAAGGGTTGGAACACTTTCCCTATGAAGAAAGGTTAAAGTGCTTGGGGCTCTTTAACTTGGAGAAACCATGGCTGAAGGGTGACATGATTGAGGTTTATAAGATTATGCATGGGACAGAGCAGGCTGAGAAAGAAGTACTTTTCTCCCTTTCTCATAATACAAGAACTCTTGGGCACTCAATGAAATTGTTGAGCAGTCAGGTTAGAATGGATAAAAGGAAGTCCTTCTTTACCCAAAGAGTGATGAACACATGGAATTCACTGTCACAGGAGGTAGTGGCAGCTACAAGCATGGACAGCTGGCCTGATCCAACATTGGCTTCTCTTATGTTCTTATGTCTGTGGCAAGGGATGCTCTGTATTCTTGGTGCTTTGGGGGGGCTACAGTGGGAGGGTCTCTAGTGTCCTGGCTCCTCTGCTGGACCTCCTGATGGTACCTGGTATTTTTGGCCACTGTGTGACAGAGTGTTGGACTGGATGGGCCTTTGGCCTGATCCAACATTGGCTTCTCTTATGTTCTTATGAAAAATGGCCCTCTCAGAGATTGGTTGCTCATCTGAATGCTCTCTACGGCTGCCCCTCTAATGATAAAGTCTCAGTGCCCTTGGGCCGGCGAGACAAGATTTTGTTCTAACAATCGAAGCAGAGGCTAGGAGTCAGATAATGTAATACTCTTGTGAAAAGTACTGAGACTGATGAGTGATTTAAGCTCTCATACTTTTATTAGTGAAGAACAAGACAACTTTACCCAGCTTGCAGGCCAGCTTATATTCAGTGCAAAACCACACCCCCAAACACACCCTAACACCGTAATAGGCTATTTACAGTGGCCGCGAGTTCCATGGGCTCTCAGCCGGGAGCCTAGCCCTCTGATTGGTGTGAGCTAGGATCCTCTTAGTCCATTGTTTGCTGGAGCGAAGTTCTGGGGTTTAGCAGGACCGCGTGGAGCCCCTAAGTGCCACGCGGTTGGGACCAAGTACATTACATCTTGACAAAGCTTTCTTCTTCGAAGTTTGCTCGCTCATTTTTACTGAGTATCTTAAGAGTGTGTGGAAAGTGGCAGTATGCACTGTAGTGCTGCATTGTTAATAACCCATTCACTAAGTGGTTGGAGTAGTTACCTCAGCAGTTGTATTCCTTGCACTTTCCCTCTTGTCATTTCCCTTTTCACTGACCTTAAACTCATGTATTAGCATTTAGTTCAGATAAAGTGCTATAGAAGATGTTAATGTATGAGTTGTTTTTTTTCTAAACTAAAACCTTATTATTCAGGTTAAATTGCCGTTTGCAATAAATAAGTAGGTTTTGGGTTACAGTTTGGGCACTCAGTCTCTAAAAGGTTCGCCATCACCAATCTAGGGATTAACATTCCTATTGCTAAAGAAGGTCACATGTTCTTTTCCATAGTCCCATGCTGTAATTACAGTGGAAGTGTGATTAGGTTATGATGACCACAGTTGTGTACCAAAAGAGCTTAAAAGTGGCCATCCTGCGTAATCAGGCTTGCTACTTGTATAACAACTGGCTCTCAAGCACTGAAACTAAAACAGATTTAATCTCCTTTAAGTAGCATTTATGAGAAGTAGTCTCTGCATTTTAATGAATTCTGATAAGAACAATCTGCAAATATGTGTGTTGCTGTAATTGCTAATTAGCTAACTAATATCTATTCTCCATGGAAGCATAACATCCCATATTAGATTGAACTTAAAAGTCATCTGTTTCAATGTGATCATGCAGAAAAAGTACTTGGCATAAAAAACTCATTTGGAATTTGCCAAGTTTGTTTCCCTTTAAAATTTCAGCCTGAACAACAATGCAGCAAGGCAGATCTGGACTAGTTCTTCACATTTAAATAGTACTAACCATAATTAATGAATTGATTAATTAAATATTCCTCCATCTTTTCTGTGGGCTAACTTCTTAATTCCCAGAAATGCTTATTTTGCTGTTCAAAGCTGAATAGAACTTTTTTTTTGTCTCTTGACATATAAGATTTTCATTTGTAGCAAATGACCTCCCATTAACCCACTGTTAAGACAATCATAGTAGGAAAGTAAATGTGTGACTCCATCCTTAATTTTTACCGTCAACAGCTACTAATGATTTTCACTCAAGATGGACAGCATGTGGTACTTCCAGTTGTCAAAATGGCAGCAATATAATGCAAATAACTGTCTCATAACTTAATTTTTCCCAAGGCCACATTCCTGATTAGTTTCAAGAGGCTAGTTGAAGTAGCTGTTATTAGAAAAAATGGTGGCTGCAATTTCCAAACTATTAAAACACAGAGATGATAACTTTCATATTTTTAGAATGTTCTCTTTGCAGGTGGTTTCCCCCCCTAAACTTGATGTCAAAAATGACAGAATTATGTGTTAATTATCATGGTAAAGGTAAAGCATACAAAGGCAGAATCACTTTATCAACAATAATACCTTGGGCCCTGATGTGGATAGCCCAGGCACGCCCAATCTCATCAGATCTCAGAAGCTAAGCAGGGCTCACCCTGGCAAGTACTTAGAAGGGCGACCTCCAAGGAATACCAGGGCTGGTACACTGAGGCAGGCAATATCAAGCCACCTCTCTAAAATGTCCTGGCTCCACTAGGGGTTGCCAGAAGTCACCATGACTTCCAGGCATGCAATCACATACACACAAAAAAAACCAACCAAAAAACCCCCAATAATACCTTGAATTGCCATGAGACTGTTGCCGCATATGAATTTGTGTACATGAAGCACAACTTTGCCTCCTCCCTTCCACTGCAATCCAAAATGTCCCCCAAAACATTGCTCTTGGGGGAGACAGGGAATGTCCAGGAATAGCATTTCTGATGGCACTTGGGGCTGCAATGGGAAACAGAAACAGCCTTCCAAAGTTGCATGAGAAATAAGAGTAAAGGAATCAGTTGACAGCAGAAAATATATGGCCAAAGGAAAGGTAGGAGAGAATAACTATTACACAAAGTGACACAAATACTGTTGCAGCCTCAGATTCTGATTACTGTGGATTAGTCCCTCCTACATTACCAAAGAAATGGTAATGTGTCTTTAGAAGTGTAGATATTTCTTCCGCTGACCTTATGGGTCAAGAAATGGCCCTGGCAAGGTGCCTATTAGGACCTGGAAGAGGAGAGCTCCTTCTCGAGTGGAAGAGAGAGGGAAGATGGCTGGCTGTGTAAAAAAAAAATGGATGGGTTTCAATCCTGGCAGAGACAGGGAGAGAAGCAGAAGACACTGCAGTGAACTGGCTAAAACTCCTTGGTGGTGTAAGAGCTCTCACTTTCTCTCTCTTTGGAATCTGATGTGGGATAGCAGATCTCCTCCACCTGTGCAGATCTCCTCCACGTGTGTTCTGCCTGTATATTTGTAAAGAATATAGTTTCTACAATACCACCATAAGCATCTGGTGCTCTCTCCTCCAAACAGAAGCAACCCAGATAAATACTACCCCTAGAACTTCGTACTACTCAGGTAAGTCAGGTAAGTTACTATTAAGTATTGATATGATGCAGCTCTTTTCACAATATCAGGCTTCTTTATTGAACTCTGGAACTAGCCAGACTCACCGGCTCAACAGGAGCCAATTTATACTTGTAGAAACCACACCCACCGTTAACAACAATCAATACCAAGTAGGCAGCTAGGATCCATTATTTGCATGAACCATATACAAAGTAAATATTTACAGTACAGCTATTGGATTGGCTGTTATCAAATATGATTGGCTGTTATCGGCAACACAACCAATAGCCTTGAAGGCCTTTGGAGCCTTCGCTCTGACTCAAGCTCCAGCAGTATATAACATTTACCATAAGTGAGGCATGCATAGCAATATATTAAACAGACACCCAGTCCTGCAAAGAAGACATGTATGTTCTTTGCTTAATCAAGAACCATAAATATAAACTTCGTGTGGTTTCCTTTTTAGATATTGAGCATTTGGCGTGGCCTCCACATGACATGGATGGTGACACTTCACATATTCCGACCACTGTCTTGAGCTACTAAATAACTGTTACAGTTACACACAACTATATCTAGGTCAATATTCCCCAGGTCATATGAATCAGAGAGAGGGCAGGAATCATCCTGGCAATTCTCCATCATGCAGGATACAGCTCCCATCCAACACTTCTCCAAACCTTCCAAGTGTCACTGGCAAAGCCATTCAAGAAAGGCAGGAAGTATCCAGATACTCTTCTCCAGCTGAGAATCCCAGCCCTCCAGCTGCAAGCTATGCAGTTACCTGAGAGTGAGATCCCTGTTAAATGTTATGGGATTTACTTATGAATAGATTTGCTTAGAACTGCAATATAAATAATATGCACAGAATGTTAATTGCTTTGGGAGTCACACTTTGGCTGAAAGCAGGATAAAAATATAGTTTATTAATAAATCAGTAGATATTGCTCATGTGACAGGAAAGTACCCCACCCCACAGAGGCTGAGTGAATGGGGTGAGTTCATCCACCATGCAAAGACAGTTCTATTTCTTCCAAATGTATGGTGAGGGCTCTCTCCTAAGATCTGCACTAGCTTCATCTGTCTACCAGAAGGGAGGGAATAAGATGTGCTTTTCCACTCATTTTTTTTATTATGTTTTATATTTCCCTTACTCCAAGAAGCTTAATTAAAACATGGTTCCCTCTCCTCCATTATACCCTCACAACAGGCCTGTGGGGTACTCTGAGAGATGGTGAGTGGCCCAAAATAGATCACCCACTGTGTGTATGAACTGGAATCTGACTTCAGGTAGTCCTGGTTGAGTTCCGATACTTTGCTTCTGCTGTACCACACAGTTACTCCACCTCTGCAAGAATGCATTCAGATTTCTATATTCCTATAATAAATAACAATTCCTATATTATCAACTCCGGTACTAACTCTTCTCTTGGGGAGGAACGTAGAGCTGCCAAACTCCAGGTGGTAACTGGATACCTCCTGGGATTATGGAGATCAGTTCCCCTGGAGGAAATGGCTGCTTTGGAAGGTAGGCTCTACATCTACAGCATTATACCTCATTGAAGTACCTCCTCTCCCTAAAACCCACCCTCCTCAGGCTCCACCCCCCAAAACTCCATATATTTCCCAACCTGAAGCTGGCAACCCCAAGGAACAAGCAAGATCTCTCCTGTCTACCTCAAAGAATGCATGAGCCACAGATCCCTTGACATTATTACATTATTTCTTTCCACAAAAAGGGGAAGAGAAAATGCTTCTCATGGGGCTTTTGCAGGATTATGCATTATTGGTAAGGTGGTTCCACTCACACATTCTTTGAGTTGGAAGACAAAATGGAGAGGCACCCATCTACTATTCCACCATGTGACCACCACTGATAACACATGAAACAGGACTGTGTGGTCTAATGTGAATGTAGAACTCTAAAGAACAAACCCACCAGATATATAATGGTGAAAACATAAAATAAAACCAGCTCACTGGGGATATCTTCCTGAATAACAAATGTAGTATTTCTAGATACTCCTGTGGAACAAGTTGCAATTTAAAAATGCAAAAAATAAATAAATCCCACTATGTAGCTGTGATAACCATTAACATATTATATTTCTTATTAAAATACTTCATCTCTTTCTTAGCCACATATAAATTGCTTTAAGCAAAAAAACAACTTTTCTCATCCTTCTTATGCATTTTTATTTTATTCATTTCTCTTCATTTATTTGAGACAATTTCTTGTGTTGCTGATAAGGATTGAAGAAAAATAGTTAAGGGAAAACAATTAACTTTTCAATATGCAACCAATCACTTTTGGAAGTCCATCTTGTCCAGGATTTGGAGAAAAAAATGTCATGTTCTCAGATACAAAGGGTTAATTCATTTTCATGGACCACTTCCTCAGAATGAGTCAAGGGACTGGAGTAAATGGGGTCTTTTTACTTTCTAGATTATTCAATTGCTCTGTGAATAGTACATATACTTTCCACCAGTCCTTCTCAAAACTTTGAAAACTTTGTGTGAGATTGAAGAAGGGGACAGAAATCCAGGTGCAGTGATTTTGTAAACTGATAATAGAATAATCAGATATAATGCAGGAGGATTCATTTAGTCAGTTTACCCATTTATCCCATGTACTCAATAGCAAGCAAAGTAGTTTGGGCAATCAAAATCAATTGGCATTAATCTGCTTGAACTATGTATGCACAGTCAATAAACTATTTTCTTTAATACAACTTGTGGGGGGCAGATTAAAACATATAAATTGCACTCATATTGTACATGTGTACTGTACTAGGTCAGTTAAGGATATCATGTAATATTTGTGGGGCTAATGCAGTTATACACAAGGACAGTTTCCGCAGTACATCCTTACTGCTCTGGCGCTTTCTGGGAAAGTCTGTTTTAATGTTGTGAGTCTGCAGCACTACTTCTGCAGGAGGGACTTTCCTGTGGCATTTCTTTTGTTTATCACTAGTCTCCACACATGCTCAGGGAAGACTACACATAAGTGAATCCTTTTTTTAAAAAATTGCACAGTGAGAACTAATGTTGGAATGCAATGTAAGTAGCATAATAACATGATTGCCCTGGACTATTAAAAAACAAAGAAAAGAAATGGAAACAATAAGCTAATTAACCAGAAACTGTTCCATGGTAATGTGGGGTTGGAGGGTGGGATATGCAAATGTGGAGGGGAGGGGAGGGGGGACCTAGGGTTGAAAAACACTGGATGAGAAAGATCTCCCCACTGGGTTGCTGCAGGTTCAATGCTAGGATTACAAAAACTTCCCAGAAACAGAGGATTTGGATGCTGAGCAGCAAGAAGGGGGAAAGTGCCTTTTTATGCCTGAGAAAGTGAAATCATCTGCAGAAACCAGGGAAAGTTGTGGATGAATAGAAGTGCAAGTGCGAGGAAATGTAACACTGCAGAAGAGGCCAGAGTGTGATATGTAAGCAGGAACTTTCTGACAGTCGAAGAGGCTCCTTTCAGCTCCACCTGTATAGGTAGTAAGTAAGCCAGAGTGATTGCACGCTGCCCTTTGAGTCTCTTTTCCCATAGACAGGTTTCATATCTAAATAGTTTGGCATTCTGGCCAGACACGGGACATTGACAAATGGAGGTTTATGGTCACATGTGTATGGCATACCTATCTGGACTGTAACCCATGAAACAAAGGGACACCTGTGTTAAGGCACCTTCACAAGTGCTCCCCTAACCCTGGTTTTGGGATCTTTGGGTCTGTGCAAAGATGGCCTCTGCTTGTGTGGGCTCTGAGGGGCAAATTAGGAACAAAAATTGAAAGATAAATTAATTTAAGCAACATTTCTTTAGCTCAAAATCCTCCACCACATACAACAACATAACAAAGTTTCATACTTCCAAACAGAGGGGTATAACAGTGAATAGAAACATGCAGCCTATAGTCTCTCAGAAATTGTTATCCAGCTTCCAAGCAAAACTGGCTCTTTCTCTGCTGCTTACCTCCCTTCACTGGCTCTACCTCTGATTGGTTACAGCCAACTAGTTCTTGAGGGGCTACATCTACGTAAGTGTATTTAGGGTGCAATATTAAGAAAAATAGGGAAACAATTCTATATTCGTATGTGTTCTCTTGCATTGGTTACCAGGGCACAGAGGGCGGCAAGAGAAGAGCTGGTTTAAATGCAACCCCAAAATTTAACAATTCACCTAGTAAAGAGTAATTATATCCTGTTATAACCTATCCCACTGATGTGTGGTTGCCAGAAAAGTGTCCCCAGGTAGAGAGGAAATAGCAGGGTTAAGGGAAGGGAAGGAATGGGTGAATAGAGAAGCTGAGTGTTTTAGCCATAGACAATAGAGGGAGGGAACTGGAAGGATTAGAGCCAGAGATCAATAAATGGATTTGGGGACAGGAATGGCCAGAGGAGGGCTCCTTGCAGAGAGGAAGTAGGGAAAAGGGAAGGTGGGAGTCTAAGGCCGAGTTCAGACTGGCACTTTGGCCCAATATAGGCACGTTTCAGAGACGTTTCACAAACGGATTAAAGGGCCAGTTCACACAGGCACATCTGTCAGGCGTTCCCCAGCCGTACTCAAACCCATCTTGTAATGTTTCCCTCCCGAGTTTAAAAGATACCAGGTGAAAGTGGTAGCAAACCCTGGAGAGCACGTTCATCCCACATTCATATCATCAGATTACATTACAAAAACCTGCTTACAGCTGCGCCTCCGCCAGGGGCAGGCCAACAGCGCCAACACTCCCTTGTGTGTCCTCCCCGGTATGCTCCCGCATCAGTCGGTGCAGTGTGACCAGGAAAACCCGGGAACAAATTGTTCAGGGTCTTTTTGCCACGACTCCCTCAAGCTTCAAACTGCCAGTCTGAACTCAGCCAAAGAATGGAATTTAGGTATGTGGTCAGCAGCCTGAAAGCTGGCAAGGGTGGAACATTCCAGAAACTGGGCAGGAAGAGGGAGAGGAAGCAGAGAAAGAAGAGAGAAAAGAAAGGAGTTAGATTGTACATTGCCTAATCCAAAGTGTGAGCTATGTACATGAAACTCAAGTGTAGCTATATGGTGGTCAGTGTTCCCTCTAAGCTGTGGAGTCTTGTGAGCAAAAATTCTACTTTGTGAGCTACTGGCATTAAAGTTGTGAGCGAGCAATTTGGCTGCTGCATAAATTCGTTTGCTCTGGAGCCATCTTTCCTGAGCCAAGACAAAAATGTGTGAGCCAGAGGCTGAAAAACTGTGAGCTAGCTCACACTAACTCAGCTTAGAGGGAACACTGGTGGTGGTGGAGGACAATTTGGGATAAATAGTACCTAGCTTGCTGGTTTCCAGTTGATAAAGGTGTCAGGATGTATCCAGCATAAGTAAATCTGGATTAGGTTTAGATGAAGGTGGAGTGAAAATAGTGGAAGAACATTAACAATTGAGAAATGTTCTTACTCCTTTCTTATATTTCTTGCTTATATGTTTTTCTACCTTGCCCTATAGATAGGAAATAGTGGAAATACACATGGAAATGTATTATGCTAAAATATTGATTAGTTTACTATATTTTGATTTGCTATGATACTCTTTGCTATGTTATTTTTTCATGCTTTATATTTTTATATTATGCAATGTCCTTAAAATGTGTTTAACCAATGATGCTTTATGCTTCTCACTTTCCCCATTGCCCCTTTTCATTCTGTACCACCTTATATGGTGAAATAACAAATATATTTTTTAAAAATATAATGTTTAAATGTTACAGTTCTAAGCTACAGGGATGATGGTATTACTATTCCTTTTCCTACTGTTTATTTTCTTGCATAACACTTGCCTTGGTTCAATTTTTTAGACCCAAAGACACATCAGTTAACTGCACCTGTCTTTTTATTTGCTACAGGACATAGGCTGGAATCAGATCAGAGTCAAGTCAATAATCCACTTAGCAGCTAGAAAAACACTCCCCTATAACTTGACTTTAGAATTTACCTCAGCTAATTAGTAGGTTGGTCTTTGGCCGATATGTCAAATTATCAAAAAGATGGCAGCACATATGTCGACAGAAGTCACACTGACCATAATCATCTATTACAGTCATGCTATGCCACTTTCAACTGCTGTGAACCACCATGACTCTAGTGGAGAAACAGAATATGAATACATGAATTAATATCACCTCCTTATGTACATATTGTTTTATTGCTCTACCTTCACTGTATGTTAATCATTGCAAGCTGCCCTGGTTTTATAAAGGAGGATAGTATATACATATTTTAAGTAAATTCTAAAAAACTTAGATACAAATTAAAAAACTGTTATGCTCCAGTATCAAACTACCCAGATGTGGTCATTTATACCACCTAGAAGCTAAAATCCAAGGAGTTAGAATATCCCTGCCAGATCAGGCCAGTGGTTCAAATAGTCCAGCATCATCTTTCACAGAAACCAGTTTTCCTTTTGTCTCACCAGAAACTATTCCCCAACAACTTCATTTGGGTGCCCCCAAGTTCTAGTGCTATGAGACAGGGAGAAAAAGTTTTCTCTCTCCACTTTCCCTGCCCCAAACATAATTTTATAACCCTCTATCATGTCCTCCCTTAGTCTTCAGCAGTCTTGGATTGCTCATTTGCCAAAGAAGCTGATCTACATATTCAGAATATCCATATGATATAGCCTAAGGGCAACCTTTTTGGCCCAGAGTTGAAAGGAAAAAAATGCAGCCTTTGCCTGTGAAGATGCCAGCCAACAAGGTGCTTGGATAGACACATTGCTTGTGTTATCTCTGTGTGTATATAACTGAGAGAGCTGCTGCATGCTAGTAATCAACTAAAATAATAATATTTCAGAAATGTGAGGATGAAATATCAATGATTTTGCTTTATTTTTAAAATTATTTTTATTTGATTTATATACCACCCTCCTCACGAGTGAACTCAGGGCGGTTTACATCAGATTAAACAAATTAAAACCTAAAACCACATAAAATCAGATAAAATCACAACTACCATGTAAAATAACCTGTTCAGTTGTCAGTCATATCTGAGTATAACAGTGCCCCGATGTCAAATTTGAACCAGGCCACTGGTGGGGGATTAGCCAGGAAAAAGGGAGGGATGTCTGCCGCCTCAACCAAAAGCCCGGTGGAAGAGCTCCATCTTGAAGGCCCTGCGGAACTGTAATAGATCCTGCAGGGCCCTGATCTAATATGGGAGCTCATTCCATCAGGCAGGGGCCAGGGCTGAAAAGCCCTGGCCTGGTTGAGGCTAGACAGATGTCCCTGGGGCCAAGGACTGCCAGGAGATGTTGGTTCATGGACCTCAATGACCTACGCGGCTCATATGGGGAGAACTGGTCTTGAAAGTATACTGACCCCTGGCCATATAGGGCTTTAAAGGTAAGCACCAGCACCTTGAAATGGATCTGAAATTCAATAGGCAGCCAGTGCAATTCACGCAGCACTGGGTGCATATGAGCCTGCACAGGCATCGCCATCAACACCCGTGCTGCCGCATTCTGCACTAGCTGCAATTTCCAGAGCAGAATCAAGGGCAGCCCCACATAGTTACAATAATCCAATGCAATCACTTAGCACTGTCATTGTAACGGACAAAAATAACACCCATAAAGTCTGATCCTAAAAGGTGTAGTGACCTAGATAGTGAGAGATGAACTATATCAGTGGGAGGGTTCAAACCCTTCTAAATCTATTTAAATCAATGGGGTTAGATGGGTGTAACTTTGGTCTGGATTGTACTGTAAAAGAAAATGCTTCACTACTGCAAGTGTTCTTGAAAAAGGTTAAATACATGGGCTATTAGCACATGACAATTCAGGCAAAAAAAGATATTTGCCTATCATGCAGACAGAAAATTCATTGTCCATTCATAACACAGGGAAAAGTATCCTATAGTTGAATTGTAATGTATCCACGGGGAAACATGGACTCGGGGCAGCCATGTACTCAGACCGGCAAAGGGCCTGAGCTTCACTCCCAAAGACAATAGACTGTAGGCTCCTAGTTCCCTTCCAATCGGGGAGCCTGGGATAACTCAATTACTGTAAATAGCGAATCACGGGGTGTTGTGTGTTTTGGGGTGTGGGTTCACTTGGGGATAAAAGCCGGCCTGTGAGCCAGCTTCCGTTGTCTTGTTCCTGATCTAATAAAGTATGTGAGAGCTGAAATCACTCGTCAGTCTCAGTACTTTTCATGAATACTGCCTCATGTAAAAATATCCCAGCCTATGAAAATAGCATATTAGACAGAAGGACTGAATTCTGGTCTCATTAAGATACTGACTTTTCGTGTGGAGTTGCCCAGCCCAGCATTCTGAATGAATATAGTTCCTACAGCAAGCACTCTTGCACAACAAGCAAGAGTGTAGTTGGCAGTGGGATATGTTCCCCCTAAGGAGCGAATACATTCTATCATATAATTGTTTCAGGCCAAAATTTCTGCTGGCAAAACCAGAATGATTTCTTTCCATTACAACAGAACAAGTTGGGATGGAGCCTCAGAATACTATAAAACAGCCACAGTTATCAGTAATGTAACACCTCAGTACACTTTTAAGAAATGATTGAACTTTCCCAAAGGGTAAGCTGGCATTCATCTGGGATATTTTTAAAAAAGATTGCCACTAACACAAATACATTGATTGTGAGTACATTACTTCTGTAGTCATGTTTTCTAGAATAAAAGGCTTTCTACAGAAGAAGATCTGAAAAACAGAAACAATTGTAATATGAATTTAAAACAAAGAAAAAAAATCACTTCATTTTTTCATCCCAGTTTTCGGATGGATGTCAGTTTGTTAATGTTCCAGGTGTATTGGCAGGGCAGCTGAGAGGGCTGGTATTTTAGTGGTTACAACAATGAGTAAAAACCCAGTACTATTCTTTGTGCTAGCATGTTATTGATTTTTCAGGAAATTTGAAGGCTATATCCCTGTCTCAGGGTAAATTCAAATAACCAAGTGGCCTGAAAGGTATTTACAGACTGGCCAAAATTACTTTTATGAATTCTCTGTAAGCTGTTTTTTGTAAGATAAATTAACCTAACATGGTTACAAGTACAGCCTTCCACAGGTGTGCTGTGAAGGCACATGCCACCTTTCCACTGTCTAGGTAATTCAGAAGGAATAAAAGGGATACCCTATTCCACTTGTGTCCAGAAGTAATAAAAGCAAGAATTTTATTTCCTTGGAAGGGGAAGGAATGGTTTTGCTATTAAAGAGAAATTTATATACGTTCCCAGTGTTAATGGGAGACATTAACAGGAGAAGCAGTTTCATTTTAAAATATATTATTTCATAAAGAGAGAATTATGGAGCCAGAAACTGTCAATCTACTGGTTGAGGATAGATTTAACAAGTTTTCCAAGTTTCCCAAACCTTAATTAGCGTTTACTGGAGCCAATACCATGCAGACTTCCATCAGCCTTTTAGCTTCCCTCTGCCAAGAAGGAGGAAATTCTAAAGTTTATCAGCCAGTGTGCACAATCAGCCTTGCAAATACATTGAACTGGTCTGCTTCCACCTGAAGTCAGACTATGAAACATAATTTATCCTGCCTGTTGGATTCTTCGACCCTATTTGAAGTGACAGTTAAAACCTGCCTCCTCACCATCCCACATAATATGGAAAACATTTACATCACCACAGAGTAGAGATGCCAACCTCCAGGTGGGACCTGGGGATCCCCCAGAATTACAGCCAGCCCTGTAGCTAGGGATTTTGGGAGGGGGCTTTGGGGGGCCCAGTAGCCAATTAACATAGTTAATGCAATTAACCTTTATTTAATTGGTAGGACTCCTTAGAACTCCTAAGGCAGCCCTGTACCCCGCAGGCTGCAGGGCAAGGGGGGGTAATGCCAAGTGGCCATAGCTTCCCTCCACCACCACCACCACCACCCTTGGCAAGGGCAGGCCTTCCCTGAAGAGTGTCTGGCTCCCCCTCCCCAAGGAGCTTTCGTTCCTCTTCCCGTGGCACAGCACAAGGGGCAGCCTGACGTCCACCCTCAGCTCCCTCTGGAGGCTGGGAGAGGTGAGGCACACAGAAGTCAGGCTGGCCACAGAGCCGCTGCATGTGGGCTTGTTGGCACAATGGAGTGTAGCCAGGTGTGCCTGCCAGGAGCCAAAGGAGACAGCGGCTTGCCTCCTCCCTGGCCTGGCTGGGCTTATCTGCTGCTGGCGGGTGGCACAGCGAGCATCTAATGGAAGCCCAAGATGGAGGCTTCTCCTTGTACCATTCACACTCACTGCCTGCCCGGGCCACTCTCTTAAGCCCAGCCTCACTGCTGCTACTGCTTGTGCTGCCCTCATTCTCCCTGCCAACAGGCAATCGGGGTGAGGTGGCCTGTGGGGAAGGGGGAGCCATGGCTTGGGGAGGGGCCCATAAGAACCACTATGGGGCCAGGTCCCATGGACCCCGTGGTAGCTAAGGGCCTGATTACAGCTCTTCTCCAGACTACAGGGATCGGTTCCCCTGGATAAAATGGATGCTTTGGAAGGTGGAGTCTATGGCATTGTACCCCAGTGAGGTCCCTGTCCTGCCCAGCCTCCATCCCCAAATCTCCAGGAGTTTCCCATCTAGGTTCAGGCAACAGTACCCCCCATCTCCTGCTGGTGGCCGGGGGGGGGGGCAACCTACGAGAAATATACTCATGGGGTATAAAAATATTCTATGGTTGAATCCAAACAGCTTTTCAGCAGCTGAAAAAAGGAGGTTTTCTCTTCTACCTCAACAAAGGCTATGTTGGCCTTATGAGAAATAAGGTAAGATTGAGTGGATCCAACCCATTGTTAGCAATTATTAATGTATTTATGAAAATGTGTTATATTCAAAACAGAGTTTTTATTGTTTCAAATTGAAAAGAATATCGTAGAATAAAGGAACAGAACTGGTATGAGTTATTTAAGATGCACAAGGAAAGAGATGGATCTGGGTTTTGGGACACTTTCACCCCAAGATATATTTGGAAATTAATCGAGGTAGAAATATACACCAGATTACAGTTGTGTAATTTTTTCAGAGCATAGATTCAGTTTTACAGTGCAATCCTAAGGGCACTTTCCTGGGAGTAAGCTCCATTGAACAAACTATAACTTGCTTCTGTGTACACCTGGTTCCGAGTATTCCCAAAACTAATAAGCAACTGACTTGCATGTGTCCCTATTGAACCAATTATGGTTAAAGTCTCACAAAGTTATCCACCAGCACCCTCCACTGGCTGTAGGAAAACACCAGATTTATCTATTTATTTAGGCCACATTGGAAGTTTCTATACAAAAGGATTCTTTTAGTGTACTCCGTAACTTAATGGCAAAAATAAATTCTGAAGCACCTTAAAGACCAACACATATACTGTGGCATTAACTTCTATAAGCTATAGAGTATTTCAGCAGAGGCATAAAACAGCCTGAAGTTGGGTAGGTGTATATACAGAAAGGATAGACTACTGTAATTTTATACACTGAAATTAAAAATGATACGAGGGTTACAACACTGATCTCTAAAACAAGCTTGCACTGCTTGTGAACCATCAAGCCAAATGCAGATCTCAAGCCAGGTATTGTGTGGTCTAGTACAAAAAGTTCCCAGATTTTGGAGTGCCAGGCAGGAAACCAGGTGTGCAATTTTTAAAATTGGCTTCATAAACTCAGGCTAACATAAGAAGGCAGGAGGACAGGACCCCTCATCAAATTAAAGGCAGCTATGGAGGGGAGAGGATCATGCTGGGGAAGCAGCACTTCTTCCCTTGGCCATTTTGCCCCGTCATTTCTTATCCCAGCACCAACCCATGCTACTATTTGTGGCATGGAAGAAAACACACCCATGCCTTCATGGGGAAAATAGTAATTAGTAGCTCTTTATGTTGGGCAATTGGATTAGAGAGAAGGATTAATCCTTCTTCCTTTAGTGCCTTTTTGCCCAACTCAGGCTGCCCCCCCCATTCCCACTGCTTGTAACTTTTTTTAAAAAATTGAAATCTCTCAGTGATTCTACCACAAACTTGTCTAGTTTGGCCTTTAGTTAGGTTTCTGTCCTAATGTCTCCCTGCAGTCTATTGGATCCCATCTGTTTTTTTTTTTCTGGTAGTGACAAAGATAGGAAGGGTCCTCTTTAGACATCAGAAAGGAATATGATGAGGAATCATGGGACTTGCATGAACAAAAGCCACATAAGTTAGGGACTGTAATAAGGAAATGAATTGTGTTAGACTGAATGAAAATGCTGGCTGGATTCATCCCTGGTATCTATGTCCCTTCTTTCACTGACTATTTGCTTTTAGAGACCACAGAATCATGTCCATGGTCAACCTTATTCACTATGGGGATACCATAGAGAATCAACCAGATCACTTTGATCATGAGAGGAAAGGTGGGATACATATATTCCCATAAACAAATAAGATCTTGAAAAGCAGAAGTAATTGTGATGTTAATATCATGATTCAGGGAGTTCTTTTTCTCTTTCGCTTGACTACATAATTATACCAAGTACAACAGAAACAAAAATAATATGGAACAGAAAGACAAACTTGCAGATAACAAAGCACAACAGTAATGCAGTATCTTTTTTACTGAACCCAGCCAAAGTATCATAAAATAGTGAACACAAGCTTTCAAATTTCCCAGAATTCTTCAGCAGACTGGAAGGTAAGTGCAGAATGCATGAGGGGGGAGGGAATTTTTCAGAGCATTATAGAAAACTCTGAAGTCTGTTTGGAATTCGTTGTTTTCTTAAGATGGACACCAAAAGGTGTTGTGGACTTGACTGACTGACATGATGCAAATCAGATTTCAAATTGCACCACAGGCTTTTGTGAAGAAGCAAATGCAAACACACACAGAGCATCTTTCCCTTTGAAAAGTTAGACACTAGGCAATGTGGGGGGTATAAAAAAATCTGCCCATCTTTCTCCCTATTCAAGACCCAGTTCTGAAATGAAGTACAATTGTGCAATTTGTTATAAATTAAATAAAAATAATTCTGAATTTAATGACAGGCCTGGCCAACTTGTGATCCCACAAGCCTATCACATCTATCAGACACTGATTTTGTATTTTTTTTAAGTTGCCGATATTCATATCAAGGTTGCACTGATTTCCACAAATTCCCCCTCAGGACTTCAGAGAGCCCTCCCAAAAAGGTGCCATGAGTACTGCCACAAAAAAAAAGCCATGCTATCAGATACGTGATAAATCTCCTGGGTTTTGTTGGGGGAAAAAAAGATGGGGTGCTGTTGTAAACATGAGCTTTTGGCTTGCTGGATCATAAATTGTAGGGGCCCATAGGCCTGGGAGGGAGGGAAAGTGACATGGTATATATAGCCCAGTCTTGTCAAATCTTGGGAGCTAAGCAGGGTTGGTTATTTGGATAGGAGACTACTCTGCAGAGGAAGGCAATGGCAAACCATCTCTGCTTCTCACTAGCTGGGAAAGCCCGTTGTTGGGGTCTCTGTAAGTCAGTTGGAGTTAGGTTATAGGCAGTGTTCCCTCTAAGATGAGTTAGTGTGAACTAGCTCACAGTTTTTTAGCCTCTGGCTCACACATTTTTGTCTTAGCTCAGGAAAGACGGCTCCAGAGCAAACTAATTTCTGCAGTAGCCAAATTGCTCACTCACAACTTTAATGCCAGTAGCTCACGAAGCAGAATTTCTGCTCATAAGACTCCACAGCTTAGAGGGAGCATTGGTTATAGGGCTTAGAAGGATGACAGACCCTGGACACTCTGACCTGGCAATACCTTGCAAGAGGCTGCTGCGCCAAAAGTAGCCTATGAAAATGAAATGCCATTCCTTTTTCAACTAAAGAACAAATTGCTTTCTCACCATCATGGCAAATGCAATGAACAAATGTTAAGGAATTAGTCTTAGAGTGCAGATAAGCACCCAAATGCTGAACACACTCTATTTCCAGGTATTCCATGTTCATTGAGTTCCTTTGTAACACATGATACTACTTCAAGGTTTGCCTTTTACGCAGCCTTCTAACCAAGAAGCCACCATTTCTTAGTATCTTAGACCACACTGCAGTTCTTCATACTGCCAAGAACAAGGCCATCTCCCAAGGCCTTTACCGACTTTTCAAACTATGTCCATTTAATCTCAAATTTCCTTGCATTCATTCAAAAATATACTGCATTATTTCACTTTGAAAGTCAGTCAAAATGGATGAATTCTTTTGAGAACAAATGATTCCTCAAAGAAAAACACTCATTGTAATATGTTCTTGTAAACATGACAAAAGTCATCCCAGGCACTGGAACAGCTGAAGAATGTTGAAATGTGGTAGAGAATAGCCCTCATTAGATCAGGCTTTTGAGAATTCAAATGAGAACTGATTTTGAGAGGAGAAAATTATACGCTTTTGAAACACATACTCTTTGGACAAAGTTGAAGAATATTTTGATCTTTCCTAGTCAGTCCTAACTATTTTTTCTCAAATGTTTGCTAGCAAAGCAGCAGAATGTTGTATTGGAGACACTTGAATGCATCAGTCAATACTGCAGATATGTTTTGTTAGAATCTGTCAATATGTGTTTGCTGATGCAAGCTTAGGACATTCAGCATATATATTCAGTAAGAGTACTGTACACACACTATCATCTTGACTCAGCAAGGAAGACCAGTAGAGAGATTCCCTGGACAGACTAAAAAACCACATGAAAACCATGTGTGGGTCATGAAACAGGATCGCCAGCTTCACTACAGCATGGGTATACATACATTACCTTTTGTTTAGCAATGCAGATGGGTATATGAAGCACTGTGAGAAAGTAGATGGTGTGATACAGAGGTCCTATCTGTAGAAGGCTGAAAAGACTCAGTTCTGGTGACAGTTGGTGGCCAACTTTAGTAGTTAAGCTTCTGCATTATTCAGAGAGGTACATGTTCAGTCCTCCTTTCCATGACTACCTTCTCCTTCCGCATATCTTAAGAAAGTCATCTTGAATTTAGACAACTTGCTTCTTGTATCTTTAAGTTGCTTCAGTGCAATTCCAGAAACGGAACTCCTCAAGAAATCCTTAAGAAATCAGACATAATTACTTAGGAATAAGTTTGACAAATAGATGCAGTTCCTTATTAAAGGACAACTACATGAAACTTCTACTGGAAATTAAGAAAGATCTGGAGAAATGGAAAGACTTGCAAATATCTTTAATGGGAAGAATAGCCACTATAAAATGAATATTTTACCAAAGCTGATCTTTTCATTCCAAACAATTCCAATTTTTCAAAACTAACAATATTTCAAAGAACTTGATAAAATGATGATACAATTCATACGGCAAAACAAGAAACCAAGAATAAAGCTGAAAGCTTTACAAGATGCAAAAGAGCCAGATTTGCTAAATCAGATTGACTCTTATATTATACAGCAGCTTCATTGACTTGGGTGAGAGAATGGATTACTTTGGAAATTACAAGGCTATTAAAGTCAGAAGGACATGACTTATTATTGGGCTGACATGCATTTGCATGGTATGGCAGGGACAATACACAAATATTTCAAACAACACATTCTAAGAAGATCACTATTGAAAGTATGGGAAGAAACTAAAAGTCTTTTTTATACCAAGATACTAAAATGGGTCTCACCACTCGAAGCTTTTACAAATCCCAATCTATTCCAAAAAAATTCATTGTGGAGAAATGAAGACTTGCTGGATAATAAAAACCAATTAAAGTCAATAGAAAATCTCAAAAAACAGGATATAGACTTGAGTTGGTGGGAAACAGCACAATTAGAATCAAGATATGTCAAAGGCTTTTATGAAATGTAAACTGAAATAGACAAAACATTGATTTATACTGATAAGCTTATTAAGAAATTGTATATTATGTTAGAAATTAAAACCCAAGATGAAGTGATTAAATGTTCTATGATTAAATGGGCACAATATCTGGGATATAATATTGATGTAGATTAATGGTCCAAGGGATGGAAAACAAATATAAAAATTACTAAAACAACCTCTTATAAAGAAAACATTTATAAAATGTTTTATAGATGGTATATTATGCCAGATAAATTAGCAAAATTTTATCCTAATATGTCAAATGATTGTTGGCAATGTCAAAAGAATGTTGGTTCTTTTTTCATATGTGGTGGACTTGTGATGAAAATAAAAAAATGGGTTTGGATACATGAAATATTGCAAAAAAAATTAAAAAGTAACATACTCTTTGTACCAGAATTGTTTTTATTGAATATATTTCCAGAAAATTGTAAAAAGGAAGATTTGTATCTTATTTTACATGTAGTTACAACTGCTAGAATATTGTATGCCAAATATTGGCAAAGAAAGGAGATACCGCCAAAAGAAGAATAAACAAACTACTTAAAACTGCTGAAATGGATAAATTAACTTTAATTCTGAAAGGACATAAAGAGGAAAACTTTGAAAATACATGGTCAAGATTTTACATATGGATTGAAGAATATATTAAATGAAGTGCGTACACAACCAAAATAGAGAACAAGAAGATTTATAACAAAAATGTGCAAAAGCTTTACTTAACAATACAAGGTGTAGAAATATACTTTTTACTGAGAGATGTATGGTTAACCTAACAGATAATTCAAAGAGATGGATAGATTCTCCCATTGAATGTTTGTATGTATAACTGTTTTGTTTTTGTTTGTGTGTTTGACATTAAAAAGTCAAAAAAGAAATCAGACATAACTAGATGGCCCCTTATAATTATGATGTTCCTGTACCTTTAAGAGTTGAACAGATGGAAAAATATCTAGTATGGCTCTAAGATTTTACTGTATGACCTTATCAACTATTTTGCTTCATTCTTGCTGTTTCAAAAGAAAGACAGCTTTAAAAACATAGTATTGTTCTTGCTCACCAAGTATTCTGACATTAAAAGTTTGGCAGTATATGGCAAAAATTAACCCCCAGATGCTGCTGCTATTCACAAGATTTTATGGACATAGTTATCAGCAGAACAGTAATGATGTCAGCAGCAGCTAGATGGCACCAGAATCAAATGGAAGTCATATTTGTTTGGAAGCAAGGGCAAATGGGATCCAACATGCAAAAAGCTGTATTGGAAGTTCTTTGAGGACTTTCCTACCACTTTTTAACTTCCTTGAACACTTGAATGAGGGTAAAGTTCTTAGTCAAAAACTTTGCAGTATTTTAAGTCTGTTAGCCACAATTACTGTTCTTAGCTCAGATACTGCCACCTCCACTGTTGAAATGAGATTAGTTTGTTTTGCTGCATCTCATCAGGAAGCACATTTTTGGGCAAGTGTGTAAACAAGGAATTTTAAGCATGTATGTCTCTTCCTGCATGTATGTCCACAAGCAAAACTCATTTCAAGACAAAAATATGTTTCAGAGGAGCAGCCATAAAATAAAGATACCAAAATACAGATTACACAGGGAAATTAGCCTGGAAATATAGAATACCAGGCAGAGCTCCATTTTATTCACGTTCCAAATGCCATCTATTTCTGGAAATTTTCAAAATGGAGCCTGCCATGTATTTTCTGAGCTACCATCCAAGAGTCATTCCAGCAGTGCATGCATAGGGTCGCCAGGCACCAAGTGTGGTCTGGAGTTCTCCTGGAATTACTGATCAATTCCCCTGAAGCAAACAGCAGTTTTAGTGGGTAAACTCTATGCCATCTATGGCTTCACAACCCCGCTGAGCATCCTCCCCAAACTTCACCCTTCCAGGGAATACCTCCAAACCTCCAGGAGATTCTGAAGCCAGAGCTGCCAATCTTAAGACATGCATCATGCAGAGAAACAGTACAAGAGGGTGCTTGTGAAAAGCCTGTCAAGGTTAGGCAAGGGTGGAATGACATCATGCACTTCAGCAAACTTCTCCCAGGAAACGACTTCAGCATTTTTTTCACTGACATTTAAGGAAAGGAGAAATGTCTCTTCCTACCAACACTTTTTCATGTAGACTGACCTGATTTCTCCAGCGGTTGTCTAGGATACAGATAGACAAAATGTACAAGCCCCTGAGGGAAGTTTTGCTGTTGGCAATGGGGTCTGTGTATTTTGTCAAAATGGAAGCCAGTAAAACAATAAGCCTAGAAATCAAAGCAAATAGTATTTTTTTAAAAGTTAATGCAGGATTCCAGACACTGTCATTTTGAGTGGAAGAGCAGCTCCCCACCCCAAACTGCTTTTCTCCTCTTTCTGCAAGGACCAGGCACATGTTTACCATGAATATAAATTTAACTATACAAGTTCCTGATGATGCCCATTGCAGGTGAAAGGCTGAAAAAATTCTGTGCAGCTAAATTCATTCTAGATCCTTCCATCATTTTACCCACTGCTGTGCTATGTAATAGCTAGATCTAATTCAGTGCCATTAAATTTCATTCTCAAACGAACCTTGTAAATGAGTTCTGTGTATGTGAGATGGAGCACAAACAACTCCTACAAACAGATGTTCACATCCAAGCAATCAGATGATGTTTTTTATACAGCTGCTCAAAACTGGACTAAGCCAGCCATTCCAAGATATACAAACTGGAAATAACCCACAATAGCCTTAAAATGACTTGTAAAATGATTTTTTTTAATTTGGAAAACCAAAACATACAAAGGAAATTTTAATATTACTGCAAATTCTTTAACTCAACCATACCAATTCAACAGCTGAAAAATTTACCCAATGGCTGAAACGTATTGTTTGATAGTGACTTTGACTGACCAAAGAACTGCCAGTTAGATTTCCCAACATTAGAAAGGTACTTGAAATGACTAAACACCACCTGTACTTTCCAAAATACATTCCATTTTTTCAAGTTTAAGAATAATTTTACCAGGCCAATATCCAGTATCTGGCAACTACTGCGCCTAGATTCTTTGAAGGGTAAAATTCCCATCTGTAACCCTTTCAAAGCATTCTCCTTGGCAAGAGTGTATCCAACAGCACCCAACATGCTTGCAGATATGGTTGTTGCCATATTTAGTCTACACCTGGGCAAATGATAGTGTGAGGCCAGATATCAAGGAATCAATGTGCTCCCTGAATGATTCAATGCCCGAGATGTGTTTAAATTTTGGGGTGTTAAGCAAATATGCACCTGCATCTCAAAAGCACATCCATGCTAGAAAAGTGTCATATTGCAAACAGTATGATTCTCAGTCACTAATAAAGCAACCCTATGGTGGCCCCTATAACTCAAACTGGATATTAGATACAATTCTGTGAAAGTACACGTCCTAAACAACTCTGGGGTTCTTTTTAATTAAATTCAATTTCTATCTTGTGAGTGCAATGCAGAAGTTATATGTTCAATGAAATTATTACAGGGTGATAAATAAGATTTCTATTTGTTGGATATGAGACATTTTGAAGAACTGCATAATAAATTACAGATCATTATAATGCTCATTATTTATTTGCACTTTATTGGTCCTTTACATTTTAAATGACAACTCAGGTACTGGTTTAGTTAGTCCTTTTAATAGCACCAAAAAAAAAATAACATTGAGACAGGTCATGCATAGTTCACAATTGTAAGGCCATCAGCAGAAGCTTTCTTCCAATAAACTGTCTATAAATAAAGAGGGAAACTACAGCTCAAGTTATGAAATGTTTGGTTTTGGTTAATGGATTGTGTTTTACATCTGCTAACACAAAAAAAGTGTATGGCTTCTTCATGTTATATAAAAAAGTAGAGGGTACATTTATTAGGCACTTTTCATATGAACTTCCAGCTGGCTAGCTTTTTAACAGAATGTAAAAATTAGACTTCTGCAAATGACATCAATTGGGGGAAGGCAATACTCTGGATGAAAATGGCAGTCCTGGGGTGAGGGGGGGCAGTGTCCAGTACTGATTTCAGCATGAGTTGGTGAATCACTTTACTAACATCACAAACATTCAATTTAACAATGAGGATGGCAATTGGAATGCAAAGGCGGCTACAGCTGAAAATGCAAGTATATAGCTTAGCTGTACAAAGGGAAAGAGCCAAAAGGCTGGTGCTAAGATGATGTCCTTCTGTAGGCCTTAGTCATCTTCACCACCACAGAGCAGTAAAAGGCCATTCCTGTAGTCCCCAGATGTATCTTTCTACAAATAAAACACATGATCAAATGGCAATGAGTCATCAGTAAACCCCAAGGAAAATTCTTGCCAGATGACACTTTTTCACCACAGGAAGTCCACTGGTATGACTATCGATTCAGAAATGGTTCATAAAAGGTCTCTGGCAGCAAGTGATCCATTGTCTACAACACACATACAAAAATGCAGAGGAGAGAAACAAAAACATTCTCCATATCACAGCACCAATGCTCCATCTAAGCTGTGGAGTCTTGTAAGCAAAAACTCTACTTTGTGAACTACTGGTATTAAAGTTGTGAGTGAGTGATTTGGCTACTGCATAAATTAGTTTGCTCTGGAGCCATCCTTCCTGAGCTAAGACAAAAATGTGTGCACTAGAGACTAAAAACCTGTGAGCTAGCTCACACTAACTCAACATAGAGGGAACACTGCACAGCACTGTCTTCCACTTGCAGACTACATACTTCCAAACATGACAAAATGGCATCCTTTAAGCAAGTGACCGTTCCAAAGGAGATGCCCAGCCCACAAAACAGTTAAGCCAGAGTACCCACATGTAAGATGATATAATTCCAAGTATAGCAAATGGATCTGAACCAGCATTAAGTGTTACAGTTGGAGACTTACCAATACAAATACTATGATGCACTTTCTTCATATCTGCAAATGGTTTTGTGGCCCTTTCTTACAGGCCCAGGAAAATGCTGATTGCCACTTTGGGGTCAGGAAACAATTTTTCTCCAGGCCAGTTTGGCTGGAGATCCTGGAGGTTTTTTGTCATCTTCTGGGCATGGAACAGCGGTCACTGGGAGTGCTGGTGGGGGGGGGAGTTATATGTGAATTTCCTGCATTGTGCAGGGGGTTGGACTAGAAGACCCTGGAGGTCCCTCCTAACTCTATGATTCTATGATTTTAATTTTATGGCCAAAAAAACCAGATAAAACAGTGGCTACATAGACTGGCAGTATTAGCTACTAGAAAAGGAAATCAATTTTATTTATAAAAAGTAGACTAACCTGAATTGCATGGTACAAAGATTTTGCAAAATCTCTTCTGAAAGCCTTCCTGATGTCCAGCAGATCAATCTCACTTCTTGTAACTAGGATTCTGATCAGGGTATCATCCTCAGTACCTGCTCCCTAAAAAGAAAAGATGTCTCCTTTGAAGTCATCCACTAAGTGTATGATCCAACTTGCACTAAGCAGTTTCAGTTCCCACAGATTTCAATGGGGTTTCAGCAGCACCTCCTTAATTACTATGTTGTTGGCAAGTTGTTAAAGTTTTTCTAATGGTGGAAAAATTGCATGCATGCATTGAAAAAAATTTCTCACACAGCTGCCAGGCCGTAAACATCTGTATTAATCTTCTGTAAACATCTGTATTAATCTTGCATGGCAGGTAAAATTTTTGACTGGAACCCTAGCAGGCTCTATTCAAGGACAGCATTTCCATAATTCAGATGAAAATATCTGCATCACAGCTAATCAACTGAAGGTAAATGGAGGAGGACAGAGTCTCCAAGGAGGTGACTTGGTAGAAGCTACACATGTCCATTAAGAATTGGAAGAAAGGAGGAACTGGTACAAATTAAGCAGAAGACATTGAACCAGGCATCAACATATCTGGGGCTGGCCCTCTTGCTGGGATACTTCCAGACATTATCACTGCTGCTAACATCATCACATCCTTTTAATTTCAGAATTATCAACAACTATCACTTCCAGGTTCTATACTTGCACACATAAAATAGAATTGGAATTCTATGTCAGTATTTGTCACACACAGCCCACACACTCTCTTTTCCTGGTATTCCCAGTAGAAAACTAAAGCAGCAGTCCTACATACACTTGGTTGGATGTGCTTCCAAGTAAACAGGCACAGCAATGAGCTGTTTAAATGTTCAGATAGAAGAAAACAAACCAAAAGGTTAATTTGGAAGAGCACTGGATATAGACATTTCCCTCATTTTTTAAAAAAGAAAGTCACTCACTTTCATTGCATAAAACAGCGATTCAGCAAAATACGCAGGAACACTTCGGACACACTTCACTGGGGGAATAAAAAAATCCATTTGCATTTATGAAGCGAAGCACAGTGAAATACTGCTATAAAAGACTGCAAACTGCTTCATCCTTCCTGTACCAGAACAAGTGAGAAAGAGCAATTTTCTATCATTTTCAGAATTTACAGAAATGGACATTTCCTTCAATCACAGTTTAATTGTATTTAGTTACAAGTCAAAGGGCCAAACATAGACACTGACCTAATCACCTCGTATTGGCTAGGAGCAAGATCACCAGAAAGTATCTCCTCCACTAAGGCTGTTAATCAGGTTACCAAAGACAGTGTTGTTTTTCCTTTAATGGACACATCATACTGAGGGGTTTTTTTTCCAAACTCTCACTTGCAGTTCTTATAAATAGTGCATAGGTAGGAAGAGTGTTCATTACCGACTGCGAGAAGCAGCTTCTCTAGCTCCCCAGAAGTTTCACGGTCAATAGTTTCTTCAATTTGAAAGCCAGCAATGGTCATGTATTTATCAAAGACTGAAAAACAAACAGATGTCTTTGCTGATTACATGCAATTTACAGGTTACTTCTTTTCAGCTTCTCCAAGCAAGCACAATAAAGCACACAGTTAAATCACAAGCTGCATCGTGATATCCACTGCTGAGGTGAGACAGAATTCAAATTGGCAATCCCCCAACCTCACCAGAGCAGTTAAGTCCCACAATGGTGACAGATCTTATCAAACGTTACACTATTTTAATGTATACACCTTCAGCTTTTTTAAAGTGGCATGTGAATGTGACAAAAAAGGCTTTGAAACCATGCTTAGCAGAGACATGCATCAAAGGGCTGGAACAGACTGAATCTGTTGCGTACACACTCAATGGTAACATCTGTGTTTATACTGGGTAATGTATGAAATGGTTGTAAGAAACAGAAGACAAGGAGCAGCAGAGCTGGCCTATCAGAGGGCAGTAAATCAACAAGAAGGTCAGAGGTGTTTTTTTTCAGGGTTGCCATAGCCAATCACATCCATAATAGAAAAGTAGTCCAGAATTTCCAGTTCTACTGACCCTTCCTTAAATGAGAAATACTTCGTGTTCCCAGGATGGTGATGAACTTTTCTTCATCAGTTCCCCATTTCAGTTCCCCAGCTCTAAACAGCTCCTGTTATGATCCAAAGGAAAAAAAATCCAAAGTTTTTCTTTGACAAAGCAACAGATGGAAGGTTTTTTGTGTATCCAGAATAGAGCTTTTGCACAATGAAAATATTTAGCCACAACACAGAAGTTGCCTTTTTAGTAAAGTAGATCACAGATTAAATACCTATATGGCTTATATCTATAAAGGGTGGCAAAAAATCCTAAACCCAATTCTATTTACGCAAAGAATTTTTCTGTAGCCTCACAAAACTGGAATATTTTGGTGTCTTAAAGGTTAATATTTTGTTTTTTCTGCAACTTACTAACACAGCTACCACTCTTGAATAATTTTACACAGAAACGTTACTACTGACAGGGTACTTCTAACACAGTTGGCATCAACATTTATCGCGGAAGGGGGGTTAGTTGCCACCAGCATTTTGGCTTGCTCATATACTACTACAATGTTGAATTCATCTTGGTTGCATTTGTAAAATTAAAATGGAGTTAATGTAGATAACAAATAATTCTCATGTCTGTCTGGTTTTAAAATATGTAACATGCTCAACTGGACAATATAGTATTTCAAAAGGATGGAATCAAATCTTGACATCTGTGCTCCATGGAAAACTCAGGCAGCTATATATGTATCCACAAATTTTGGCTGGTCTTGGTCATCATCAAAATGTGATGGTGCATAACTTTGAGAGCTGAGATATCATTTCTGATGTTATCCATACACTTCTCCACCTTCTCCTCTAGATCTAAGCTGGTGGAGTGAGCCACTTGTGGGCCTCTGCCAGCTCTGGGGAGAATGGCTCTGGGCCTCTGAAGCTGAATGTAAGCATCAATTTCATACATTCCTCCTCCATTTTCAGTTTACAGACAAAGGAAAGTGCATCATTGCAGCTGTACAAGCTGACTAGAGGCAGACCATGGGAAACCAATTTCTGGGTTCCTGATTATATGGTCAGCCAAGATTAACGCTCATGCTTATCTGTTTAGGATTACACTATGATTTCCCAAATGAAATATCAGACATTGGTAAAATGGAAAAAATTAAATAAAATCAAGGGCTAGAACCATAAGTTTTGCACAGAATATTTTTTTCGATGAAGTAACAGTCATAGATGTTAATGTTTTATTGAGGTTATAAAAAGTTAGAACATCAGTTGGAAACTGTCATGTCTGAAACTCCAGACTTAATTTTTCCCCATCAGATTTCAATTTTTTTTCCAAACTGCAATCCACTTAGTTAGTAACTTTGTTTCGCCTCAAATACCAAATGGCTGTTAAAGCACACAATCAATCTGAATGGCAGAAAGTGGATTTCAATCAGTTGTAAAGTATAATTATTTATGAATGAAAGTACATTATTATCTACCAGGTTCTATCCATTAAACCCTTTTCTTGACAAGAATGGTTCATACATAGATGTCAATGGCTTGTTACATCTTGCTTTTTAACAGAATGCTGTGGAACAGGGCTGGCCAAACTTGCTTAACGTAACAGCCACACAGAATAAACGTCATTAACGTTAAATTAGACTGTGTGAAAGAGCCACATGTGGCTCCTGAGCTGCAGTTTGGCCACCCCTGCTCTAGAAAAAGATGGCTATTTATATTTAATTCCAAATGCATGATTCTTTTTTAAGCGATAACCAAAGCAGTGTAGCTTGTCTTGGGTATGCTCTGAAAGGGTACATTAAGATCCATCTACCCCAACTCCTGCTAGCAGTATTAAATTCCCAGCATCTAGAATATAATGTGGAGCAGGCAAGGCAGCATGGGCCGATCAGATCTTCGAAGCTAAGCAAGGTCAGTACTAGGATGACAGTCTGCCAAAGAAGACTGAAGTGGAAGGCAATGGCAAACCACCTCAGCTTCTCACTTGCTTGGGCTACCATAAGTCTGTTGTGACTTGATGGCACTTTAGCATACATAGATTATAACGTGCCGCAAGGACTCAACATCCGTAAACAAGGGGCACCTTGCTGGAGAGGCAGTATTCTCTCCAGAAACAGCCCTTACCCTTGTCCAAACTGAATGCTAACCAGGAAACTTTTTAGCAACCAAATAGTTTCCCAAGTTTATTTGGCTTTTTAAGCTTTCAGGTAGCCAAATGCCAATTTCCCTCCCCCTGTGGCTTCCCTGGTCAATTTCACTCCAAGCCAGTCAGCTGTTAGGTTTAAGCCATTTAAACCTAACAGCCCAGAGACCAGTGGGAGTGAAACTGACCGGGGAAAGTCTCCTCTCTCTGTTGCTGGAGAAGCACAGGCAAAGAACACAACCATGTTTAAATGCCTTTCTTTCTCTCCCTGACTTTGGGGAGGGAGAGAAAGGCATTTAAACATGCCTACCCTGTCTCTGCTTGCTGTTCTCCAGCTGCCCCGCAGGGCAGCTGGAGAAGGGCAGGCAGGGAGCCCAGGCACGTTTCCTTGCCTGCTCTTGGCTTCCCCAGCTGGCCTGCCACAGCAGGCCAGCTGGGAAGCCAAGGACAGCCATGGAAACATGCCTGGGCTCCCTGCCTTCCATTCCCCAGCTACCCCGGGGCAGCTAGAGAAGGGAAGGCAGAGAGAGGAGGCTTTCCCTGGTCAGTTTCACTCACACAGCCTGTCTGCTTTTAGCTTTAAATGGCTTAAACGTAACAGCTGACTAGCAGGGAGTGAAATTGACCAGGAAAGCTACAGGGGCTTTGGGAGGAAAAGACGGTATTTTAACATGCGTCCCTTCCCTCCAGTTGGGTAAATCAGACCCAAATATATTTGACAATACTGAATATTTCCCCAGTCCTGATATTTTACACCTGGGGAAATGTGGCATTTACCAATAGTTTTTGTGCCTGATATACCCAAAGCCAAAAAAATACAGACTTTTTTGGTGCGCACCCACTAGTGCTGACTGAAAATAACAGGGTAAAAACTGCTACAGATACATATGCATTCTTAGAGAGTGTTTGCACACAGTTGACATAATACTGCACTGTACCTTTACAGCTAAAAACAGCAGCATTGGACTGTCTAAGTTGGCCCAGTACAAGTTTTAAAGGCAGCGACAAGAGCCAAAGGAAGCACAGTGGCTACAGAGGAGGACAGTGATAGGCAGGCAGTGGAGGAAACAGGCTGTCATGAAAGTGGACTAGAATAGATTTATCAGCACGAAATTTAGCAATAATAAATCTTACCTGCATTGGAAGGATCATCAGCTACAAACTGGACACAGACTGAAGGAGGTGGTTAGAGACAGAAGGAGAGGGATACAAGTACCAAAGAGTATTTAATTTATTTTGAATATTTGTATGCTGCTTCTTCAGGATCCAGCTTTCAGTACCTATGTCTTTTTTTTAATTCTATCCCCAGGGATAGATGCCATTTGCCCAAAGGCAAATGTTACTTGGACCAGGTGATTGTATGAATGGGAAACTGCATGGCAGACTTTTGACCCCATCTTTTTCTGAAAGTTAACTATCTTCCTAACAAAGTGTGATTCCTACAGATTCAAGTTAAAGTGCAGCAAGTGCTGATCCAGAGTCACAAACAATGTGGCTGTGCCGTTTCTCTAGATCTCATTAGCTCTAACCAAATAACTCATTAATAAAAGTCTGCTCCAATGAACAAAGAAGTTCATTTAGAGACAAAGCTCCAAACAAAGTTTCAGTTCAAGGGGAGAAATGTTTACTCAAGCCACTGATCAAATCAGCTGCCAACTTCCCTGTCATTTTCTAGAGCAGAATTTGGGGCCCTACAGTGGGAAATTTTAACTTACTCCACAGGAGCCAACATAAGTTGTTGAACACGCACCACACACATTTTCTACAATCTGAACAAGTCCAGTCAAAGCCTTCCCTACTGATACTGTATTTTATGTTCCCCTTTGTCACTTCTTTTCAGTGAAATCTGCACTCACAACACAATTCAAAACACAATTTGAAAGGGAAAGAGATTATATTTGACGAGGCTATTCTCCGTTGAAAAAAGATTACTATAATTAACCACAAAGCCAGTCTGATCTAAAATGCAGTGCAACCTAAGTGGTTATTCTGTTCCTACCCCTCCCTTTTCCTGTTTGTAGAGCAGCTCAAAGGGAAGAAGGCAGAACCATGGAAAATGTTATTCATCAAAAACATCTGTTTCCCTAGAAGAGTCTTAAGACAGTCACATGTGGAAGCAAACTCTGTAATACAGTTATATTAAAGTAAGACGATGGCAGAGGTTTTAACACCAGGCCCAAAGCCACAGTGGGGCATTAGGGGGCAAAGCCCCACCACCCATGCGCCCGGCCCCACCACCTGATGCCAAACACCCCCAACCCCTAGTGTGCCTAGTCCCACAGATGCAGTGAGGCTGGAGAAAGAAAGGGAAGCAGCCTTGTTGGTATAACAGCTGAAAGGAGGGGAGTGAAACTGATCAGAGAGAGAGAGAGCGAGAAAAGGCATGGTGATAGTGGTGGGGGAAGCCAATCACACTCTCCTGGGGTTGCCAATCTCCAGGTGGTGGCTGGAGATCCTCTGGCATTACACCAAATCTCCAGGTGGACGCTATGGCATTATATCCCATTGAAGTCCCTCCCCTCCCCAAACAACCATGCTCCTCAGGCTCCACTCCCAAAATCTCCAGTGATTTATTAAGTACAAGCATAATAGGTACCCCACAAGAAAAAAAATGCTCTACAAAACAAAAAATCCTGGCTATGGCCCTGTTTAACACTCTACCTTCTTATGAGTCATCCTTATTAGAACAACAGGATTACTGGGACACTGACATAGGGCAGAACAGTGTACTGGATAAGTGTGGACTAAAAATCTGGAGACCAGGAATCAAGTCCTCGCTCAGCCACAATAATCACTAAGTGACAGTGGTCCATCACCACCCTTCAGCCTAACCTACCTCATGGGGTTATTGTGGAAATGTCAGGAACCACTGACATCATCTCACAATCCTTGGAGAAAAGTTGGGATAAAATCGAGCCCTCAACAAGAGCTCAGATATACTGCACAACCTTCCCACAGCCCAGGCTCACCTGAACTTTCCTCTCTTTTTTCCAATTCAAGATAAGTGAAAAGTTTAAAATACCAGCTGGATTCTTTACTGTTGTCAACGAACAGCAACAATGAAAGGAAGGTTGACAGAGTTCACACCAGAACCTTTGAAAACTCCAGACTGCTGCTCTGCTATGTGGAACTGTTGAGTTGGCCGTAAATCAACATGGAACACAGCCAAGCCCTGACAAGGTTCACTTAAGCAAGACCGGATTCACCGCAAGGCCGAATACATCTCTACTATGTGTATTAAGCCCAGATATGATGCTGTAATAACCTTCCCTCTAACATTATTCTTAACAATCCAGCCAATTACCCACTAGCAATGCTCATCTATTAGCCTAGATTTGAATATTTCACTAATTAAAGTACAAGAAAATAATAAACACAACTTTCTTATACTTTGAGACTGTTTATCCCCAAGGTTCATGGAACACTCATAATTTCACCACCAACAAGTATTTCGATAACAGAATCATTCCCTCAGGGGAAATCCCACTTGCACTTTTTATTCAATATAGTACTTAAAACACATTTCAGTTGTGAGACAAAGGAAATCTTCACCTACCTGAGCATCCTGCTCAACTAAGCTCTCCTTAATTTGACCATCAGGATCTCTACCAGCCTAAAATGGGAGAAAGGGCAAAGGTAAGTAGGCGCTAGCGAACATAAGAAACAAAACTGTGGCTACACTTTAGTATGAAAGTCAATGCCACTAAAAGAGGCATGATGAGGCAAAGAGCATTTTGTATCCATACTCTTTTTCTTGCACTCCATACTGCTTTTCCTGCACTCCATGCAGCATATAATGTCTTGCTTCCAGTATGTGAATGGATACTAGAGGGAATCAAACCATGCATGGGTACCACATGTATTCTGAGTGTGGATGTTCTGAATATGCAGGTCCACTGAAGACCTTAGAGTCAACATCAGTGAAAACATGGAACATCTAGACAAATGATGTAGACCTTGAAGTAATACCATTCACTGCAGATCTAGCATACCAGACTAAAGGCTCCAAGGAGCAGATGAAAATAAGCAATAGATGGAGTAAGAAGGAGAAAACTGGGCTTGAGATTGGAATAAATCTCTGCAGCACATATTCTCACCCAATGTGCAAACTCTTTTCCATATTTACTGCTCTCAAGAAATCACAAATAGTTACGTTCCTCAGCCAAAGTTTTATATCTCCTTTTTCTTCCTGCTTTAGAATGCTCAGGGCCACTTCACATGACATACAGCCTTCAGTAAACTGCCTTCGGTAAAGTAACACTTGCCTATTATTTCAGTTTTGTGCAGTAAAAGTTTACCTGAAGAAGAACTACCAACATCCTTTGGTAAAAACCAGATGTGTCTGATGTTATGTGATCTTCTAAGCTGGCTTCATATTCTGCAATGAAGAAATATACAAACCATCACTTAACAAAATTTCAGCTACTTCAGAGGTGAAGATACTCAAGTAACCAGAGTTACTACTATCTGATAGTTATATTGTAATTCAGAAAGAAGAAAGCATTTCTGTCTGTACATGGCATATAAGGGGAGAGAATGGGAAGACAGGCTGATGGGTATACAGTCTTGTTTTAAGACAGGTTTGAGCCTGTTGTTCCCTCCTGTTGGAGAAAAAACTCCTTCCTGAACAATACTGATGATATTGGCATGACACTGAGACACTGTTAAATGTACAAGTAGCTATAAAGTGGGTTTCAGAGGACCCAAAAAATCTGTAAGCAGTTAAAAATATGCTTCAAGTAAGCAGTATGTTCCTCTTCCATTTACTGTTAAAATCTTTTCTGATTTCATTTGCTCAACAAGGGAAGTGTCTGAGGGACCTAATGCAATTATGTTATGCAACACACAAGGCTATGTATAGGATCTACACAGGAACATAAAAGCTTTCAATGCTCTTCACTCAATACAAGCATTAAATTGATGCTATATTGTGATCATTTTTCACTTCCCTTACTTTCTCCCCAATCTGAAAAATCATACCCTCAAGGAAGTCTGTCAAAATACTGAACAGCTACTACATTTTACCTTCCTGATAAACTTGCTTTATCATGTGGATTTCTGCAGGTGTTCTGGATGCAAGAATTTCATTAAGGACTTTTTCATTGGTTCCTGCTCCCTGTAATGTAAGAATTAATGGAAGGTTTTAAAACCTGTTTTCATATATATATATCTTTAATGCCACAGATGAATAGACTGTATTCTCCAGACACTTTTGAACTTTCCAATATCACTTCTTTTTTACTTTATTCCTAACAGATTTTAAGTATTAATAAATGGCCCCTGAGGCCCCTCCTGTTTGTTCTAATTGCCCCTTGGAGGCTGCAAAAACTCTGCAGCCAACCCACATCTCCCCTTGGCAATTATTTCCCTTCTCCTTGTTCCCTGGGAGTGCCAAAAACTAACTGGGTACCCATTGCCACCAATTACTCTTGAGAGTAACTCCTACTAAGCACAGTCATATCATTAGCACTCTGTACCTGCATTGTCACTTACAGGCTCCACCCAGATGCTGTGCCTCCCACTTCGTCCCTACAGGCAAGTGTCAGGTGATCTACTGCAACTCTGCACATTCAGCTATCATGCACTAGGGATGGTGAGCTGACCCACTGCCCCTCCCCATTATCATACTTCAGATAAGAAGACCAACTAAGTGTGGTGGTTTTAATAAACGAATCACAGAATACACATGTACTGTTCAAGCTATTGGGCTGAGCAAGGGAAAAAAGAAAAAGTAAAAACACACAGTCCTCTATCCCTACACTAGGTACTTTCCAAAGGATGTTTAATTAGTACAGGCTAGCTTAACTTGATGTTGCAGACGTTGCATCATTACTTGAGATGGGTCTTCTCTCCATTGTCTCTGACATGCAGACAAGATGGAGCCCTACATAAAAGCTTAGCCCATCATGGTTCATGCCCATTCATAGAGCTGCCCAAAACAGAAGAATCAGAGCAAGAGCAAGCAAACAAGAGAAGCTCTTCCTCACGTTCTGAGAATTTATAATCTGCATGAGGAGGTCAGCTGGCTCTTCCTGCTCCCCAAAGAAGTTTACTTTCTAGCCATCTGGCTCTTAGCACACTCTGTCTCCCTTGGGCGTGACCTGATAGCAGGGTGTAAGGTAGTAAGTAATTTCCCTGCTTCAGCCAGACTCATTAAAATAACCAAAAGCTTTAAGCACTCTGTGTTGGGAGCTTGAGGGCTCATTTCTTAAAATCTCCTCTTTTCTGCCAACTACTAGTACGTACCTGGGCTTCTGTACATGGACAAACAGCAGTCACAATTACTGAAATATTGGGGTAAATTCTTGGGTGGAGGGCTTTTATCTTCAAATATAAAGAGTTTACATTATTTCACTACATTTGGATAATAACTGATTATCCTCAAACCTCTCCATTCTCCTTTCTGAATGCCACATGATTATAAAGTATAACACCGTAAATAGCATTTGCATTGACTCAGACAGGAAGCCCATGGCAGAGAGTTAACAGCTGAAATAAGGACTGTGAAAACACAGTCCTTATAGCAAAACCAAAAGAAATTCCATTCTTGTAACAGGCTTGCAGACTGGCTGGATTTAATTCAAGAAGTATGGTTTGGCCATCATTCTCTAGTGCCTTGTCAAATGTGGAAATTCCATATAAAATGGACTGGAGTACAGAGGAGAGATTGAGCTCACAGCATTTCTTCCAACACATACAGAAAAGTAATGAGTTTGAACCTAGCATCTATCCCTTCCTGTATAAAACTCACTCATCCAGCAGAGCTTGTGACACACAAATAAAAGGACAATTTAAAGGTCTTCAGAAGGGTACCAAAGGTTTGTCTAATGCCTAGTGGCCAGTAAATGCAAAGAACAAATTAACACGCATGTAAAGGATTTCAAGGAGCTGCGGTGGCTCAAGTGGTTAAGATGCTGAACTGCAGGCTGTGGAAGGTCAGTAGTTCAGCAGCTCGAGACCTGAGAATGCCGCATGACAGAGTGAGCTCCCGTCTCTAGTTCCAGCTCCTGCCAACCTAGCAGTTCGAAAGCAAGAAATTGCAAGTAGATAAATAGGTACCACTTCAGTGGGAAGGTAACAGCGTTCCGTGCACCTTGGTGTTTAGTCATGCCGGCCACATGACCACGGAAGCGTCTTCAGATAGCGCTGGCTCTTCGACTTTGAAACAGAGATGAGCACCGCAACCCTAGAGTCAGATTCGACTGGCTTTCAAGCAATGGAACCTTTACCTTTAAAGGATTTCAAGGCTAGAAAAAAAAAGACGCATCCAGTGGGTTTCCTGACTGGGCCTGTTGCCAAATGCACAGTTCTATCCTTGAGGCAAGGAAATAAACAATGAGGGAGTGATAAGGCAAGTTCCATGATTGTTACAAAGTTTCAAACTCCACAGCTATTTACTCGCTGTATGTGCCAATTTAGTTGTTTTAACAGGTCCTTTAGTCACAGAATGACACATACAACTATTAATGTAAAAATTTATTTAAAATATCTGTGAACAAAAAGGAATGCAGGAGGAGGAAAAAACTCACCAAAACAATAATTCCTGTCTGCTAGTTAATTGATTTTCATCTCCTGAATCAACATGGACTTTCAGTTTTCTAAGCCACTTCAGTCAAGTTAAACCCATTCCTTTTACAAATGCCAAGTTGAAAAGTTAATATTTGGCTAGAATACTCTGCTTAAGACTGGTTAGATCACTGGAACTGATGCTGAATAACAAGAAGTTAAACAAACCTGGGGGAGGCTTGTGAGTGCCAACTTACTAAGCAGCAGACAAATTCAACATTGTTAGATGACTCAAAAGGTTCTACAGAACATTCAGGAGATCTGCCTTTTATTCAACCCAGTTTAAGCCATATGTTTAATTTTAAAGACAGTGGCAAATTATGCCTAATGAAAACTCACTGCCAATTATATTCTAGATAAGTTAAACTGCATTACCTTCTTAGCTCCCTTCCCAGGAAATATTCATACAGAATGTACTGAAGCACAAATCAGAGCCATCAACAGCCATTACGAACATCCATAACTTTCCCTGACCTCATCATAAATTTAACAGAGAGTAACATTTAAAATGAAAGGTGCATTGTAATCCAGAAAATCGGGTATAGAACACTTGGCTTATTGCATCTGCAGTACTGGCCAGTCATTGGATGTACTTCGTTGAGAAGACAAAAGACTATTGAAAACTTGATCACTACAGCCTCTCTGAAATTATTCAGGTGGATAAGAATATAAATGATGCTATTAAAATGAAAGCAATCATCATAAATAATCAAGCACAGTAATCAGCATAATAGGAAACCCGACAAAGAAAGGAGGAAAAGCTTTCCTAGAAAAACCAAAACTCCATTTACATTTTCCTTTGGTGCCATTCATTTTACCTTAATAGCATGCTTCAGTGCATGAGCATCATAAAGCCGTGCTGGTCTCATCAAACTGACCATCAGAGTCTCAAGTTTGCCTGTCAGTTCTGATTTCAGGTCACCAACCAGATCCTAATTGACAGAATGAAGAGTGCCTCATTAAGAAAGCAATTCTAAATTAATCCTTCAATCATACAAACCAGCACACCAAGAAAGTGAAGAAAAGCATATTCATGGAAGCGTACAGAGGACTAGGGAATTTGAAACTTACAAGATGCAAATTATTACCCAATATAAAATGTATTATCTTATACGGCTGAGCAAGTATCTGAGCATGCATACACACAAACACACACTTGCCAACTTATAACCAAAAGAAAGCTCATTACCCTGCCATATAAGGTTTTAAAAGTAACTGCAATTTCCTGACGCTGGGCATTGCTTCTGCTTGTTAGGATGCTCAGGATGGGCTGTTCATCAGTCCCTTGAATGAAGCAAAGCACAGTTACTCTTATTATAAACTGGTATTTTAGATGGACAAACTGAAAAATAAGCAATTGAGAGAACACTGGATGAATGTTTCTCTACCCAACAATATGATCTACAGTCAAAGGGAAAGATAGCCTTGAAAAAGATCTGCATACATAAGGGGGAGGGGTGATTTTTACCAATTCCTCCATCCCATGGCAGCCCTTCCAACTTGTCCCATCGTGCTGATCATCCAGATGGTCTGCCCTCCCCCCACCCAGCATTTCAGTGACATTTCAGGCTGCAGCAGAAGGGGTAGGGGGAGAAGCTGCAGTTCCACACATAGAAGTTTTAGACCATACCCCATCTCATAGACTATTGTTGGTACCTACTTTGTTTTTGTTTACTTTTTAGTAAAGTGTTGCTGAAGTTTTGCTCATGATTTTTTTGTAGAAAAAGCATGACAGAATGAAATGTTCCATTTTTCATGCACAGTAGCTTCACAGCTGGTTCTGTTCCCAATCTATACGTCAGTATCTTTTACAATGGAGAAATTTCTCTTGGGGGTTATCCCAGTTAATCAGGAATTACACAGGCAGTCCAATGACATTACATCATTAAAGAATCACGCTTGCCTATAAGATGAGGTCATGAAGCCAAATCAAGATGAGGAGTGAGCTCCCTCAGATGAGGACATTTTCATTCCCTTCCTAAGCTCCCCCAAATCACCAACAAAATGGTGGAAGGGTATTCTGCAAAGATTTTCCATGAAACATACTTGCCATTTTGCCCTGCTCTAATGGTTAGCTCAGGGCAGGGGAGGATCAATAATATTTCATGAGTTCCAGCAGGGGTCATTTTGTAGAAAAAGAGGTGCAGGAGGTCATTAGCATAACTCATTAGCATATGCCACACCCCTTGGCATCACCGGAAGTGTGTCAGAAGGCAACACCCACTGCTCAGGCTCCACTGGACTGTTTTGGATTGCTAGCTATGGTGGGGAGGCAAAGCGCGCAGATCTGCCCTCGCAGAGGAGGGAGAGGTTGTGCTTGAATAAACCTTGGTCTTAAAGGTGCCACTGGACTGTTTTGGATTGCTAGCTATGGGGGGGGGGGAGTGCAGATCTGCGCAATTTCAGTTGTATGGACATTTATACAATGAACACACCAACAACAGAGAATGATCCTTCTAACCCAGTCTGTTTAGGACTTCACCTATATCCCACCAATCCACCTTCCACCTGTCCCCCCCATCCACCTTCCTCCCATTTTATATTAAAGTCAACTGATGACCTGGGCCATTCAGTCACACCACCTTGCTTGGCTCAAACACAAACACAGGAAGCCACAGAACAAAGTGTGAGTCCAGTGGCACCTTTAAGTTTAATTCTGGGTTCAAGCTTTCCTGTGCATGCCGCAGTTATGCAGGTATCTCCAGATCTGATTCTGTTTAGATCTGGATTATTCTTTAGCTAAGTGGCAATTGCACAACAGCTGTTTGAGCTCTGAACAAGGAAAGTAACGATACTTTCCACTCTCTGATCTTCCTAGGTTCTGTATTTCCATAACTGGAAACAGGACAAAAATCACTTTCTGCTGCTTAACAGCAGTAGAGAGGTGAAGGCAAGCATTCCAGCTACAGGAATCTTGTTTCTTTTTTTAAAAAAGGGGTTTAAGATGGGGTAGAAAGTGGGGTCTGCGAGGCAAGAGACATTCAGAGGTGGTTTGCCATTGCCTGCTTCTGTATAAGGACTCTGGACTTCCTGGGTGGTCTCCCATCCAAACACAAACCAGGGCCAACACTACTTAGCCTCTGAGATCTGACAAGATCAGGCTAGCCTGGGCCATTCAGGTCAGGCACTGTGCCGTTAAAAGTGCTCTATCCAGCAACCATTCAACAGGTGCAGCTTTGAAAACACAGATCACCTTTTGAATGGGGGCAAAACAGCAGACATGCAAAACCTTTATTGCCTTTCTAAAGGGGTGTGTGACTCCCTTCTAGCTTTTAAACTGTAAAATGACTTTTCTTCCTTCCCATTTTAACGAAGAGAAGGGCTAAGGGAACCTCCTGTTTAAATATAAGCCATCTCTTAAGTTTAAAAAATAAAATAAAATTACATCCCTTCTTCCTGGGAATTCGGGGTAAATCAACTTCCATGTTGTCCTCACAACAAGCCTGCAAGGTAGGTCAGAACAAGAATGGCTAGCTCAAGATAACAAGGTATCTAAATAAGTGTCCATGCACACGAAAGCTTGTACCCAGAATAACACTTTGCTTGTCTTAAAGATGTCTCAAACTCTGTTATTCAAGGTAACCAAATTAACTTCATGTCATGGCTGAGAAGAAATCTGAGTCCAGTTCTCCCCAGTCGGTCTAACCACTGAACCACATGCCCCAAAAAGAGCTGAGCCCAGCGTGATCCCGTTTCCAACAGGGGCTGGCCTGGCCTCTCCGGACAGCAAGCCCTGGCAAGCGCCCCTGCCTCCGGTTTGAACATCTGGCATTCAAAGATGCACCTTGCCTCCGACCAGCCAGTTCATGAGTCCCACTTTGCGGCTCTTGATGAGCATGATCCATGGTGTGTCATACTTTAAGAGGAAGCTGTACAGGGCCCCGCAGCAGTCCACGGCCATGGCTTCCCCCACCGGTGGTGGTCCGAAGGCTCCCTCCTCCTCACCCAGGAAGAAGAGGCCAGAGTCAGCAGCGAGCAAGACACATCCCCTGCTTCCTGCTCCCGTCCCAGATGGCCCACGAGGGGAGTTTTAAAGGGGACGGGTCCAGAGCCTGCAGCGCTGCTTCCTCGCAAGTGCCTCCTGCCCTCCAGGAACCTGCTTCGCCTGGGGATGGGACGTGCCCAGCAGGGGAGTGGGAGAGGCACGCCTCCCGACCAGTTCCTCCAGCTTTCCCTTTCTCTGGCTGTCGTCATTGTAATGCAGAGTTTTAAAGGAGAAAACAGAACAAAGTCTGAGTCCAGGGGCACCTTTAGGACCAACAAAGTTTCATTCAGCCACCTGTCCCTCAGCAAGGCTGGTTCTCCTTCCCCGCCGGCCTCAACTTCTTTGGCTGAGCTCCACAAGGTTTTCTGAGGGATGCTGGGAGCAGGGGGTGGGGCTTGCTGCATGTGTCCACCCCCCTGGGCTCCTTACTGGGGGAGCATCGTTCCAGTGAGCTCTGGCAGGAAATGAGGCCTGAGTTCCAGCAAAACAGTAACTATTAATCCATCCTTTGGAACAAAATTCAATTGTTCCTATATAACTCTTCAGAGTACAATGAACTCTTCTACAAAAAATTAGTTATTGTTTTACTTTAGTCACAGAATAGCCACATTATCTTAACCATTATGTAAACATCAGTAGGTTGATACCAAGTCAAAAGATAAAAGATAAGACACACCAGACTATGCTAATAATACCTTCCTAATTTGCAGAACAGCTAGCTCTTACCCAAGCCTTTCATGGCTTTACGAAGGGTCTCCGCATCTGCTCTAGCATCAAAGCCTGGGAAATCCTTTACAGTGCCTCTTGTGAACTGGAAGAAATAATTTTTATTACCTCTCTGCCATTTTTGTTCATATTAGCATAAAAATCATAACTCAAGATGTATTGATCAATCTGAAACACAAGAATGCTTTCCAAGCTATATGAAACACGGGTTTTGTCAACCAAAGGGACACTGGAGCTGTCTTATTCTGAATCAGACCAATGGTTCATCAAGATCAGTACTGTCTACCCAGACTGGCAGCAGAACTCCATGGTCTCTGATAGAAGGTCTTTCACATCACCTAGCATCTGATTCTTTAAACTAGAGATGCTGCGGATTGAACCTGGGACCTTCTACATGCCCCTCCCCAACATACAGCACACTTTCAGTATGCAGATGACTAACAGGAGTAGTTCTTCCTCTCTGAAGAACATCTAGAATTCCAGGCAAGGGTTCAGAAAGGACAGGTCATTAACACTCATGGAAAAATTAAGTACAAAAATCAGCATGTATTGTTTCAGAGCTCTAGCACAATAAACTGTTCCTAATAAATATCTGATCAAACAAGCTGAATTTTTAAACATTAAGAAGCCTTTGCTGTTGCTTCTTCTCTTTAGCATTACTTCCTCTTCTCTAATAAATCACTTAAATAACTGTGACTAATTGGCAGATTTAATGCAAAAATGGGAAAGAAGAGCCTATATTAAGATGTTCTATCAAGATAAGGCAATTTATAAAATCCACTGGACTCCATACCGCAACTCTTTTGTGGTACTTCTCATGAACAGCTCACATGTCAGAGAGAAGGAAGAAAGAATGCAAGAGCATAAGGCCCACTTTATGGACTGAAAAGTGATGGCTGCCCTCCATCCTCTGCCCAAGTTCCCCTCAAAAATGATTTATTTTTTTATTATTTCAATTTGTATCCCACCTTGCCAGAAAAACTGGCTCAAGGCGGCGTATGGACATTAAAATGCAATAAATACAATAAAATTCACATAAACATCCTAAAGTACAATAAAGACAATACAGGTGATGGCGGCATTCAGTATACACTCCAATGGTGGAAGGCAAATGGTGGAGGCAATGGTGGAAGGCAATATCCAGCAGTGTATCATAGGGTGTGAGATGTTCCGGTGGTACATTTGTCAGTGGCGGCTCCTAATTGAACGCCTGGTGGAAAAGCTCATGTAGAGGCCCATCTCATGCAGTTTTTCTCTCTTAGGAGAGAAGGGAAATTGCACAAGATCTCCATGCAATCAGTTATCATCACTGGGTGCACAGCATATTGTTAGAGGACAGCCTCTGCTAACAGGATAGGTAAAAGAGGCACGTTCAGCTAATTTGAGCATACCAACTCCAGATACATCTCTACCATGAACTAACCAAGGAAAAATTAAAATAAACAGCTATAGAAGGTAAGCCTATGGTAAGGGGCTGTTTCTTTGTAATGTGGTTCAGTAGGGCCAACAAAGCATTTGAACAGTAATCATAATTAATTTGACAGTATATGTAGTTCATTCCAAACCAAAGTAGTATCATTAGATCCACACTGAACAGTTGCTACACTACGTAGTAAACTCTCAGGCAAGCACAGATGTCTATTACTGGACAATAATCTCAAAATGCAAAGTATTTGTAATCTAGTTATTTCAGAGCAATAATTACAAAGACTACGAGACAATAACATGGAAGAAGCAATCCTGATTCAAAGCCCATATCAAACTATCACTAATATAAAATTGTTTTTCAGCTCCTACATTCTGAATGGTCATCCACTTAAAATGAACCTGCCTGGAATGAATACAATAATTACTCTAGACTCAACCAGATCTGATACAGAAGATCTGCAATTACAATCTTCAGCATCACAGCTAGTTTGGCATGGATACTATCTTTATTCTCTAGAATTTCTCACAAGCACTGTGAACTGCATTATACATATTACTCTAATGCACCATATCTATGATCCAAGGAACTGTGAGCAAAATAAAAATAACTGCTACGGTCATTTCACAAACACATAAGAGTCCATGCAGTTCTACAGTAAGTGGATATCATAGCAGTCTTCTGAAAGCTCTGGTTCTCACCTCTCTGGTTCTTCTTTTTAAAGCAGACACACTTGGGAGTGAGGCACAATAGTGATTCACAATGCCATCCTAACCACAGTTACATCTTTCTAACCCCACTGGCTTCAATGGACTCCAAAGGCTGTAACTCTCTTTAGGACTGCAATGTGGTGTGCTTTTCTAAAATCTAGTACACACAGTCAGGAGCAGAGGATTTCATGCTTATGCAAGGGGAAGGACATCATCAGATTCAGCATCTCCCTTCTTCTGCAAACCTCTACCACAAGGTGCAGAACCATTTTTCTAGGAGTAGATGGCACCAGGAACTAGAAGACGCAAGTTCAAATTTCTGCTCTGCCATGGAAGCTCACTGGATGATCTGGGGAAAGTCAATCTCTCTCAGCCTAACCTACCTCATAGGATTGCTGAGAGGATAAAATGAAGGAGGCTCCCACTGGGGACAAAAGTAGCATATAAATACATAAATAATGTTTTAAAAATCCTTTCTGATCTTGCCATGGCAATGTACAAGATTAAACCTAACTTTTATGATTTGTCTTAACTTCGACTACTAGACTAAGATTTAGTAAACGACAGTGTCACTTTTTAAATATATACTACACACCCATTTACCTTTCTAGCCTCATTTCCATTTGATCCTAACTTTTATTTATTTATATATATGTATATATATTTATTTATATATGACTAAAGCTGCAGTTATTATTATTAAGTAGTAAAATTGGTGGTTGCTTGCAAAACATTGCTTACCTAGTTGGCAAGAGTTACACAGGGCTTATGTGGGTATTCATCAATGAATTCCTAGCTCCTACCACAAGACATGACATAGCTGAATCCAACAGATTTTTTTTAATCACACAGGAAAAAGCATGTAATAACTGAAGAATCAATCCTATGTGAAGAATTTTGCAACAAATTGTTATACATTTTAAAAATTCATGATTCAACTTCCTGGATTACTGAAGCATTGATCTGCCAAGTATATACATTCTTAATTTTGCTTAAACAAATTGTGAAGGAAAAATGGTGGAACTGAATATCCATTTAACAAGAGAGGTTTTTACAACAGCAGGATCTAGGTAGTCATGATAAAACTGCTTCCTTAGCAAAATCCTACCAGCCTGGCCCAAATTTCATAATCTAGGTTGGCTGTCAGAACTGAACAATGTAAAGCCACTAATTACGCCAGAGGGAAAAAGAACTACAACTAGGCCACTTGCATACCACACCATGTGTTTCAGTATCTGCCAGTGCTGCTATAGAAACAGTCTTGTTAGGAAAAGCAAGCCAGATCAAGACACCTTCTCCAATTACAGAGGAAGCTGGTAACTCGGAGCCTGAGGCTGCCCTAAACTTCAGGTGACTGCACTACAACAGAACATTACAGCTACTGTTCAAACCAGGCGTGTATTTCTTCAGTGGGAAAAAAACTAGTTGTGCAATCCTGTTCATACTCATCTGTGAGCAAGCCCCACTGAATACAGTGAGACTTACTTCTGAGTAAAACTGCGTAGGATTGCATTGTGAAGAGAATACCAAGTGTCAATAACTTTTATAACATGTCATCCTGGGTTATCTGCCATAAGACTGATTTTTTACTTATTTACTTCATTTGTACTCCACCTTTTCCCCCAGTGGAGACTCAAAACTGTATTGCTTAATTTGCTGTCACATCTTGCTTGCTATCCTCTCCCCTTCTCATTTTATCTTCTGAAAAGCTGCTCTGAATCCCTGAAACATGATCAAACTACATACTGTAAAGGAGATGTGTGAATGCTCATACTTCAAAAACCTCCATGCAGGGAGTGACTTGAATGGAGAAAAAGCCCACAGGAAGGCAGCCTTGAAGAGTGCAACAGTCAACAGAAAAACAAAGGAGATTAAGACAGGCAGACATTTTCCCATCTCCAGGGGAAAAAAATAAGGATACAGTACCTGAAGGAAAAGCAATTTTGAGAAAGATAAATAAAAAGGAAAGGTTAAGTTGTCCTGCATTCCACTGCTTTATCATTTCTTTTCAGTAGAAAAAGATTGGGAGGTGTTTCATGTCTATTCTGTTGGAGGGGGCTGCTGTCTGTTCAAAGCAGAATGTTGAAGAACAAAATCTGATAAGATGTTCAGAATTTATGAAGTCACAAAAAACCTGTTTTTTCCACCTTTTTACTGTGGGAAAATGTAAAATTATGCAAAACTTACTTAGGTATCAAAGCCAATCTTACTCTAGCAACATGGAATATATTACCAGTGGGAGACCTGCAAGTACTTGTGGGCGTGATCTCGTTTTCCCCTGTATCCCCCTCCCCCACTATATCCACTTTCCCTTCTTTGGCCGCCCCCCTTGCCTTTTTCCTTCTCTCTACTTCCACTTCTTCTTCCCATCCACTAGCTGAGTTGCATGGTAGCTGCTAGGGCATTTCCCAGCCACTGTTGGAATGATCCCACAGGCACAGTGCCTACTCCTGCCAGACTGGGCTGAACTGTGCGTGTAGCGAGTTTCTGGTAGTCACCACTAGGCCTGTTCCCAGTATGCCCTCCTCCACCAACAGACAGTGTGGTTGAGGCAGGACCTTCCCCAGGGCTGTTTGAGCAGTAGTGTTGTGGTTGCCTAGCAACCCTCAAAACCACTGACAATTCAGTGGGCATTATTTTCTTAAAGCTACAGGCATTGTTTCTGTTATCTTGGAGAATTTCATCCCTGGGTGTTCAGGAGTTTTGTTTTGTTTGGGATTTCAAATTTTTCTGCAATCCAGGGGGTTTTCCATCAGGTTTACAGAGAACACCACCACCCATGCCTGTCCCTAGCTCCATTTTTCAGCTCTACTGAAACTATCATGTACAGATTTTCACTGACCTTTGCATCCTTCAGAAAAATTGAAATTTTGCTCACTACTCTCATTGACCTTAACCTTGAACTTAGATATAAGAGCTCTACAGCAATGTAAAGCAATTTAATGAAACATATACTTTTAAAAAACACACAAACAGGGTGGAGGACTAATAAGATTTAGTGAAGGAGCACCAAACCAAGCAAAAACGTCTTCATCCATTGGCATAAGACAATCATAGAGGAAGACAGAGAAATTTCCAGGGGAGGGAGTTCCAAAGTTTCAGCACAACAACCAAGAAGGCTCTTTTCTTCAGTCGCCATCTGAAGCTAGACGAGTGGCAGAGGCACCAGACACAGGCCCATTGAAGCTGACTGGCATGGTCAGGGAGGCTCATATGGCAATAAGGCAATCCTTTAGCTATACTGGTCTCAAGCTGTATAGGGCTTTAAATGTGAATACCAGCACCCTGAGTTGGGCCCTGAAGCACATTGTGAGCCAGGGTAGATAAAGAAGACTGGAGTGATACAATCTCTATGACCCAATCCAGTCAGCATTCTTCTACCAACTGTACCTTCCAGACAGTCTTCAAGAGCAGCCCCATGTACAGTGTAATGCAGCAAACTAACCTAGATGTTACCAGGGCATGCGCCATAGTGGCAAGATCTTTCCTGCTGAAGAATGGCTCTGCAGCTGGCTCGCCAGCCAAAGATCATGAAAGGCATCCCTTGGCCACCGCTGCCACAACTTTTCTTTAAAACTTTTCCTGTATTTTTTACTCCCTGGGAGAAGGCAGCTTTTCAGGTGGCTGCAGAATACAGGGGAAGGCAGGAAACATCCATTCCATGAGCAGAGTTCTGCTTTTGGATCCCTGGACCCAGTAACTTCCAGTAGAGGAAGTTCACATAATCAGCTGTAAATGTTTGAGTGAACTTGCCAAGTACATAATACTACTGTATCCATACCAGTTCAAGACAATTTTCGTATTGCTACACCAAATCTCTGGGTAGGAATGGGAAATAAAATCTGACACTTTCTCAGATTAATCCATTTTTATTTTATTGCACCCATGCATAGTTGTTATTCATTTCTTGAGTAGCCTCTAAATGTTTTCCCTCAAGACAGATGTGGAGGTTTGGGGGAGACAGCACAATCTCCTAGCATTTATCCCCATGCATGTGGATAAAACAAGAGAAGCTATACTTCTCCCTTCACACCCAAAGTGTAGCAAAAGTACTTCCTATGCACAATTATAAACTGTAAGAGTAACTATAACTATAAGAGTAACTATAGCCAAGGTATTATCATCTGGAAAGGGACAGGCTGCATCAACTTCTCCATGAACTGGAGCTATTATTCAGCAAGCTCCTTTAGAAAGTATGTAATACAGTAATTCAATGTGCAATATAGTAATTGAATTAAGCGTGTAAAAGGAAAAACTTATCTTGGGTGCACAGACCCATCTATTCTGATCATAATCTACATACTCCTCCCAATCATATCCTGTATTCTGTTTATCATTTGTTATTGTGGCAAATATCAAAAAGAAAGGTACATAAAGTTACTGTAATACTCAAATGTTCAGAACAAATACATTTTCAAGTTCATAAAGAACTCAAAAATACTACCCAGAAAAAAGAGAAACTACCTAAGGCTAAAGAAGCCACACCCATGAAGAATAAATACTGGAGGGAACCAAGTTAATTTCCCCCATTTTAGTTCTACTCTAGCAGCTGCTACATTCACCCACTCACAGTATAAATTTGCAGTGCAGGAAACTTGGCTCAACGGGTGGAAAATGAAAAAAAGAGAGAGTTGACGTGGCCTTCATATGACTAGGATGAGTTCACAGAGAGGTTGAATTAAGAACTTTTTAAGCATTTGGATGAAGTTTCTGAGCCTGGAAAAAAGTAAGAATGCAAGTAAAAACCCACCCACAGTAACTCTCAAATCCTGTTTCTGCCATCTAATAGGGTGACACCAGTGCCCAGTCACCCCCTTTTCAGAACAGCTGAGGCAAGGAAATGAATGGAAAATGGCCAAAGTTATAGCACTGGGTCATAATATGAACAAGGTATATACTACAACCCACCCACCCCACATTGTTTTAAAGCAAATCTAACTTAAACGAAACACTACCTCGCACAGGGTTGCCGGGAAAGGCAAAACTGCGGCGCATGACACAATTTATTTAGAGGAAGGACGGGATTACACTGTCATACATTGATCTCCTGCAAAATGGCGCTAACGGAATTAAAAGGCCACTTTTTTGCCCTGCCCCTTGCTTGAAAGAGAGAAAGAGAGAGAGCGCGCGCGCCAGGTCTGACTCACCTTCGCCATGGCTGCAGGGAGGTTGATTGGGCAAGAAGCTGCAAGAGACCGTAACAAGAAAAACTACTAAAGGAGAGTTCAGTTCGGCGCAAATGTATAGTAAAATTATCGGAACAGTTTTGGCGTCAGAATAAGTCACGTTTCAAAGCCGATAAGCTTGACAATAACCATCATTCTCCCCCCCCCTTAACTTTGGGAAACTCCGATTTGGGCCGAAAGTCCTGGGCCAACACCCCAAATCCAGGAACCTGCCCCAGTGGCTGGCTCGCTTCACCTTCACTTACTCCCAGCAGTGCCAGAGGTACAGAAAAGAGCCACCAAGGCAACAATGCATTAAATACCTAGTAGGCTTTTAGCATTCTATACTGGCCTTTGCTCCGCCGTACGATCCGAGCCTTTCCCGCCCCCAGTCTCCGGACTCTGACTCGCCCCGTCCGTCCTCTGAGGCCCCTTCGCCCTCCTTCCCCCAGGCACTCACCGAGCTAACGAAGCGGAGAGTGACGCCCAAGCAGAGAAAAGCAGCTCGCCGCTTGTTGCTACGAGCACAGAGAAAGACCACCGAGGGAAACTCCCGAGGCTGTGCTTGCTCGCCACACCCTGAGCTCGGATTTTCCTACCCTTGCCTCTAGCCACGCCCCTGACGACTCTCCGTTATAGCCAGCCGTGCTCCAGGGTGGGGCCGTAGCCATCTTCCTGTCCCAAGATGTCCCAAGAGATCCCAAATCGACGGGGGTGGCTTGAGTTTGAGTAATGCTCAAGATGAAAGTCTTGGACTCTAGAATATTTAAACTCAAGTTGTTGTTTGCAGAATCCCACGCTTCTGCTTGTTAAGGATGAGTGCCCTACCCATATTTACTTGGTTAAAAATAAGTAGACCCGACCCCTTGAATTCTGTGGGATTTACTTCCAATAAAATTGTGTAGGCGGACAGAGGAAAACAACTGTTGTATATGTCCTGGATGTAGACAGTTTCCCCAGGATATACACATTTTTTTCCTGTAGGAAATTATGTGATGAATGGGCGTTTGCATCTATGTCACCACATTGCTACAAGCAGTGGCAGATTAACCATTAAACAGACTAAGCAGGGGCTTAGAGCACCAGGGCCAAAGGGGACACCACAAAGTTGGGGAAAGGGTGAAAAAATGTAAAAAAAATGCCTTTCAGGTCATGAATATTGGAACTTTGATACATTTAACTTGTGAAATATTAAAATAGATGTTGTATTGCATTTTTGTAGAACATTATGTAGCCAAAGTTTGGCTTAGTTTGTACAGTATATTGTGTTATCATATGCATAAACTTTTGTATTGCTGCAACCTGCATTGTATATCTGGTCAGACAGGTCAACAATTAAATGGACTGAGTCAGTGTGCAAAGGAGGGGGGCACCAAGATTGGTCAGTATTTAGGGCACCAGTGAGCCTTAATCTGCCCCTGACTACAAGGCAAAACAAAGACTGCAGTCACACTAAATAATCCACTTTCAATGCACTTTCCAACTCAATTTTGCTACTTCACAAATTGAAAGTGGAATATTTAGTGTGTGTGACCACAGCCAAATTATGCAGTCATCACTAGAGGCAGGATTCATGTCCTTTTGTGTGTTCCTTTTTTGTAAGAAATGTGTGTTGTGAGAAAGGACTTTAATTCACATATGATCAGGGCTATTTTTGGGCAGGAACTCACAGGAAGGCAGTTCTGGCTGTCTCCTGAATTGGCCACACCCAGCAGGAATTCATTAGCATAATAGGCCACACCCAACAGCAGAAACTCATTAGGATTGGCTACATTAGGGGTGTGTGGCCTAACATGCAAAGGAGTTCCTGCTACAAAAAAAGCCCTGGGTTTTGACAACAAACAAGGTAAATGGAATAAGAAGCAAAAGGTAGGTGTGGCTGGATGACCACACTTCTGGTAACATGGGGGTGTGGCCTAATATGTTAATGGGCTGTGTTGTCATGGGTGTGGCCTAATATGCTAATGAGTTTCTGCTGTTGGGTGTGGCCTGTTATGCCTATTATGAGTTCCTGCTGGGCTTTTTCTACAAAAAAAGCCCTGCATATGATAGATGAGGAAATAAGACCAAGAGATGAGCATTTTCTCACAAAAGGCTGAAGATGGACTCTTTCTGGGTTGATAATGAAATCTGTATTGGTCAGAAATTCGGAATGCTGATTCACATTACAAATGCTTCTCATAAGAACATAAGAGAAGCCAATGTTTGATCAGGCCAATGGCCCATCTAGTCCAACACTCTGTCACACAGTGGCCAAAAATACCAGGTGCCATCAGGCGGTCCAGCAGTGGGTTCAGGACACTAGAAGCCTTCCCACTGTTGATCCCCCCAAGCACCAAGAACACAGAGCACGCCTTGCTCCAGAGTCCCTATGGATACCTTGTGGCTAATAGCCACTGATGGACTTCTGCTCCATATGCTTATTGTTGTGCTCCATATGCTTATTGTTGGTAGGGCCGCATGTGGTTGAGCGAAGAGCCTGAACTTCGCACAAACAAACAATAGACAAATGGATCCTAGCCCTACTCCAATCGGGAGGCTAGGATCCAAGACTCAACCTATGAAAGACTGATAATGTAAATAGACCTATCACGGGTGTTGGTGTGTGTTGGGGTGTGGTTTGTCTTGGGGTTATAAGCCAGCCTGCAAGCTGGTGAAAGTTGTCTTGTTTCCGAATAAACTATGAGCTGATTCACTATGTCGTGCCTCGAACCCAGTATATTATACTTATCTAATTCCCTCTTGAAGCTGTCCATGTTTGTAGCCGCTGCCACCTCCTGTGGTAGTTAATTCCATGTGTTAATCACTCTTTGGGTGAAGAAGTACTTCCTTTTATCTGTTTTAACCTGACTGCTCAGCAATTTCATTGAGTGCCCACGAGTTCTTGTCTTGTGAGAACGGGAATATAAAGTACTGAGACTGAGGCATAGTGTAGTGATTTCAGCTCATACTTTATTAATGCATAGGAGAAGGCGCTGTCCCATGAGGAGTTCAGTTGGACTGCGGCTGGTGGTGGAGTGGGGGGTTGTGTGCTGGCTGAATAGGAAGGCAGCCAGCTTGTATTCCCAGTCCCTCTGGTCCATGCGGCGCAGGGCCTCTTTCATTGTTCAGACCATGCATTCCGTCTGGCCATTGGTTGTGGGGTGAAATGGAGCGGAGTGTATGTGCCTTATGCCATAATATTGCACAATCTCCTGAAACTCCACGGAGGTGAAGGCTGTGCCATTGTCAGTTACCAAAGAGTCTGGTATACCATGGGAGCTAAAGATCTGCCACAACATGTGGAGGGCCGACCGGGATGAGGTAGACGGGAATGGTACCACCTCCAGCCACTTCGTGCAAGCATCTACCAATAAAAAGAAGACCTGTCCCTGGAGGGGCCCAGCAAAGTCCAGATGTAACCTTGCCCAAGGCTTGTGGGATGACTCCCATGGCCGCACTGGTGCTTTCGGAGGCTCGGGTCAGGACTCCTGACATTTCTGGCAGTGCTTCACTGTGTCCTCTATTTCATTGTCCAACCCCAGCCACCACACATAGCTCCAGGCCAGGGCTTTCATCCTGACGCCTGGGTGGCTCTAATGCAGGGTACAGAGGTGGGGGTATCACCACCCGACTGCCCCACAGCAAGCACCCGTTGTGGGAGGACAACTTGTCATGGTGAGATGAGAATGCCAAGAATTTGGGTCCCACCAGGCCGGCTGGCCACCCCCTCTCCACCCAGTCCACAACCTGGGAGAGGATGCGATCCCAGGCAGTGTGGCGCGACAGCTCCCTCACTTGTACCGGGCAGTTGGGCAGGTCTTCCAGCAAGGCAATGTGGTGTGCCGGGGCAGGATTGGGATCGGAGGAAGGCAGCAGGAGGTGGCTCAGTGTGTCAGTATGGCCCATCGCTTGGCCTGCTCTATCCCATGAATAATCTTATAAACCTCGATCATGTCACCCCTCAACCATCATTTCTCCAAGCTAAAGAGCCCCAAGCTCTTTGCAGAGATCCCCTTAAAGTCAATTTTAGCATTGGTGTGTTGTTTCTTTAAGATTTAGGAGCTGATATGGTCCCAGGTGGGTAATATAGTCTTGTGAGTAGTGTGTTTGATGTATTTATTTTTGGTGTTGATATTCGGTATTATGATATTCTTAATCTGTATTTTCTGTATTATAAGTGTATCTGTTAAAGCAGTGTTTTTCAACCACTGTGCCGTGGCACACTAGTGTGCCGTGAGATATTGTCTGGTGTGCCGTGGGAAAAATTCCAATTTCATCCGTAACATATGAACAATTATAAAATAAAGTATTATTATTTCATAATAAAGTAATTATAAAATAATTTCTTTGTGTTTATTTGATTCCTATTCAAGAGAATTACTTTATATATAGTCAATATAGGCACAGAGTTAATTTTTTTAACATTTTCTAATGGTGGTGTGCCTCGTGATTTTTTTCATGAAAAAAGTGTGCCTTTGCACAAAAAGGTTGAAAAACACTGTGTTAAAGGTTATGTGTGACTTGACAAGTATTGTATTGCACTACATGGGAGTATGTAATTTCTATAAGGTTTCTTTAAATACGGTTGTAAGTATGTGACAGGATCAAACCCATACAAACATTGTATCGTGTCTTGGAGTATAATAATGGGCATACTGGAATGGTTTGGCAAGGCATTTTGCACTATGAACTAAGTCATGCCCGGTGAAAAGTTGTTCTAAGAATGTGTGAGTATGGCAGTATAAAATAGATTTTTACTCAGGACAACTTGATTATGGAGCATTTGAATTTGATAATGTTTGTATATTTCCTCAGATTCATGATAGAAAAACCAGGAGAAGATTTGTATATGTTATGTTAAACTGTGATATGAATGAAACTAGACGAGCATAGCTATGGTATAAAAATATTTTATTGGAAAGGTTTTTATGGATCCTTTTCTTGTGTAAATTGATTTGTTGATTCATGCACTGCTGTATGTATGTGCAGGAATTTTTTTAAAAAAAAATCCCCCCGAAGGGGTTTTTTATTGCATTTTCTAAATATCTACAGAAAAAGAGAGGGGTACTAACAAACATAGCTACAAGAAGGGGGAGATAGGAAAGAAAATCCAAAACGTGATGATTGTATATAGTGCTTACAAATGTGGCATTAACAAATAAAAACTTTCAGTTGTTAACTTCGAAGGTGACATTTGAGTACATCGCTTATGAAGCTCTAGCTCATACAGACTGTTTGGAGTATACTTCTGCAATACACTAACATTTCTTTTGTACAAACATCAGGCACTCTCATCATCTCATTGCAATAATTTCTGCCTATTACTTTCTGCCCCTCTAACTCTTTAGAATTTTTATCAATCAATACATGGAATCCAATAGCATTTAAATACCGCTATTAAAAAACATCCAAGTTAGGCTTAAACATGATTCTCTTCAAAGAAAAACTCTCCATTTACCCTCTTATTAAAAAAAAAAAAGAAAAGAAAGACAGACAAACTGGAACCTCCATATGTATCACATAGCACCCCTTTTCCCTCTTCCTTTTATGGAGTTAGCCTAAATTAGTAAAATCCTTTTAAAATTAATTTAACCATTCATTATCAATTTCTATAGAAACCCTTTCCCTTAATTTTTCCCAACATACCCCCTTAGCCCAAAAATCTCATCTCTAGAAAGGGCTCTTCACTATAGAATCTTCCTCAGTCTTCTTTAACTCAAAGTCCATTATTATTAAAACATATCCACCTTTCGCCCAACCTTCTATTAGTTTTGTCCCCCCATCAAAATATATAATAACTTTATTTTTTAGGAGGGGAGTTTCCCCTCCCCCCGCTTATCGTAGAGAAAACATAGCTACATTGCTGTCTCGTCCAACTTTCAGCTACTTTCAAGTTTTTAATGAAGATTCAGTTTCATTTTAATTTTAACTGCGACACAAGATGCCATATCGAGGGGGTTTCGGTTTCGGTGCTGCGAATGGCGGCCGCTTCTCGGGAAGCTCCCGGAGGCGGTCAGCCCACGCGCGGAATGGGGGGTCTTCGCTTATGCGAAAGACCCTAGTGAGCCTTAGTCAAAGGCTCCGAACCGGGGGCGCATGGGGAGTAGCCTCTTTGCCGGCATACCGCCGGGAGGTGAGGCTTTCTCCCCGCTCCAATCGGCCCCGCCGCGTAGTGCGTCCCGGATGGGACTTAGCAGCCCTGCCGACTTCCAGGAGTGAGTTAAAGCGGTCTGGATTAACATGAAACGAAGAAAATGGCATCTAATCGTGAGTTGAAGATCTGTTTTGAAGCGAAAATTTAAACCCCCCGCAAGCGCATAAGCGTATGGGAGGAGGGAGGAATCCCTATCCTCTTTAAGAAGCGAGATTCAAAAGAGAAATGCGAGGGGGGTAAAGATAAAAAAAAGTGTTGGTGGAAGTACCGTTGGGGTTTTTTAGAAGACTGCGACTTCAGCAGCTTTTCGGGGGATGCGGCACGAACTGTGAAAAAGTAAATAAAAAAGAAAATGTCGATGCTGGGGAATGTCCTGCGCAAACCGGAAGAGAAGGAAGGAGGGACTTCCGGTCCGGACAACCCCCCCCAGAGCTAGCTGTCAATCAACAGGAGAAGGAGATGCTGCGCCACCTGCTGGAGTAAATGTATTAAATCAACGAAATTTTTTAAAATGGATGTGTTCTCATCAGTTGTCAAAAAGAACTTTCTGGTTATGAAAAAAGAAAGAAAGAAGATCTCAGATTTGTTGTGGCGAATGTCTTGACACCCCTAATTGGCAGTGAAGCGAATAAATAAAAAGAAGAGGTGGATATGGCTCTCAAAGCCTGTTCTGCCTCTAAAAAAAAGGGAATCTCTGCCAGTAGAATGGGGTGTTGAGCTTAGCAAGCAATGGAGATCTAATTTCATAAGTAGTGTTTATGGAGCCAGCGGAAGATGCCATATCGAAGGAAGCACTCCAAAGTCTAAAGTCTGTTTATCTTCTCTTTGTTATCAAGTCGCCAGGGTCCCATAAATCCATTGGATCTTTACACCGCCTCTAAAAGTTCTCGAAATTAATCAGCCTTATTTCCAGCTCATTCCGAGTTGTTTTCTTTTTAGGCAGAGGGGAGCTTCCCCCCCCCTTCAACCTTCAGCCTTTCCCAGTCACCGCTTACAGAGATATTTAGAGTTTCTTTAAGAAGAAAGAGGGTTCTTCAATGCCTAAAAAGATTACTTTCAGATGTTTGTACAGTCTCTTTATCTTTCGAGAGGGGGAGTTTCCCCCCCTCCGCCTGCTAAAGATGGATTCTGCATCATTTCCAGCCATCACTCAGAAAACACTCCAAGCTAATGTAAGTTTCCATTTCCATTCAATACTTTTCTCTTTTCTATTTATGCTTCTTCTTCACTTCCCCTATCCCTTAAAAATCATCATTTTTATATTATTATATTGTTATGTAGGGGGAGGGAGTTCCCTTTCCCCAGCTTCTTTTCTGGGAGGGAAGGGGAAGACTTTATTCCAACTCAGTCTCTCACTATGATGTTAACAGTCTTTAAAGGAGATTCTAATTCTTCCTTCTAGCCATTTCTAGCTAGCCATATAAAACGCTTTCAGTTGCTGTTTTTAGTCCCAAATATTTGCTTGTGTGTTGCTCAATTCATAACTCTCAGTATTCCTCCATCACAGTCCCTTCATTTCTCCGATGTTAGTTTCCTTTATCTAGTCCTCCATGGGGGGGTCTACCATTGTCTCCCCCACCCACGCTTGGGAGGATGTATTCTTCCCTCTGGTGCTTCGTTAACTTGTACTCACACTTCTTCAGTAAGAAATCGATTCAGCCAGTCACTTGATTACAGCTTAATCACCATCCGCTTGGTTCCCGGTACACAAAGCCTCGGCTGGAACACAGCATGGAGACCGTCGGGGCAAAAGGACGCCCCCACCCCCAGGCTAGAAGCCGAGGGGGGGTGAACCTCAGCGCCCCCTGACTCAGGGCTCATCCCCTTACGATCGCCCTCCCTCTCTACCTGCTGGTCTGCAGACCATTTCCCCAGGAAAGGGGAGAATGGCTACCGTCAGCTTGCCAATCCAGAAGTCGAGAGCGAAATTTTCTGATGAAGAGGCAAAATGAAGAGTCATTCCGGAGGTTTTTGTCTTCACTTTCATTCTGATAGAAGTTCACCTTCACCTGAAATAAAACGTTACCAATTTTTTGTGTATTAATATCTGCTTTAATATTGTTATATGTTATAATATACCTTGATGTGCTCAAGCGCTTTGTACTATCGTTCTGTGCTTTGTCTGTTTTGATAAGTTACAACTGTGCTGCAATGTACGCAAGTTGCTAGTAAGCATTTCACTTTGTAACTGTCATCAGGTAACTTCATATGCGACTATGGGCATTGTTGACTACGTTAAAAAGATTGTATTGGGCCTGAAACTACAAATGATAAACGTCCCGCTAGGGTAATGTCTTGGGAGTTTAGAACATGCATTCCTACAAACCAGTAGTTATGCTGTAATTATAAAGTACTGTAGATAATAAGTATGGCTGTTACTGATAAATCTAGGTAGAGCAAGGCAATCTGGGCCATGAACACTGATGTTATCCTTTACTTTTGCCAGGTCATGCAGGGGTTTGAGGAGTTTGGATTTCCTCACTGTGTGGGAGCCCTGGATGGCAAGCCACAGAGTACTACAATTGGAAATGCTTCTACTCAGTCCTCCTGCAGAGGACTGTGGACCACCGAGGCCACTTCATTAACATTACAGTGGGTGAAGCCGGCAGGAGCCATGATGCTTATCTACTAAGGCGGTGCTCATTGATGCAATGGACCAAGGCATATTCGTGCCCAGAAACCCCACACTGACAATTGAGGGGGTTCAGATCCCTCCCCTAGTGATTGCCGATGCCGCATACCCCATGCACCGCTGGCTCAAAACTCCCTATACTGGAGTGCTGAAACCACGGCAGGAGGCATTCCACAGGGCGCACAGCAGGGCCAGATGTGTGGTGGAGCTGGCCTTTGGATGGCTAAGGCTCGCTGGAGGTGCCTGGGGGTCACGCTGCAGGTGGGCACAACAGAACATAAATGCAGTGCTGTGCAGTGCTGCACAACATTTGTGAGGAGCGTGGCCACCCAGTCACTGTGGAGGCCACAAAACAAGAGAGCAATCCTCCCTCACAGCAACCCCAGCCAGGAGGGAATAAGGGGCACCTTAAGGAAGGAAGGGCAGTGCATGCCACAATCACCCAGTGGTTGCAGAGGCGGTGCAGGCACTGAGTTGAGAACTCTGACTTTCCCCTGCATTCCATGTCCCCACATTTATAAAAACTGGTTTATGTAAATATGTTATGAATTGTTGTTGATGTTGTCGTTTACTAAAAAATGTTTTGTTTGCCTAAGACGTTGTTGTTCAGTAAAACCTTTAATCAAAAGAAAGGCTGAGCTGCATTTTCCTGGACTCCCCACCCAAGAAGAATGGTTTGTGACTGTAATTTCAGTAGCTCACAAAGTGGAATTTCCCCCCCCACACACACAGGACTCCACAGCTTAGAGGGAGCATTGCCTATGAGGTAGGTGGGGCTGAGAGAGCTCTTTCAAGAACTGCTGTTTCAGGAACAGCTCTGAAATAACTTGTGACTGACCCGCAGTCACACCAGCAGCTGCATGTGAAAGAGGAATGGGGAATAAAATCTGGTCTCCCAGATTAGAGTCTGTGCTCCTAACTACTGCACCACATTAAATGGTATCAGGGATAGGGCTGCCAATCTGTCCCTTCCTAGAGGGACAGTGAGACCCCTCTGGCTGATTCCCCAACCCGGGAAAGTGCGTACCACAATCTTTGGGTGCCCCTTGGAGAGTTGGCAACCCCTCCAATTTGAACCCGTTTTGATTCCCTGGCCTCTTTTTGCCCCTGGTAACATGCTAAGCAAGGAGGACTAAGTGGCCAAGGCACACACATATACTTGAACTATGTATAACTTAGGCAAGTCACGGGCATTTAACACAACCGGGCACAGAAAATAAACAGGAGTTAAAATGCAGGTCCTATGTCCCTACACCCCCAACTCCCTATCTCTGGAGATGCTGGGGCTCAGGAAGGGATTAGCTTTCCCCCCTCCTTGTTGTTGTGGAAAAACACCAGCCCTCCTGTGGGACTGTTCACCTGGACTGCCACCCTCCTGCCACCACAATTTACAGTGGCGTGGACGTCTCACAGGGTCCAGATGATGCCTGGATAGGGTGGGCCCAGCAAGTCTTAACAGATTGGACTTACATCTGGTGTCCACCCTGTCCTTGAACTCATAGAGCCAACGCTCCACCTCCTGGCATCTGCAGCAGGACCCCACTTCCTCTGCTGCCACGGCAGCCTGGGGTGACGCCACTTGACCTACGGTCAGTAGAGTACAGCTCATCATCAGAGCAAGAAGTGCATTCCCCATAGGGCAACTTGAGGATGATCTTACCTGCAGCTGAATCTGCTGAGGAAACAATTCGGATTGGTCCTCTGGGAACTGCCCTGTGCCTGCTCCTCTGTTGACACATCTGAAATGCACACAGTTTGTTCGAGGGAAACTTGTAGCCCAACGAGCATCCTCCAAACACTAGTAGACCTGCATGCGTTCTTACAGAGGTACGGTAAATGTGAACACCGCACTCTAGCCTCTCAAAATGCTGTTCCCATCAGCACGGCAACTCCTCACGCATCATAACCTCCCACTTCCCACCAACCACAGCTGCTGTGGTTTCTCTACACAAATTATTCCCCGTGCACAACCTGTGGACAGACAGCTGTCTGCAACGTGTGCCCTCTCTAATAGCAGATGCTGGGCATTTCGGTCTGCTTCCCAATTGCAGAAATATCTCCAAATCAAGGGGGGGAACCCAGCAGCAATTCAAAAACAACTGGATTGACACTCTCCACTCACCCTCTCCGGTGTCCCCTGAAGGTAGCACCACCACACCTCCAGGTGGTTGCGTGGCCTGCTGGGGTTCGTCTGCCTGTGATGGAGGGGGAGAAGTGGTCCCTACAGGGGGCAACATTTAACTTTAGCTCATGGTCAGAGTTGTGATTTGCAGTCAGTGTGTTATTCATATCGTCCCCTCACCTGCTCCATTGTCCCCAGAGGAAAAGGTAATGTTTTCCATCTCCCTGGGCGGCTGGGAGGATCTGGCTGCAGGAAAAGGCGGAGGAGATCTGTTCAGGTCACAGTTTAACATTGCTTGGGGGGAGGTGACATTTGGAGAAGGGGGTCCACTTCAGTAGTCACATAAATAACTGGGGGTGCACGAAGCCCATAGGCTATGATCACTATGCCTGCGCAAAAGGCACACTCACCAGCGGATGGTCCTTGACCCGGATCCTCTATGGGTGCATTCTCAGGGGAAGTAGATGGCAGGAGTACCCGGGCTGTCTGGGGCCATCCCCTTCTCAGTACTCGAGGTGTGTCTAAAGATAGTAAAGCGTATTGGTTAAAATGAGGATGGAAGTTAATGCTGGAGTGTGTGAGTATAAAACCTCATGACTGGACAGCACAGCTACAGAAACCATGCTATCAATGCTTGCCTTTTCAAAATAAGGCATAGTGTGTCCAGATGATTATTTCTGGCTCACCTCAATGCTGTCCAATAGCCATGAACCAAGCTCCTTGTTTATAAGGACAGGGTTGTGGTGCACTACAATCCACAGCTTAGACCACACCTCCCAAACACAGTTACCTCAGCATGCCTCGGTGTCATACTCTAATTTGGCACGTGTCTCTGTCATACTTCATAAAACCTCTGGAAACCATGCTCTCTGACCGGGGCCATTCTACGGCTGAGTGGCCCATAGTTAGTGCAGCAGACATTGACCAATCAGACATGCATCTGTTACTTTCACAATTTCTTTTTCTTGTACTGTATTTACACATTGTCTAACAATACATGTGATGATGTTACAAACAATTGAATAAGTTACATTGAATCAAAACTTGATTTTGGGGGGGATTTAATAACAGTCAATTAAGGCTTGCTGTACCTAAAATAACTCACAAAAGGAATAAAACAGTACCTCCTATATACCACTGTCCCAATCCTTTATAGAAAGTTATTTCAACACAGCTGCAGTCTCTGGCAGCAGACCTGTTAATGGGATACATTTCCTCTTATTTAGGGAAAACATACCCTCCTTGCACTGAGGTTGTCAAGAGTGCATTGGAAAAGGGGGAGTTATGAATGGTAAACCTCAGTAGAAAAACCTCAAGACATTTTGAGACTTACATGGGGCCCTTCTTTCTGTATAGCTTGGTCTCCCCACCTGTGCCCACAGGAGTGTCATGAGGTGGAAATGGGGAGGATGGTAACTCCTGGGGGGGAAGCCTTCCCAGTCCTCCAGCATGTCAAAGAAGGCCCCCTTCTGTCTTTTGAATTTGGCTCAGCATTGCGAGTCAGTCCTGGGGTAGCCCTCAGCGGTAAGGAGCCTGGCCATCTGATTAAATATGGTCATTGTCTGCAAGTGGGTGCTGGGCATTATAATTGGCCCAGCATCCAGTTCATGGAGGAGTTCAAGGAGCCTTTCCATTTCCTCCTCCTACCAGTAGATGCCCAAACACCTTGCCACCATTGCAAAAAGTTTTGGGCGCAGGGCATTTGTGTGCATGTACAAAATAACACTGGAGATTTGGACCTCTGTATTCAACACGCTGAGGAGGGTTTTTTGTAGTAGTAGTAGTCGACCCAAGGGTTGAGGCTTCTGTTGAGGAGTAGAATGGTCTACCACAGTGGCCACTATCCCAAGGAACATGAGGGACACTCCTGGAAGTTTGGCAAATTCAGCCCATTGTCTTTTATTATTCGTCTGTGCATCCAAACACTTCTCCCTGATCTCTCCAAAAACTTCCACCACCCCCCACAGAACAGTTCAAGTTCAAGAGTCCCAAATTAGCCAATTAGCTTCTAAAACTTCTAAAAATCTTCCAAAAGGCTCCTCTCCCCTATCCCTGGCATTTATGCAAACGAAGCACACATTTCATTGGGCACCTGCATGTTTCTTTAATCCAAGCGCGCACGCGCAAAAACACTCCAGCTGAAAACTCATGCAGCAATGGAGGTATCTCCCAAAAAGGGAGTTTTCTGGCAGGAGGATGAACTGGAGCTGATGCTCATGTTTCTTTTGGAGAAAGGCTATGGGGAGAGGATAATGACAAGTACCCACCTTGAAACAATCAGCCTGTTTGAGGAGGTGGTCACGGTGCTAATGGAGGCAAGCCACCCAAGAAGCACGGCTCAGTGCCGCGCAAAGTTTAAGAGAGACAAAGCCACATTCTTCGACGCTCTCGAGGACTACAAGGGGGTGCCCCCTATCAGCAGCAGGCCACCCCGGTTCAACCTCCTCTGGAGACTTTGGGACCAGGCCGGCAAACCCAGCTGGGGAAAGCGGAGACCAGCAAGTGAGTACTCTGCCCTCCCTCCCCTTTATACTGGAGCGTACCATTACTTGTCACTTGCATTTCCATCAACTCCCCCCCCCCCTTCCCACAGAATCCTACTGGCCAAAAAGGAGCTGCAGACAGGCAGCACTAAGGGACTCTCCAGGATCCTCTCCCCAAAGGGGGCATGCATCTGGTAAGCAAATATAGCTCACATTGCACAGGTAGGGGGATTGGTTGTAGCATCACTCCCTTTTTCTCTTTGTGTAAAAGGAACCAAATTTCTAAGAAAATATGCACAAGCAGAAAGGGAAGGGAAACATTTCTTGGAGCCCCGCTAGTGTAATCTGGCAATGCACACCTTTTAACAGATGACTGCAGATCTGGGAAGTTGGTGCCTGTGGGTATCAGTTTTCTTCATACCAGTTGCAGCCAGTGTTCCCTCTAAGATGAATTACTGTGAGCAGGATTGCAGTTCTATAACCTCCAGCTCACAGACTCCGCAGCTGAGACAGAGCAATGGTTACAGGTAAATTTGTATTGGAATCCATACCACGAGATCAAAGTAGCATGGTCTGTTGAGGCTTTCTCTGCCCCACATGAGGAAATTGTGGAGTTTGTTGGGTATCCTGCTCCAGATTGCGAAATCCCACTTGAACTGGCAATGCAACCTAGGAGAAGTGGTAATTGGGTCCCCAGCAGATTAGATCACCATACAGTGTGTAAAAGGGGGACCTGGCTGACAGAACACAGGAAAACATATAGTAATCATATTTCCTATGTCATTTTCAACAGGACTGGGACTGTTTGTGAGCGTGGCCGTTCAGGCCACGGGATCCCCACAGGAGAGTAATCAAGGTAAATTTAGATGTATTATTGGGAAGTCATCTGTCCATGCACAAGGATCGGTGCCTGGAATGGTAATCGTATCGGGATTTAAGCCTGAGTGACTGACTGAGGTTAAGCATCCCTGGGCAGATCCAGGGAGATGCAGTAAGGGTCAACCCCCGGTATGCTGTCATTCAATGGCACATCACATGGGAAGTGTGAATGTTTGCCTGCCCCTATTAACCTTTGATTTTCAAACACTAATTTTAGGGTCAGTGGACACAAAGATGGCCTCCTCCCAGTCAGTGAGCAGGAAGCAGCACCAGAAGCCAGCTCTGAGTCCCCAAGTGGTAAGAGTAATGGCCATTACTTGACTTGCCAAGGAATAACATTGCACATCCTAACAGCTACCCATTCTCTTGCAGGAATAGGTGAACCGAGCTACAGGGGCTGGGCTGCTGCAGTGGAAATCCCCCCCCAACTCAAGACCTGTGGCTGGACTTCATGCAGGCCACCCTTGAGCAGCTCCAGGCCAGCGTGGAGCTGCTCAGGGCAGGCGTGGACACGACTCGCCAGAACCGTGAGGATCCTTTCCTGCCTCGTCCTGTGATCAACATTAGGAATATGAGAGACATCCAGGGCACATGGGCAGTTATCATCACAGTTTTTATTGAACAGCTGCCACTGGTGTGGTGAACCAAAAAAACCCACAGCAACAACAACAACAACAACAAACCATAACAACACAACACTGCAGTTCACTGAGAAGGTCAGAGCCCCCCTGCCCCTGCCTTTGGCATCCTCTCATTTTGTGTTAAGTGGCTTCCTGTGTAGTGGGAAACAGCACCAGTGTGGGACATCACTTCTCCCTTGGTGAGTACGCTCTGGGAAATGACAGTTCAGAAATGGCTCTTTGGATGGTCCGGCTGCAGTGCAAAAGAGGCTGCTTCTCACCCACATATTGTTTGAAATGCCATTGTGCTCAAGAGGCCTCAGTGACAACTGAGCATGTGTATTTTCTTGGAGGGAGGGAAACAGTATTGTTGGGGTCAGTGGGGGAGCACTGGAGGGAGCAGCCCAAAATTGGTGTTGGCCAGGGAAAAGGCAGTGCTGGTGTCAAGAACAATGCACTGGGAAGTTTCCTCAGGTAAAGAGCAGGATCCATCCTGGCCATTGTGCAATCAGGGTATGTCATGGCTCAGGGAATCTGGTCACTGAGTCCCTTGGCCAGGGAGAACCCACTTTAAGGTGGCTTTCAGATGTCCCTTTGAGCATCCTATAATGTTCACAGTCATAGTAGCTAAAGAGGCACGTGGGTTTTTAAGAGTCCCTTGTGAATAAGGGTGTTAATGCTGAGCACCTACTTGTTATTTCATACACACCGCTTTGAAGTTTTGGAACGAGCAATGCTGAGACTCCGCAGGGAGTTTCAGGGTATCCGGCTCAACGCAGTAGTGGCAGCCCAGGCAAAGGAACAGGAATCTGAGGGGAGTGAGGAGGAAGCTGGGGCAGAGGAGGAGGAGTCTCTTTGTTTGTCCTTTGTGTTGTTAGTAGTATTTGAAGGTTTGTAAATATTTCACTTGTTTAATTGCTCAATGTTTTCAGAAGTTATGTATAAAGTTATATTTTATCAAAACGGTCATTGTTATGCCTGGATTACTTTTGACCCTGCATCCCCTACTCAAACCAGGGGACACCCAAACTGACAGAGAGATAGGGAGGGTCTTTTGAGGGAGCACCACTTTCCGAAGGGCAGCTAGCTACTTAAGACAGTCATAGGAGCACAACATGGGTCCTCTCTCAAGTATCAGCAAAGCAGCCATGGAGGTAACTCCTTCATGCTAGACACAGTTGGGTCTAAGGCAGGCGGCCTAACAGACAGCAGCTCTGAGTACAGAGGCAAGCTTGATAGAGCAGGCAGACAACATGGCCAAGAAGAAGAAAAAGCAACACACCTGGAAGGGTCTAATACTGGTTTTATGTACATAACAATACTCAGGGCTATTTTGGGGCAGGAACACACAGGAATGGAGTTCTGGCTGGCTCCCGAGCTGGCCACGCCCACCAGGAACTCATTAGCATAATAGGCTACACCCAACAGCAGAAACTCATTAGGACTGGCTACATTAGGGGTGTGTGGCCTAACATGCAAAGGAGTTCCTGCTCCAAAAGAAGCCCTGGGTTTTGACAACAAACAAGGTAAACAGAATAAGAAGCAAAAGGTGGGTGTGGCTGGATGACCACACCTGGTTACATGGGGGTGTGGCCTAATATGCCAATGAGTTTCTGCTGTTGGATGTGGCCTATTATGCTAATGAGTTCCTGCTGGGCTTTTTCTACAAAAATACCCTGACAATACTTACATGTGTGAAGATAAACTTAAATACATGTAATTTTTAAAAAGGAATACCAGAACGTTTTAAAGTTGATTACTGACAACTGCACAATGGAAAGAATCTGCCGAGCACTGCTCCCATGTGGCTGCCACTGGTTTCCTTAGGGTTTTCACAGAGAGCCACACGAGCCCTGTCAAAAGGACCAGAAGCTGCACAATAGCAGCATAGCTTGGTGGACTGTGCATTGCATCAACACAACTTGCTTCTCAAAATTTCTGGGTGTGCACTGGCTTAAACCAAGATATGGAGTGTTGCCTATTAAATTGTATTATGGAAATACCACCCTTTGAAAGGCTTACGAGACCAAATGCATTAGGGTAAGTAACCCACTCACTGAACTGGTTCCCCTGGGCCCATCAAAAGCATCCAGCTGACCTTGTTTCCTCCCACTTTATTGAGCACATCCTACCCACACCTCACTCTGTGTAGTATGAGCAGGACCGGCCCCAGGTGTCTGGGCACCCTAGGCAGGACAGCTTGGGGCGCCCACCCCACTGGGGATGCCAACCTCCCAGTGGGGCCTGGAGACCGGGGGGGCGGCAGAGCACCGGCTTTCCTGGGGGTTCCACAGCTGCAGGGCCCCCAGGAAAGCCAGGGAAGGGGTGGAGATTCTAACCCCCACCCCTTCTTTCCCAGCGCCAGCTTTCCTGGGGGCTCTGCAGCTGTGGGGCCTCCAGGAAAGCCAGGACGGGAGTTCTAGCTCTGCAGCTGCGGGGCCTCCAGGAAAGCCAGGGAAGGGGCGGAGGTTCTAGCTCCCACCCCTTCCCTCCCAGCACCGGCTTTCCCTCCCAGCCCTTCCCTTTGAGCCCCAGTGGAGCACTCTTTGGTGCCGGCTGCCACCCCTGCCTTCTCTCCCCCCCAAGGGGGAGGGGGAGGGCGGGCAAGCTCTGTCACCACCTCCTGAGCCCCGCTGGGCACTCTTCGCTGGCGGTGGTGGCGGGGAGGCAGCAGCAGTGGTGGTGGCAGGGGGGGCTTTTCATGGGGGGCAAGGGGCCGTTTGGCGCCCCTGTGGGCTCAGCGGCCTAGGCGAGTGCCTAGCTCGCCTAGTGGGCAAGCTGGCCATGAGTGTGAGCAGGCAATGGGGCTAATGAACAGCAGCTTTTATGCTCCCTATGACACATCACACCCATCTTACAGCAGAATCACTCCAGAGGCGCTGAGGAGGTTGGCCCCAGAAACTGGAATTCTGACCATCAGAGGCCTGCCCCCATCTGAAACAGTCCATGGATGCAAAAGAGATTTGACTCTGAGGCAAACAGGGTTTTTTTGTTTTGTCCATTTTGTTTTATCAAAACTCAGCACTCTTACGGACTTAGTGCTTGATTTCAAGTGTTGACAAGATACTGTGGAGCCTATAACTTTTTTAACAGTGCCATAATTGCCATTTGCCTCACACTCACAGAGGGTAATGATCTCAACTATTTATGTTATCTCTCCTCAGACATTGCCCCCTGTAACACAGGTGGACAAGTTTATGCCAGTATCTTGTAATAAATTGAGCTTGGTTTTAATAATCATTAGGATTAGGGCATTTCCCCCCTACCTTTCTGTACAATAGTTAGTGAGTATCCAGAGCATACAACATGAGTTGTCAACTTTAAGAGGAAACTGATCTCTGTAGTTGGGAGATCTGTTGTAATTCCAGGGGATTTCCAGGCCTCACCTGGAGGCTGGTAACCCTACAAGGAGATAAGGAAGTGGGGGGGAGCTGAAATCAGAGGGGCAGATAATGGCAGGTTGATGCTTGGCTGGGAAGAAGATAGGGTTGCCAACTCCAGGTTAGGAAACTCCTGGAGATTTGCGGGGTGGAGACTGGAGAGGGTGAGGTTTGAGGAGGGATGGGACCTCAGACACGTACAATGCCATAGATTCCACCCTCCAAACCAGCCATTCCCTCCTGGGGAACCATTGTTGCCAATCTCCAGGTAAGGGGTGGAGATCACTCAGAATTACAACTGATCTCCAGGAGGGAGGGCAGAAGTCAGCTGCAGTTAGAGGGGCAGATAACGGTACATTGATGGTTAGTTGGGAAGCAGGATTTTTGCACACAAGACTCCACAGGTTAGAGGGAGCAATAGAGGGTGCCCAAATGTAGAAATGACCCTACGGAGACCTGTGTGCCGCATTTTCTGCCCCACATTGTGTGACCTTGGACACCAAGTATTGTGTAACATAAAATAGGTGAGACTTTACTTCTACATTTGTGCCTTTCTATGACATACTCCTAATATGTACTTACCCTGCTTCCAGCCTATGCATTTATAACACATCACATCTTTCTAGAGTTCATTGTATTGCTTTCACAATGGGCTTTACTGCTAGTATACAAATCATATTACAGCAATAGAGGTTTGTAATGTGTTAAGACTGGTGGAATGTTTCCAAGAACATTCCTGAGAGTTCAGAGCTGACCTTTTAAAAGCCAAAATCAGCATAGATACATCCCTAGATAAGCTTAACAAATAACGCCAAAGAAAAATGTTATTTGTAATGCTTTCCAAGATCACAGAACTTTATAACCAGGCTGTGAGCCCCCTGATAAAAGCAAGTGGGGAAATTTACATGCAACAGAATCCAAACCTGCCAAGTTCAACATGTTCTCAATCTCCAAGGCAGAACTGAGTGTAACATATCTGCAAGGCTGCATATACAAAGGAACAGACCCAAAATCTGGTGGGCAGAGAAAAATAAAACTGAGTCAGACCCTATTCATGATTCAAATCCATGCAGTGGAATCTTTGGATAGGAGAAAGAAAATCTTAAAGATACAAACCCTCCCTTAAAAAAAGAAATGCAATGTAAATATTCAGGAAATTATCAGCACTGTCAATTATGTTTGCATCCCTCCTTCCCTCCAAGGCACCCAGGATGGTGCACATGGATGGGATGATCCTATTGTGAGAAAGTTTTGGCTGAGAAAGAATGACTGGCCCTAAATCATTCATCAAGCTTCACAGCCCAAGGCTTGGTCTGTCCAATCCAATCCAAATCAAACACTTTAACCGCTACAGCACCATGGCTCTCTAAGCATCCCAACAGCAGCCACAAAGAGAAAACAAGTACTGGCACTGCCAGCAAAACAAATTGCAAGGGAAATTTATATACATATTTAGGTGAGGCTTATTTACATATTCTGGTTCAGAGATTTTTGAAATGTGGAATGGTATAATACATTAAATACATTGAATGGTGTTTGCAAAACATATAGCTTTGTCTCACCTGTTGGCAAAAGAATTACTAAGACAGACTGACTGACTGACATTTTCTGTGAATCTGAGTGGGTGGGCAAGTTTTAAGTCATATAGCTGAATGCTCTTCAGAGACAGACCTTTATAGTGTAAGAGAGGAGAACTATTGAAAGATTGTGACCTGGCTGTTGTTAGGGAGCCAGTATGGTATGCCTGTTAGTGTGTTGGACCACGCATGCCACACCGACCTCCCTGGAGTAAGGCTGGATTATTGTTCTAATTAATAAATCTGTGCAAGGTATTTGCCTGATCTTGTTTCAGAGAGGGGCAGAGCTACTGCTACTGGCTTGCTATATGAGCTGGGTTCCAGAATTTAAAAGACTGCAATGATGCAGGCACCTCTTTCCTACTATCTTTTTATGTTACAACTGTTGAGGAGAATGGCTCACCTTCAGAATGTCAGAGTATTATGAGGAAACTTTTCATGTCATTTCAACTCCAACTTGCCAGGAGCAACACATCAACCTGGAGATCCCTCCAAAAGGAGGGGTATAGAATAGTTACAGGGAAATCATAAGCAGAGTACCATACTTTCAACCCATTGGCCTTAGAAAGTTGTGACTCTGCTTAGGATTGTGCTGTTAGTAACAACAGGGCCCCAAGGAACCTGTGAGTCAGGACTCAAAGATCTCAGGTTTCAGTTCTTCCCCTAGACTTGGGATAAAATTTCTATGAACTTGTGGTGTAATTGTCGATGCGATCTGTTTTCGCGTTAACTTTCCTTCCTTTATATTTGAAGAAACTGATTTATTTTTGGTGTATTTCAAGTATGAGAATACGGAGGAACTTTCCCAGACATCCAAACTGAATCAGTAAAGACAAAGATCACTTCTGATTATGTCCTTTGACTGTGATACAAGGGGTTGAATCCTCTCTGGAAGATCTTTTATCTCACCCAGAGATAAGGAGTGGGGGGCATAAAAGGAGTGGGGGGCAAAAGAGAGAGGGTAGGTTGTCAGATAGGAGGAGGTAAGAAATAGGAGGGGAAATAGGGAGTAGGTAAACAGAAGGTGAGGGGAAGATTGATGGGGAAGGGGTGGGGCAAAAGAGAGGATAGGTTGACAGATAGGGGAGGGGGCAAAGAGGGGGAAGATGAACAGAGAAGGGGAGGATAGAAATAGAGAGGGGAAAGACTGACAGAAGGGGAGAGGTGGGAAAGGGGGAAGATTGTTAGAGAAGAGGGGAGAGAAAAAGAAGCAAAGGTGGGAAAGGGATGAACCCTGCCCACAAGTTTCTTGCAGGTCCCCACTTGTTTTAGGGCAATTTATATCTCATAAACTTTATCTTTCTTCACAGAGTATAATTCAGCTGTTACTATTAGATACAGATAATAGGATCACGTTATTAGTAGCAAAAATTTTATTGGCCGTAATTAAATATAAAAGGGGATAATATAATGTTGTTTCAGTGTTATACTGCTTGTGGCCAGTTGGCTGCTAAAGCAAGATCATTTAAGTAAGTAAAACAGCCCTGGAATGGGCCACAATGGGGGGCAGGGGGAAGCTGGCTCACTCAGGGTTACAATTCCTAAGCAACTCTTATTATTTCAATATACTATTCAAACCAATACAATACAGTGTTCAGAACAACACAATACAATACAATAGTTACACAGACAAGTTAAGAACTTGAAGGGAACAATACATCCTCAAGTATGGCTAGGCTGTTCTAAGGTGGAGAAAAGACTTCTCAGTTCCAAACTTTACATGCTTAGATGAGAGAATGTCTGCAAAGTGAGGCCACATGTTCATCATGAATAAGGACAAATAAGGCAGTTTTGAGACATTGTTCTGAGGGATTTCCTGGTGCTGCAAAACAAAGCAGTTTTGGAGGTATTACTTGCTGGGAGAACCCATCGACGTGCAGTCCTGATGAAGGGATCGATAACCCATTAACATCTAGAGAGTGGGTCGACTGCATAAGAACATAAGAGAAGCCAATGTTGAATCAGGCCAATGGCCCATCTAGTCCAACACTCTGTCATACAGCGGCCAAAATATGACAGGTGCCATCAGGAGGTCCAGCAGTGGGGCCAGGACACTAGAAGCCCTCCCACTGCTGCCCCCTCCAGCACCAAGAATAGAGTGCATCACCTGCCCCAGACTGAGAGTTCCCATCTATACCCTGTGGCTAATAGCCACTGATGGACTTCTGCTCCATATGTTTATCTAATTCCCTCTTAAAACTCTCCATGCTTGTAGCTGCCACCACCTCCTGTGGCAGTGAATTCCATATGTTAATCACTCTTTGGGTGAAGAAGTATTTCCTTTTATCTGTTCTAACCCGACTGCTCAGCAATTTCATGGAGTGCCCACGAGTTCTTGTATTGTGAGAAAGGGAGAAAAGGACTTCTTTCTCAACCTGCTCAATCCCATTCATAATCTTATAAACCTCGATCATGTCACCCCTCAGCCGTCGTTTCTCCAAGCTAAAGAGCCCCAAGCATTTTAACCTTTCTTCATAGGGAAGATGTTCCAACCCTTTTATCATTCTAGTTGCCCTTCTCTGCACTTTTTCCAGTGCCATAATATCCTTTTTGAGATGTGGCGACCAGAACTGTACACAGTATTCCAAATGAGGTCGCACCAATGATTTATACAGGGGCATTATGATACTGGCTGATTTGTTTTCAATTCCCTTCCTAATAATCCCCAGCATAGCGTTGGCCTTCTTTATTGCAGCTACACACTGTCTAGACATTTTCATTGAGTTATCTACTGCGACTCCAAGATCTCTCTCTTGGTCCGTCTCCGCCAGTTCAGACCCCATCAACGTGTATTTATATTTAGGATTTTTGGCTCCAATGTGCATCACTTTGCACTTGGCCACATTGAACCCCATTTGCCACGTTGACGCCCACTCACCCATCCTCGACAGATCCCTTTGGAGTGCCTCACACTCCTCCCTGGTTTTCACCACCCTGAACAACTTCGTGTCATCTGCAAATTTAGCCACTTCACTGCTTACTCCCAATTCCAAATCATTAATAAACAAGTTAAAAAGCATCGGACCGAGTACTGATCCCTGTGGTACTCCACTGCTTACCACCCTCCACTGGGAAAGTTTCCCATTTATACTCACTCTCTGTTTTCTATTTATAAGCCAGTTTTTGATCCACAAGAGGACTTGTCCTTATATCCCATGACTATTGAACTTACTTTTCCTTTTATCCCATGACTATTGAGCTTGGATCCTACCAGCTTTCCCACTGGTATGACTGCAGTTCATCATTTTGTGCTTGCCTCAAGTCTTAAAGACTGGATTTATTTGCTTCATGGACATTCGTTTTTCCAAAATAGTCTTATTCTTATATAAAATAAGTTAGTCCAATTTGAAAAAAAGAGATTGTATTTTATTTTGGAGTCAACTGAGCAGCCTATTCTAGAACAATAACATTAAGAACAATGACTTCAGATTTATTACAAAAGCACTAGCAGAGTGAGGGCTGATAGGCCCATATAGATACAAAAATCTGTGATTCCCAGCCCAAAAGTGTGGATTGCCTCCACTGAAAAATTATTATGTGTGAGGCCCTATGAAGGGACATATAAGTTGTCTCTGGTCTTTGACCTATGATTACTGGCTACTTGGCAGGCTACTGAATGATATTCCTGCAAGGTTGTCTTCAGGCAACCATGGGGGGGGGAGGCTGGATGTTACCCAAAGTGGTGATGATGACCAGAAAGGGGAGGGGGCAAAATAGTGGCTAGTCTTGCTCACAATGAGACAGAGACCATGACACTTGGCTAATTCCTCTCTGATGGATGGAGCTGTCATACGTAGCTTTTGTCTATGTGGGCCCTATGATCTCTGGCATTCTTTTGGTGGAGAAAAGTTACCAGTGGGAAAGCTGGTAGGATCCAACCCATTTTAGATCAAAGAATGAAAATAAATATGGTATGTTAAAGGAGAATGGGGAGGAAGAATACAGGATTGTACAGTAAATCTATCGCTATGCTGGAGACATGACTACCTGTCCGAGTGAAATATGGTCTCATAGTAACTACTGTTTATGTTGATTTACCTGGATGGAATAAGAAGTAAAACCTCAAGAACCTAATACCTGTTTCTCAGTGAGCATTCAGCAGTATCCTTAGTTGTGTCATGTTAGAATGACAGGCAGAGTGATTATATGCTTCTTCTGGTAGTGCATATGCCGAAATGTAAGTAATTATATTGTTAGCAAAAAAGATGGTTTGTACATCTTCTGTGCTTAATTAGAGATGCCATTTTGAGGCCCAGTAAAAAGCACTTCTTAGAAAAGCGGTATACTTTTAAACCACAGTCCATTACAAATGCATTTTATGGGAAGATTCCTGAATTCTCCAGTGATTGCCAGTGCTGAAACAGACTGCTAATGGCCGTCAGAAAGAGGGGGAGGGAGAGAGAGAGAATAAAACACACTACCATTACATCACTTGAACTTGCATTTATCTTACTAGGAAAATGTTCATTTTCTCCAGTGGCTCTGTTATTTGATCCAACCTTTGGAAAAAAAATCACATTACAAGAACAGCAGTAGAGTTCTGAAAAAAAAGGGGGCTCAGATTACAGAGGCCCTCCAGAAGGAATATGCCAAAATAATACTTTAGCAAATGAAGCCTAGCAAGTAAGGCAGTTTTCAGTTCCTTTATTTCTGCTATCACAACCATTTTTTAACGAAAGTTTAACAATGCAATTAAGTTCCAAAATAATTATGTCACTTGGCCTCCAGCTCCAGGAATGACAATGTCTTTTCCACAATTTATTTCTTAAATTACACCACTCACATACTGGATACTCAGTATGAATCTCAAAATATGTCTCAGAATCCAGAGTAAGTACTGGCTTCTCAAATACTTTGGCCTGAAAATATGGGAGCATTTGTTTGGTTGGAACTAGGGTTGCCAGCCTCCAGGTGGGGCCTGGAGATCTCCCACTTTTACAACTGATCTCAAGCTGACAGAGATCAGCTCCCCTGGGAAAAAATAGCTGCTTTGAAGGGTGGACTCTATGACATTGTACCATGCTGAGGCCCCATCTCGCCCCAAACCCCACCTTCTCCTGGATCCACCCCCAAAGTCTCCAGGTATTTTCCAATCCAGACCTGGCAACCCTAGTTGTAACAGGGTCCAGGACAGCAGAATTGCCTCATTTTCTGTATCTGGTGAATCAGCTTTCCTCCTGTGTACAGACACACAACCACACACAAAAATGGTTGTTCCCATATCCTCCATATCTTTTTCTCTAAATCTGCAACTTGCTTTTTCTCTAAAGCCTGCAAGTCTCAGGATCCCAAAATCACCTTAAATTCCAGTATTTAAACCACAGACCTCTCCTCCACCCCACCCCCCAAACACACATGGCTAAAGACAGAAATATTCCCATTTCTTTCATTTCTTTTTGTCTAATACTTCAAGTCCCAAGACACCAAAATCACCTTAACTTCCACTATGGTGTCTGTTTCAATGATCCACGGGTTGAGAGAAGAGCTTTCAGGCAAAGCTTCCAAAGATCCCAAAGAAAAATAAGGTAAGGCAGTAGAGGGACGATCCTGTGTGGTGAGTAAATTCCCAAAAGTCCCAGAGAAAGAAAAACAGAGTTGGTAGCCTCTGTGCAAGTGGAAAGGATGAGACAGTTTTGGCTGGCAGAACAGCACAAAAGAATTCGAAAGGTCCAGGATTTCAGGGTGAGTCCAGGATGACAATCTATGGATTTCCTGGCTCTAAGTTAAGGCAAGGAGGGGCTTCCCAGAAAGGTGACAAAGAGGGACTGCATCCTGTCACGCCCCATCTGCTTCCCAGGAGGAAGGCCACCTTCTTGCCATCATGCTTCTGACGTTGGGTCACACCCCCACAGGCCTCAGAATGGGAGGGTAGGGGGTTAACTCACCTGGCTCCTCCTCCTCCCAGCTGGAACACCTTCTGCCACAACGTTGCCATCCAGCCTCTTCTTTAGAGCCTCCTTTTATCCCCCCTCGCCCCCTCTTGTGGGCCTGACTCACAACCCCTCAGTGGAGCTGGTCCCTGCCCATCACCCTCAGACCTTTTCCATTAGCCAGTACAGTAGCTCCTTAAAGACCAACAAGACTTTGCCGGCATAAGATCTTGAGAGTTGATGCTGCCTTCATCAGATACCAACAAAGGGAGCTTTGACTCTCAAAAGCTTACTCCCCCCTCCCGGCAAATCTTGTGGTCTCTCTGCTACCGGACTTGAATCTAGCCATACGCACATCAGAGTTTGTGTTGCAGGCTACAGGAAACACAAACACAGGCCTCCTTATTGCTAGATGGGTTGATCTTTCCCTTTCCTTTTCCATTCTCTCTCTCTCCCTCTCCCTCTCTCTCTCTCTCTCTCTCTCTCTCCCTCTCCCTCTCTCTCTCTCTCTCTCTCCTTTTTTCACAGGCAGTATTATCCACTAAAGGGCCTCCACTTTCTCGTTAGTAACACAAACAAAACCTAGGAACTTGTTCAGTTACCACAAACACAAGCAGTACTGACTGACTGAACTTGAGAACCTGACATCCTAAACAGCTTCATGACGCTACCTGGCAGCTGGGGGTGGGGACATTGCCCCCTCTGGGAAATCCCAGGGAGCTTGAGCCCCAATGCCCCCCCCCCATAGTTTACACCCCTGGTTAGTAATAACACAAGTAGCACAATTCACACAATGTCTAACAGTTGATTTCAGCTTCATCATAGTAAAAATCATCTTAACTAATTAAAGTGTTTCTTGTAACTGATAATTACACTTACTTCTATCATGAATCTTCCTTTCAGCAAGCATTTAAGTCATATTAGTCCCACCATCATAATTTCTTCAACCTTTAATAATCATACATCTTTGACTCATGATCTAGTTATATTTAAAATGGTGGAGGGTGAACTATGAGGCTAGTCTGACTCCTTCCATGGCAATGTTGTTCCACTTTAAAATGCTGTGATTGTTTTTCATTTAAACAGTGTGCATGCCCTGCCCTCTCCTTAAAATTCATTGTCTGTCGATTTCGCTGTATTCTGGAAAGAGCTTTTTCAGTTTTACTTCCCCATTTTTGATAGCAGAAGTGGAATTGTCAGTCTGAAGAAACTATTTAGGGCTGGAAATGAAAGCTCTGGAACAAAATCTAGCCCTCCCTGTGGCTCTCCGTCTGTCTCCCCCAACATCTCATTTTTTATCCAAGCCTTTGTCCAAATAATGGAGGGCAGCATGCATTGTCCTTCCCTCCTCCTCCATTTTTGCCCTCTGTTCTACAAAGCAACATTACTTAGTATTGATTTGATTTTGAAGCTGGTAATGGGCCCTAAAGTAATAACAATTTCTTTAAACAATATGGGGAAAGGCTCTGGCTGTCAAACCATAAGAATAAACGAATTTTTGAATAAAGTTTGGATTACTTCACTGGCAACCTCTGCAGCCCAATGAGTCATACTACCACATATTCCTAGTGGAGATCACAATGAAACTAATGAAGGAGCATGCTGTTCATGCTTTGACGGTGTTTATTATACTTATATCCAGGTATTCAGATATTTAAGCAAGTTACAGCCAAATTGTGACCATGTTTACTTACTAGTGTTTCAGTTATTTCAGTCCTGTATTTGAAATATGCTAAGGGCTAAAATTAATCTATGTCTAGATCTGCAAATCTAAACAAAAATCAGTGATGTGCCTTACTTCTAGGTAAGTAGTGAGCACTGGAATGTAAAATATGCAGAAGTGTGTTGAGATCTACCAAATGTAAATACTTTTAATGTCCCTGAAACTACTGTGATTTCTTTATGAGAAGAAAATAGAAAATTCATCACTGAGTTCCATAGACTCAGAGTTTTATATACATATTTTGCATTTTAGGAGGCTACTGGTATGAGCTTGACTGAGTTAATCTGGAAATACTAAAACAGGTCAGATGGCTACATAGGGACAAGAAAAATATCCTTGGGGGTTTTGTTGTTGTTGCTGTTTTGTTTTGAGGTGGTTTTTTTAAAAAATGCAGCCAATAAAATATATCTAGTAAGTATCACACTCAGGTGCACCCCTTGTAATCCTAAGGGATGCTCCAAGTGGATCACCAAAAACTGTGTTTATTTATTTATTTAGGAAATGTGTATGCCCCCATCTACACCTTCTCAACAGGACCGACAAATAAAACCACAAAACAAAAATAGCAAAAAACAATTAAAAACAATACAGATTAATCATACCAGTAAAAACACAAATAAAACAATCCATCAATAAAATAAATCAGACCAAGCCAGTACAATATGCTGATAAGAACAACCAATACAAGCCATAAAATGCACTTAGAACACAACAGTCAAGCCAGGAGCAGACCATTTAAAAAGCTTTAAAATTGGATCCCCATAGTTAAAATAAAATACTGGTTCTAAGATTCAGACTGATAATAGTGCTCATGCCCGTAGCTATGGTGGGGCTTTTGGGGGCTCCACTCCTTTCTTAAAGGCACAGCCCCACAAGAATTTATTCTGTTAATGCTTTTTTCAGTCATTTGAAAACATTTGTTAATGGTGTGCGCGCTGAGTGGGGTGCTATACTTGACTAATTCCCGCACTTAGCAAGCGGGTTGGAGTAGGTGACCTCTAGGATTCCTTCTAACTCTGTGTCAAGAAACTGGTCTCCTTTAAGAGCGTTTTTCTGCCTAAGTGTGTTTTAAATTGTTTTAATACTTTTATGTAAGCCACCCTGAGCCTGCTTTGGTGGGAATGGCGGGGTATAAATCCAACAGATAGATAGATAGACCTAAAGTGGTTGACAGCTTGCAGTTTAGAGATCTGTCCTGGTAACAGCTTTCTATTGGCTAAATGGCTTTTCTTTCTGCACTGAGAACTTCAACCCCACCAGAAAAAAATATGCCCCACAAGCCACAAAATCCTGGCTACGGGCCTGATACTTTGTATGTCAGTCCTTTTCTTCCTAAGTCCTCTACAGTGTTAAATGAGTGACCACAAAGTGCTGCCATTTGATGTTTTAGATCAATTAGGAAGAAAGTTTATTAACATCTCTTTAAGAACTGAAATCAAGGGATTTTTTTCCTATTGCTGTGTGCAGCTAAGGGCCCAGTGTACCAGTAATGCCAGGTACACTGTACTCACACCAGAGGCTCCTCTGCTTTTGGGATATACTTTGCACCAATGGAATGAACCTTTCTCCATAAGAAAAAAACAATGATCTGTGTAATCCAACATCCTTTCTCACACATAGACCAGCCAGCTGACCTGGAGGGCTGCCAACCATGGCATGCAAGGCAAGGCAATGCCTGCTGCTGATTTTCCTTCCCAGCACTGTTATTCAGAAGTGTACTGCCTGTGGACATGGAGGTTGATGGATGTATTCACAGATGAAATATACTATCTTTAAATGAGCAGAGTGGTAGGTTATAAACCACAGCTGTTTCCAATAAGATAAAAATTTCCATGTAGGAACTACTATGTAGCAGACAAAATTATTGTACATATCTGCATTTGAATTATTCATCCACTAAGAAGGAAAGACACTATTTATTTAAAGCTAATAGCCAATCTAGAAGTTGATAGTTTCATAATTAATAATTATAGATGTGTTTGTAGCTGCTAGTAATTATTAGATGTGATGCAGCTGCTGGCACATTTAAACATTTCTCTGTTGATGTGTTTTTCATTCAGATGAACACTGCAGCTACTTTTCCTTTTATTAGCAGTTATTCCAAGTGAGGTCTCTGTCCAGCTAAAGTTAGTTATGACTGTTAAAAACAACTTTACATGCTACTGAAAACAACAGGCTTTGAGTTGTGACTTATTCCATTGATTTCAATGACTAGCTTTAAGGGAATTGCGGTAGATGTCTTTAAGGTCCTAATCAGTGAGGACTGTTGTCTGCATTACTGTAATGAAACGTTTCAAGTTACCAGTAAAAATTCTGAAGGTGTGTCTGCACCATTGTTTCCTCTCTCCATGCTTAACTGAATTGGACACCCAAGAAGGTCTAGCTCATAGAGCTACAGGACATTGTCCTGGTATATACTGCACCTGCTGCAGATCCTTTTAAATGATCCGATAGCACTGGGCACCATGCCAGGCAGATAATCAACCATTTCTGATACTTAAAATGTAAGAGTACCAGATGTTCAATAAGACAGATCTTTAAACAGATCAGCAGATGTCCAGTGCCTGCCCTTTCAAGCTTGTGCATACAGCAGGAACAGAGGAGAATATACCGATGCATTATGAGGATTTAACGTTTAAGGGAACTAATCCCAATTTAAATAGTCATCCACCCATTGTTGTTCTATGTATCCTTTTATATTTGTATCAGATGTGAAGGAATTAGCATTAAGTTTTCATTTGTGGTACTGCAAATAGGCCAGATCTAATGCTTTCATTGCACTCTAGAATTCTACAATCACTGGCTGGTTTTGTTTGGGGTAGTGTGGAAAATATGAGTTAGAAGAGATAAACTTGCACACCGTCTCATTTTCATTGCACAACTCTTTATACAAGTATTCACTACACACATGCCTTAGGAATGTATCTTGGCATTTTGTCAGTTTTTCCAAAGCTTGAAGGATCTAATGAGGCTCTCTTCCATTATCTGGCCTAATCCAGACAAAGAAAAACATGCTTAGTGGCTTCTGAAATGAATTTAATTACTCACAACTCACTTATCCCACACTGAATATAAATAAACTTAAGTGTGATTTATTTTCTCTAGACTAGCCCCACCCCACCCCAAATGGTGAGGGCAATGGCAAAGTATACATATCTACTTTAACCCAAATAATATTCATCTTGAATGAATCACCAAATATCAGATATCTTTCAAAATCGATATACAGCTTTCAAAAATAGCACATTTTGAATGGCCAATGATGAATCCAGAGTTATTTTAGACAGTGTCCCATACAGGCAGCTGTCCAATTCCCCCCCCCATCCTTCCTTCCTTCCTTGTTTCTTTTTAGAAATAACACCTGTCTGCAAACCTATAAACTCTATAAGGTAGAAAAATTAAAAGCCATTAGAACAGCCCACAAGGAGAACCCACAAAGACTTGTGGGGGACTCTTAATTTATACCTGTATCACCTTCTCCACACTATATCCTCTATCTATCCCTGTATCTTTCCCTCTTCTTTGCTCTCTCCTTCTCACTCACCAATTGGTCTTCTGTTTTATAGTTTATTTACTTCATATATATCCCACCTTTCTCCTTAATGGGAATCCAAAGCAGGGTACATCATTCTCCTTTCCTCCATCTTATCGTCACAACAACCCTTGGAGATAGATTAGGCTGAGAGTAAGTGACTGGCCCAAGAACACCCAGCAAGCTTCCATGGCAGAGTGGGGATTTGAATATGTGTCTCCCATATACTGGGAGACCATATACTAGTCTGAAACTCTAAACTGCTACACCACACTGGTTCTCAGCTTTCCCTGCTTCTCTCCCCCAGGCAGCTTTTCTTTGGGAATAGTCTGGCCAAGTTGCAAGTGCTTGTGTGGTAGCTACGTGTGTGGTAGCAAGTTGCTTGGGTGAGTTTCGTGGTGACTGCCAAGACCAGCCAAGATGTTCAGAGGGTGCCACTGAGCCCAAGCAAATTGTGTGGCATCAGATTATTTGGTAGACACTGTCACACCTGGTAAGTCACACAAATTGCAGGGTAGCAAGTTGCCCAGTGGTTGCTGCTAGGTCAGGCCCCAATGAGTCTTCCCTCCAGGGCAATAAGGAGGGGAGCAAGAGTGGACTGTGAGGCCAAAATAGCTCTGGAAAGTGCCTTCTCCCTTCTCCCTTTTTCCTGATTCCTTCTCTCCTTCCCACCTATCAGGCAACTACTTTCATATGCTGCCCCCCCCCCAATCTTCAGTTTTTCCTCCTTCCCTCTGCCTGGCAGCTTCTACCTGAGAAAAATATAGCTCAGGTGTGTGGTGTTGGCCACCAGTAGGTAATCCACAAGAACTTACAAGGACACCTCGCTTTCCCCTGTATCCTCCTTTCCACTATGTCCTCTTCCCCTCCTCCTGACAACACCCACATCCTCACTTTTACTTGCTTCCTCCTTTCCTTCCCACACACCAACCAACCAATCTACTTTTTTCTGCCCTTCCCCATCTTCAGCAATATTGTTTATTTACTTAAAATATACCCCATGCTTTTCCACAATGGGGACCAAAAGCATCATTCTCCTCCCCCCCAATCCTCCTCTTACATCATTCTCCTCTCCCCCATCTTATCCTCACAGGAGTCCTGGGAGCTGAATTAGTGACTGGCCTCTGTGTGACAGAGTGTTGGACTAGGTGGGACATTTGCCTGATTCAACATTGGCTTCTCTTATGTTCTTATGTTCTTACCATCTTGTCTGTCAACTGAAAAATATACTGTTTTACCAACAACGCTTTCCTCAGCCTTTCCAATTCCTGACTACCCCATACCATTCCTGCCTATTACTTAAAATCTTTATTATTGTTCACTGTTACACAGTCTCCAGTGCTATTTCAAGGGATCTAAAAAGAGGGGTCCTGTTTTCTCCTGACAAGTTCCTGAGCTGGGCAGAAGCAAAATTTGATTCTGTCACAGGGTGGGACATTCAGATTTATAAAACCTCAAATATTATCATGCTACTGGGGGACTAGCTCAGTACCTGAAGGGAACTAAGAATTTGGCGGGAAAATCTGCCTCACAGTAAAGAAGAATCAGGGGTCCATCATACTGGACTTTGGTAGAATGTGGTTATGTTGTGTTCCATATATGCATGTTTCACTTAAGATTCGTTTCCTAGATATAACCTATTGGAAAATGTACTGTAGAGGAAATTACATACTAAAGGCCAGTTAACTGATCCCATCTGCACTGGCAATCTCCCAGGTACAAGTAATTTTTGTCAAGGATGAAGTATCCAATTTTGGTTCCATGTAGACTTGAGATGTATTAAAAAGCGTATCAAACAACATGAAAGAATTTATTCCTTCTACACATTTTGTTCAAATGAACTGTCTGTCATTATCTTCTTTCCTTTTCTGTGACTGTTTCCCATTTTTTAAGAATAAAAACATTATTACAATCAACCAACATGATGAAAGTGATTCAGTAAAACTGAGAGCTAATGAAACATTTTTAAATGACATGTTATACTACTGTAGTCTGGAAAACCTTAATCCCACTTTGGAGTAAAGGGTGGGGAATAAATTAGATTGTGTGTGATGATGCCTGGATGAATCAGTGACAGTATTTTCCAGCTGACCATAATGAAACTTTTCCATATTCAGTTTGTAGACAAGAGGAGAAATCTGGAGAAAGTAAGCTACATCTAAATCTCATTGAAAGCACTGGATTTAACTGTCAAAGACTACTCATCAGCAATTTCAGTAGAATCAAGCTAGTCACATGCAAGTTTCTTTGACCTGTTTCTTTGAACTGTTTCAAATAACCCAAAGGAATTCATCTCCTGATACTGAGGGAAATATTGTCAAATGCTATAAATTTAACATGAAATTATGAGGGGGTGCCTGTCTTTAATTGTTTTATACAGGGCTCATTTCCTGAAGGAGTACACAGGAGCAAAGCTCCGGCAGTAAGGAGCCCAGGGGGTGGGTACATATAGCAAGCCCTGCCCCCTGCTCCCAGCAGTCCCCCTCGCCTTTCCCAGCCCACTGGCCGACCCAGCCGAGCGCTGCCATGAGCTGGCCCTCAAGCTGCTCTGCCGCTGCCTGGGCCGTGGCACCCAGCCTGCCCAGGCTCTGCTAGTCCTCATGCTGGGCCTGGCACAGTGCCTCTGCAAGGCGGGCCCCAGCAACTCCCTCAAGGCCTGCACGGAGCTCCTCCCTGGCCTCCCACGCCTACTCGGCCTCCTCCTGCGCCTCTGTCCCACCACTGCCCTGGTCCCTTACCTGCTCAAGGCCATGCACGTCCTCCATGCTGCCCTTCTCAACCCACGAGCAGCCACGTACTTTTCTGCATTTGCCGGCCATCCAAAAGAGTCCAGTGGCACCTTTAAGATCAAGGTTTATTCAGATACAAGCTCTCCCTCCTCTGTGAGGGTAGATCTGCGCGCTTTGCCTCCCCCCCCATAGCTAGCAATCCAAAACAGTCCAGTGGAGCCTGAGCAGTGGGTGTTGCCTTCTGACACACTTTTGGTGATGTCAGGGGGTGTGGCATATGCAAATAAGTTATGCTAATGAGCTCCTGCACCTCTTTTTTCTATGAAATGACCCCTGGTTTTATAATGGAATGTGCTTTTAGCATTTTAAAAAAACTGTAGAGACTGCCTTTTGTTGTTAGCAGCTCTGAAGCTATCAGAAGGGAGGGTTGGAAATACTTTAAATATGTAAATAAACATGTTTGGCCGTTGTGGGAAACAGGGCACTGGACTGGAAAGTCTATTTGTCTGATCCAGCTCTTATGTTGTTCTTTTTTACCGACCACAGGAAAACAAAATTTCCCTGTTTTCAAGTAGGGACAAGTATCTTTTAGAAAGATGGCACCAAATCAAATAAACCCTTTTAACATCAAAGGAGACATCTAGTGGAAAGTTTCAAGTACTGCATGTACATAGCAATAATGGCTAAATGACATTTACTGGCACCTAGAAAAATACCTGAGCACAACTGTGTAAGACTACACAGTACATAAAAGCATAGTGAAAGTAAAATGCAGAGGAGCTGTAACTCACTGGAAGAGCATCTCCTTTACTTCCAGAAGGTCCTAGATTCAATCTCCAGCTAAAAAGATCAAGCAGCAGAGGGTGTGAAAGCCCTGAGACACTGGAAAGCCACTGCCAGTCAGAATAGACAATACTTCATTTGACAGACTAATGTTCTGACTATCCTAAGGCAAGTCACATGCTTTTTAAAAAATCACTTAAAATTGTAGCATTTCACAATAGTTCTATGTGTTGAGATATAAAGGGCTTTAAGGTAGGCATGATGATTTTGCCCTCCCTCACAGGTTTTCCCTTTAGTTTGTTCTTCACTAGGTTTGCCAGGTACTTTTCATTTGCTGGAGGGGGGGAGCTTCCCGGGGTGGAGCTTCCCCCTGCTGGTGTTAAATCGGGGATCCCCCCACTCCCACCTGGGAGCTGGCAACCCTATACTGAACTGCCCCTTTTTCTTCTTTGTTTTTCTCTGGCTGTCCCATCCAGTTGTTTGAACGTATAATGCTAAATGCTGACCCAGCCTAAGGAACTAAGGAGAGACACTAAAATCCTTCTTTTTTTCCTGGTTTGGTAATGACACATGAGAGGCTGATGGTAGTTCAAAAATAACAAACTGTTTTTTATTTAACTTTATGGGGAAATGGCCAGGTATGAATCAAGTTAGGGTTTATGAGATTAACAGGCAAGAGAAATGATGTAACTTTGCATAAAAATGAACACCAGCTAATTTGTCACAAACAAGTAACTGTTTCTGTTATTCAGATACTTGAGGAGGGAAATTTCTTGGCAGTTTTTCTTACATAAAATAGTATCAGCTTCTCAGTCTAACAGACACTAAAGTTGGTAAAGGCAGAAACATTCACACAAGTTCCAGTCTCCTTCCTTATCCATTGGCTAGGGATCACCCTCATCTTTTAGGAGTGATTTCTCTCAGACTTGTTAGGGATGACCTAAGCTTCCCATTCCCCAAACTCAGGATCCTTCTTGATCTTCTCCCAGACTGCTTCTCTTTCCTTCCCAGCCAACTGTCAGTTCATAACCATAACTCCTAACTGACACACTGAAGAATTCCATTTGAATCCTCTCTCACTCAAAGTTCTCCATATTATAGCATTAACCATTTACTGTCCATCACAGTAGCATTTAAACTTGCCTGGAAGCTTTTAAATGCTCACTGGATTGAGAGAGAGAGGCTAGTTAGCAATGATCCGAGGCTTGATTTTTAAAACAACCTTTTTTTCTCTGCAAGTTTTTTTGCTCTGTGCCATGCATACTGTAGCTATGAAAGGTGACGACACAGATTCATGTTTGATTTGAGCATCTCACCTGTGCCAGCCTGCATGTGCTACTGAGCAGCTGAAAACTATTCCTTTTGAAGTTTTTTTGCGCATTTGGAATCCCAGCCAGGAGGAAACACTAAGAGCTGATTGCTTCCACTCCCCTTTGCCTTCCTGCTCTGAAGAGAGGATTAACCCTGTGAGTGCCTGCTAAAGCCTGCAAATCAAGATGAGTAATACAGCTCCAACTTCTATGTTGACAGAAGTATCTGCCACAGATGTGGGTATGTTCCAAGCCAGAGATCTCAACCCAGGGGATTTAGGTCTACTCAGGTTGACTCAGCAGAATTTTAATTGGTGGTCAAACTCCCTAAAGAATAGATTGCAAATGTATGGGGCTGAAGATATTTTAACAAAGGATGTCCCTACAACTGAGCCAGACAAAAGTGCCTTCAGAAGACTAGATGGCTTTGCCAAGTCCTTGATTATGGATTCAGTTAATTGCCATATCCCCAGCCTGCATACCCTAGAAACTTCCAAATTAATGAATGAGAGGTATGGGAGCGAGACAACCAGTAAGATTTATTACTTGAAGGCTCAGATTTTTGACTTTAGAGAAAAGGAAAGTGACTCTTTACCTGCTCAATTAAAGAAGCTGATGGGAACATACAATCAATTGAAAGAACTTGGGAAAACTCCTGATCAACTAGACATGATTGCAGCCATACTAAATGGGTTCCCTACAAGTTACAGAGGGCTAGCAATGACTTTAAGACACCAAAAGAATCTAATGCTTGATGATTTGTTGATGATTTTAAAGGAGGAATATGACTCCAGGACTAGTCAGGATGTTTTGTTTAATGAGATGTCTGTTTTGAGTTTGAAACATACGCGGAGAGTTAAAAGGAAAAAGAAAATTGAATGTTTTATATGTGGTGAAAATCATTTTGGCAGGAATGTGAATTTAAAAATTATGGCAAAGAAAGGCCTACTGGCCCACATTGTCATACTGAAAGAACACCACCTGATGGAAGAGGAAATCATAGCAACTACAGAGGGTTTAGACCTCAGACAAAGGAGAATTCCAATGTAGCTAGGAATGTTAACAGAAATGCTCAGAGGCTTAGTTTATACTTTTATTTTGTGCCTAGTGATTCACTTTGGAAAGATTCTTTTCTGGTCCATGTTTTATAGTTGTATTGTATTATGGTATAAGTCAATTTGTTCCTCATTGTGTTTGACCTCTGAAGAAGACCTAAACCGGCCGAAATGCATCAGGTCAAGTCTATTGGCCTCTGTGTGTATGATTGTGGTATTTTTATATGAGGTGTAATTGTGCCCTTATATGTTTTTTAATTCTTTGCTAATAAATGCATGTATTTTTATATTATGTACATTAAGTTTTAATTGTTAGCCCTCTTCTCTGTTGGACTTACCTCTTTAGGTTCTTGATGATGGGAAGTCTATGCATCAGCTCCGACAAGCCCCCCCCGCCACAGAACCTTCATCTTCATCAGATTCAGCCTCAGCCTACTTTGTTTTAACCATCCCACCACAGCCTCCAAACCTTCAGTCAAATTATGCAGGGTGGTATCTGGGCAGCCATCTAGTAGCAGATATAGCTGGGTGTCATCAGCATACTGATGGCATCCCAACCCGAAACTCCGCACCAGCTGGGCAAGGAGGCGCATATAGATGCTGAATAACATCGGGGAGAGGACAGCCCCCTGAGAAGCCCCACATGTTAAGGGGTACCTAGTTGACATCCTCTCTCCCAGCGCCACCCTCTGTCCCCAACCATGGAGAAAGGAGGAAAGCCATTCTAAGACTAACCCCCAAAACTCCTATGTCAGTGTGTCAGAAGATTGTAATCAACTGTGTCAAATGCTGCTGTGAGGTCAAGCAACAACAGCAGTGCTGACCCACCTCGATCCAGCTGTCTGCGGTGATCATCTGTCAGGGCGACCAGCACCATCTCCATCCTGTGGCCAGGGCAGAAGCTGGAATGGAATGGATCCAATGCCAATGTGTTACCCCAAAAACACAATAAAAAGTTGTATATTTTAAGTTCATATTGTTCAAAATTTATAACCACAATAGCACATGTCAGAAGAAAAGGAAAAACACAAGCTACAATAAAAAGTTGCATATTTTAAGTTTATATTGTTCAAAATTTATAACCCATAATAGTAAAGATAAAGGTTTCCCTTGCTCGAAAGCCAGTCAAATCCGACTCTAGGGAGTGGTGCTCATCTCTGTTTCCAAGCTGAAGAGCCAGCGCTGTCCGAAGACATTTCCGAAGACATGTGGCCCGTCAAGACTAAATGCCAAGGGGCAGAGAATGCTGTTACCATCCCACCGAAGCGGTACCTGTTTATCTACTTGTCTTATAAAGAGAACTTTTAATAAACCTTGTCTCATTTGTGGCAAATAAAAAAAAAAAACAGCACATTTTTCGTTCTGCCTTGGTGGTAGATACAGTAGCAGTGTTTTTCTGCTTCTCAAATACTATTTCCCAGCAGCAAATTGCTTTTAGTGTTTGCCCAGACAGGGATCAATAAGGTAAGTCCTTTCTGAAATTGTCAGTCCTAATCTCTAATCAAAAACTAGCTTTCAAAGAAACTAGTGATAGGACATGATATATCTTCTACTGTCGTCAAATGAAAACTGGAAATTTAATCCCGAATTTAATAAGAATATGAAGAATACACACAGCTATCACCAAAGGTTTTTAAATAGTCAATTCACAAATATTTGCAAATATGAGCAAATATTAAGATTCACCCCCCAGTTTTGAGTTAATTACTAGATTTGTCAGACCTGTGGGTGCATATCTTTTATTGTAACATTTACATTTGGAATAATTCAACCATTTATGTACATGTTAAAGCCTCCGTCAATCTCATTTATCCAATGAGACTGGTGTTTTGTGCATAATCACAACAGACAGACAGAGATCTGGGCAGAAGCTTTGTAGTATCCTATAAACTATTACTAGATAGAAGAAGGTGGGCCCTATAAATTACAGTATTGCCAAGTAGCCAAGTACAGGGAAAGCTTCTCATATGCCAGATTCTGTTAGGTAAATTGCAGCCAAATCACACAAACCGACTTGTTTGCAAACAAGGCAGTACACTAAATGCAACAAATAAATTAATTAAAACTCATAAAGGCAATAAACATTAAATAATCACAGCAACATGATCATTAACAAATATTTAGGGGCCTCAAATGTTCCCCTAAACAGAGCCATGTTCTACACCTTCCCCAAAACAGACAATGAGGGAGGGACAAAATGAAGAGCGCATTTCCTTCGGGAGCCCATTCCAGAATGTTGGAGTAACCACAAAATATGCTCTAGAATGTGCCAATGCCATTTGCACATTTAGTTTAATGCCCCCCCCCAACACTTGTAGGCACAGAAAGTGTCTATTTTTGTTGCTATGTGTGATAAGGGCTGAGCATTTTTGCTGGAACAGCCTCCAATCAGCAAAAAGTGCTGAGGACAGTTTTGCTTCAGTTAACGAAAAGAAAGGAAAACAAAGGGAAGAAGAAACCGGCCTGCTCATTCTTTACTTTTCATGTTTCCTGGAAATGAGATTGCAGGTGGGACAGAATTCCCCAGTTGTTTTCTTTCTCCTGTGATTCCACATGAGCCTTCAACACCTTCCTTTCTAATGTTAAACATTCTAAAAAGTGGAATCTCTAGGCACAAGGGAAAGAAGCAAGCATACTTTTAATTCACTGAAATAGCAAGAGGAAACTGGAATATGAAATCAAAATGTCAAGCAGAAGGGATGGAGTAAGCCAACCTGAACAACTCTAATGACCTAAATCTATACCTCAATTACAAAGATCATTTAGATGTACCTAATATGCAGTATTCACTATTTTTAGATAATTACACCAAAAATCAAATAGGCCTCTGAAGACTAATATTTCTCTTTCCAGTTAGGGTGCAACAGTGCCTTCTTAATTGGCTCAAGCTAAATGGAAACAGACATGTCCAATGAATAATCACCCAATTAGGGAAGCTTGGAGACACAGACAGTACTGGCAGGTTTTCATTTTTTTGTGTCATGAGCCATTTTAAGAAACAAACAGGGTTGGCATGATCAAATGTTTAAACGGTCTAGTGAGATAACAATGCCCAATTTAGTGGCCATAATGGATTGAGAAAAGGGAGCAGAATGTACAGTGCACACCATAGAAGATGGCATTTCATGACAGCTAATACCAACTCAGTTTGTAAACACTCTCAAGCCTCAGAAAAAATGAACTAGAGTTATAATATTGGAGGATTTCATCAGGGAAAATAGTGAGTTTATGACCCAAATTCCCTGTATTGGTATATATACAGTAGTATGCAACATAGCAATGGGTTGGTTAATCCCTGTTCTCCTGTCACAGCTGTCACTGCTGGGATATAACTACACTAGCAAATGCCTGACATTATTATGGGTGATGTGTCTGTGTGTGGAAGGAGAATTTGTATACTGGAAAGACTTTCAGGATGAAATGTACACTTAGGCTTCGGTCACACTGCAAATGTAATTGCGCTTTGTTCCCGCTTTTTTTAAATTGGGAACATTTTTCTTCGCATTGGGCTGACTAGATGCAGCCAGCCCCTCTCTTACTGCACCCGCTCGCCTGCTGCTGCGCTGTCCCTCCAGGCAATCCTGCTGGCCACGAGGGAGGCTCAGGCGGCTGCTGCTTCTACCGCCACTTGGGGGGGGTGCTGCCGCTGCAGCCATTGCCCCATGAAAACAGGCTCCGCCGTGTCCGCTGTCTCCGCCATCCTCCTTGCCGGCCCCGTCCAGGCTGCCAGAGCCCCCGCCTCTCGTTCCCACCTCCAGGGTCATCTTTGTGCGTTTTTTTTTTTTTTTAAGCTTCCGGTTTGAGCGCTTGACTAAACATGCGCTTAATAAATCCATTATTAAACGTTAAATGGATTTATTAAGCGCATGTTTGCTCAAGCGCTCAAACCGGAAGCTTTAAAAAAAAAAAAAACGCACAAAGAGCGGTCAGACGGCCCTAATTGCAATTATTGCGAAAGATGGGCTGTCCAGATGGGCGAAATCGCACATTCAAACCACAAGTGCCAGGAAAACACCTGATTTTCCAGGGGTCAGGAAAACCCGGCAGCATTGCAAGAATGAGCCTGCTTCGGGGCGGGAGGCGGATTGGCACGTGTGAATGTGAAACTGACATGTGCGAGGGAACAGCAGCGAACCCCGATCAAAACGTCAGTGTGACCGGGCCCTTAGAGGAAACATGCCACTGATGGCTCTGCTGCCCAATGTGGAGGGTGGGTTTGCATGCACAGTAACTAGCCCCAAGTAGTATTTCCCCCACCAATGGAAGCTCTTCAGGAACATGGGGAAAATACCTGGAAGTAGCAAACCTGTGTGCCCCTCATTTACTGTGGAAAGTAAAATCACACTGATTCCCCCTTCCTACTGCTGACCCGCTTATTGTCACTACCTACGGTCCTCTATCCCCTCCACAGCAATATTTCATGGAGACCAGTGGGCTGTAGTGGGAGGGGAGTGGAAGGAAAGTTCCATTCTCTCCCTGGAAAATTTAGTCTGGAATCTACACATAATGCGAAATTCAATGGTTGTGCAGGGGTTTTCTTTGTGCAGCGTGTGCAGGACACTCTAAGCAATGGGATAGCCATCAAATGTATCCCTGAAGATCATAGTTGGCACTCAGACACAGAAGGAGATGGTTCTTCAGTTTCCATCTTTCTGCTGCTATTGGTTTTTCATGAGTGAAAGACAGAATTTCAGACAGATTTTTAAATTGATATATGGCCATGTACAGTGATTTACATTTGTATTTCAACCACTGTGTTTTTCTTGTGCCACCCATGAATAGATGCATTTTGAAATATTTATTTAGTTATTTATCCACCATTCTTTATTGCTGAGTTGTTCAGAACTGACATTTTCGTTTTGTTTTTTACTATTTATCTGTTCCTTCCTGTATGGGTCACAGTTGTCAGATTCCTCATTTTCCATAACCACAGCATGTGCCATGTGGCCAATTCTGTAGGCATGGACAAGATTGAGGAAAAGCCCTAATGATTTTACCAGTGTGTTTTTGCTTCAAAAATGTATCAGTGCACATCAGTAATATTTTAACCTTGAAAGTTTTTGAAAGGCATTGGTAATATCAACAAGGCTTTCCTATGTCCATTTCAATTTCACCAGAGCTTTCCGGACAGGGAGGGTAGCAGTGAACAAAATTATGGTGGGACAAAAGAGGCAAGTAATAAGGGATCCAGAGAACCAGTAAATTACAGGCCAGTCAGAACTGAGCCAAATTGAGGTGATCAGAGATGAAATTCTAGACCTACTGAGGAAATTAAAAACTGGTAAGTCTCCAGGTTTTGATGGCATACACTCAAGAGTTCTTAAGGAGATCATTTATCTGCTAACTCGTTTATGTAGCCAGTCACTAAATTCAGCCAGTATACCACAAGACTGGAGAGTAGTAAATGTGACACAAATTTTTAAAAAGAGATCCAGAGGGGAATCAGTAAATTACAGACCAGCCAGCCTAATGTCTGTCCCACGTATTATTAGGAAAGGGGTTGAGAATAAAACGGCCAATATTGTAATTCCCCTGTATAGATCTATGGTGCAGCCTCACTCAGTTGGAATACTGTGCACAGTTCTGGTCACCATATCTCAAAAAGGACATCACAGAGCTGGAAAAAGAACAGAGGAGGACAACAAAGATGATTAGGGGGTTGGAGAACCTTGCATATGAGGAAAGGCTGAAGAGTCTGGGACTTTTCAGTTAGAAAAGAGACAACTAAGGGGGGACAGGGGACAGGTTTATAAAATTATGCATCGGGTGGAGAGAGTTGACAAAGATAACATTTTCTCCCAAAATACTAGAACTCAAGGGCATTCAATGAAACTGATGGGCTGTAGGTTCAAGATGGACAAAAGGAAATATTACTTTTCACAGAGAGTGATCAAAATGTGGAATTCATTGCCAGAGGATGTAATAACGGCTACTGGTATAAATAGCTTTAAAAGGAGATTAGATTCACTGAGGATAAGTTTGTCAATGCCTACTAGCCAAGGTGACTGAGGAGAACCTCCACATTCAGAGGCACTAAGCCTCTGAATCCCAGAGTCAGGAGGCAACATCAGAAGGTCTCAGCCTCTCACCTCTCTGCCCTGACGGTCCTGCCACTGTGTGGCCTTCAGGCACTAGCTGGGCTGGCCGGAACAAGCGCTGCAGATCGAGCGACGAATGAAAATATAAGCGAGGTCGAGAGCGGCCGACAATGAACGTGAGTTTGATGTAAGCGAACTTTGAAATAACTGGAAAATCCCTCAAACCCCCCCCCCCATCGGCATGCTGAGAGGGACACCTCCTGCGAATGAGAAAGATTAGTGGAGAAGGGGGGGGGGAACGGAACATTTGGCTTGTTTTGAGAGACTTACCAGAGCGGATTTAAATTGTAAGTGATTTTCAGAGGTTGTGAAATAGCGGTTGGCTTTTGTAAACAATCTGCAAAGATGTTGGGCGCAGGGAGGAAAGAAACAAAACCGAAACTTACGGGTGGCCAAAGCCCGAGGCCGGAAGAAGAGGGAGTAGATGTCATGAGACTCCTAGCAGATATGCTCAAGCCCGTAATGGACCAACTCACTGGTATTAACCAGCAGTTAAACACTCTCAATCAAAACTTTGCAGCGCAACAGCTCCAGCTGGCGGAAACAGTTAAAAAGATGGCACAAATGGTAGAAGTAGTGAAAGAGATGCATGCCGAGAACAAGATTTTGAAGAAAAGGGTGGACGAATTAACAAATAAACAGAATCACCAAGAAAACAGACTGTTATTTCTACAAATGGAAAAAGCGAATATGGTCCTCAGATTCCAGGGAGTTCCTGAATCTCCGAATGAGGATTTGAAGAAGCTACTCAGTGACCTTATCACACCAGTAACAGACTTGAAAGCAGAGAAAATTATGAATGATATGGAATCAGCGTACAGGGTGTATTCTAATTACACCAAAAAAAATAGCCTACCTGGAGAGATATCAGTCAGATTCTCAAGAAGACAAACTAGGGATGCAATTTTAAAAACCATATCAGCAACTCCACTGAAATTGGGGAATACATCTATCAAAACTCTAAAAGACATTCCATTTGAAATTCGTCAAAAGAGAAAGGGCTACAAGGACTTAATCCCTTTCCTTCAAACTAACCAAATCGGATATAAATGGGGAGTCCCAGAAGGGGTCATCTTTAAGCTCCACGAAAAAAGAGAGAAGATTGACTCTGTACACAAGGCTAAAGAATTCCTGAAATGCCACCTGGGAACCAAAGAAGACGGTGAAACTGGTTCGAGTGGCTCCACACCCACAGAGACGGATGAGGACCTGGCTGCGGAAGAAGGCGTTGCTGCCCGCAAACCAACTTATACTTTTAGAGATAGAAAGCCTAAGTAAAGGCAGAAGGATTGAAAATGGCCTTTATGAAGCGAGTTGGGGGATGCTCTGGAACTCTCCCATAACAAGTAACCAGTTAATATTTGAGAAGAGAACTCACAGCATGCATTGTTTACTAACAGTGTAGTACTAACATAGATTCTAACTGGAATAATGATCTCCTACTCTTGGGTTTTTAGTTTAGTGTGGGTATACTTTTCTTTCTCCTTAGTTGTTGTTCCCCTCCCCTTTTTTCGTTGTAGTTTTAGTTGTATAATAAAAAAGCAATAAAAAATCCCCTTCGGGGGGCCAAAAAAAATAAAAAAGAAGAAGGTCACAGCCTCTATGCCCTGTTGTTGGCCCTCCAAAGAAACTGATTGGCCACTGTGTGAGACAGGATGCTGGACTAGATGGACTATAGGTCTGATCTAGCAGGGCTCTTCTTATGTCATAGACCTTGTCATAGAACATCGTAAATTGGTTTCATTACAGGCTTGTCTACAAATGGACCAGGATCCAAAGGTCATAAATGGACTCCCATATACATATTAAACACATTCCAGCTTCATTCTCCACAATTCTGTCACACTGACTTTAAAAAAAAAAACAAAAACTCATGCAGGGAACTTCCCAGAGTGGAATTTAATGAGGTGCAAGAGGATGCATGCCCAAGGCTCCATGCAATCATAGCAACACTTTTTACTTATTCATTGGGTTTGATTTTAGTGGCCATTACAAATGGCTCAGGAACGCATGTGAGCTGTGGCACATGTGGAAGTGCTATTTGTGTAAACTGATGTTACCAGGCAGGGGCTATATGTACCGGCCCCATAATTTGCCTACCGCAGAAACCACAAAAAAAGGATTACTATAATTATTAACTCCACGGTAGGTAACTATCCATACATGGTAGTACCAGTTCTCACAAATGATGCCCTCCATATGAGCTCTGGCAGCCCTTGCAAGGTCCCAGCCTACTGATACAGTGGCCATCATAAATGTGAACCAGCAGTTCCTTTTAGTGTGATGCAATTACTATTAACTAGCCTTTTGTCTGTACAATAATCTCAAAAAGGCTGTATTTTGCCAAGAGTTTCTGGATTTGGTTTATTTTCTATAGTAAACATTGCAATGTTATAATTTTTCCCTCATTTTTCCTGCAAAGACTGTACCATTCTGTTCTTTACTGAGAAACAGTCCCATCTTGTAAGCAGGCCTTTACATCTACATTGTGTACTTTCTTGTGCAACATTTGATGGTGTACTCACAAAATTAAGAAGTTCAAACAGAAAAAGCTACTTTTCTTATATTAAACAAGTGAAAATGTAGACAATTATATGCCATTTTAATAGAACATAAAACACCACCACTAGACAAAGACAAAAAACCTTGAAAACACTGAAAATACTAGTTTGGATTTTTATTGACTTCTGTATACACATGAGGCACCTTTTTATTATTATTCAAAGGCCTTGAATTAAATCTGTATCAGCACAGTAATTTATCTCAAACATCACAAAAAGAGATAATATTTTTCCTGTTGAATTCAAAGAGAGGAGACTTGCATCCTTCAACAGTTTGATAGACCTAGACCTTGAGTATGTTAATTTACAATACATTCCTTTATAAGAACACAAAAGTCATCATTGTAGGAATAATTTACATGCTAATTTTTATTTCTTTACTTTTCTGTTTCTTACAGATTAATACCCCATCATTTAATCTATGGCATCTTGCAATGTACTCCTAAGTAGAGCTACACCCTTCTAAGCTCAGTGACTTCAATTGGTTTAGAATTGTGTGATGCTGCTTAGGAGGGCATGTCAAGTTATCCAGAATGTGCTGGATCCCCAGGAAATGGCTTTTTTATATACAGATGACCATAAACAACTGTTGTATTCAATTACATTCAGAGTCGTGTATATGGGACAAGACAGGCCTGCAGTTTAAAAACTTCTGAAAACTGAAGCTCTGCATCAATTGATGTTCCAGTATAATGGATCTCTGAATAAAGATTTTTAAAAGAATTTCTTTTCTCTTCATCATCAGTAGTGAAGGTCAGAGCTCTTTTATCTTGCTATAAGTGCTGTTTTCTTTCAAAGTCATTCTTTTCCCCAGAAAGACATATACATAAATCACAAGAGAGTACAAATTTCATTTGCAAAACAAAGAAACAAATTGGGAGCAGGGAGGAAGAATGAATATCAAGTGAAACAGGTTACTGCTGTATGAATTTCTATTCCTGCTTATGTTGCATCCTAAAGAGGAGTCAGCCATTCTACCATTGTCGGGGACACATTGCCAAGGAGAAAAGCTATTTATGGGTGGCCCAGGTTTGCTAGGAGCAACTGGGAGGAAAAACAGATTTTGAAAAAGAACACGACCAGCATTTCCAAACATATTGTAGATTTTCGTGAAAACACAATCAGCTTCTATGTGAAACATGTGCCATTAGTGGCTACTTGTCTAATCTCTCAGCACAGCTGCCTTTTTGACCAGATTGGCGGTTTCCAAACAACACAGTCTCATTTTTTCACAGGGATGGCATTTTGCTCCATTACCCAGTGGGATAAGCAGGTCCATCTGGAAAGAAAAGATAATCTCACCTGAGCAAACAATTTTAACACCATGTCTTGTGCAAATTAGCAGTTAGTTGAAAAGTAAACAGCACATTTGATTGGTCAATCTCTGCATTTCATGATAGGTTGAGATTTCTCTTCACTATACACAGGGCTGACTAGGATTTTATAATCAGAATCAGCAGAACAAAGTTTGAGTCCAGTGGCACCTTTAAGACCAACAAAATTTTATTCAACGTAAAATAATAAGAACATAAGAGAAGCCAATGTTGAATCAGGCCAATGGCCCATCTAGTCCAACACTCTGTCACACAGCGGCCAAAATATACCAGATGCCATCAGGAGGTCCAGCAGTGAGGCCAGGACACTAGAAGCCCTCCCACTGCTGCCCCCTCCAGCACCAAGAATAGAGTGCATCACCTGCCCCAGACTGAGATTTCCTATCTATACCTTGTGGCTAATAGCCACTGATGGACTTCTGCTCCATATGTTTATCTAATTCCCTCTTGAAACTGTCCATGCTTGTAGCTGCCACCACCTCCTGTGGCAGTGAATTCCATGTGTTAATCACTCTTTGGGTGAAAATCACTCTTTGATTTCAATAAAATTGAAAAAGGGTGCCACTGGACTCAAATTTTGTTCTGCTGCTTCAGACCAACACAGCTACCCCACATGAATCTATAATGGTCCCTGATTGTTTTTGAGCCTGTGGGCACTTTTGGAATTTTGACAGGGCATGGTAGGGGCAGCAACAAAATGATTACCACAGTTTAACTTCAGTAACACAGTGTAGATCCCTGTGCCACTGCCAAAGCAACATTTTAAAATAAATCTGCAAAGCAATTCAGAAGCCTTGCTGGGCAAAAGCCCTATCTGGCCTCACCTACTTCCTAAAAACATTTGGCGGGCACCAGAAAGACTACTGGCAGGTGCTGTGGCTTAGAACATATCTAGAAGACCTGGATTCAAGTCCTGCCTCCTCATAAATTCACTGTATGGCTTTGCCCAAGCCAATATCCACTTATAGAAATCATCTCCCTTACAATCTCATTGTGATGACGAATTCAGCAAATATTCGAAAAGTAAAAGTACTATGTAGGTTGCAAAATTTAGAAATAGCAGAGCTACATTAAAAAGTTAAAGATCACTGTCTCCCAAAGTGTAGTACCTTCCAGTGGGCTCTTGGCTCCTAATTTATTACAGCAGCATAATTAAAGTGGATCTGAACATTTTCATTTGGCCCTGCTCAGGACAGAAAGGTAGGCTAAAAATCTTGTTAATAATAACAATACATTGTTAACAAATCTATATTAATCATGTAAGACTTTTAAAAGTGAAGACAAGAGGCCTTGAGCAAAACTGGGGTTAACTAATTATGCCTCTGTAAGTTTTTTAAAAGAAAGGTCAGTATTGCCATGACAATGTGTTATGCAACACTTTGAAGGTCTCTTTGGGACTATGACATAAGATATACACTTAAATAAATGAAACTCATCCTTGTTTCATCTGCATTTAACAGAAGATAAATTAGATAACCAGTGGAGACCCTGGTAACAGCATGCTTTTTCAATTCTATCAATACATGTAGGCAATCACTAGTTGTCAATTAACCAAACATCAGACACCCATCTTTCTGTTGCCTTCCTTGTTCTCTTTCCCTTGCACTGTCAATATTGTTCTAGTGATTTGCTACTGATAACAGTGCATTGCAGTAATGGTAGACCTGGACGACCTCTCTCCTGTTGCCCAGTATGGCCCAAACATATAGCGACCTTTCTTTGGTACTGCTAATTCAATCTTGATTGTCCATGAGCCATCACAGGCCTGTTTTTCTTTCACTATTTATAGTCTGTCCTTACCAGCTCTAAGTATTTATTTGTGCAGTAAGAATCTGTTAGTTTTGAACTACATTATTAATTTAATGTAATGGGCAGAACTGACATCCTAAGAATTTATCAGCCTGTGCAATTTCAACTCTGCTCTCAAACATCTGATGGAGGTAAACAAAGCCTTTGATTATAATGCAATGTTCAGAAAACCATTTACCATCTCACCTGCAATAGCACAAGAGGAGTGGAAACTCCAGTTTTCCATGAGCCAGCAAGCTGCAATCAAGGCAGCTGCATTAGTAGGGATAGCAATTGTGTGCACTGCCTATCTACTGTTGATGTTGAAGCACCCAATGTTCAGGGTAACAACTGTTTGGAGTTATACACAAGAGCTCCTGAGCCTTTGCCAGCTATGAGCCAGGGAAATATTTAGTAGCGCATTTTTGCTGTGTACTGTTGGGAAAGTGGTCCCTCCTGGGAAATACAGGCCTCTAACAGAGTAGGAGACATGTGCTGAGGGTTATGTGACCAATAAGGAGGCACATGGGGTCCTTATTTAAATTATGGACCATGGTACAAAGGGAGGGAAGATTTACATAAAAAACAAACTAAGGGATGACTGTAAAAACAAACAAACCAAGGGATGATTATCATGTCCCAGGCATTTGATTTTGGTCCCATCCAGCAACGCAGTTTTTATGCTGATCTCAGCAGCTGTGAAGTCCAACACAAACATGTGTTTACAAAGGCAGTTCAGTTCAAGTTTTATTTTGATACAAGATTAGCTCTGGAGAGTCAGCAGTAATAGTAGAAAACAAGGAGAACACATACAGTGCGAGCTCAAACAATGTGCACAAATGGGGGGGGGTGGACAAAATGATGCCCTCCTCCAACAGAGAGGTAAAATTATTGAGACTCAGTCAGATGCTTGTGTATCTGCCTTCCAGAAGGGCTCAAGGTGAAACATTAAAGCGTGCCAGGGTAAAGACTCTCCAATATTTGGAGATCTCTAGGGATCTAAAATAATCTGCTGGTTGAAAGGCAGGAAAACCTTATTACAATATGATGTTTAAGCCTTCTCTGGTAAGTGCCATCAAGTCACAGCTAACTTATGGCAACCTCATAGAGTTTACAAAGCAAGAAATGAACAAAGGTAGCTTATGGTTGCTTGCCTCTGCATAGGAACCCTGGACTTCCTTGGTAGTCTCCTATCTAAGTGCTGGCCCAAGGCTGACCCTTTGTAGATTCTGAGATCTGAATAGCCTGGACCATCCAGATCTGGGCAAGCTTTCTCTACACACCTTTTTCCCTGCAGGGTCTGTGACCAAGAACACTGCACATTGGAGTGTACTGTTGCTCCATTACACACTGGATTTCCACCCAAAGCTTGCATACTGTCATGGGTCAGCCAGGGCTCAGCAACAGCAAGGACTCCTCAGGGGAAGAGGAGCTTCGTGTAGCCAGCCTTGAGTCAGCAGAAGTTGACCAGCAAGAGGATGAGATGCAGGCTTGTCAGGATTCATGGCTAACAACTGGTATAGAGCCACCAACACCCTCCAGCCCTGATGCAGCAAGTGAACCTCAGTTAGCCGTTCCCAGCCCACCAAGAGCACCAGCTCACACTCATAGAGTGCTGCAAACAGAAGCTAAGAACAGAACTACAGGCAAGAAAGCAGAGTGCACGCCTCCTGGCCTGATGCCAGCTGCTTGCTGATGATGAAGCTGAATAGTTGCAGGATTACTTCTGAGCAGCTGGCTGCAATCATGACCCTTAGGCATCGGGCTACAAAAACCAACCAAGAGAAGCTGTTAGGTGTAGATGCAATGCATATATTGGACACTGCCCTGCCTGACTCTTAAAACACTTGACTTTGGACTGAATGACCTTGCCTAGCCTACTTTCTGCCCTTGGACTGAATAACCTTTCTTTGCTTACTTCCTGATCCTCTGACTGAATGACACTAGTGTTTGGGACCTGCCAGTCAGTAAGCATACTGTGGTAATGTGCTATCTGTTGCAGCACTGCCAGATTGAAAGGGCAGCTGTCTCCTCTACCTTTGATTGGACTTCATTATTTGTGCTGCTTTTCCTAGATTGTTCTTGGCAGTGCTGCTTTTGTGTATACTGAGGATTATTTCATTGCTGATGGTTACTCTTTCTGGTTAAGGTTTCGTGTATCAAGTTGCTGCCATATTACTAATTAGATTTTATTGTAATTTTGTTAGGCTGTTTTTAGATCTATTCTCCACTTCAGAAATCTTACTAAAAGGCAGATTCTAAATGTGTTTAAACAAACACACCATTTGCACTGCTCCAAAGCTGTCTTGTTCCATGTTGTTTATTATTTCCTCAACCTATCTGATGTGAAGAGGGCTTCATAAAGTTTGTAACTATGGTTGCCAATGAAAGAGAGAGATTCATGGGTATAGTAAGCCAGTAATCTGTATCCTATTGTAGCAGAGGGCAATGGTCCCTCTAAGCTGTGGAGTCTTGAAAGCAAAAATTCTATATTGTGAACTCCTGGCATTAAAGTTGTGAGCAAGCAATTTGGGTACTGCATAAATTAGTTTGCTCTGGATCCATCCTTCCTGAGCTAAGACAAAAATGTAAGAGTTGGAGGCTAAAAAACTTTGAGCTTGCTCACACTATCTCAGCTTAGAGGGAACACTGGCAGAGGGCACTAAGGCTAAATGCAGCAAAGCTTCTCTTTGTTCTAAGTGTGCTAGCAAAGTTAGAGTTACACAGAGCCACCTGTCAATTCCAAACTAATAAATGAACCTTTATTTAGGAACGACATTCTAGATAGTGGAGGTTGAGACATAGGGATAGATACCTATTCTACTACCTGGACGGATGCAGATGGAGGCTGCATCTATGGTGCAAAGATGGAAGAGCAATGCACTCCTTCTTTGTGTGTGCAAGGGAGAGAAGTGTGAAGGGAAGGAAGCAAGTATATGTCCACACATCAAAGGGACAGAGGCAGAAGAGTAAACAGGAAGGAAACTCACAGTCTGCCTGTCTATCTAACTCTTTTGTAAACCCCCTCCCCCCAAGACTGAGGCTAGGAGACAGCATCTGGCCCTCCTCTTCCTACAGCCAAAACAGACTGTCATGACCTCCTCTGACGAGCACAGCAGCGATGGAAGGCCCAGGCTGAGGTAACACAAAGGAGGTGACGTGTCCAACTGGCTAAACACAACCTCCCTGTAGATCTAGAGCAGAGTGCTGAGGATAACACTTCCAGCAGGATCCTGGCCAAAACACAGTGCAGCTGCAGGAGCTTAACACCTGCCAGACTATTTTCCAGACTACTTCCCAGACTATTTAGGCTGAGGCTTGGGAGAACTACCTCGTTGGATCAACTAGCCTACTAGACATTTGCCTGTGTGCCAGCTCATGTTCTCAAGCTTTGCTACCTAAACCTGAGGGCACTGCTCCTGAGGAGACCTGACTGGGCTGGCACACCGAAAACTGGCCTGAAGAAAAAATTGTTCTGTCCCTTTACTAGCGGCTGAATGTGTGGAAAGGGGCAGCCGAAGCTTTTCATGGCATGGAGATGAATAAGATTGCCTGGAAAATAACATCGCATTAAAGGATCAGGTCCTTTCCCTCTAGGCCTGTTGGCAACGCTATTTAATATGTAATAGCAATGGTTTCATGTTTTATAAACTTGACAGTTACTTGCAGTGAGCCCATTGCTAAATACCTAGCACTGAAAACAAGGTTTCTCCCACACAATAATTCTCTCCTTATCAATCTGTGAAATAATGTTAGACTCCAAAAAACAGGTCTGGGTATACTACAGGAGTCATATACTTTAGGACAACACCATGCTTCCTACAATGCTGCACATCAGGACCTTGCAGATGTCTATATTAGCAGCTGTCAGCAGGAGTGATCTGATCCAATAACCTGTAGCCCAGAAGGATCCCCTGCCTTAATGCATCACACCTGAGAACAGCGATGTCCAGAACTTAGCCACTGAGCTCATTGCCAGGACTTAACGATAGGCTTCCTCCCAGAAGAAGATTAGCAGTCTGGTCATCAGTCTCAAAGATTAAAAATGGCCAGGAGCTTTCAGCAGCATACAGATGCAACCACTTAACCATGAATGTAATTTTTCTTTCAAACAACTGTTAGCCTCCGACCTATTCCGTCTGCTGCTCTCCAAACTGCAGACAAAGTATTCCCCACACACCCTCTGAAAATTATCTTCATTCAAATACACAGACTTTGCAGTTCCCAAACTCCTTTGCAAGGACATCCAATCAAAAGAATAAGGGTCAGAAAAACCAAGAACTTCTGAAACACTAAAATAAATCCCAATACTTTGGGGTCTCATCTGCTGTTCCAGGACATTCTTCGCTGGTATCTTTGTGTGTTAATCCACCTCTTGACTAAAACCTGAAATCTAGAACCTGATAATTTTAGAAACCACCAGCCAAACCCCAGTAGTCAAAAATAAAAACACAAATGCCTTTTTAAATCCAGCATCCTTCCTCTAAAATTGCCCAAACTTGATATGTCTGTAAATATTCCTACTATTCTGTCAGTCTTTAAGGTGATTTAATATGCTACAATTGTCAGTCTTTAAGGCTGCAAAAGAGTTTGTTTATTTTTTGCTGCAACAGACAAACATGGATATTCCTCTAGAAGTATACCTGTACTATTATCCATAGCCTATTAGACTCAATGGCCAAAGTTTTCATCACTTTATGATGGTTCTGGATTACACCCATAGATATTTAGCCACAAATAAAACTGTAAATTGTATACAAGACTGGGAAAACATGGGTATGAAATCACTTTTATACATAAACTCACCACCAGACATAAGAACATAAAACAAACCCTGCTGGATCTGACCAGTGAGTGGCCCATCTAGTTCAGCTACCTGTTTCACACAGAAGTCAACCCTTTACCCCAGAAAGCCAACATAGGAGGTACAGAGGCCAAGGCCTTCCCTTGAAGTTTCATTGTAGCACTGGTGTTCAGAAGTAGTCAGACTCCTCGGAAGTTCTTTAGAATCAAGAAATGCAAGTCAGCTCAAACACAGTAACTGAAAGGAGAGGCTAATGGAACTCTGTTAGAGGAAGTCCCGCTGTGCTGTCTAGGATTGCCAGGTCCCCCTTAGTCATTGGCAGGGGATGTGGGAAACTCAGACTGGGAAACTCCTGGAGATTGGAGGGTAGAGCTGGGAAGGACAGGGGCCCCAGTGGGGTACAGTGTCATAGTCTACCCTCCAAAGCATCCATTTCCTCCAGAGGAACTGATCTCCATAGTCTGGAGATGAGCTGTAATTCTAGGGGATCCCCAGGGGCCAGGCCCCACCTGGAGCCTAGCATCTCTAGCTGTCACTAGTACAATTGTTGCAATTTATGATTTATACGACTTTTTTTAAAAAAAGCACTGCATCCCTGTAAGGAAGAACACTGTCAGTCCCATTTACAGATAGGAAAGTGAAGCTTTGAGTAACTACGGTGTGATAACCCATAGTTACGAATAATACATTTTGAATTTAAGGGCAAGTGGCATGCCCAATGACACAGCATGTCAGGAAAGAGTCCTGAGTTCCAAGCGACACGCTGTAACTGCAGGACCGCACAGCCCTCGCCCTAAACAGACAAACCCACCTGGGTGCTCGCCTTCGTCCTCCTTAAAGACTCCGAGAATTAGGCGACCGGCCCGCGTTTTACCCGAGCATTCCCGGGGCGCCCCCTAGAGGCGGAGGCGCGTGGTTTCCTCTTCTTCCCCGGCCGGGCTCCTTCACAGGGTCTGCTCGCGGCAAAAGCCCCAAGGCTCCCGCAGAGAGGGGCGGCCGGGCTGCAGAGCGCCTGTGCTGGCCACGGAGTTCTTCAGCTGCTTGATGACTCCGAAGAGAAGGAGGAAGAGCAGGAAGAGCAAGAAGAAGAACAGGGCCAGGTAGACCAGCAAGTTGAATTCCCACTCCATGCCGCCGCTGCTGCTGGCGCCTGCGGGCTTCCCCGCGAAGGGGGAGCGCTCCCTACGTGCCCTGTGCGCCAGGCATCTGCTGGAGGAGCCCACCACCACCGCTGAAACTTCAAGCAACCCGCTTAGTCTTCCCGGGGCCAAGAGACTCCCGTTTGCCTTTACTGCCCTGGGGATGTCCATGTGCCTGCCCCTTCTGAAGGTCGGTGTGCATAGCCGCCTTGCGGCGCTACTGGGAGCATTGTGCTCGGCACGGCTGGGACCATGCGAAGGGGGGAGCGGATCGCCTGCGAGGTTCCGCCTGGTTCAGAATCCAAAATCCACCCACACAGCTGCCGCCTGGAAAGCAATCCCCGGCGCTTCTCCTACAGCCCTCTCCCCCGCTCCGATTTTTCCTGAGAAATTGGGGGGGGGGGGGAGAAATCTTGTTTTAGGATTATATCCAAAGGGGCGGTTTGGAAAAGACGGGAAGGGACACCCCACTGCGACTCTAGCAAAGGCGGCCGTTTGCCTTCGATCAATCTTAAAAACCGCACCGGGAGCGAGAGAAAAAAGGCGGAAGTTTATGGAGCCCAAAGGACCGAAGGGGTTGTTTCCCGGGGATTAATAGCACCCAGGGAGAGCTTTGATTTCTGCCTCAGAACGAGGCCGTTTCATTTGCAGCGAGAAATGAAATCACTGGGCCATTGTTGTGCCTGGAGAAGGGAAACGAGGCTGCAGGTGGTGTTGAAGTTTTTGCCTGGCTGGATGAAACTCGGCTCAGAGACTTTCAGTGCAGTAGCGTGAAGTGGGATTTCATGCCACTGAGGAGACTAGCGTTTGCCACAGCAAGGATTCATTTATGCCCTGTTGCACTTTTAACAGCTAATTGGTATTCACAAGCAGGGTGGCAAGAATCGTTTTATACTTACTTTATTTTTCACTCTGGGATGCCTGGTTGTGTGTGGAATGGGAAATAAAGATAATGGTGTCACTCCAGAATTGTGCCAGTGTCTTACTGAAAGTACTGGGACAATTTAGTCTGCACCGATTTAGGACTGCCCTGAATGGTACCTAATTAGGTGTCTGTTAATGGTTTCATTTTCTCTAACATCATTTTTATTTTTTAATTATTAATTCAATTATTATATCTTCTTGTCCCATCATTTCACATATACTAGCCTTGAAGCAGTTTACAAGAATATAAAAGTCACTATCTATTATACAATTGAAAATAAAAGTAACGTCTACACAATATTAAACATTGCCATCAGGGAAGCAGCAGACATTTTAGCAGAGTTTTTAAAAAATCTGGGCCCCAGAACCAATTTGAAATAAGACATCTAATAGATCCAGCCAAAGTCATGGGAATATTTTCTGGAGGTGGTATGTTTCAATTGCTCTTAAATCTGCAACAGAAGGTGCCAGTCATGTTTCTGGTAGGAAAGTTCCAAAGTCTTGGTGCCACTGCTGAAAAGATGCCACTGAACCTCCAAAAGTGGTGGCACACACAGGGCAGGATCTTACTTATGAGAAAACATGAACTGGGTAATTCTAATGACGCTGGAACATTCAAGAGGGAAATCCAAGTGACCTGATGAGCAATACAGACCTTTGCTATTTATAATGTAAACCAGAGGTGCTCTTTTGATAATGGGCAAAGTAGATATCTGTGGTACATGTAATGCAGAATTCCATTTCCAAATGTTTCCTCCAACTGCTAACATTATTTAGGGGAATTTGGTGTTGTTGGGGTGTTTGAATATGTGTCTCACTTAGTTTGCTTTGCTTGCTTGCTTTTCCTTTCCCTCTTTTGTCCTTTCTCTTCCTATTAAAATGCAATCTGATTCATGTCTACTCAGAGATTCAACAAGATTAGGGACCCTGGTTTAGAGACTGGTGTCAGACCCCCAGTCCAGTTACTCTCAACAGCTCTCTCCTGGCAGTGATAATTTTATTGAGATATATGCAAGATCCAGAAAGTCACTGTGTTAGAACTGGAGACTTTTTGGCCGGTACAAGTTTAATATAGATAATTCAAACAAAAGCCCCATCCTTCCCCCAGGCGTACGTCACATTCATACGATGCCTAACATTGCCATCCCAACCAAGTGCAAGATAAATGTCTTGGTTATCTGTAGCTCAAGCTGGTACAGAGAAGCTCTCAAGGAAACCTTACCCTGGGAAAGGGGAAGGAGGTGTGACTTGGGAAGAAAGTTATGACTTCTAGAAGCAAAGGCCCCATTCTCTCACTCATTCACTCAACCCCCCTTCCCCGAACAACTATGGCAACCCAATGGTTTGACAACTGGAACATGTCATCGTGTATCTTTGCATCGTGAACTTCAAGTAAAAATATTTTCATCTCAGCAGTATCATTGCTTCTACCAGCAGTTTATGTGCCCTGAAGCTCAATTGTCCTGATTGTCATGGAAAAATGAGGCAATTGTTTTCTGTCCCTAGCACTTTGATTTAGTTAGAATATGTTGCATGTGTCAACAAAATTTCCTGTATAATTTTCCTGTGATTTTCAACTTAAAACTTTGCCTGTATTTATATGGTTGCTAGATTCTATTCTATGCTATCTTAACTTTCATTCAGTCTTTGTTTCAAGGCAGTGTAATCATTCTTTTGTGAGATATTCTAGATGTCATTTTGAATTAGGGCCAAAATCTTGAAATCAGACCACATGGTAAATTGACAACAATACTTTTCTAAATCTTTGAGACAAAAAAGATCACAAATCATGAAAAAAGGCTACAGTATAATGTTTACACACAGCTGGTTGGTGAGTCCTCAGTCTTAGTCTATGTGCTAATATTGCCTGTGCAGGCAATAGTAATGCCCAGCATATGAAAACCCATGGGTACATATTTGTTTTTTAACACACCCAGGCCAGATGTAACTCTAGGTTAATTTAATCTCATTGTGTGTGTATTATGTTCAAACATATTTTATATTTCAGAAACCAGGTTATACAAATAAAACCTGGGGGTGGGAGTTGCTCTTTATTTTTTTACCTGCTGTGTCCAGATAATACCTTGGATCCAGACTAGTGTTTCCATGAGTGCAGTTTCTGCCCACAGAATATGAGTTTCCTCCCCCCCCACACACAAGAAAGCCCAAATTGCCCTCCTGGAACTGGCCCATGGGGGTGTTTGGGCTTGTTGCAGTACAGAGGAGAAGAGAAAATCCTGTTCCATGGGCAGAAATCTTTGCACCCACAGAAATGTTAGTCTGGATTTAAGCAACATTTCCCCTTTTGCTGCTGAGGTTTTAATTTTCTTTGAGCTAAATCTTGCTGATATGATCACACTAGATCAGTGTTCCCTCTAAGCTGTTAGGGTGAGCTAGCTCACAGTTTTTTAGCCTCCAGCTCACACATATTTCTCTTTGCTCAGGAAAGATGATTCCAGAGCAAACTAATTTATGCAGTAGCCAAATCGCTCGCTCATAACTTTAATGCCAGTAGCTCACAAAGTAGAATTTTTGCTCACAAGACTCGACATCTTAGAGGGAGCATTACACTGGATGTTTTTTTAATTTAGGTAATTTTTCTCATGTACAGTTTTTACAGATAGGGAAAGTTGCCCTTTGTAACTGTGACCCTAAAGGGAAAGAAACACACCATAAGATAGAGTTTGACAAATCCCAGGTTGCCAGGGATTTCATTGTGGTGCCCAGCATTTTCAGCAATGAGTTTATTCACTGATCTTCAGTAGAAATACTAAGATTATCTTTTCACAATAGAATAGGTTTTCTTATATGACATAAAAATGCATGTGCATGAAGTTCTTCACACTGGTTTTTAAATGTTAAGTTTATACTGGAGACAAGTCAAGTTAGGTTATTGGTTAGCTTTTTGTTGTGTTCATGGTAACCAGGGTTACTACATATTTATTTATATACTACAACACTTTTGTCATAGCTTTAATAAAACTGCAAGTTTAGGGCTGAGTTTTGTGGTAGCAGTAAGTAGAAAATATGATCATTAAAATACTGAAGGCTGAAAACTGAATCCAGTTTCTAAATTTTGGGGCTAGCCCCTAAAGCCAAAGAAAATTTGTCAAGGCTAGCCCTAAGGGGCAAGAGCAGCCCTTCCATCTTCCCTTCCTGTCTTATTTAATCAAAGGATTAAAATTTTTAATAAACTTTCCCATTTTTATTCTAATTCACAGATAAATTAACTGATAACCTCAGGACTAAAAAAAATTAAAATGTTCCTTTCTACTGGTGATTTGATTCAAGTGCCCTTGGTCTTCTTCAAACCAATGACTGAAGTAAATAATATATTCCATTTCAGCCAACATAGAGGGCCATTGTTCAAGCAGAAATTCTTAAAGTGCTCTGCTTCCTCCTTCAGTTGTCACAAAAGACTGGAGACGAACAGTAACCGGAATCAAAGCAGATGGCACTTCTAGAGAAAATCTAGAAAACGGATAGATTGGTAGAAAACAGACTGATATCACAAAGTATGACTGTGAAAACTCTGGGTAGGCTGCTACTTCTGCTCCTACTGAAACGATATCTTAGACTGGAGTAGCCAGTCTCCAAGTGGAGCCTGGAGATTTCCTGGAATTACAATTTATCTCCAGATTACAGAGATCAGTTCCCCTGGAGAAAGTGGCTGCTTTTGGAGGCTATGGCATTATACCCTGCTGAAGCCCCTCCCATCCAATCCATCAGAGGAGGAGAAAACTGGCCCCACTTTTGAAGCAACAGTGAGCAAGGTAAAAGTGGGTGGGGAGAGGGTCTGCAAACCCATTCCCACTGCTGCCCTGCCCCCTTACTCCAGTTGTTACACTGGCGCAGAAGTACCAAGGTGTTGTGTACTAGCCGAGTCACACACGCGGTCAGGGCAACACGTGGCCCGACAAGAACATAAGAACATAAGAGAAGCCAATGTTGAATCAGGCCAATGGCCCATCTAGTCCAACACTCTGTCACACAGCGGCCAAAATATACCAGGTGCCATCAGGAGGTCCAGCAGTGGGGCCAGGACACTAGAAGCCCTCTCACTGCTGCCCCCTCCAGCACCAAGAATAGAGTGCATCACCTGCCCCAGACTGAGAGTTCACTGATGGACTTCTGCTCCATATGTTTATCTAATTCCCTCTTGAAACTGTCCATGCTTGTAGCTGCCACCACCTCCTGTGGCAGTGAATTCCATATGTTAATCACTATTTGGGTGAAGAAGTATTTCCTTTTATCTGTTCTAACCCAACTGCTCAGCAATTTCATGGAGTGCCCACGAGTTCTTGTATTGTGAGAAAGGGAGAAAAGTACTTCTTTCTCAATCTGCTCAATCCCATTCATAATCTTATAAACCTCATATGGCTGAGAAGCTGAATGCATTTTTTGCCTCTGCCTTCACTGTGGAAGAGGAGAAGTGCTTGCCCACTCCAGAAGCACCGATTTCGGGAGGGGGTTTGAAAGACCTGAATCAGATTGTGGTGACAAGAGAGGAAGTCCTCCGACTGATGGACAATTTAAAAACTAATAAATCACCAGGCCCGGATGGCATTCATCCAAGAGTTCTGAAAGAACTCAAATGTGACAAAATAGTGAAGCTTCGATACCGGGAACAATAGACCCTAGGATCCTAAAACCAGCCAACCAGCGCGCTAGGATTAGGTAGAGGACCTATAGGATTAGAAACCTTGTATATAGCCTATCACGAGTGTGGGTAAAGGGTGTGGTTGGAAATGTACATAAAAGCAGCCTGCGAGCTGGCAAGACCATCTCCTCTTTTCGGAATCACTAAATAAAACATGAGCTGATAATCACTCTGCGATGCGTACATCTCTGTACTTTTCACAAGGCAATGCTGGGTTCTTCTGTGACCTGGCAACCCCCTCCCCTTCAGTTGATTCACAACTCACTTGTGAATTTAAAAGGAAAAATCTCTGCTATTTTGAAAGTATTACTTAGCTCCACCTACTTTCCTGCATAGCTCCAGTTTAAAGGATGAAAGTTCCCCCCTGCCCAAAATCAGGGTCGTACTGTGTTCTGCCTGGGGGAAAATCCCTTGTGTGCAAGCAGTCTCAATTTTATATTTCTTGGTGAGTTAGTGGTTGTTGGTTTGTTTTTTTTAAAAAAAACCCGACTCATCCTGATGGGTGGTATTATGACAACAAATTCATTCCATATGCTGCCTTTTGTGAGCATTTTTCCCCAATGTGGCACCCACTATTTATAATGGCAAGGCCATTAGCCAGTGAGGCTTGTAAATGGCAGGTGATTCCCACCTTGAAACAGCTGCCACTGGAGTACAGGTAAGCTGTGAACATCCTTTAGCTTTCTAGGGTTGGTTAGGGTTCCACAATGGTGGGAAAAGACAGCCTTACATGCTCAGAAATACTTTGTTAATTAAGTATGTTACAGTTATGTATTTAATATTATATCTGATGTTGCACGTGCCTGTTTGGTGAGGTGCTGTACTGGGTAGACAGTAGTCACTTGTGCCTCTTTTGGTTGATAGTAACTGCGAATGTGGTTCTCTGTGGGTGGCAGTATGAATGCCACTAACATAAACGGACATTTCCCCAGATATTATGAAAAACCTTTCTTCTCTCCACCTGACTCCTAAAAACTATTTTTTCAGAGGCCCAGATAATTGTATTTGATAACCACACATTTATCTGCATGTTCAACTAGGAGGACTTTTGAACTGGCTTCCTTTGGTCTGCAAAAAGCAACTAGCAGGGTTGTTTCCTCTGACGACTTAAATTCCAATATAGTCCTCAAGGAGCTGTGGCTTGGAATTCCATGTCTGGGAAAAATTCATTGTTATATCAGGACAAGAATCCTAGGTAATATCTGTAGTGGTTAGAGTGCTGTGCTAGGATCTGGGAGACCCATTCTGTTATGGAAGCATGCTGGCTGACCTAGGGCTAGTCACATATTACTCAGTTGAACCTACCTCACAGGATTGTTGTGAAGATAAAATGAAGGTCAGAAGAAAAACATAAGCTGCTTTGAGTTTGGGGACAGAGGCAGGGGTGTCAACCATAAAACCAGGGGAGCCAGAACTGGCCCGTCCAGGGCTCTTATGCAGCCTGCGAGCAACTCATGCAAGGGAGGGAACAGAAGTTGGGCGGCAAGTGGGAGGAGCCACTACAATTGTGGCTTCAGCACGGTGGAACAACCTCATCTTCAGAAGTCCAGCAGCATGGGAGCATTTGCCCAGCATTGTACTACTGGGTCTCCAGTCCACCCATGTGGGTTTTCCCAGCCCATGGAGCCTTGCAGCGAGGATACACCAACTGGGAGCTTACCAGCTCTTGTCCTTTAAAAAGTTTATATCTCCAGTACCTGGCATTTGTTTTATGGCACACATAGCCCGGCCCGACCAAGTGACATTTATGTCAGATCCGGCCCAAATGAATTCGACATCTCTGCAATAAATAAATAGGTCTATAGACCTGCATATTTCTAGGAACTTGTTCTTTTTTATATCATGCATGGGATAAGCAAGGCTCTTTATCTGAATTTTTAAGCTTTTTCTTATTCTTTGCTTCCCTGACAATCCATCTTGCATTAATACCTAAACTCACGTCCCAGTTATCTTTTCCAGCAGCAAGGACCAAAAAAAGGAAGTTATAAGTAGAGGCATTTGGTAAAACTAGTCAGAAATTCTGCAATATTCATATCTTTTAAGAAAAAGAAAGAAAAGGTAGAAATACACGATAGTTTCTTAAGAGATTCTTACCTGCCAGGCTTGTTACTCTACTACATATTATTTCATGTCACAATGAGAATGTTGCACATGTGTACACACACACACACACACTTATTTTCTGAATAATTAGTTAAAAATAGGCTGTGCTGGCTGCCTTAATCTTCATGCAGAAGAAGAGCACGGATCACCTTTTGCTATTAATTATAATTTTTTGTAAGTTTTTACCATTCGGCTAGAAAAAATATCACCATCTTCTACAGTTTAAAAATTGATAGTTCCAGTAACTCATTGACTGTTCTGTGCACACAAATCAGCCTTGCCGAATCAGGTGAAAAATTGTATCTATAAACAATTTAGCACACTAAATAAATGGCAGCAATCTTTGCTGATTATTTATCTCTTTGCATTCTGACTTTTAAATCAATACGTACAAATCAGTTAAATGAAAGTATAGATTCACTTTTCAGCAGTGAAAGCTTGGCACTTGGATATCCACAATGGTTGTCAGTCTTAATATAGCTCATTCTGTAACATAATTCTTCCCCCACTTTCTCTTTTACTATGGGAGGCTACCCAGAAATTCGTGCTGTTGTTCAAGATGTTCAGTGGCAGAGCTGACCTTCATCATAGTATCCTTCAGTTATACTAGATGTGTAATATAACCGATAAAGAATAATAAACAACATTTTAAAATATGTTGAAGACTGAAAGGGTGGTTCAACATTGTCTGCAGTAAACTATTAAACTTCCAATATCATTGCATGTGTCATTTTCAGGCATGTTGACATTCAACATTTTGTTGTAACTATTAACATTTAGAACGTTATGCATTGCTGTGGAGCTTGAGACAAACATCAATCAAAATCCAAAGAAATGTGCTTTCTGTGCTAGGAATGGTTTATGTTTCTGTGGAATTATGATTTCTTAACAGATCAAAACAGAATCATTCTATGCTCATTTAAATCCTCATTGGCTATTTCCAGTAGGCCTCAGAAATGCTGCTTAATGCTGCTATTCTAAAATGATTTACTCTGGAGTAGTTCCAATGGCTTTAGATAGTGCCATTATTTCAGAATGGGTAATTTGTTTTAATGATATGGCCCCTTATATCATGTTTGATGCACTGACTGCCTCTAATCTGAACAAGGAATAATTTACATACTAAAATTAATTCCAGAGCCATCAGTATCTTGGGTGGAAGCAGGAATACAGCAGGCATGATGTAGATAGAGGGGGAGAAACATGCAGAAGCTATAACAGGAAAAATATAGGTAAAATGGAACAAGATTATCAGCAGGGTTTTTTTGGTAGAAAAAGCCCAGCAGGAACTCATTAGCATAATAGGCCACACCCAACAGCAGAAATGTATTAGCATATTAGGCCACACCCTGACAGCACAGCTCATTAGCATATTAGGCCAGACTCCCATGCCTTCCCTTGGCTTGCCTGGGTGCCCCTGCGGCTGTGGGGAGTCTAGGCAAGCCGGCCCTTGGACTGGCCAGGGAAGGCACAGGGAGGCATTTAAATGCCTCCCCGATCCTTCCAGGTCCCCCCCTGGTCCGCCCGCCTCAGAGTCACCGGGGGGAGGGGGTTGCTCTCCAGGCCTTCCCTCTGTAGCCATGCACACAGAGGTTTTGGCTGTAGTGGGCATGGCCAATTCTGAAGCCAGCCGGAACTCCATTCCTGTACGTTCCTGCCTCAAAATAGCCCTGATTATCAGTAGAGTCAAATGGCTTTTGCTACTTTATAAGTCAGTACTGAAATGAGACATTAGGAAAATGCAAGGGGATGTTGGTTTAAATTAGTTTCCTAACTTTAATCTGCAATCCTGCACTTTGCTACATACATACACTCAAATCCCACTAAAGTTTATGGGATTCACAAATACTTAATGGACTACACCTTACATGAAAAAATGTAATCACTTCTACCCATCTATATTGGTAATAAGAATTTCCCAAGTTTCATGAACAAATGCAGGTATGTTTATAACTCATGAATAATATTTTTGACAAGATTTTCTTTTATCACAAAAAACTTCACAAAATGTTGGTTTTACATGTATTGGTCTGTGACAAATATATATTCTCTACATTTCTGGGGAGTAAAGTCACAAGCAACTAACCAACAGGGAACATGTTGCAATCAGAAGGATGCCAGGAGTGGTATACAGCAAAATGATATGAGCCCATAAAACTGAAGTAGGCTAGAACTTCAGTGTCAGATTTTCATTTACTGCTCAGTTTAGCCTATAAAACATTATTGGTACCATTGATGGGCAATTTGAGTCCATGGCTGAGCATCACTTTCTTCTCATACCAGTCATTTAAATACCAGTGAATTGTTTGCATATCATTTCCCATGAACTGTAATGTCCTCTTATCAGTTTCAAAAATTTCTATAAATCTGCCTGCCTGCTCTGCTTTGACCTTCATGAAAATAATGACTTACGGTCCAACTGTAGCCATTTTTAATTTGGTGACAGGCTACTGAGTTGAGACTTATGTTCAAGTTAACATGCTTGGGAAAGCAGTCACTTAGGGCCTTTCTTGCACTGGTGATTTTCAATGATCAGCCTGAAAATATACAACAGCACAGAGAAACATTAGAGGGAGAGGAAATGCAAAGTTTGACCAAGGTGGTTTTATCCCAGCCTTCTACTGACAGACTGAACTCATGGCCTTCAAAATGCAGTTTCTACATAAAAGACATCAGGGAAACAGTATTAAAAAAACACAATGACTTTTTATTCACTACCAGGGATAGGAGAAATAAGAAGAATCAGTACCAAGGTGATGTACAAATCTGTGCCCATGTGCTCCTGGGGCCGAATTGGAAATATGCAGTCAGTCCAACGAGTTAGATAAATCTGTTTATTGCAATGAAACAGGAGATACAGGGCTGAGTACCTTTTTGGGCCCCAGAGACACCAAGCTGTATCCTGCCATAACCAGGAAAGGCAGAAGGTCTTATACCCCAGATGACATCACATATAATTTACACATTAAAGAATCTCTAACTGATACTAAACAGGTAGCATCATTTGACTCTAAACTTTACTATTGGTCTCTCCTTATACTGGTCATGTATGTCAGTGATTGCATTTGCTTATTTGACTTTAGAACAATGAGAAACATTTGGGAACACTGGGAACCTTTCTGGCCTCAGTGAAGCTAGCCTCCCTCCGCCTTGCTTTTGGAGAGCTAGTTGATAAGGACTGTGATTCACCTTAAACTTAGCTCTTGGCAGGTTTCCCAGTTCCAGATGCTCTGTCTTACAAAAGAAATATATTGTTTTGAGAACACTAAAAATCTGTTACCACATAACTTCCAGTGTTAGGTGTCCTTGTAATTTCCAAATACACATTCCATTCTATTGCATCCTAATTCCATCCACAGAGGCCCCTAATAATACTTCTGCTTAATATAACTTCTTATACAGAAAAATATAATTATAAAATATATAAGCCGGCCTTGCTGGGAGGGTGGGGTAAATATCAAAATCTGAATATACTATAATTAAACTCTTATGCAGGCACAATGACAGCTGTCAATATGTCAAAGGAGATATCAGAAATCACATCCATTTTCCCCTTGTCTTACAAAAGTGTCAGACTATTTACAAATAACTCACAGCCTTTGCTGGCACATTAAGTTATAACATTTCAGATATTTCTTGGGTGCACAGAACAGTTAACAGCCATTCATGAGGTAAAGACTGGTCTTCCCTCACTTTCAGGATTCTCACAGCATCTAGTATGCTAGCCCCAAAAGTAAGCTCTGAGACAGGTTCGGCTCAATCCCATTTAACACTCTGGAGACGCACTGCAAACTGTATCTCCATACACTCACTTGTTTAGTCTCCTTACACTTAAGGCCAGACTCTGAGACAGGATCCCTCCGGTCAGTTTCTCTTTCTCACTCTTTGGAGGCTCACAGACCCTATATGAGCTGTAGAAAAGAGTAAGAGTCCAGTAGCACCTTAAAGACTAACAAAATTTGTGGTAGGATATGAACCTTTGTGAGTCACTGCTCACTTCTTCAGTTTTTTTTCTCTCTGACACCCCTGCTCCTCAATCTGGCTTCCTCAGCCATCCATGAGCCCTAATGGGTTGTTAGCTGCTCTCTCTCTCTCTCTCAAATAGGCACACAGAGAACTAGTGACTGATAGGAAGGGGCAGGACTTTTCCCCATCCATCAAAGATTGTTTCTGGAATTTCTTGTCACAGACTGTGTTTCTGTGTTTTGCAATGAATGGCTTTTTGACACTATCATATATCAAAAAGAAGCAGTCCCACATCAACCTAATAGGCAATCTGAGGTGCTTTTGTGACACTACAGCAATAAATGCAGGGAGAAGACAGGCCCTTATTTGGATCAATGCTTAGGCGCACCTGCTGAGTTTATTATTGCTAACTATATAAAAAGCCTGAAATCACCGTGACCAAAAGCTAGATAAAACAATTTACTGATGTTTATCAGATTATTATTCAATGGTTTGGTATTCACCTTATATAGTACTATCTAATGTATTTTAACCTTTTGTTCAGACATTTTGTTTACATATTGCTGGCGTAAACACTTATGCAGGTTGCAGTTACTGACTTTTACATATAATATCTAAAGACATTTATGTAAGTTGCTGTCATATACATGTAATGTTTCAAAGTCCATGAATATAGTACTAATGAAGACTCTTTTGTATTCTTTGCAGACTCCCACTGAGACTTTCAGCAATCTGACTCACTATCCCAGGTTTAAGCTTGTTGTTGTTGTTTTTGCATCAGCATTTGAAAAGATGAAAATAAGGAGGGTGTTCAGTAGATAAAATTCTAGTGGTAAGCTCATAATGGGAAGGCAGATCCTGGTCCTTGGTAGGATGAGGTACTAAAGCACTCATAGCTTTGCTCCTTTATGCTGGTCTCCTACCAGCAGTAGAAAGTTCTGATTAATTTCTATATTGACATATTTGAATGGTGCCCATACATAAGAATTCAACAACAGACACAGGCTTTCAATGGAATGACTGTCACCTTTAATGGTATATTATTGGAGAGAACCTCTTAAATAGTTGTACATTATTGTTGGTCTCACTGAAGAAATTTATTGAAATGAGGGAGTCTGTAACTCGGATCCTTGTGTGCTGATTCTTCCTTGATGGTTCTTCCTTGATGTTGATATTTCTAGAACTTGGGACTCGCCTTGTTTTTGAAATTGGTTTAAGATTCTTTCTTGATGTTGATGTTCTACAAATCTGTACTAACCTTGTTCTTGTAATTGTTTGTTTAGACTTTAGGGTTTCATGTGTTTCTTGTAATAATTACTGATTGTATGTAATATCTGAATTCCAAAAGACACATAAACTATCATCATTTATACTATATCTATTTAAATATTTAGTGTCTCATTACAGTAATTTTTTGGTGTTTCTGGTCCTATCTCCATGAAGACAGCTGAAGCAGCTAACAAATAAGAGGGAATAAAATTTATGAGAATAAAACCACTACTGTAAGAGTAACAGCTTTTACTGAACAGCTTCAGTGGTGGAGGGAGTTCTAGCAACCTGACAGAAGAATGTGGTTGCCAATCTTTCTATTCCCACATAGCCCCCTGTGCCTGAGAGTACTGCCTGACTGAGAAGCTAAGAGGTGCAGCACACACATCACAGCAGCACCTCCATGCTGGGTAGGTCTCTACCTGCTACAGTGTTCTCTGTCATGCATTTGGGCAAAGCACTAGAGTCCCATTAGTACCAAAAATGTGGCAAACTCACAAGAGAACAGCTGGGTTTTGTTGTTTTTGTTTTGTTCTCTTCACAACTCACTTTTCTGTGCCATGGGTTGGGAAGAGTTTCTTCCTTGCATGCTGATGGCTGCTCATTTACCTTTGACGGGCAAATGATAATAAGCTACAGGTAGCAAAAGCCATAGTTGGTTCCTTTGAATAGGTGTTTACTCTGGGAGTCTGAATAAATGGGAAAAGGTGTTATCACTTAGAATGCTCTTTCATTCTGCATGCCTCATTCCACTCTCCCAATGGTACTCTCCTTTTTGGGGAAGTTCATTGTGACAACATTCCCCCATCCACTGCAAGGAGTTTTAGAACTCTCTCTATTTTCCATTAGTTCTACTATCATGTGCTTTCATAAATGAACCTGACTTTTATCATGAAAAGGATAAGGAGTCATAAGTGTTTCACAGTGGTAATAAGTGATATTCATAATTGTAGGGGCTTGTGGTTTATCTGCATGGGAAGTATCAGCTGCATATCAGCTTCCTATATGGGGACCATCCATCAATCTGTTGGACAGGAGAGGGCTGTTAAACCAATACACAACTTCCCCTGATTGCAGGAGGTAGGGATTGCATTGTGGCTACTGGTGTATGCATGGTTTGAAATGTATATTTTAAATTGCTTCATACGGTACAAGAAATGGAGTAGAAATGTTTCTTTTAATTTATTTTATTATTTCAAAATATCTCATTATTATTAAACAATCACAGATCTGTTAACTACAAGAAAATGAAGCAATTTGATCACTTCCACCTATTCAATTTATAGAATATTGTTGGGACTAAACATCAAGTTGATGGATGCTGCAACATGCTGCAGTGCAAATGGAATAAGGAATATAATGTAGAAAACAGTTATTTGCGGACTAGGACATGTTACTTGCATATATGATGCTAGAGTGTTGACAGTCTCTGGTATGCAAATATGTTTTTGTAACAGAACCAAGCTAAGCAAGTGAAGCTTTACCATGCTATGCCATTTTTAAATCCTGTGACTGGTACTCTGATGCCAGCCACTTACAAGCTATAGTGACACTAAGGGCGTTGATGGGGCTGGATGAAAATCATAAGTCCTCTGCACATGATTCTGCTACTCTGGGTAGAAGTGATATCTCAGTATTCCAAGCAATAATTATAGCTATAACAAGAAACCCATCCTGTCTATTTTTCCCCTTTACACTACTTCAGCTGAAATCATGGTTCCAGGGCTAACATATAGAAGTCTGAACTGCAAGAGCATCTGCTCCCATGTTAATGGCTATATGCACAGACTCTTTTATTTAAAACCTAGTAATCTATATAAACCATAAACCCACAATGCATCAGTTTAAATACACAGTATCCAGTTGAACATTTAATATTGGCTAGCACATCTTGGATAGGTAGCTGTGTTGGTCTGAAACTATAGAACAAGATTATATCCAGAATTAAACTTTGCTGGTCTTAAAGGTGCCACTGGACTCAAACTTTGTTCTACAGCTTGGATCAGACATTCTATCTCATACTGCTTATGGATTACCTGCTTTGTGTTCTTTTTTTGTATATATGTTGTAATAAACTCAATACAATAACTTATTGTTTTTACTGGGAACACAAACTGACCAATCCAAATCTGACATTTTCATGTCCTGTACAAGTTAGCATTTTTACAATGTTATGCAAAATATCATGAAAAACAAGCAGGTGCTGGTGTGACAACATCTCTTCAATAAACTGAAGCAAAATATTAGATACCATGAGACATAATTTAAGAACCACAGCCATAAGTCTGTGCAGTCAGCTATTTTCCGTGTGTGTGTGTATACACACGCACATGCAAGATGATGGTTTATTTAGTTAACAGAGTGCTCAAGGCACATAGTGCAGCAGAGCCCATCTGGAGTGTATGTGCTGCCCAGAAACAAAGTTACACATGGAACCCCTTTGTCTTTGCAAAACTAATAAGAGGTCTTTATTATAGGAACTTAATTTCTAGACAGGATAGGGTAGAGGAAGGATTCTAATCTAGTCTAACTAGCTAGGATGGATAGAGATACATGAAAGCATGTCCTGCTGTTATGCTGCCAAGATGGAGAAAAAACAGCATAGTGTGGTGAGAAGGTGACAAGGATTCCCTAAGAGTAGCAATCTACACATCAAAGTGATAGCATCAGAGAGTAAAGGGAAGGATAGTCAGTGTCCTGGCTTCTATCTTACTCTCTTATAGACCCCCTGTGAAGTCGGAGGCTGACAGTACAAAGTCCTTCACTTCCAACATAAGATTTGGGTTTATCTGTTTCATTTACATGCTAGGAAAAGTTGAAGACAGTAGGTAAAGAGGAAGGCCCAACATGAGATGTACTGATTCAATAAAGGAAGCCACGGCATTCAGTTTGCAAGACCTGAGCGAGGCTATTAATGATAGGACATTTTGGAGGTCATTAATTCATAGGGTTGCCATAAGCTGGAAGTGACTTGACAGCACAGAACACACACATTCAATTTACAACATGTCTGTACTACAAGTGAGTACTGTGCAAATTGTAATCAGTAATATTTAAAAGGCAGCCAGCAATTCATTAAAA